>OY787641.1:15903884-16603598 GCA_963678965.1 Cruciata laevipes
CTTGTCCAGAAACAAGTCTCACGTCTCGTGCGACTATGAACACGTCCAAGAATAGCCTAAGTGTCACAACCTTTAAGATTTGTTATACATATCTTGAAATAAACCCATTCACCACATGTAATTCTCTTTCAAACACATGAGATTTATCTAATTTTCATTAAAAAGAAGAGGAATGGAGGATAGGGTAAAAAAGGATCCAATTGATTAAATTGGAAAAGCCACAAAGTAAGTGGTGTCCTTTGTGTAAAAGCAATAAGACATCCAACTGATCAAGTTGGAAAACCCACAAATTCATGCCAAACTCTAAATTTTGCAGAATCATGTATCTGTCCCTCGGACAATCCGAAGTCGATCAAGACCCTGGTTTGAGTACCTGTCCCTAGGACACGCCAGGGTCGAGCAGGACCCGATATAACCACCTTAGACCTCACAAAATCAAAATGAGGGCACATAATGTGACAACAAACAAACCAAATTATTCTGGCGTGCATAGAAAAATATCAAAGACATGACGGCCCGGTAAAGGGTCACCATAACCCAGTCAAAAAGACTACTGTCATGTGTGTGCACTAGACTAGAGGCTAATCTGGTCGATGTGTCCGTACATAGGAAGCTTAATTCCAGCCTCACCGGTCATCGGGTACTAAGCACCTACGGTGCCACGTAAGATTGCGTTCCAAAGTCAGGCAGAGTGGCAATAGCCATTCAGCACCGCGGTTACGTCGGTGTGCCTAGACCGCAACAGGAACATAGCTATGTGTAGTATGTTGAAAAGGCTACGGTGTTTGAATTGTTAGTATGTAGAACACCCAAAAGCCAAGACATTCAACAAAGCTAAGGACAAGTCGCAGACCAAGGTCTGGAGAGTTCCGGCATCAATCCAAGGATGTGATACCGAATTTGCTAAAGATATGTCGCTGACCAAGGTTTTGACAGTCTAGCCATCAGTCCAAGGACGGATGCAAACTTCCTAAGGAAAGGTCGCAGACTAAGGTCTGGACAGGGAAGTCGTCGAGTCCAAGGACCGATGCCAAACTTCCTAAGGGAAGGTCGCAGACCAAGGTTTGGACAGTCAAGCCGTCGAGTCCAAGGACTGATGCCAAACTTCCTAAGGGGAGGTCGCAGACCAAGGTTTGAACAGTGTAGCCATCAGTCCAAGGACCGATGCCAAACTTCCTAAGGGAAGGTCGCAGACCATGGTCTGGACAGTCAAGCCATCGAGTCGAAGGACCGATGCCAAACTTCCTAAGAGAAGGTCGTAGACCAAGGTCTGGACAGTATAGCCATCGGGCCAAGGACTCGATGCCAAACTTCCTAAGGGAAGGTCGCAGACCAAGGTCTGGACAGTTTCGCCATCGGTCCAAGGACTCGATGTCAAACTTCCTAAGGGAAGGTCGCAGACCAATGTCTGCACAGTCTAGCCATCGGTCCAAGGACTCGATGCCAAACTTCCTAAGGGAATGTCGCAGGCCAAGTTCTGGACAGTCAAGCCATCGAGTCCATGGACCGATGCCAAACTTCCTAAGGGAAGGTCGCAGACCAAGGTCTGGACAGTCAAGGCATCGAGTCCAATGACCGATGCCAAACTTTCTAAGGGAAGGTCGCAGACCAAGGTCTGGACAGTCTAGCCATCGGTCCAAGGACTCAATACTGAACTTCCTTAGGGAGGATCGCAGACCAAGGTTTGGACAGTCTAGCCGTGGGTCCAAGGAATTGATGTCAAACTTCCAAAGAGTAGGTCGGGGTATTTGGAAAGGGTAAGTTCCATACTCCATATTATCATCTGCAGTTGTAGTCCTAGACTATTGCGCGGCCTAACAGCCTGAAAAATAGTATATTTGGGCATACCAATAAGCTTAATGGCTAAAGGTTCCCAAACCGGTTGCATGGCCTAACGACCCAACACATAAATCATCTGTCATACTAGTAAGCTTAATTGCTGAAGTACCCCAGATGGTCCGGAGGCTTAATTGCCCAAGTCATAAATCATAAGGGCCTGCCAAAAGGCTTAACAGCTGAAGGCTCCCAAACTGTCGCACGATCTAACGGAATGAGCCGTAAAATATAAGGGCATGCCAAGAGGCTTAACAGCTGAAAGCTCCCAAACTGTCGCACGGTCTAACGGACCGAGGCGTAATAAGGGCATGCCAAGAGGCTTAACAGCTGAAGGTACGCCAACATTATTTGGTGGTAGGTCGAAGACAGATGCTCGACAGACCAGGCGTAAAGTCTGATGACAAGACGCTTAACTTCTGAAAGGTAGTTCGAAGACAAATGTCTCGACAGAACCGACCTGAAAGTTAGTTCGAAGACCAATGTCTCGACTGGCCAGGCGTCAATCTAACAACATAACGCCAAAATTCTTAATGGTAGGTCGAAGATAAAAGTCTCGACAGACCCGACGTCAAGTCTAATGACAAGATGCATAACTTCATAAAGGTAGTTCGAAGACCAATGTCTCAACTGGCCAGGCATCAATCTAACGACATAACGCCAAAATTCTTAATGATAGGTCAAAGACCAATGTCTCGACTGACCAGGCGTCAATCTGACGACATAACACCAAAATTCTTAATGATAGGTCAAAGATCAATGTCTAGACTGACCAGGCGTCAATCTAACGACATAACACCAAAATTCTTAATGGTAGGTCAAAGACCAATGTCTGGACTAACCAGGCGTCAATGTAACGACATAACTCCAAAATTCTTAATGGTAGGTCAAAGACCAATGTCTCGACTGACCAGGCGTCAATCTAACGACATAACGCCAAAATTCTTAATGGTAGGTCAACATCAAACTCTATCATGGTTGGTCATGGACTGAAGTCCAGACAGACCGAGTGTTACGTCTAACGGCACGACACAAAACTCTATCATGGTTGGTCATGGACCGAAGTCCAGACAGACCGCGTGTCACGTCTAATGGCATGACACAAAACTCTATCATGGTTGGTCGTGGACCGAAGTCCAGACAGACCGGGTGTCACGTCTAACGACAAGATGCCGAAATTCTAAATGGTAGGTTGAAGACCAAAGTCTCGATACACCGGGCGTCACGTCTAGCGACACGACACAAAACTCTATCAAGAATCCAAGATTGGTCATGGACCGAAGTGCAGACAGACCAGGCATCACGTCTAATGGCAGGACGCCAAATTTTATTAAATCTATGTCGTGGACTGAAGTCCAGACAGATCTGACCAGGCGTCAAGTCTAATGGCATGACAATTTTTTTGTAAAGGTAGGTCGAAGACAAATGTCTCGACAGACCGGGCGTCATGTCTACCAACAAGATGCCAAGCATCTAATGGTAGGTCGAAGACAAAAGTCTCGACAGACCTAACACCATAAAATCATATGTTCCCACTGCACAACGCTAAGGGCATTCGAAATCAAGGCCCAACGCCGAAAGATAACCACGCCAAGACTAAAAGTGTCGACGGTTTGATTATCGTGATCAACACGATTGGATATAAACATATCCCACATACGTGTCCGACCAGCGACTTGTCCAGCGACCTGTCCAGCGACTCGTCCATTGGCACGATCAGGTCCTGCTACAGTCTGAAGCATGCTCCAAGATCGCCACTTCGGACTGGGGGACTTGATAAATCCTGGGCTAATTTAGGCCACTTCGGAATAATGGCCAAAGGCCCAAATCAAGCCCAAAAGAGGCCTCTCCCTTATCTAATATAAAAGGGAGGAAAAGAGCAAAAAGAAGGTAAGTTGACAAGAGCTTTCAGGTCAGTGGGATATGTTGACAAGGTAGGTTCCAAAAGATGTGGATAAATAGACCTGAATTCACAAGCATGGTCAGTGAAAATTGGTCTGCACCAAGTGAATTTAGAGGAATGCACATTATGGTTTTTAAGCTTAAAAGGCTGAAAACTGTACTCAAAAGTTGGAATAAATCAACTTTTGGCAATGTCCACGAAAACCTTTTAGTTGCAGAAGCCAAGGTCGATGATATGGAAGCACAATATGAAGCTACAAACACTGAAATGGACCTGGCAGAGCTAAACAGATGCATGGCTATTCTTATTAGATTTCAAAAAGAAGAGAGTATCTATTAGAAGCAAAAGGCCAACATCAAGTGGATCAAGGATGGTGATGCTAACACTCAGGACTTTCACAATACTGTGAAAGAGAAACACTCTAGGACAAGAATTGGCAAAATCAAGAATATTGATGGAACATGGATATCTAATCCAGAGGAGATCAAGGCACAATGAGTTCAGTTTTACGAAACTCTACTCAATAAGCCACCACAAGATAATCCAGGTCAATACTTTGATCTTTTCACCTCAGTCATCCCCACCCTAGTCACCCCAGAAGATAATGCAATTTTACTAAGACTCACAAACTTGGATGAGCTAAGAAGTGTTGTCTTTGGTTTAGGAAGTGAGAGTGCTCCTGGTTCTGATGGATTTTCTGGAACTTTTTACACTCATTGCTGGGATATCATTAAACAGGACTTGCTAGAGGCAGTCTATGATTTTCTACAGGGTAAGAAGATCCCTAAAGCAATATCTAGTACTTGGTTAACCCTTATTCCCAAAAAGCCAAACCCATCATCCTTTGCTGACTTCAGGCCAATTAGTCTTTCAAACTTCCTTAACAAGATCTTTACCAAAATATTAGTTGAAAGACTGAAGCCTATTATGCCAAAGCTAATCTCCTGTGAAAAATCAGCCTTCCTAAAAGGGAGGGACATCACAGATAACACATTGCAAATGCAGGAGACGGTAAAATTGTTAGGTAAAAACTATAGGCAAAGGAATCTGATTCTGAAGCTGGATATGCAGAAAGCCTTCGATAGAGTCTCTTGGGGTTTTCTGAACACCATTTTACTCAAATTTGGCTTCCATGTTTCCCTGGTCATAACCATCATGCAAAACATTGCATCAGAATATCCTTGCTATAAGCCCTCCCATTTTCATTAATGTAAATCACAGAATTAGATTTTATATGTCTTACAGGGGTAGCTCCAAAGTACACACAAAAGTAATAAGAATAACTACTCTAGTGGTATTCTGGGCTTTGTGGTATAGAAGGAACAAATTTCTGTATGATAATAAAATCCAATCTAAGCATAGCATTTGTACAGACATAGTGAGGCAGGTCAATCTAATTTTCACAGCATTCCCACTCACAGGCTCTAGTGATAAGAACCTTTTCATAATTCAAACTGGTTTAGTCCCATTCCTGAAAAGGAGAAGACCAAAACTAGTTAAAATTGTGAAATGGATTCCACCGGACTTAGGTTTTAAAATAAATGTGGATGCCTCTTTTTCAATATCTGCTGCTCCTACTAATACTAGCATTGGAGTTATTGTTAGAGATAATCTTGGAAATGTATGCAAAATGTTTACGAAAACCATGAACACTCCATCACCCATACATGCAGAGCTAGCTGTTATTCGCTTTGGCTGTGAAATGGGAATACAAATGCATCTACATTCTTTTTGTGTAGAATTTGATTGCATGAATGCAGTATATGGGATTCAAAATCCATTAACCTGTAGTTGGAATGTATACTCTGTTTGCCATGATCTGCATGCCATGTTACACTCACACACTATCTGTCATACTCTTAGAGAAGAAAATAGTGCAGCTGACTTTCTGGCAAAATATTGCAATGATATGAATCTTAATGGTGAAATATCCATCCAGTATGCACCTAGCAAACTCAGGGGTTTACTTTATCTTGATAGAACTGTCACTCCATCTGTTAGATTGATAGGAGGTTGATTTTTCATGAACATGTTACTGCTCTCTATTTTTTGTAGATTGATGGGGAAGCAGCACATAACTCGACAAGTTCTTCACTGGTCTTCAGTGGGCAAATCCAGATGTGGATTCAGGTTCAGTTGACATTGATGCCATCTCTATGGTGCTACTTCTGAAGATGTATATAACCATGCTCACCTTTTGGTTCAATTAGGAAGTCCTCAGTTCCTAATTATGTTACTATTTTGGAAGCCTAGCTTCAGTGCCTTTATGACTATTATGTAAAGTCTATTTCGCAGCACATCTTTTACCTTTCGATTGATACTGAAAAGTCTGGCCTAAGAGATTTCATCACATGGTTGAGGAACACCAGGGGTAGGCTTGTCCAGGGGTGATGAATTTCTCTATGGAATGCTTTTCAGGAATCAATCCTACGGTTCAAGATATGTGCCTTTCTTTGACAATATGCTTTGTACAAACTATGATCTATTTTAAAGGTTTAGGGTGCCTAATGAAATACCCTCTACCATATGGTGGTTTTAACTAAAAAAAAAAAAAAAAAACAAGAGCTTTCAGATTTGCATCCGAGCTCCCTCTCCACTGTTCATCTTCTTCCTCATCCAGTTTCCCAAAATGCCTGACTTTGGCATCGGAGCGGACCGACGCAACGTCGGTCCGCCGGAGTGACACTTGCTCTATTATATAGGTATCAGGTTGGCAACACAGTACCCCAGACAGAAGAGGGAAGCAGCCACAGAAGCAGACCCAATTGGACCAAAGCATCAATCAGAGTAGAGTTCACCAGAACCAGCACCCTCTGGGAATAACACCACTAGGCAGAGGACTCAAGCAGCAAGATGAAGTAGATCCCGTCAGTCTACATTACTCACCGGAGAGCATACGGGGAATATCCCATTTTCCGCATTAACACTTGTGTTTGTCATAGACGGTTGAGCATGAGCAACCAATAAGGGGAAAACACCTCGGGGAGAATCATCTAATGTTGGATCTAGCTCATCGCATCCCCATTCTGTTGTTGAAACATCAACCAGAGGGCGTGGAGGCCGCCGCAGGCGTGGAGCTAGAGGTGGGGGAAGATCAAGGTACAAGAGTTATGAGGACAAAGTGCGTGAAAACATCAACGCTGAGTATCTTGGACAAGAACCTCCTTACAAGATTGGAAGATGTGCAATCAGGAATAGGCACAGGGTGGCATTTTTTGAGCTTTTGGGTGTTTTTGGTTCTTCCCCTATTTATATACTATTAAGTGAGATATTTTACTCGTTCACTGTAAACATTAAAGTATTCATTGAAAAGACGAGCCTACCCCTTGAGGAATTGACGGAAAAACGATTTAACGCCAACGTTAGGGCTAGGGGGTCAAAATGATGGAAAAACTTATGGTTGGGGACCAAATTGAGAGCAACATTCGATGGGGGCCAAAGTGGAAGTTCAGCAAACATTGAGAGGTCTATGAAAAATGCTCTCGACAATTATATATATGAAAGAGTTACGACTTCTTATGTACTACTATGGTTATGACTTATGAATTCATAGGTTGTTTTACGTTTCAAGTAGCTCGTGGAACCATCATAAACTAACTTTCGATTTATGACAAAACCACAATGGTACCGTGCCCAAACTTTCTGGAAAATTACTCTTTTTCCCCAACATTTCCAACAAAATATACTCCCTATATTTTAAAGAATAGGCACGCACAGTTTGGAAAGAGAGCATGTAATATAACCAGTGGTGTCAATTCGGGTTGAAGTGTCGGGTTACATGTTCGGGTTAGGTAGGTTCGGGTTGATATGTGTCGGGTTTCTTCGGGTCAGAACTTTTTTATCGGATCGTGTCGGGTTGTGTCGGATCGCGTTCGTGTCAGGTTAAATTCGTGTCAGCACTATTTGTCAGGTCGGCTCGGGTTAGACTCGTTTGTCAAGTTGCGTCGGATTAA
Source organism: Cruciata laevipes (assembly GCA_963678965.1). Lineage (NCBI taxonomy): Eukaryota > Viridiplantae > Streptophyta > Magnoliopsida > Gentianales > Rubiaceae > Cruciata > Cruciata laevipes. The sequence goes on from OY787641.1 coordinate 15,911,574, forward strand.
GTAAAACTATAATTCATAAAACTGACATAGGAAGAACAAAATTTTAATGTTGGATCATTATTATTAGCTGTGTTAATTCAGATCGAGTTGATTTCAAAATTTTTGTTCGGGTAAGTTCTGGTAGATATTTCAGTTATTGTCACTATTATTTTATTGTTAAAAATATATAATAAATTATTAACGAGTTAACTTCATGAGAAAACTAAGGATTGGACGTGCTAATTTGACACTAACTCAGATTTTTACATATACTAACTAAAATAAGTATAAAAAATTAAATCTTACTTAAATTTTTATGAAGACAAATTCTCAATCGGTCTCACTGAGAAGTCATGCTTAATACGTAAAAATTCAGTTTTGATATATGAAGGCGAGAAGATCAACAATAATACACTAAATGATCACACTTAATATGTAAAAGATCATGTTTGAAAGTGAGAAGATCAACATTTGTCTTAATCTCAAAAGAATAGTAATGCTTAATATGTAAAAGATCTGTGTTGATATATGAAAGCAAGAACATCAACAATAATACACTAAATGACCACACTTAATACGTAAAATTAAAATCATGTTTGAAAGTGAGAAGATCAATATTTGTCCTAGTCTCAAGTGAGACGAGTCTTAAGAAAATAAGAAATAAATATAGTTTAATTACCCAACTTCCTATAATTAACAACTAAACTTTAATAATCAAACATAAAATGTTAGTTGGGTTTGGGTTCGGGTTAGGTCGGGTTCGGGTTTAGGTCGGGTCGGGTGGTCAGAATTTATATGGTCAAAATTATTTTTCAGGTTGTTGTCGGGTCGGGTTCAACCTAAAAATTTTTGGATTACAATCGAGTCACGTGTCAGATCGGGTTGACTCGGTCGTGTCGTGTTTATCGGGTTCAAGATTGACATAACTAAATGTAACGACGTACTACTACGTGGTTGGTTTTTAGACGGGCAGTGGGCAGGGTACTAAAAGAGGCAAATATCATATGTTTTAGAAGATAAGGCGGGCGCAACCCAGAACAGAAGAATGAATGCCGTTCAACAGCTTTCACAACCCAAATCCATCCACCTAATCCCTCAACCTTCCACATCCAGGATTACAGCTTCTCAAGGAAGAACTCAGTTCTCACCGGTAATTATGATCATTAATTTCTTCCTTTTTCCGTTCTGTTTTTGGCGTATTGAATTCACTTGTTTAAAAAAATCATGAAGATAAGCAAAAAGAATCAGAAAGGTCGCAAAAGGCTGATCAAGATTTCCACAGCAGATGGGAAATGGCAGGGGGATTGGAGCCTGGACTACAACCTGTCACTCAAGCAGCTCCATCTTCATGATTTAGCAGAGGATGGGCATCAGCACAGTGACGTTTCCATAAACCTTTGCATTCACAAGGTTACCATTTTTACCCGACGTCGGTAAATTAATTTCGAAGGGTTAATATATTATATTTGTTTGTTTTTGAAGATGGTATAGATTATATATATTTGCAGCACGCTGGGTTTGGGCTCTCTGTGGAAGGAAAGATCATCACATCTTTCTCCAGGATATGTAGTAACTGTTCTTCGCCATACTGCCGCCAGGTATTAATTTGTAAGCCAATGTCTTGTTCAGGTGTTTATATTATACGTTTTGTCATTTGTGTTTATGTTGTCTGGTAAAAGTTGATCGCGAATTTAATTTTATTTCTTCAACTGAGGATTTATGTTAGAGAAGTTAATTGATTTTATAAAAGTAGGAAAACATTTGTACTTTCACAGTTTTCACAGTCAATTCTTTTATAATGTTTTTCGGATGAAAGATTATACAATTTTTGAAGTCCGTTTTTTTAAACTTATTAGAATATAATTTGATCTACTCGGTTCAGTTCATTAAAAATATTTTTTATATAATTCAAGCTAATTTTAGTCACACTAATTATATTTTTCTCTAATACATAAATTTTTATGTCAGTATAGTTCAGTTTAATTCAATTAATAACATGAGCAAAACAGAGCTTGAGCTTGAGTCCCAAATTCTAGAAATTAAAAAGGCAAGTAAATTTAGAAATTAACTGCTTGGTATAATATGGCAAAATGATTGGATCATGATTTGACTTGTATACAGTATATACGAGGTAACACTATGCTGCTTATTGGTAGAGTTTATTTTTTATTAAACTGAACCGAATTGAAGTGAGTTAAAGTGAAAATTTATATATTAAAAAATTTGGAATGACTGAATTAATCTGAATATTTTTATCAAATTATATTTTCGCTGAATTGTACTGAACTGAACTGATCTAAAAAAACTCTAGCAAACATTGTCTATATCCCACATGAGATAAAATTTACTGGTAACGGAAAGTGGAGAGCGAATCTAATATACTAAGAATAATAGTAGCACTAATGATTAAACTATATTTATCATCATTTTTAATTATCATAGTTGAGTTGTACGTAATTACTGTTTAATCTGTTGCTAGATTAATACAAACTTCACTGTTTGGGTTCTGCCATTAGCGTCGAAGAAGAAAAGTTTAGTCGATGATGAACTACCAGTAATTGGTGGAGACGATCCTTCAGTAAGTTTTAGTGTTATGTATATACTAATATTTTATGGCATTAATTTGATCAATATATATTTGATTAATAATTTAAAAAAAAAATAGTTGAGGACTATCATATACTAATTAAGCTTATTCAGAAATAAGACCTATGTATGAAAAATCCTAATACTTATAAATTGATTGGGTGCTGTATATCCAAATTATCAAATTCTTTATATTTGTTTTTGCAGGTGATATATGTGAAACCAGGAGATGAAGCCGATCTTGATTCACTTGTACAAGATTCCATCCGACTTGCTACCTCGGTCAAAGTGAGAACACATGTTTCAAATCTCATCACTTTTAACACTTTTTTTTTTTTTTCATTTTTAAATGTACACTCAAACGAATATGAAATGTGGAATGTTGTGAGTAAAAGGGAATACATTTATTGTGTAGTTCATAAATTTTAATTTGATCTTATATTGCAGAATTTAATTGTTTTATGTGTACATTTTAATGCAGGAAACTTGTTCCGAGGTATGCGAGAGGAGTACACCCAAATTGCAATGTAAGAATGATTAATTGTGCAATTTATGTGAAATGCAAAAATTTATAGTAGTTCTAAACTTATACAAAGTATAATTTTATAAGAAATATCATTTACACTTTGGTGATAAATGAAAGCTAATAAATTTTTGCAAGAAATATTAATTTGAATTTTGTGTGTCTTTGTCTAAACCGCAGATTTGGGCGTACAAAATAGTGCTTCGGTTGATAAGAGGTGGTCCAGATTGTTGGAACTTAAGCATTTTAACCGGCAATGATATCATGTAATATGGAGAGGAATGGTCAAGGGTCCAAGGACAAACTTTTTCTTTTTACCAATCATTTATCTTTGTACATCTGTTCAGATGTTTATAATTTCTGAAGTTAATAAAAAAAGTGCATTGTTAAATAGCGCCATGTATTTTGTGTTACTAACGCTTTATATTTATATAAAAATACAAATATTTATTTTATACATTTAATTATACTAGCGATCACCCTTTTTTGTTTTTTTTGGATGAAACCACCGTTTGTGGGAGGATTATATTAACTTCCCCATGCCTTTAGTAATTGTGATGATAGAAGAAGTTGAATAGATTTAGAAGATGTTAGATAGTCTTATTCTTTTATTTAGTTTACTCTTATGTGCTTCCTTGTATAGTTTATTGCACATAAACCAATTGTTGTATCCTTAAATACTCTTTTAGTTTTCCTAATACAACCATCATTGGAAACCCTCAAACATGGTATCAGCCTAACCGATCAAATTCTGTAAAACTTTTCAGTTCCTGCGGCCATAGCCGGCCCTCTTCCTCCTTCTCTCTCCCTCACGAACAAACAAAAATCTCATCTTTCTTCATCAATTTTTCTCCCTTTTTTTCATCAATCATGGCAGAAAACAACAATTCGGACAAGTTTTCTTACAGTGTTTTGATCCATATGCTCACCACCAAGCTTTCCGCCGCCACTTATTTGACATGGAAGCGTCAACTCCAGCATGTTCTTTGCCCTCAAGGGCTTTTTGGCCACCTCGATGGCTCGTCTCCTTTCCCTCCTCCTCCCGTTGCTCCCTCGCAAGCGGCCTCTTCCTCTACTCCGCCGGATGCGAGTGCTCTTAAGGCTGCCGAAGATGCTTACGCCGCTGCTCTTGCCGCCTACAACTCATGGGTGTCCGAAGACCAAAAGCTTTGTGGTCTCATCTACTCCTCTCTTTCTCACGAGGCTATGAATGAAGTTTCCGATTGTGATACCACCAAGGAGATGTGGGACACTTTTGCCTCTGCCTATATGCATCGGAGTGAAGCAAATATTGTTAGTCTTCGCCAATAAGTCTCGCTCCTTCATAAAAATGGTTCGGTTCATGATCTCCATCTTAATTTCAAGTCTATTTTTGATTAACTTTTTTTGATGGGTTCTCCTGCTGCTAATAATGAGAAATTATCATGGTTTCTTACTGCCCTTGGTAATGATTATAGAGATTTTGGTGGTCGTATGATTAATCTTGATCATTTTCCGGATTATTCATATGTTGTTGCCCAAGCAAAGGGGTAAGAGTCTTTCTTTTCGAACTTGGAAAAATTGGGTGCTCTAAATTTGCAGGGACCCTCATCTGCCAACCCAGTGGCTTTTCAGGTGTCTGCCCGCCCGGCCGAGGGCGGCGCGTGCACTCACCTTCCGGCGAGTGACGCGCGTGGTGACGGTGTGTGGCGGGCACGCGCGGCCGGCGATGGGGCAGGGGGTTCTGGCGGTCCTCTCAGCAGTATAGGCAGCCCCGATATGGTGGTGGTGGCTCTCAAATTCAATGTCAAAATTGTTGGAAGTTTAGTCATGTAGCCGGCAATTCTTATTCCGCCGTTCCGCCTCCGGCTCCTCCGGCTCATGCTGCTGCCCATATTCTTTATGCTCATACCCATATTGCTCATCAGATTCCTTATGCTCCTATGGCTATGATTCCTCGTGCTCCTATGGTTCAACAGCCTCTTTATGCACCACCTTCGGTTGTCTCTGATTGGTATATGGATTCGGGTGCTTCCAGTCACATGAGCTCCTCTGCTTCTGGCCTTGAGAGTGTCTCCCCTTATCATGGTAATTCTCTTGTTTCTGTTGGCAATGGAGCCTCTATTTGTATAACTGCTGTAGGTGATGCCCAACTTAGTCATTCCTTGCATTTATCTGATGTTTTGGTTGTGCCTAAAATTACAAAGAATTTGTTGTCCATTAGCAAACTTACAAAGGATCTTGGTGTGATTATTACCTTTGATGGCCGGTCTTTTGTTATTTAGCACAAAATCACCAAGGCAATCGTGGGGAGGGGCCACAGTGAGGATGGCCTTTATGTTCTGGATCGTGGCGAGGATGCACTTCTTTCTTTTGTTAGGCAAAATAATAACCGAGCGTCGTTTGAGACATGACATGCTCGTTTGGGACATGTGTCCAATAATATTATTTCTCTTTTGAGCCGAGCTGGTTTTATTTCTCTATCGTCTGTTTTTCCTAAACCGAATACTTGTGAGCCTTTTGTTATGGCTAAGGGGCAGAAACTTTCTTTTGTTGACAATACAAAATGTGCTTTTCATCCTCTTGATTTAGTTCATTGTAATTTATGGGGTCCTTCTCCCGTGTTATCTCAGAATGGGTTTTCTTATTATGCCATTTTTGTGGATGATTACTCTCGGTTTACGTGGTTCTATCCTCTTCGTCGGAAATCTGAGTTTGTGGATGTTTTCTTCAAATTTGAGGCTCTTGTAGAGAACCAACTCTCTTCTCGCATTAAAGTTTTCCAGAGTGATGGTGGAACTGAGTTTCTCAACTCACTTTACCACTCGAGGCATACATCATCAGATTTTGTGTCCTTACACTCATGAGCAGAATGGTCGTGCTGAGAGGAAGCATCCTCATATCGCTGAAATGGGCCTCTCTATGCTCTTTCATTCCCATATGCCATTTTCCTACTGGGATGATGCTTTTGCTACATCAGTCTACACCATTAACCGTCTTACCACTCATGTCCTTAATGGTGCAATTCCATTCAAGCTCTTATATGGCCGCCCTCCAGTATACTCTAATTTTTATCCTTTTGGCTGCAAAGTCTATCCATCTGTTCGTCCTACTGCACCTCACAAGTTTGCCCCTCGGAGCATCCCTTGTGTTTTTGTTGGATATAGCCCTCACTACAAAGGGTTCATGTGTTTGGACATGGCCTCTGGTCGCATTCTGATGTCTCGGCATGCTCGCTTTGATGAGTCTTGTTTTCCTCTTTCCTCTGGAGCAGCCTCGGCTCAATTATCTTCTCTAGATGTTTCATCTTTTATTGATTCAGATTTACCTGACTTGCCTCCGTCGAGTGCTCTGTGTACTTCTGGTGTTTCCCATTCTGCTCCACCTTGCTCTGCATGCTTGCCATCGCCTTCTACTGCTGTTCTGTCACCATTGATGACTGCTTTTTTCCACCTCCATCACCTGCTTCGGTGGCTCATACCTTGGACTCTCCTTTTTCATCAGCTACATTGTCCCTAGCTACGGGCTCCCCTAGTCCGAGTCCTTCTACAGCCATGGGCTCCTCCAGTTGAGGTCCCTCTACTGCTAGTTCCTGTGCCACTTCTTCTGCTTCGTCTGCATCTTCGGATGTTGTTCCTCGTCGCCATCCGATGACGACTCACTTGTAGGATGGCACTCGTGTTGCTAAAGATCTTGGTCCTGAGTTTGAGATTACTAGTTTAGTGGCTCAACTCCTCACTCAGAAGGAGCCACGAGATTATCGGGCTGCGTCTCGTGATCCTAAATGGGTATCTTCCATGGATGAGGAAATATTTGCTCTTAGGCAGTAGCAAACTTGGGAGTTAGTGTCTTGCCCTACGAATGTGAATGTTGTTGGATCCAAATGGGTTTTTCGGTTGAAATACCAACCAGATGGCTCCATTGATCGATATAAGGCACACTTAGTTGCTTAAGGGTATACCCAGCTCCCCGGGTTTGATTTCAACCACACCTTCGGCCCTGTGATCAAAGCTGCTACTGTTCGCACCGTTCTTGCCATTGCCACTATGAGGAAGTGGCCTCTCCATCAGCTTGTCGTAAAAAATGCCTTTCTTAATGACGTTCTCGATGCCCCTGACTATATGGCTCAGCCTATTGGCTTCAAGGATCCGGTTCATCATGACTATGGGGGTGTTTGGTGAAGAGCTTTTTGGGGCGAAATTAGCTGTTTGATCCCAATTAGCTGTTTGACCAACTCAAAAATCTAATAAAAGTGTTTGGTGAAGAACTGTTTGGATTAGCTGTTTGGGCCCAAAAGGCTAATTTTCAAAACGCTCAAAATATCAGCGTTTCTAAATCAGCTGATTGTTTTCATTCATTTACTTCCTTATATACCCTTTATTTATTTACCTGTACGTAAATTTACATTCTTTTACCATCCATTTTTTTAATGGTTAATAAACCGTACGTACGTACATTACCAAATTCAAATTCCATTTTTACATTATGTACGTTCAATTCAAATTCCATTTTTACATTATGTACGTTCAATTCAAATTCCATTTTTATAATTTTTTTTGAAAAGCCTTTTTCATATTTTATTGGTTAATGATAAATTTTAACATCACCAAATTCTTTAGATTTTTTATATTTTTATAATTAATTTTTAATGTACATTTTTTGTCAAATAACTATTTCAATTAAAATAAATTTTATTTAATTTAGGTAATAAATATAAGGTTTTATACCAGAATAGTGGATTTTCTTAATTTTTAAAGTTGAGAATTTTAAACTAGTGATGTCTGATTAATTTTTATTTTAATAAGTTTGGAAGACTATTAATATATTTGTAAAATATTAAAACATTAACCTTTTATAATTGACATACTATATTTCTTAATAATTTAAAACTATATTAAAATTTATTATTGCTATTTATAAAGTGATTAATCATTACAATATAATTAGGCCCTTAAAAGTCATTTTACTAGCAAACAGCTATTAACTATCAGCTAATTTACCAAACACTTATATGCAATCAGCTAATGGAAACAGCTAGTCAAATCAGCTAATGCAATCAGCTAACAGCTAATCACCAAACACCCCCTATGTATGTCGCCTGTGAAAGGCAATCTATGGCCTCAAGCAGGCTCCACGGGCTTGGTTTTATCGTTTCAGCTCCTATGTATGTGCCATTGGCTTCGTTTGCAGCCTTTCTGACACATCTCTCTTCGTCTTTACTCGAGGGACTGCCATTCTTTATCTGCTGGTCTATGTTGATGACATTATTCTCATTGGTAATGATGATATGGCTATTCGGCAATTCATCTCTCGTACTGATCGTGAGTTCTCCATCAAGGATTTGGGTGCCTTAAGCTACTTTCTTGGCCTCGAAGTCACTCCCACTTCCTCGGGCTTGTTATTGGGACATGCGAAATATGCTCGGGATATCCTTGGACGTGCAGGGATGTCTGATGCCTCTCCTGTTTCGACTCCTTTCTTGCCGCTTTCACAGCTTCATAGCAGTACCAGTGCTTCTTTTTCCAACCCCAAGCTTTATCGCTCTCTGGTTGGTGCTCTTCAGTACCTTACTATCACCAGACCCGATTTATCCTTTGCCGTCAACTCTGTGAGTCAGTTTCTTAAGGATCCCCGGGATGATCATTTCTCGGCTGTCACTTGGATCTTGTGATATGTTTGTGGCACACTGCACTGTGGTCTCTCCTTTAACTCCAATGGTGTTCCAAAAGTTCTTGCTTATTCGGATGCTGATTGGGCTCGTTGTCTTGAGACTCGTTGCTCTACCTATGGTTATGCTGTTTTCCTTTGATGGAACTTGATCTCTTGGAGTGCCAAGAAACAGCCTACCGTGTCTCACTCCAGTTCTGAGTCAGAATACCGTGCCTTGGCTAATACTGTTGCAGAGGTTGCTTGGTTTTCCAATCTTCTTCGTGCCCTTCGATTCCCTCTTTGCAGTCCTCCGTTGCTCCTTTGTGACAACTATAGTGTTATTTTCCTTGCTGAGAATCCGGTGGTTCACAAGCGTGCCAAACACATCGATATTGATTATCATTTTGTGCGCGAGTTGGTGGCTAGTGGCAAAATGGGTGTTAGTCATGTTTCGACCTTGCTCCAGGTGGCTGAAATTTTCACTAAAGGGATTAATCACCCTCTCTTCGAGTTCTTCCGGTCCAAGCTTTGTGTTTCCCTTAATCCAACGCTTCGCTTGAGGGGGGTGTAAAGATAGAAGAAGTTGAATAGATTTAGAAGAAGTTAAATAGTCTTATTCTTTTATTTAGTTTACTCTTATGTGCTTCCTTGTATAGCTTATTGAGATAAGCCCATTGTTGTATCCTTAAATACTCTTTTAGTTTTCCTAATACAACCATCATTGGAAACCCCCAAACAGTAACAAACCGAAAAGTACAAGATCCACTGCCCACCTCAATGCGGATACAAACTAGAACCCTCAACTGAGGGAACTATGGGTGGGCTAACACCACCCAAGGCTAAGGTAACTCCACAAGTGGAGGCGATGAGTAAGATTTAGAATGCCTGTAACAACATAACTACAAACTAAACTAAAGAAAACAAGGATGAAAAGGTAAGGTCAATACTACCCGCAAATCTAACCAAGGCTGGTCTCATTAGTTGACTGCCAATGATAGTACTCAGAATATTAGACTACGCTTAGATATTGTCGTCACTTTCCGGGTAGCCATACGGTAAAAGAGACATCCCAGTCCGTTCAGACTCTATCAGCTTAAACTCTCACACTTCGGTCCATCTCACGGTAAAAGAGATTTTCCAAAGAGCTATTGACAGTATTAAGCACGTAAGACAACTTTATAACACACTACAGGCTACAATCAGCCTGTGAGGTCTACTAATCTAGTTGGCAACGGAGTCGCCAAAAAGTAAGTTGACAAACTACTTTTGACTTGGATTTCTCCTTGCCTTACAATAAACTAGATCAGAATCCAAAACCTTGTTTACCAAGCAAAAAGGACCCGTCGGTAAACTCATCTTGGCAAACAATAATCATCCAATATCCCAACAAAAGGCCTAAAATAAAGTATTATCCCATAAATTTCTAAAAGATTAAAAACCGAAACTGTAAACCGAAAGAGGAAATAATAAAAAAGGAAAAAAGTAAGGCATCTCTAGCGGCAAAAGCACAACTTGGCGGCGGACTTCGGCGCGATGACGGCAGCGCAACGGGGGCGCGTGTGCCAAACACGCGGGCGCGACGGCGATGAGGCAGCCAGCGCATGAGAACGCTCCAGGACAGAACCGCGCATCACCAACGGGTTGAGGCTCTGCCCAAGCGGCGCGTGACGGAGGTGGCGGCGCGTGGCATCGCGACTTATGCCCCTCCTTTCCCGGAAATTTTGCTCCACACCTTAGCCTACTCCTAATGATGCCGGTTATCCATGTCAGAAAAGAGCTTGGAAACTGCAAATTTTCGAGGCGTCGGCGTCTGACTTGATCGGATAATGCTGCTGCAGATCGGGCCCCAGACAGCGATCTCCGGTGGTTGGCGCCCCAGATCGGCGCCGATCTGGTCCACCGGCAGACTGGGTCGACTGGGTTTGTGCCGTAGATTGTCGGAGTCGATATGGGTCACGGTTTGGGGGAGAAAAGGGGTGGTCAGAAGATTAATTAAGGTCGGGGGTGGGCAGGTCACCACCGGACTGGCGAGAGGCGCCGCCCAGTGCCTCCCCGGCAAGATCCGATCGAAGGTTTGTAGAGAGAAGGAAGAGGGTTATTTTAGAGAGAGAAAGGAAAACATTTTACCTTTGGTCAATATAAGTCAATGGTGGGCGTCGAATACCACCAAAATATTTCTACAATACTAAGAATATTAGATAATACATCATCAAGTAGGGTCGAAGACACGGAGAACGGATTAACAATTTTATATTCCTAAATATCAATTTTGTTGTCTAGTCACCACACTTTTTACTTAGATTTGTTTTTCTAACAACTAAGAACAGAATAAAGAACAAGTAACAAAAACGCCTAGAAGGGCGTAGAAGGGCACACATACAGTTGGAGTTGGGGCAAGTTGGTGCACTGAAAGATGAAATTCGTCCTTACCTAATGGAATGTGTTGACATGAAGGGAAATTTCAGCACGAGCAAGGCATATGGATACCTCAAAGGGGCAGGCCAAGAAAACCATTGGTCAACGAATATATTGTGGAAGTCAGGACTACAGCCTAAACACTCATTCTTTCTATGGATGTTGTTAAAAGGGAGATTATCGACCATAGCGAGACTTCAGTCGAAAGGGATAATACCTCATGTGGCAGATGTTTGTACTCTGTGTGGACAGAATGGAGAAACGGTGCAGCACATATTTTGTACATGCCAGTTTACAGTGGATCTCCAAAAACATTACTGGGTGGAGACTGGCAGAAACTTCAGAGAGTGCTTGAGGAGGATGAGAAGAATGGTAGGATGGAGAAAGAGAATAAGATTCCACCGACTTATCAGCATCTTCTATAATGTATGGAGTGAGAGGAATAACAGAATCTTTGAGGGGAAATTTAGGTAGGTGGATGCTCTAAAGGTGATAATTGAAACAGGCTATGACCCTTCTGATTGATGTTGAGGATGGTGTGAATGGATCCTAGTATGAAACTTGGTACATATGTCGTAGGTACCGCACTAATTACCTGTGGTATTTCAGAGGTGTTGGGCTGTTGGTGTAAAAACCAGTTACCCAGCCTTGGCCTATGACACTATCTAAAGACTTGACGGATTGGTTGTGGGGATATATCCCTAGTATGAAACTTGTACATATGTCGTAGGTACCGCACTGATTACCTTTTGGTATTTCAGAGGTGTTGGGGTGTTGGTATAAAAACCAGTTACCCAGCCTTGGCCCATGACACTATTTGATTTGATGGAATGGTTGAGGGGTTTTACACCAAGTATGAAACTTGTACATATGTCGTAGGTACCACACTGATTACCTTTTGGTATTTCAGAGGTGTTGGGCTGCCGGTATAAAAGCCAGTTACCCAGCCTTGGCCCATGACACTATCAAAAATATTTGACGGACTGGATGAGGGATTATGGCCCTAGTATGAAACTTGTACATATGTCGTAGGTACCGCACTGATTACCTTTGGTATTTCAGAGGTGTTGGGCTGCTGGGTAAAACCATCTACCCAACCTTGGCCCATGACACTATCTAAAGACTTGACGGGCTGGATCGAAGAAGATTATAAGCATACTCAGACTAGACTACATATGGCTTATTTAATTTCTATGGGAACTGAATCGGGGCAGACTTGTGTTTTGACATGTCAATTCACAGATATGCTATGGTGGATTTTTCCTTAATCATATACGAGGTGGAGATAGAAATGGAACGTTGAAGACACCAAAGCTCCAAAGGTGGATGCGGTTTTAGCGAGATTTGCAAGGACAGATGGAATGGAAGTGCATTCATGATAGTTATTCTAAAATCCTAGCAATATCTTGATGAACTAGTTATGATCATAGCCACTTGTATTTCATATGGCTGTAGAATAGTTGTTTTCTCCTTTTGCTTAGTTATTTATATCTGTTGAATGTTTGGCTTAGAGTGATGGCCATATTAGTTGTATGAACTTTTTGAGCAATAATCCGCCCATGTGTCTCAATAAAATAAAACTGACAAAGACTAAATAAGTCCGCCCATGCGTCCATATTTATCATTTGTCCCCAATTTCCCAAAATAATAGAATTCTAATAGGAATTTTTTCTGCCTAAATAAATAAAATAAAGGAAAATAAATATCATTTCTTATGCGTATGAATATACACACGCACATAGTTCTGTCGAATCAAAACCAAAGAATTCAGTTTTTCTGGGGTGACATAAATTAAAGCCTAAAAACTCTTATTATTCTTTGACCCTTAAAATTCTTCCTTCTTGTTCCTTTGCCTCTTCAATGCCGGAATAATAGAATAATGATGATCTATTACCTCCGTTGCAGCACACTACCTCATTAAAAACCCGTAGGAAAAAAGAGTATAATGTCTAGCTCCTCTCCATGAGCTCGAAATCCTCCATTTATGCTTCATTTGCTCCAAAGTCCAGCAAATCATCTCTCGATCTCCTTCATCCATAATCCAATGAATATTTGCACAAAATACACCTAAACGTGCACATCAAGTGGAAAATAATATTATAAAATCATATAAAATAGATATATAAATACAGCTCATCAGTCAACCTTTGATACTAGCGGGCACTCACCGCACGATGCGATGTGTTTTTACAAATAATTTATTCATATAATAATATTCATATACAAAATGCCCAATACATGAATGTTTAATCGAACGAAGTATTACACTTATCATATGGTGATGCGGGTGTTTTCATTAATTTTGATGTTGTTATGATATAAATTCCGTTATTCGTACTGTGAAATATATAACTTACTGTAAATGTAAGTAAGATAGTTTCTTAAGTTTGATCCAATTTGAGCATTAAAAACTGTAGGTAGAGCATAATAAAATCCTATCAATAATTTGAAATAGAAAAACAATAAATCATGTTAACACCATAATATACCCTTGCATGTTAACAAGGGCATTCCGGTATAAACGCATACCTGCACGAGAAAAATGGGTCTGCTATATGCAGGCTCATTAGTGAATGATTTCTATTTTTTATGTTGAGAAATACAAGCTACTGGTATCTTATTGACCTTAAACCTAATTTTTGTTTTAAAAAGTGTTGATGTGATGACAGAGCATGAGGAATGTGATTATCAAATATCAAAATATAAAACAAAAATAGAGTTTACCATTAACAAGATAAAGACCTTGATTATTATCAAATACTAAATACCAAATGCCAAAATGTAGATATCATTACAACGAGAATTGAATTCCATATATAGTGTAATCTTCTACTAGAACAATTGATTCCTGCATTTTTAAAAGTTAGAACAAACCTACTATCATATTTTATGAAAAAGGTAAACTAAACTTAAATAATTTAAAATAAATAATCCACATGTACACTTGTTCTAATAAAATTTCCAAGTCTTGCATCTCAGTTTTGGAAGAATTTGTACTTGTTTGAAGAGGTATGTGGGATTACTTCTGCAATCAACGTCTTGGAGGTGTACTCGCGCTTCTCATTTTCCGTATTGGTGATTCTGCAAAATATGTAGTGTGTTTAATACTTTCTACTATGTACCAACGTGTTGTTGGACATTTGTACAGAGGTATTATCGATAATGGATCATAGCCTAAAAGTCTCCATTTTATCATTTTTCATAAGTGTTCCAAACTTCCTCCTTGGCTTTTGATTTGGGTCATTCTATAGGCATCCAGTGTTTTATTTACAAGAGAACTGATCAATGTTATACATAATTTATGTTTGTATATACAGTTGTATTGAGATTATCTTTTTGTTTGGATGAAAAATCGTCCGAAATATTTGAATGAAAAGGAAGCGGGCATGAATTAAAGTTTGATATCGTATTTTTTTAAAATTTAGCTACGAGAATTTTGGTTTCCAAAACAAAAAGAATTTAACTAAATACATGTCCAAAATTGTCATTTCACAAGTTAAAAACACTTTTATTTTTAAAAGTTACCAAACACTTCCAACTGCTTTTTAACACCGATAAGATAATTTACCAAACACTACAAATGCTTTGCCTTTCAGCTGCTTATTCTCACAGAGAAGTAGAAGCTAGCTTTGCTTATAAGCACAGTTGTGTCAAACACAGCCATAACATAGTCAAAAGCTTTCAGAAGAGACAGCAGAGACGATCATGATCCACAGTTTCTATATCAATCGCCACGGTGGAGGAGCATCAGCCAACCAAGAAAAAAGTAGTCTTGCCCGTGAAATCAAAATCGAATCTGAATCCGGCAGAACCTCTCATACAGAATTTAACCGTGGATTATATTTGTGTCAAAATTGAATTCTGTGTTCGAAAACCGTGGTGATGCCCAAATCAGAATCGAATTCGGTGTTCCTTGTGGTGACGAATTAATTTCAGAAAGGGAGGTTCGAAACCCGGAAGGAAACTGAAAAGTTGGGGCAAACGAATTAAATTCAATTTAGAAAGGACACTTAAAAAACCCACAAGGAAACTGAAAAGTTGGGGCAATAGTAACAAAGAAAACGACATCGTTTTGGCGGGAGAGGGTTTAAATTACAAAAATACCCATGCACGACTCTTAATACCAAAATTTGTTGACCTTGGATCAAAAAAATTCTTATTATATAGTGGTCTAGAAAATAATTCTTATTATATAGTGGTCTATGATGAAATCAAATCTGAGGCACTCAATAATTTCAATTTTTTTAAGGCATGGCTCAATTATATAAAGTATATCTATTTAGTGCACAACTACACAAGTGTTTCAAATTTATTTGTTTCCATGATCAAGTTTAAAATTTCTCAAGTGAAGTACCATAACCTTTAATGATAGTTTGATTTTCAAGAAAATCATGAATAAATAAAATATTTTTTGTTTAAAATAATTTAAATGTTTAAAACGTAGGGGTCTAGCTTAATAAATTTCTTAACGTTTAAACTTCTCTAATTACTTTTCGTTTCGATCAGCTTTGTATACATACTCAAAATATATGTCAAATAAATGCACAATCTCTTCCTCCAAAATTTTATTTTATTGCTTCTTTTTACTGCTTTCCTGATAAAAATTTCAGAATGAATGTGGAGAGATTTCATCTCCCTTCTGATGAACAAAGATACTTCCACCTTAAAATTTTTACACTTTCCTTCTTTTTGCTTTCAATTTTGATTCTTATAGATTTTTTGTAGATTCCATGTGTGCCACCGTTTAGAAATATTAATTATGTTTATGCCCTAATAGGCTGTCTCGTCATTATGAATGTGCTCGGATTTTTGTATGTTTTCTTTAAACAAGATTATGTTCCAGGTTATAAACTGGGCATAATATTCATTTTTCTGCTTGTTATAATAATTCTGTGTCTTTCAGGATTTCTTTGTAGTCTCTCTTTTTTCACCAATTAGTGATGAAACAACTATGACCGTTAGTTGTCTCACTTAGAAAAATTTCTGTGAGATGTATACGTTTGGAAAATCACATGCATGTTGCGATAAACCAAGCCATTGCTCGAGCAGATTAGTTGATGAATGTCAGAACCGGTCCAATGTATTTTGAGGTCCCGTGCAAAAATTTTAATTTGTTTTTTCCCTTTTTCCTTTTTCATTTCCGAAAAGTTGGTTTTTAAATATCATTATTTTACTTTAAACAACAAATTAATATGAAAAGAATAAAAAAAAATAGAACCTAGATAGTGGAGCAACACAAACTTCAAATTAGACCAATAAGCAATGATAAAAATCATTCTTAAGAAGTAGGATAAAATTTTTAGAAACAATCAAAAAAAAAAAAACTCTAAAGATTGAGATCTAGAAAATGAATAATACACATATATAATACACTTTAAAAAAAATTGGGTCTTGTGCGCGTGCATAGCCTGCACCGCACTAGGTCTGGCCCTAATGAATGTCAATACTGGAATATTAAATCTAAGTGCTTTTACTGCAAAAAAAGACAGCAAACACTTCATACTGGGTTTCGCAAAGGGAGGTTGATTTTTTACATTGAACACTATTGTACTTAGTTTAGCATCACTATGTGTGATTGTTGTACAGGTCCGAGAGGACTTCTTCTTCCAAAATGTAATATTAAATTATTGATAAATAATGAACGTATTAATATGTACTTTGGCAGTTTGTATCAAAAAGTACTTGAGCATATTGAGCATGAAATAAAAATCTTTTAATATTATGTTTCAAGTGTGGAAATGAACTCGGCAACTTGATTCATAGATAATGGATTTAGAGGAAAGAAGCCACTATGGCTATTTGGTTCTTGCAATTTTAGATACAAAGATTGTTTGCATTTTCATAGCATTTTTGTAATCTCTCAAAATGCTTCCTTTTTAGGCGTATGCTGTTCTTGTTGACTCCTTGAGTTATGGTGTATTTTTCACCTGGGCATGAGGAGCCACGAAAAATCTCCAATTTAGCTACTTCATCCGTCTCAGCCCAATCTGCACACTTCAACTTTCATCAATTGACTCAGAAAATGTCTGATCATTAATATCTTTAGTTATGTGTAAACACAAGTTGTAAAAATTTGATATTGTAAAAATACATGACATTATAAATCTAACAAGATAAATATGAAAATTTTAAAGATCATTTACCAATTCAATTTTAAGATCAAAGTTAAACAATTTTGACTTTGTGATTAGTCCATGTGCAGATTGGGCTAGAAGATTGGGCTAGAACAGAGTATAAAAAAACTGTTTGTGCTTTGAGTTGTAGTTCTTTGGGTCCAGTTTAATAACCTTGGAAGTTATCTACTTTTGGGTCCAGTTTAAATGCACCCAACCAAATGTAGCAGACTTATATTTTTCCCACTTGGAAAAGAACTTCAGTACCACCTCTAACAATAATAAAGTATGGACAACCTTCATAACATTAACAATGTTTTAGGAAGCCTTTTTATACAGTTTACTCTTTTCAATTTCACCGCAGTATGAACTTGTTAATTTATCTAACAATAAAACATATTGACTCTATTCAACACATTTTCAAATACAGCGCAACATGGAATGCGTTGTTGGATATACACAAGAAAGTACAGGATAGAGACAAATCAGCATCCTTGAGTCGAGGTGCAGTCCAACCCCTCTTGCCTGCAACACAATAGAAGACAGTGATATCATTTGTTACTGCAAACGCATATGCAAAAAATTGTCAATACTCAGGCCTGTACATATTCCATACTTGAAGATCTAATCCAAATACAAGAGCTCAAATTTGCGATAAAAAGACTAAATAATCAAACATTACTGCTGCAAAGTCAGTGTGTTGATAGATGTCTATATATTCGCATATAAAACTAAAAAATTACACCTTGTAAGTCGTATCCTACAAACTCTAATTGCTACTTCAAAAATCATGAGCCTGTGACAGTAATGACTCAAAAACGGTATCAAACACATGCCAGTTGGAAGAGAAAACACTCTGTAGTTGGCAGAATTTAGTACAATAACAACACATCAAAAAACCTATACATACTACTCAAAGACGATTTACTCGCAAAAGTTCAGAATAACTGAACATGGCTGGAGAAACAGGGTGAGGGAATTGTGAATAGAAGAGCTAAATGTCCAAAGAGAAAAACTCTCTAGTTTGCACGACTTAGTACAGTAACAAAAAATCAAAATAGGTATACATATTACTAGGCGATTTAGTAGAGTCACAAAAATTCAGAATATTTAAAGATGCTACTCAACAAACAGGTTGGGGGAATTGTAAGCATGTGTTTAACTAATACTCTGCCTATTTAAAATATCATAATAAAATTTTTTCTTTTAATTTGTTCAATATTTAAATGATTAGGTTGCAAATTTAGAAGATAAGCCAACAGTTTGCTACTTAACCTATGCCAAAATATTAAGCTTTGTCCAATAAAATACAGTGATTTCCATTCAAAATCTTGAGATTTATCGAACATAGTTGAAGGATTTCATTGAACAGTTGGAATGCGTAAAACGCAGGAAAGTTTAATATGGAAGTCACCAAATTACAGTGAAGAAAGCATGGAGACAAAAAGTGAAGAACGATGAAATGAGGATTTTACTGCAAAGCATACAAGATAACATGAACGAAGGTGAAGAAGCAGTAAGAGTTTACAAACACAGGGATTAAAGAAAACCTAAGCACTACAACCTTTGATCATATTACTCACCCTGTAGCACAAACAACCTCTGCAGGTTCGCCAAAAATACCAAATTCATGAACAAGCCAATACATCTTGTACATTAGAGCAGCTAACTCTGCCTGAAGGAAAATGAAACGGTGAAAACAATGTACAGCATAGCACCTGGAATTTGGCAAAAATAATCAAAGACAGAAATTTGAAGAGTAACTTGTAGTTTTGCTTCCGGGAGATCATATATTCCTGCATTATAGCCTACAACCATGCATAAGCATAATATAAATACCGAAACACAGATGAATTCCGGGGAACAAAAATAAAAATAAAACATGGAATTTTGAGTATCTAACAAACCAGAAACCTGGCCCTAATGTGTCAAATACCTAATGTGTCCAGTTCTACATCCAGAATCAATAGCATAATAAGAATAATCGATAACAGAATACAAGAGAAATGAAGAAAGGGATTGCAGACATGAAACTAAGAAAAATTGAGACAAAATGTTGGAAAGAAAAAATTCCGTGAAACTAAAATATAGAACAAGGGAAACCTTACCGTAACTAAAGCAGGCAAGTGTGTGTCGGCGCGAGACGGAATTTGGTGCTGAAGGCAATTGGCTGCGAAATTTAATGAACCAGGAAGCACCGTGGTGGGAATAGATGGGATAATCTGATGAATCAGGCTAGTGCCAGAAAGAAGCAGCAGAAATTGGGTGAAGCAGGGAGGAGGAAAAGGCGGGCGGAGAAAAAGAGGATGAAGGGGTTGACCGGGTAATAGTAGACAGATAGATAGATGCTGCCAAATCCAACAAATAGTTAAATATAATCCCTCTCCACTGTTTGATTAAGCATCTCCACCACAAATAATCTTGATGGGAAAAGAAGCAAGAATGCTGCATGATGAATAGAGTCCAATATGATTTGTCAACTACATTAAATCAGAAATATGTCTAATTGTCAGAGGAACTGGTTGATATACTTCCTTTCCAGTAGAAATGCAGCCATTAATATCATTAAATATACCCCCGTTCAGCATTTTGAAAAAAACCATGTAAGTGCTTGGGTCAATAACCTGAAGAAGAAAGCATTTCAAATACTCAATATATAAAAACATAGGAACATTCTGGAAAGCAAGAAAGATGAGAAAATCAGTAACAATGTAACATGCTGCAAGCAAAAAACTGTTTAGGAGATTTAAACATAATTGGACCCAACAACCTAACACGATTTCTTAAATTCACTTAATTTATATAAAAGATAGTAAGAGAAGCAACTACTCAATGCAAATGGTGGTTGATTCCTCCAATCAAATGTTCACCCTTCCCTTTATTTTTAGTGGCTATCAGAAGTGGCCCTTGACTGAGAAAACAATGCACAACAACACATTTAATGACATATATTTTCATATGATCAGAGGGTCCACCCAGAACAGTGATATGGTTAACTGCATTTACAAACTTATAAGTTCCTTGATGGGATAGTAAGAGATGGAAAATAAAAAATATAAGCTACACAATTACTCCCCTCTTACCGAGTCACACTGTTTAGGCAAAAAAAAAAAAAACAACAGTTGGTATGCCTAAAAAGGGTTCTTCACTGACATAAGAGAAACAAGACTATGGTACCAAATTAGGTGAAAGAAGATTAGATAGGACAAACCAAAGCAATTGAAAGTGAAGGACGATGGAAAGGTTGAATATATTAATCATAGAAGATGGGCTTTACCGTGATAACTTAAAAGACAAAATCAAAATAAGCAAGGCGAAGCAGGCGTTGAATATAGAAAATTTAGCAGACTCTACTGAACAACTGATTCAAATTATTGACTCCCAAACAGCATGGGCATCTTAGATATCATGTAATTTGCAAGATAAACAAATTATAAAAGATACTACATGTATTTCTCCTTAAAACGTAATTATATATTTTAGTGCATGTATAGAAGTTTCAAAGAATTGATATAAAAATCCAGAAAATTAATGTTTTGGCAGCAAATGAGTTCTACATTTCAAGGAAATATCTTTTCCATTGTTTCAGTAGTTCATATTAGAAATGGACATAGTAATTAGAACTGCATTTGAATTCCAACTGCAAATTCATCAACTGCAATCAACAGACGCAAAAGAGTGTAGGGATTTTAAAAACTTTTCACGTCTCCCTTGGTGCAATATAAAGAGGATTAGTTAGAATTCCTACACTACATATCACAAATATATTGAAACAAAAAAATCTAAGACCTGGACAATGATCGAAGTAGGTGCATTAATCAGATTAAAAAGAGGTTAGTAATTGAGTGGCAGCAGTAAGTTTATCATGGAGTTCCACAGATCACAAGTGAGAATAAAACCTCAATATGATGGTAGCAATTTAGTATCTGAACCATATTAAATAGAATCATATAACTATGCCTAAGAGTCCACATGCAATTATTGAGTTATGCAGATACACATACAGATCCCAATAGTCAACATTACTTAGTAGCATTAGCAAAAAGAGTAAAAAACAAAATCATCAAAGACAATGAGACAAATGCCGTGCTTGAATTTTTTTGTTTATTTTTTTCATTGCAATCCCAACACATTTTAACTTCTTTTTTTATAAACCAAGCATCAATCCCTGTAAGAAACTTATTAATCTCATGAATAAATATTGGACTACTGTCTAGGAACTTCCTAGTAGGAAGGCTGCACCTATCTAAATCCAGGAAGGACCACTGCAAAACTAAGAGCATCCACAATGGTGGTTCTTAGGAGCACTTTTCTTAATAAGGAGTGCTCCTTAATTAAGAAGGTCCATTGTGGGGATTTAAGGACCACTCTTTAATAAGGAGTTGCTCCCTAAGTAAGGAGTGGTTGCCTCTTTTATATCAACATTCCAACTAATAATTGAATGACACTTGTACTTTATTTTCTTTTAGATTATTTTTTTAACATACTTAATGAAGAATAAGTCTTCCAAAAGAAGTCCTTAAAAAAACATCCATTGTTAAGGGTTGTTTTTCAAGTGACAATTCATTAAAAGGATGATGTTTCATTTAAGGAGCACTCCTTATCTTCTTACCATTGTGGATGCTCTAAAGTTCTAGATCAACATAGCCATCCGTGCTTCTAAGACAAAACCCTACGCGGGGTAGTCAAGGACAACAGTGGTTTGCAGAAAGATGTAGAAGTGATTTACAGAAAGTAGTGTACAATAAAGACAGGTGGAATTACAAGACAGTTTTTAGGGAACTTTACATATCAAATCTACTATCGGCCCAACAAACAAGCATCTCTAAATTAAAACTGTATCAAGCAACTGAAAGTTCCTTACACGGACTCGTCCATCAATGATTGACAAGGAGCACAATCAAAGTACAATACATTGCCATTTCTAATGGCATAAAAAATATCTAAAATTCATAGTAGTCTAATACTGACTCCAGTGATACTTTTGAACCAGTACTCAGAAAGAAATGAAAGTCTAATATGCATTTTTGCTTGAAATCAACTCAATGAGGAAACTATGTGTATTTTACACGAGCACTCCCCAGTGTATAATGTGGTGGAGCAGTGATGAAAATTTATGCTAATAATAATTACTAAAATAAAAGCACTTAAACAGATCACTTCACAAAATATGCAGTGGTTGAATTAAAGGTGAGTCCATGCATAGGAATGAAAATTGAGTGATTCAAAAGAAAAAAAGTCCATATATCATTACTCTTGAGTTTGTGGAAAACCAGTTTAACTATGTGTAATCACAGTAGAGGGAAGCTAATAACACCACTTCACAAGCTATGAAGGAACTTTGGGTGGATGAGAAGAAAAAATTAGAAGTTGGAAATCGTGTATATCTGCAGAAATACACCCAACTAAATGTAGCAGTACTTCTATTTATCCCACTTAGAAAAGAACTTCAGTACTGCCTAAATATAATAAAGTATAGAATAGTATGGACAACCTTCATAACATTAACAATGTTTTAGAAAGCCTTTTATACAGTTTCCTCTTTTCAATTTCACTGCACTATGAACTTGATTTATCAATAAAACATACTAGCTAACATGATAACACCATTGAGAATAAACTGGTTTAACTAAAAGAAGTTCTTTCTGATTCAGAATACAAAAGCCAAAAAGACCTCCAAGCACATCAAATGTCCTACATTAAAATGACTAAATCACAAGTTTCCATTTTTATTTTTTTTGCAGTTCCTCGATTTATACATTAAGTACATAATAATAAAATAAGACAAAACTTAGAAGAGTTGTTGTTACATAAATTAAATTTATAATGTTTGAAGTTAAAGTACCTTAATGGATTCCAAGAATTAAAAAGTATCGGCTCTTCTTTTGTTAAACAGAAAATGGCAAAGGACTTTGAGAGGGCCATGATGCATTGCATTTGCAAAGTTTTAATACAAACATACTGATTCCCCTTTTGCTGAAATTCCTCGCAAATTTTTCCTTCACAATAATTTATACTCATTATTGATGCTTACAATATACACAGTTGAAGAGTGTTCAGTTAATAGAATTATTGATGCTTACAATTTTTTGACAAATCAGTAAGGGTCAAAAACACTCATGATCATGAACACAGAAAAGATCCAGGATGTGAAAAACACAAACTAAAAAACAAACTGAGAAGAGGAGAACAAAATTATCAGCATAAGAACTTGTTTATACCTGAATACTGAGTGATCCTTGAATGCCTAGTTTTGATAAGATCCTTTTTCATTACCATAACAACTCCCTGGGATTGAATGGATTCAAATTAGAATTCAAAACTGGAATAGAAGGTGTCAAGTACCAAATTTGAATCATAAGAGATGGAAAATGAAATATTAGCTACCGAATAACTCCCCCCATACCGAGTCTCACAGTTTAGACAAAAAAACAAACAGTTGGTATGCTTAAAGAGGGTTGTTCACTGAAATAAGAGAAATAAGACTATGCTACCAAATTAGGTGAAAGAATATTAGATAGGACTAACCAAAGCAATTGAAAGTGAAGGACCATGGAAAGGTTGAATATATTAATCACAGAAGATGGGCTTTACCGTGATAACTTAAAAGACAAAATCAAAATAAGCAAGGCGAAGCAGGCATTGAATGCATTAATCATAGAAAATTTAGCAGGCTTTCAACATATTAAATATGTATGCTGCGTGTCAACATACCAAATGCGCCAAATAGTTAAATATGATCACCCACTCCACTGTTTGATTAAGCATCTCCACAGTTGACCTCTGCTAAAATTCTCTAAATCGATTTCACAAGAAGCAAGAATGCTGGATGATGAATACCAGGTTACAGATGTCCTAGGCCGAGGAGGATTTTCAGTGGTAAGAAGAGGGATAACAAAATCCAGCCCCGAAAAGTCCCAAGTAGCAATCAAGACCCTGAGAAGATTGGGGCCATGGATGCCAGCCAAGCAACAGGGCGGCAGCTCAACGCAGGTTTCCGACGCGCTGCTAACGAACGAGCTGTTGGTGATGAGAAAAATCGTGGAAGATGTTTCGCCCCACCCGAATGTGATCCACCTGTACGATGTTTGTGAGGATCCGAACGGGGTCCACCTGGTTCTGGAGCTGTGCTCCGGCGGCGAGCTGTTTGACCGGATTGTGGCGCAAGAGCGGTACATGGAGGCCGGAGCGGCGGCAGTGGTGAGGCAGATTGCGGAGGGGCTGAATGCGCTTCACAAGGCTAAGATTGTACACCGGGATTTGAAGCCGGAGAACTGTCTCTTCTTGAATAAGGACGAGGATTCTTCGTTGAAGATTATGGATTTTGGGTTGAGTTCCGTCGAGGATTTTACAGATCCGGTGGTAGGATTGTTTGGGTCAATCGATTATGTGTCGCCGGAAGCACTTTCTCAGGGCCAAATCACTCCAAAGACTGATATCTGGTCTCTTGGAGTCATACTCTATATCCTCCTCTCCGGGTACGTACCCTTCTTTTGAATTGTACTGTACAACACTATCATTTCATAGTTAGGCATTAATTAGAATTAATTTGTGTACTAGAACATTACAAGTTTGATCTTGCATGTAGAACTTAAAACTTGAAATGAAAGGCATCATATTGAGATGGTGTAAATTTGTACTTTCAATGATAATTATATTAAAATAGTCATTTTTCTTATAATAAAAATGTTTGTAAATATTATAATATTTTGGTGGTATTTGATTTCTTTGTTTGGAAATGGAAATATAAGCATAATGTCGCTTAAAGAAAAGTCTTATGTGAGGTCGTTTAAAAATTATGCATATAATGTTTTATGATTTTATTTTGTTGTTGCTTAATGATTTGTTTTGATGTTAATTATGTATTGTAATTGATGTTGTGTATATATTTGTTGAACTTCATCTTATTTTTAATGGTTATTAATTAATGTTGTTTTTGTTCATGTTAATCTTGTGTAAAAAAATTATGTTTTTTGATTATTTTGGTGGTTAAATAGTGTATTAGATGTAAAGATATAATAAGCCGTGTGTGTGGGATTTCTTATTTATATTTTTAATCATAATCAAGTCCCACAATTTGAAATATTCGTTCCTAGCAAGTTTCTCAGCAGGCAGACTGCAACAGTTCTTTTCTCGTTAACATACAAATTGAGATGTTCTCTTTCATCACAACCTCTCTAACATGTCTTCCACTAGTAGGAGTTTAAGAATTCATATTCGCCGACTTGTTTGTGATGCAATAAATGGTTTACAAAGAGAGTTTTTCAATTTGCCATAGTTCCTCACTAAATCATGTCTTTAGTTTAATTATTTTTTGGAAACAATAAAAATTGCTTCGGGGTTCTTGAAAGTTCCCCAAATAGGCAGTTTTTATGCCTTTTTGTAACAAACTGAGGTAATTTTGCCTCATATTTTAGGCATTGGGGAGGTCAATTAAATTCCCCATATACTAGAGGTTTTTGTTTTTTAAAAAAATATCCCTTCGTACTGAAGGTAACATCAATATAATTTTGTTTATCTACAAAGATGAATCAATTGGGGGATAACAAATTCAATTTATTTATGCAGGTATCCACCTTTTATTGCTCCTTCAACGCGACAAAAGCAACAAATGATTTTACAAGTGAGTCATTTTCTAGCTTCACTATTATCCCAATTTTTTTATTAAAAAAATCATAGGTTTTCTTTTTCTTTAATTTTACCCACAAAATTATATTGTACTAGTTGTTGCTGCTTAGTATTTATTATTAAGAGATGAAAATTGATTGAGTACCAAACGCAGGGAAACTTCAGCTTTCATGAGAAAACATGGAAGAGCATATCTTCTTCAGCGAAACAACTAATTTCTAGTCTTCTTACCATAGATCCTCATAAAAGACCAAGTGCGGCTGAGGTAAATTTAAATTTGCATACCATAAAATTTAATTGTATAATCACTTCATAATACTTTCGGTTTATTTATGCACATTATTTATAATTTTACTAATTTTTGTAAACTATTTTATTTTATTTGGCATTTCAATAAACTAATTCACAACATCACTTTTATTATTTAAATGATCGATTCAACTTGCTTTTATATATACAATTTTATCCCCTAAACATATATAATTCATGGTTCCACCATTAATTCTTCTTCTTAATTAGAAATTAAGATTCAAATAGTACATTTGCCTAGACGCGAGGTTCCCAACATTTCATGAAATTGTAGAAGATGTATCATTTCATGAAATTGTACATCTTCTACAATTAGATGAATTTTCAATAGTCATCATTATATTATTAAACGGCATGTGTATTGTTTATAGATTCTTCAACATCCATGGGTTAGTGGGGATTTGGCAAAACAGGAACAGATGGATGCAGAGATAGTTTCACGGCTCCAAAGCTTCAACGCAAAGCGTAAATTCCGCGCCGCAGCAATGGCAATGGTGCTCAGCAATAGTTTTTCACTGAAAACCAAAAGGCTAAAGAACTTGGTTGGGTCTTATGATCTCAAGCCTGATGAACTCGAAAACCTCAGCATACATTTCAAGCGAATGTACGTAAACCAGTCATTAATCCTTGAGATAAGCTGTGTTGTAGCTAGTAATTGTTGTTGTTAAATAATTGATGCGCAGATGCAGAAATGGTGAAAATGCAACCTTGTCGCAGTTCGAAGAGGTATTGAAATCCATGGAAATGACGTCACTTGTTCCTCTGGCACCTCGCATTTTCGACCTGTTCGACAACAATCGTGATGGGACTGTGGACATGCGGGAAATTATAGGTGGCTTTTCCAGCCTCAAGTACTCCAAGGGCGATGATGCGCTTCGTCTTTGTTTCCAGGTTAATTTAGCTGCCTCGCTCATTTAATTTTATATTCTGATCCACTGCTTTAATTTCGGTGCTTCTTCAATTCAGATGTATGATATAGATCGATCTGGATCCATCAGCAAGGAAGAAGTAGCGTCAATGTTGCGGGTAATTTCCTTTAATTTAATTATAAATCATGTTCATGATTTGTTTTTTAAAAAGTGATCCATACATATATATACATGCATATGATTGATTGCAGGCATTGCCGGATGATTGTCTACCTGTGGATATAACGGAGCCGGGGAAACTGGACGAGATATTCGATATGATGGATTCAAATAGTGACGGAAAAGTGACATTTGAAGAGTTCAAAGCTGCAATGCAAAGAGACAGCTCACTTCAAGATGTTCTCCTCTCTTCCCTTCGCCCCTCATGATTTTCATTTTTTTAATACTATTTTTCCTATTGCCATCACTGCCACTGTGAAACATAATTTTGATTAATTTTGTGGACATTCGATAAAATTGATTAATTTTGCAGAATACATATTGCACCTTCATGAGGCATATGTAGCATAAGAGACTAAAATGAAGAGCACTTACGTACTAGTCTTGGGAAACCATCAACGACCTCTTAAAGCTAAAAAAATTGCAGAGGTTTGTTTTTAACACATGGTCTCTCAATTATGTAATGAATTAATGTGACACCCAATTATACTCCATATCCATTACGAGTATAATTGAACATATGCCAGGACTCGAGAATGTATACAAAGTCGGAACCAAAAGAATAAATGCATACTCCCTCCGTCCATAATTATATGTCTTACTGAAATAATAATTTTTTCTCACATCATGTTTGATTATTAATAACTTTAATTATACTTTAATATTAGAGTAAGTAATTTTAATTTTTAAATAGTACATCATACGAGGATTCTAACGATAATTCATGTGAAAATATATTATTTATATATCATAAGTTATTAATGGTTAAATATGGTGTGAAAAAATTGACTTAATAAGTAAGACATTTAGGGGATGGAGGGAGTAAAATTTTTGAGAAGTCTTAAGTTTAGCATACAAAATTAGCATGCAAGCCGCTACTTCCAACTATAACTACCCACTACTCAAAATCTTTCTAGAATCAGAGCGGTATATTTGAGAGTTGAGATATAAATCAAATTATTTATTTTCGATCAAATAAATTTATTTATGTCTTCTACAACAACCATCAATCACTAAAAAGATAAGCATGACATCAATATAAAAGTAAAAGTGCAGGCAAAAACTGAATAGTGGCATGGTATATTTTTTTGAATGTGCAAAATATAAAAAGTTATTTCCAAGGCGGTAAGTACCACTTCCACCTTTCAACACGACCTTTCACCTTTCAAAATATAAACCTTATTTTCACTCAAAATCTCAACCATGAGATCACTATCTAATTTCAGGCGTCATTTACTAAATTTAGACATATTTATCTTTCAGATTTAGCCATTGGATTGAAAGTGTTTTAAGAGCAAGTCCAACAGCTTCGCCAATTTGGGGGATTTAATTAAATTTGGGGAATATGAGCTTTTTTTTATGCTCCAACAGCTTCCCTATATGCATTTTGAGGAGAGAGAAGAATTGCTTCCCCAAATTTGTAGAGAGAAAACAAAATTTGGGGAAGAAAATTTTAATATTTTCCCATTTACTCTTCACAATTCTTTCTTAAATATTTTTCTTTATTGTTTTTACAATTTCAAACATATATTTCAATTGTAAATATCTGTAATTATATAAAATTACAAAAATTATATATTCTAAACATGCAAATTATGGCGAACGTAACAAGATCTTACATGATTATGTTTATAAAATTTCGAATACTATCATATGAGATATTGTTAAATTCGTTGTAATGTGTATTTTAATAATTTATAACTTTCACAATTTTTTATCTTGCATAATTTAAGATATTGAAATTTCAAAATCATCTTTGAATAGTAAAAAGGAAATAAATCAAATATAAAGTAATAAAATACTAAGATTTAATGTGTATGCATTAAATTCCAAACCCCAAGTTAAGGAAACTGTTGGAGTTGATAGAAAAAAAGATAGGGAATATGATGATGTAGTACTCTATCTTGTAGTAAAGAGTGGGGAAGTTGTTGGACTTGCTCTAATGGGTTGATGAAAGTATGTTCTACCTAATTTTAATCCTAACAATTATGTTCCTAACGTTATAACCCAACATCCAAATTCTAGAGTTATAGTGTTGAAAGTAAAGAAAGCAAGAATTATTTACGCAGTTTAGTATAACAACCTACCGATTTCTCAAATTAATGGTTCCGTATAACAAGAACTACTCACTAGGATACGTATATAGTAAAAATTCCCGCAAACTCCTACTACCTATTGGCAATATTCTCACGCCCATTTCGGCGTAATCTATATTCTCTATTTTATTTTTTTTAAAAGCTTATCTAGTTTCTTGAGGGGCCTTGCCCCGTCCAGGGGAGGTCAGGAGTTCGAAACTCATCAAGTGCAACATTTTACGCAATTCTCCCTAATCCCCTGGGTCAAGTCTCCAGTCGTACTCAACTCAAGAGTCAGACCTGCATCTACGGTGTCAAGAGCAGGGGAGCATGAATCTTCACTCCACTCTAAGAAGTATGGTGAGGACGTCGGGCACTCGACGCTGCATCTACGGTGTCAAGAGCAGGGGAGCATGGATCTTCACTCCACTCTAAACAGTATGGTGAGGACGTCGGCCACTTGACGTACGTAATCAGTTAAGTAGAGTATAATTAGATTATAGTAGAGTAGAATTCTTGTACTCACTCTGGACCAGCTGCACATGAGACTTTTTTCAGTCAACTATGATAAATTTTGACTGCATTTTTGAATGCATAATAAAAAAATAAATTATCGTATTTAATATCGTTAGAATCTTAATAACATGTAGTTTATTACTATCAAACTTTTATATCTTGATAATATACGTAATTAAAAATATTAGCAGTCAAACACGTGTCTAGAAGACCGTGAAAAGTCTCATGTGCGCATCTAGCTGGTACGGAGGGAGTATCAAATTCGGTCGTTGTACCTTTTAAAAAAAAGATAGTGTAAGGAGAACCTGCAAAGTAACGAGCCTCCAGAGATCACTTTTACAACAATGAGTGTAAGGAGAAATTTATATTATATTGAAGAACAGAAGTAACAGTACATTGTATTGGTCTGCTTATTGTTTACTATGCAGTACATTGTCCTTGCAACTGTTACATTACACAAGTTTTTTTGTGTAAATAGGAAAGTGTACTAACTCGATTCCATTTTTCTCTTCCTTACATTTTTTAAATAAAAGACTTTGTAGTTAAGAATTTAATTTCTTCACGTATAAAATTCACAATTGAAATTGAATGAATCAACTTCAGGGGGAGTTTTCCTTTTCCTTACATCTTCCTCCTCTTATGGCTGAGAACAAAATTGTCATCATCATCATCACTGTCATCTCTGTTTTGTCTCTTTTCTTTTACTTGACCATTCTTTGACCCCAATTGCTGCTTTGTTGAGCTCTCGGGTTTACTTCTTGACATGGGTGGTGGAGATTTAATAGGAATTCCTGACCGAAGTTGTTTTTGCTTCCTCTGTTTTTTCTCAAACGCCTTCTTAGCTTTTTCAGGGGACAACAACCCATGCTCCATCATCCTGCGTGACAAGGGCAATCATCAGGACAAATAAAGAACAGGAATAGGAATGAAGTTTTTGGAAATAACCATTTACACAAACACAGATTTCACAATTCCAGAATTAGCAGACCCCCAGAACCTCGCTGCTGGAGTATGATGAACGAGAGGCATTCCAAATTGGTTTTTAAATTAACCAGGGAATAGGTCTTAAGAGCTTGGAAACATCAACAGATTAACAATCTTCAACAGGCAGTTACAAAAAGACACCAATTTTCTTTCTTCCTTATTTCTTGAAGGGTAAATAAGATGTCTGGAAGAAGGTTACCAACGAACCCAAACTCTATTCTGTTCCACCCTAAACACCCCTGCATGTATCCTTCATCATTCTACTAGAGAATTTAAAGAGGGAGAATATGGAAACTAAAAGCAAGAGAAGCAAAATCTGGGATAAAGAAAACATTCTTGAAGTTCATTAGCTGAAAGTTGTACCCATTAGTAGCTTTAGACTGATTTCATTACGACATGAAATAAAATTCTTACTGATTACTCCGTAGCTAGTGACAACAGACTACATTATGGCAAGACTGCAATACCATCCTAAATGCAATGTTCAACAGCTCTGAGAAATTCTAAGAGATGGGCACAAGGCACTATGTCCAAATGAGGCATAGCAGTCTAGGACAGACGAAGAGGGAGAGTTTAAACATATGAAACGGATTTTTCAAGACAGTTCATTTCTTATTTTCCATTTCTAGTTCTTATATAATGTTTCCCTGTTCAATCACTACGGATAGCAATAAAAAGCGCCAACAGATAACATTGGTTTAGACTTCACCTATATATGAGGGATCTTTTCTATATGGTTATTATATCAACCTCATGTCTAGTGGAGTGCTCAAACGATGCTCCATCTGAATATAGGGTCTTGTTCTAATAAGAAATATGGTACAAATACACGAATCTTTAGTGACCAGAAGAAGCATCTTATATGAACCACAGTATGAATATATCAACATTTAAAAACTATACGAGCAGCTAGTAATTCCATGATTGCAACCAACGACTCCGTATTTAGCACCAGATTTTTATAAACCAAAGGAGTACATGAAATGAATATCCATACAAGTAGAAGGTACACACTACTAAAAACTGTGATAAAATCTCCAATGTCTACTTGAATTAATTCATTACAAATCTACCTAAGAAAACTCTTATTCAGGGTTAGAAGAAGAATTTTATTTGAAATATCCATATCCACCATAAAAGAACCCGCATCGGTGGCTATTTTTAAGACAGAAAGTATTAGACAAGGAGAAAGGAGTTTGATGCAACTTTTATGATTACCAGAAATTGCCACCAATTGTTTTAGTGCTATCGTTTAGAGTGGCATATATGAGCGTACAACCAAAGGGAGCGGAGGTTTCTTATCTAACCTTATCTCCATATTTCTTCCACAATCATTACAAATAAAGCACATCGTTTGAACAGATGGAGTTACCATTATCTTTTCACAATCTCCATTTTTTTTTTCCTCTCAATTTTGCAAAATATAAGTCTTTGACACCAATCATGCATCTTGGATCATTCATGCAAAGAATGGATGTATAATATGCATGATTAAACCTATAAGTGAAACATGAATATTGCAGCTGTAAGCATATCACCAACTGAAAATTAACCAGCCTTAAATTTTAGGTATTAAAGTTCCAGTTTGCAGCATCAAGAGTAACTAGAACATTCAAAGATGCAACAACAGAAAAGAAATCCTCAAGCAGCTCTTACAAACTCACCAAAATTCTGCCATTTCACTGAAAGGTATTTGCTTGGAAAGCGATTCATAGAATATCCTCAATGGTTCTCTCTGCCAATAGAAATCACCAATGTTGAGAAATAGCAAATCATCAGTGCCTGATATAACTTCAGACTAACATAAAAAAAAAACAAACATATCAATACCAAACCTCCTCTGGAACATCAAACTTCTGGCCTGCAAGGGAGAAAACTTTTTTCTCTCTGGTTTTAGTCACCGTCTTCTTCACAGTCTTTGATGAACTGGTTGTTGCTTTGGTTATTACCTTCACTTGATCATTACAAAGATAGAGAAAAACCAATTAGAACAAAATGAAAGCGCCAAAACAAATAAATAAGTAATAGTGCTCATCTCCCAATGAAACAAATAACCACAACAGCCAATTCACCAAACATAAATAAAATCTTTTTTTTTTTTTTTTGAAAAAAAACATAAATAAAATCTAATCGAACAAATCAAATTTACCAACCAAATTAACCTCAAGTTTAAGTATACCAAACGCCCTGATCAAACAACATTGAATATGACAAGCTGTCAATCAGATTAACAATCTGAATAGCCCAGATCAGTGTTTAACATAAAAGATCAAAGAAATCCCAGATAAAATCAATAGGGGAAAAGGGATACCTCAGTTTGGAAAACAGATTTCTTCTTTGAATCGGCAGATAGCCTAGATGAGGAGGTCTCAACAGCTTTCTTCTTGGTGACAGATGATGATGAGGGCCCAGCTTGATTACTACTTGCCTTGGGTTTCATCGCATTAGATTTGGTTTCTGTAGCCATATCTTTCTCCGCCTCTGAAATCCTCTCTTTTCTTTTACCTTGAAATCACGTGCCTAAGAGGTCGTTTGGTTCGCGTAGGAAACACAGTAATTACAAAATCTGCGTATTTAACATTTTGGATGGTTGTTTGGTTAACGTATAATGGTTAAAACGATGGAAATGATAATTCCGCGTAAATTTAATTTCCCACATAACGTAGGAAATTTGATACCGAGCTCTACCTAGGTCGAATTGAAATACGCGTTAATTTTATACGAGATTACCATTTTCTCCTAACCATAACATTATTTTCCTACCTCATGCCGTAATAATGTAATAAATAAAGAAACACAAAGAAGTTAACCAAACAACATGTAGTAAATAAAATCTTAGGATTTACAAAATACGAAGGTGCAACCAAACAATTTTTCCAAATTCTGAGTATTTTGATAGAGAAATTTATTTCCGAGTAATTAACAAATCCGTGGGAATTTAATTCCCACATGAACCAAACGACTCCTAAGTAAATGGAAGCCGCCTCTTAATGGCATGTTATTTTGTACCTGGAATTTGGTGGCCGGTTATGGCGTGTACTTTGAATTGTCAAATGTTATCGTTTTCCTCAAGAATCTAGATTATATTTTAGAAGTATAAAGAATGGGCCATCAAAACAGATAGAGAGTTGAATAGTTCCGTCAGAATATAAAAGATGCTTGTTAATTCAGAAGCAATTACTCTGCTTGTATTCCATGATCATCATTTTAATGATTAGAACAGGATATATTTGGCATGTTTGTAATTATGGCCTATGTACACAGCAAGAAGAAACTGAACTGTTTTAGAAAGCCATTTACCATAATCCTAGAGGTATCCAAACTGTTTTGGTAAACATGGTACTCTACAGGATTATTCCATGTCAAAACCTTCTCAAGGACATGCTTCAATTGAAATGAATTACATTTCGTGTCACTTTATTACCTTGGTGGTGGCAATGTAAGAACCATTGTACGTAATTTGTCATGTGTTTAATGCAATTCTTCTTGTACATGCATATGCTTGAGAAAATACAAAAGACAAACACTGAATTTACATTGTTCCTGTCCTCTATTCATGCACAATAACTCGATTTATTTTCCAAATGTGCAAGTGTGGTCAAAGTACACAAGAATAGCTAATGATCTTTGCATTCTAGTAGTTAAAAATGAAACTACTTCTGGATTTTTATACTTGACCTAGATACAACTTGCATTGGATTTTCGGAAAACAAAATCGTATTCTCATGCTTCCGGCAATGAATGTGAGACGTTTCTCTAGAGCCACAGCAGCCACCCGTAGCTATTCTATTCTAGTTCATCCACCTTGATCTCATATTGTACACCTGTTGATAGACACTTAACAGCAACCATGCCTTTCTCCCACTCCGCTTGCCCAACCAAGATCAACCTTTCTGCTTTAATCCGTTCGGCTCGTTTGAACACCCTGTAATTGATTCCACACCATAAAAGTAAGATTGCAGAAAGTCCTTTGATTCCAATTACTGGGATAAATAATTCAGCCATATTTTTTATGTTTCCAATCAAATTTATGTCATCACTCCATAAAAAGTAACATCAAACGGTTTATCATATTATGTCATGCGGGTATTAATATCATGAGGACTTTCTTACCACTTAAGTGGTTTGTTCTCCAATACCAAATCAACACTTTGGCCCTTTTCTCTGAGAATTGTTGCAATTGCACCTGCCTCACCTTGGAAATTCTTATCAAGTGAGCAAACTATGTTCCTTACATTAGGGCTCAATTCCGGCAAAAGTCCTTTCTCCCTCAGCAGCTGAACCATACAACAGTGTGAGCAAGATTGACACAAATGCTTTTGAGGGTAGTGTAAGCAAGCAGTAATTATAGCACAAATCTCTTGTCTTGTGACAAGATTATGATTAAAAACGTTCATTTAGTATTTATGATTGAAAAATTTCTTTCCTAAGATTCTAAAGTTTATCAGCAATTAATAGTTTTTACAGATCCACGTAACTGCCACAAAATTTTACTCAAGGCATTGCTTGCATAAAGTAAAACATTCATATCATACGAGATAGGTATTTAGGACTACGACTAGGTAGTTTAGTTTCAAAAATATTTGACGGACTGGATGAGGGATTATGGCCCTAGTATGAAACTTGTACATATGTAGGTATTTCAGAGGTGTTGGGCTGCTGGTAAAACCAGTTACCCAACCTTGGCCCATGACACTATCTAAAGACTTGACGGGCTGGATTGAAGAAGATTATAAGCATGCTCAGACCAGGCTTCATATTACTAATTTGTGTTTTGACATGTCAATTCGCAGATATGCTACGGTGGATTTTCCATTAATCATATACGAGCTGGAAACAGAAATGGAACGTTGAAGACATCAAAGCTCCAAAGGTGGATGCGGATTTAGCAAGATATGCAAGGACAGATGGAATGGAAGCGCAGTCATGATAGTTATGCTAAAATCTTAGCAATATCTTGATGAACTAGTTATGACCATAGCTACTTGTATTTCAGATGGCTATAGAATAGTTGTTTTTCTCCTTTTGGTTAGTTATTTATATTTGTTGAATGTTTGGCTTAGAGTGATAGCCAAATCAGTTGTATAAACTTTTTGAGCAATTTAATAGAAGAAAATATTACATAAAAAAAAGAAAAAAAAAAAGACTAGGTAGTTGTTTAACAAGATCTTCAGCACCTGACTGTCTTCAGGTACTTCATGAATGATTAGGGAAGACAGTTGTGCTCTTCAAAGATGAAATATTCTGAGTTACCAATAGCTAGAGAGTTGAAAAAAGCATGTTTTATGTCATAGTGAGCCGGAATGTTTTTGCTAGGGCTGCATTCAGTTTTTCAGTTTCACTTCATGTAAGAATAATTTTCCTGTCAGATAATAATTTTTTTCTTATTAGGTGAATTTTACATATTATCTCGGCCATCCTTATTAGGAGATTAGGGCCTTGTTTGCCTGAGCTTTTCTGTATATTAATTCAATTCAATTCAACGAAAATATAACTTGATGAAAATTTCAGTCATGCTGATTTTTTTCAATACATTAATTTTCACTTCAGTTTCAGTTCAATTCAGAAAAAAAATAAACTCAGGCAAACATGGCCACATCCCCACCAACAATTTGCTATTTAATGTAGACACCACGAGCTATACTTAACAGATATAATCAACTCATTAATTTCAAAAGCTACAGGACAAAATTTGCTTTAAATCAGAAGAGGTTTGTACTTAATATCCAACCACAACATAGCATACTTAAACTTCAATGGCATCTATAGAGAGAACTGTGATAGATAAGGGAGTTTTAACTTACATCCATTATTACGGCATCTCCAAAGCCAAATCCACAAGCCGGAATATCATCCCCTCCGAAAGTAGATAGCAGTTGATCGTATCGACCACCACCACAAATGGCTCGCATCTTCCCTTCCCGAAGAAAACCCTACACAAAGCCATTGTGATTCATTTATATCATGACATAACTTTAACTAGTGCATTGTGCAAAGTATAATACTATATAAGTGGTAGCCTTTGCAGGCATTCATTATGTCCACAAAGACATCTTACCTACTGCCTCTCCAACCATTCCTAAGCAGATTTATAAAATGTGATAAGGCTTAGGCTGACTAGCATGTTTCCTAGTTCATGTGCTTGTTACAAACACATATAGAGTAAAAGTAAAGCTAAAGTGAGATGATCTTATAATAGGTGGTGTTGCTCCCTTAAATGGGCAAGATAACGAGGAGACGAAAAACCAAAGGGCTTTAAATGGACTTAACAAGAACAGTAAAGTGTAAAAAAGACTCGTAAGGTATTTAAATATAATAGGGTTCCGCATCTCAATCATCATCAGATAGAAACAAAATAGTGATTACAAACACTTGTAATCAAGTACATAAAATCAATATTGGCAACAGAAACCTAACCTCAAATACAACTCCTGTATAATACGTTAGTCCTCGAACAATTGATGCATCGAACTGAATCCACTCAGAATAGCCACACTTATCCACAAGTGAAAAGAGTCGCTTTAAGTCATCAAGTGCTTCCCCAAGTGTTCCAAGTTTATCTATGGAAACAGACAACATAAATTAAATCAGCAGCCAGTTGTCATACTATTTCATCTCAAATAAAGTAAGATCACAAGTAGACACGTTTCAAAATAAGATCAATCAATACACAAACTATTAATGTATTATAGACATTAATGTATTATAGACATTAAACCAAATAAATGGAGGAAAATCCTTAGATCATGATTAATGCATCAAACTGTATCACTAAGACTACACATTTGAACAAGTGATAACGCTTCAAGTCATTAGAGACTTCCCTCATAGTTCCAATTTTCTCTACAGAAACCAACTGTCACTCAAGCGTACAACAAAATAGCACTACTTAATCTAAGTCGATATAACTTAGTTCATGTATACCCATACAAGAGTAAATGCTTATTGCTAGTTCAGCCACGTAGTAACAACTAGTGATATAAAATTCTTAGATCACTTGAAATGTAAACCTCAAACAAAGTGTTTTATAGCCAGACTCGTTTTCCAGGCGTGATCACAAAATATATCCAAAGCATGTGTTTGAGCAGAATCACAATCACTCATAAATCATAATCACATCATAATTGGTCTTGACATCAATTGTCTTTTCAACGCTTAAGGTTTCTACTTGCCAATTTTCTTCAGAAAAGAGTAATCTTAAGCTCTTTGGGGTTGATCAAATTAATACTAACAAACCCTTGAAGCTCCACCAATTACTCCCCAAAAATATAATGGTTTGTTAAAACACTTTTTCCCTGAAACCTTTTATAATCTTACTTAAACAGATATGTTTCATGTCATCTACCACTAAGGATATAAGTGGAGCAATAATGGAAATAAAAACTAACTGGGTTCATTGTACCGCACATCCGGTAAGAAGTCGTATCAAATACAATCTGGACTCTCTATGTGTGACGGAGGAGTATATCTTAATTGCTCAACTGAAGAACATGTGTTTCTAGAGAACAGAAGATTCCTGAAAAGGAATAGATTAACAAGCTCGTGGCAATAATAGTATATAACTAGCATCCAGCAGATATCCGATCAGGTCCATCAATATATTAGAGTCATTAACAATATCCAGATTCGATAATTGTGCAGTGATTATGTCAGGTGTTTTTACGGGATTTTTTTTTCTCTTTTCTTTTCGTGAGGTGGGGGTGGATTTGGTTTAATAGGCAAGGTCCTGTCAAATGTAACAATCAAGAATTTGTAGTTCCACATATCATCAACAAACAAGAGTTCTAGAAACAGTGCTACTATTGATGCCAATGCATTCATCAAGATGCCATGGTCTTACTTGGTGGCTGGAATCTAAAACACAACTACAGATGTGAAAAGTTTCATTCAGAAAAGAATAACAATAAGAGACAAATCGATCATGTTATAAGCATAAGAATATGGACCAACCTTCCAACTCTGATAAGGACTTAACAGAAAGAATTTGCAGCAGCTCCTCAATAATCTCCTCTGATAATTCGCAAGATCTTAACTCTTTCTTCATTTCATCAATAGGAATCTTTTCTAACTGTATCCAAGCATACAGTTTTAAAAGTAGGTCAGTTATTTCAAGCAAAAGTTTATTAGCATGTAGAAAGCAACAAAAATCAATCTCGTGATTGCATTAAATTATTATTTCAAGCAAAGTTTAATTAGCGTATAAACTACTAAAGAAAACAGCAAAAATTGTTCTCTTGATTGCATCAAATTAATATTGTAATAGTTTGGACACTCCTAAATAATTGTATCCTTATTGCAGCATCCCCTGGAGATTGAATTAGATCTTCACTGATTCCAGTCTAGTAGGCTTTGTTTGATAAAGACTACTTCAGTAAAACCTCTATAAATTAATAATTTTGGGACCGGGAAATTTTATTAATTTAGTGATATTATTATATCGATAAGCTTTTACGTATGACTTGCTTATCTTTTGCAGGGCAAGTGAGAAATCATTGAAAGGAGTAAAGAAGGTGTTGCAGGAGTTTAAAATGGTGACTGGGCTGGAGATCAACACAGGGAAGTCGGAGGTATACTTTTCTAAAATGTCACCTTCTGATATGAGCTGGTTAACTAGTGTAATAGATGTTGTCCAAGGCACTCTGCCTGTGACTTATCTTGGTATCCCTGTTAGCACAGGCAGATGGGATAGAACTACGTGTGAGAAAGTAGTGGACAAGGTGGCTAGAAGGGTCAACACATGGTGTACAAGGAAGTTGTCCTATGCTGGAAGGGTACAGTTAATTAGCACTGTCCTTCTTAGTCTTTCTGGGCACTGGTCCAGTGTTTTTCAGATTCCTGAAGGTATCCATAAGGCTATTGTGAGGATTTGTAGGGATTATTTGTGGAGCAAGGAGGAAGGGAAGAGAAAGCTAATACCTATAGCTTGGGATACTCTGTGCATCTCAAAGGCAAGTGGTGGTGCAGGGCTAAGGGATCCTTCTCTCTGGAATATATCATCTCTGAGTAAATTAGTTTGGGATATTTGTTTAAAGAAGGATATTTTGTGGCTTAAATGGGTGCAGGAGTACTACTTGAAAGGTGATAATTTTCTCTCTTATACCTTGGGAAGTAGGCATAGCTGGAGCTGGGGAGTATTGGTAAAAGTGAGAGATAGAGTGTTTCCATTCATTCACCAGTGCTTGGATAGGAACATGAATCTTAGCACTAGGAAAGTTTATGATCAGCTAAAAGGGGATGTTCAGAGGGATGGCAGGGCAGTGCTTTGTTGGAGGAGGGGGCCTCAACCAAAACAGGGATTTTTCTTGTGGATGTTGTTTAAGGGCAGACTATCTACTATAGATAGGCTCCATGGATTAGGTATACTGACACACCAGAGGGATTGTTGCATATTTTGTGGACATCAGGGAGAAACACCTCCCCAGCACCTGTTCTTTGAATGTGATTACACTTTGAAGTTGCAGTCCTTATTGAATATTAGTTTGGGGAGCAGATTCAGGGGATTTCTGAGGCAAATGCATATGGTGATCAGAAGGAGGAGAAGAGAGAGTTTTCACAAGGCTGTCAGCTTGTTCTACAATGTTGGCAGGAGCGAAATAGAAGAATATTTCAGCACAAAACTATGCTACCTGAAAGCTTGGTCCATAAAAAAAAACAATTACAAAAAAAACAGTTAGTTCATTGTAACAAAAAGTTGGCCCATGGTACCAAAGTAGTACATTAAACATGGTTAGAAATTGATAACTATAAAATGTCCATTGACAAATTTTAAAATCACATCAACTAGGGCTCCTAAGTGAAATGAGGAGATTTAAAGGTGAGATCAATATAGATTTGAAGTTCAACAAAAAAAAAAGTGACTATAGATTCATTTTTTACTATATAATCTTAGAATTTTGAAGTGTATGTGAAACATTTTAGTAATTATTAATTTATAGTTTCGTTGGGACCAATATATATACACTGTGATTTCAAAAAAGTTATTCTTATTATTTTATTGATTGGGGTCCAATTTTGTACGGGTCCCAAGTTGGGAATCAACAAATTATTAACTTTATTGAGGTTATTAATTTATAGAGGTTTTACTATAATATATAATACTATGATCAATCTAAGTCTCTACTGAGATTTGAACTGTATGAAAGATGAAGCAAGCAACATATTATGCACATGCATAAGTAACTATGTTGGACACATGACATGAAATTATAACTTTACAAATTTCATCATCATATTTTATATCATATGAAATGTGATTTCTTATTATTTAATTTTGTAATAAAATAATAACAGAAACATTGACTATGCAAATAAATTTAGGAAAACAGATATTTTAGCATAAAAGAAATCACCAATATATGATCCTAAAACATTCTGTACTCCCTCTGATTTTGTTATATAGGCACTGTTTGACCATAGCAATATTTGACGGCAAGTTTGACCATCAATAACTTTAGTTACATATATTAACTAAATCTCAAATTTTGATATTAAGAAAATTCATTTTAAAAAGAATCCAAAACTATATCATATAATGATATTTTTATTTATATAGCACTTCAAGTTCATAGTCAAACATGCAACAAAAACTATGATTAATAATAGAGTGCCAATTAACTATCAGGTAATTTCTTTGGGTTATCATTTCAATTATTAACTATTTAAGCCACCAAAGCTTTCAATTTGATTACTCAGTGGGTTTAAGTGCTGAATAGAGTTATCAAATTAATGAACTCAGAAGAAATTTCAGCTTCCAGCCTCAAAAAGCTAATTTGATTATAAGTAGATAGAATATTTGAAACTAAAGGGAGGCAGAAGAATAGCATTGATAAAATAAAGGAAATATTGCACCACAATAGCTAATAGAGAGGAGAGAGGATGGATACTACAGCAAGTTACTATAAGATGATTACCTTGTCTATAGTAATACAGACGCGACTAAACAGGAGGTCTGGAACAGAATAGCGTCTTAGTAGTTCTTGCAAAACCTAAATTGAATCAGCAGTTGTTAGTATAATAATTTACGCGAATGGATCTGCGGATAAAGAATCTAATGGAAGATTTGACACATGGATATCAACATTTTTGTTGTTTCTGATATGACATCAAATATCCATGTCAGCTTGAAAATTTTAAATGAGAGGAGAACATAAATCTGATGAACAATTAGAAAAGAAAAGTCATCACTTAAATAAATACATAACTGAAACGTGTTCAACTCACTATATAAGAAAGAAAATCACTTACTTTACGACTAGAAATCTTGAAGCCAACATCAGAAGCTGTAATCCCAATGCGTTTGAAAAAGGTGACAATGGATGTAATCAGCTCAGCTTCAGCCTACAATTACAGAATCTACATCAAAATGAACATAGCAAACCATTACTCAACCACATTACTGGTGCCATCAACTAAATTAG
The DNA here is from genome assembly GCA_963678965.1 of Cruciata laevipes. Classification (NCBI taxonomy): domain Eukaryota; kingdom Viridiplantae; phylum Streptophyta; class Magnoliopsida; order Gentianales; family Rubiaceae; genus Cruciata; species Cruciata laevipes. The sequence continues at coordinate 15,953,835 of OY787641.1, forward strand.
GCTGCAGTGTCACTTACCCTATAACAGAAACTAGCTTTGAACATGCTCTAGGTTAGTAGTCTTATCTTTTTCAAAAAGAAAAAAAGTTAAGTCTTATGGCTTTGATTATACACCATTTTCAGTTGCATAAGTAGCCAAGTTTATCAGAATATAAACATGAAAAAAGGAGGCTATTTTGCTTCAAAATAAAAGGACATGAGAATATAAACATGGCTGACAAGTTTCTTCCTTTTAACAAATTCATAGAGCATATAAGCACGAGGGGATCTTAAGAGGACATCCATGTCATCCATATTCCTTAAAACATATGACATCAAAATCATATAAAAAAAATAAACATCTTGAGTCCGATGACATACAGTAACATCTGGCACACCAATTATATCCATGTTCCACTGGTAATGCTCACGACGTCTGCCCTTGGTTGGTCGCTCATAACGCCAACACTGCTGTACAGCAAACCATTTTAAAGGGAGGGGTGCTGATTTGCTAGGCAAGAAAAGTGGGGGAAAAAAGTCATAAATTATATCAAAATATTGAATCTCAAGTCAAAATGAGGGAGATACTTACCCTTTCTGTATCACAAGTCTTGCCAGGGAAGGAGTAAGTTCAGGCCTCAAAGCAACTCGGCGCTTTCCTCGATCCTCAAAACAGTAGAGCTGAAACATTGCCAAAACAAAGAGAAAGAAAAGAATGTATCAACCATCCTTTATACCTTTCTATATTTTGTGCATTCACAGTTCTATTTCTTATCCCAAAGAAATCCCTATCCCCATCACTACCTATCTCCTAACAATCATATGTAATACCAGAGACTAGGGTATGTTCAGAGAATGCCAATGAAAAGTCACATTTACCTAACATGGTTTATAGCTTTACAGAAATGTCATGATACATACAAATTTCTTTATATTTATAGAGTATTTGAACGATGTGAACTTAGAGAACCATGTGCAGCATGTAAACTTCCTCATCCTCAGCTGGAAAATGAAAGGTGTGCTACATATCGTAACAAGGAAGCAACATAATGCAAAACTTCACAATCAGTTGCCAAGTTAAAATAATAAGGTAAGTTAATTTCAATTCAATTTAGTTCAACCGCGTAAACCTAGCCCTAGCCGTGTAGGTTGTTTTCTTCAATTCCCAAACAGACACTTACTGGTAATATATTGCTAAAATTAACAATAGAAGTCCAGCACCAACCTGGTCTCTGATTTCCTCCCCTGCTTTCCTGATATACAAAGCCTCTGACTCTAGGATAGGAAAATCAACTTCTTCAAAGCCGTACAATTGAGACACCTTTAGAAAATGAAGAGCTAATCAACAAATTTTAAAGCACATTATATGATGAACTATTCAAAATAAGAACCACTCCATTTTCCGCATAAATTTCGCACAAGTTTAATCTCCAACCTATTCTAATCTCAAACACATTATAAGAACAATTTTGAGTTTAGGTATCCATGAAAAAGAAGAGTGCATACCTCCTTGAAATTAGTGAAGAGCCAGTTGCGCAGACGCATATCTTCAGGAGGAAAATCGCGGGTGCCCTTAGGCGGATTAACATCGATTTTCTTCGGTGGAGCAGCAATGTCGAGTGGGTTAGTCTGAGCGGGAGCAGTAGCTCTGAAAGTAGAGAGCATTGGATGGAGTAAGAAAGGAGTTTTGGGACGGGGAAGGAGAGCAGTGAACACTCGCCGTGGATGATGGAGGATATGGGAGAAGGGGTAGACGGTGGGCATGGTGGCATTTGGCTTTGGTACACTCAGAGCATCTGTAACCAAGGAAGTTACGGAATCGTCGGGCTAGAGGTGGCGAAGTGGAGGCGGTGCCGCTGCTGCTCTCGTCGGCGCCGATTTCTTCTTACGCTTCGATGGTGATGGGACTGCGACGGTGCGGCTTGGTGGTGGCGTTTGGACGACGGGGTCCTGTATTTCTTCGTATTCCGGGTTATTTCTCATGATTTTTCACGCCAATAAAAATCTAACCTTTTTTGAGAGAAAATGGTTGGATAAGAAATCAAGATCTTATACTGTTTTGTTTATTAATGAAAGAACACAACTAAATGAATGAGTCGCGGATTCAATCAAATCAACATGCTGGAAAACAATTCATCATCGACAAAACAACACTAAAACAGAATGCAACTCAAACAATGATCAGATATCCTAGGTTTGAGCAGCATTTACAGCGTCATCCTCTGGCTTTGTTGCCTCAATTCTTCTCCATTCTTCAGCTTCATAGCATCTTCAACCTCAGGTGCCACAGAATACTTCTCATCAGCCTGAGAGGGTGCTGCCATAACTTCCTCTTTCTTATTCCTCACCAACTTAAACCTCAAAACTATTTTTCTTCTCCTCATCCTTAACCTTCGAGCCTCAGGCTGACTGAAAGATCAATTATTACATTAATATCTAATTCAATGCCTTTAAGACGATAAATCTGCTTGTGTATCAAAACATCAATGGAATACCCTAAAACAATGTATATTAAAGTACATGTCTTGGTAATTGCTAAAACAGATCACAAAAAGGCTGATTTGCAAGCATTCATCAACTAAACACCATTGCATCACAATGCAGATGCAAACAGACACGTACTTGTATCAGCCACCCCAGCTCTTCTAAATTCATTTACTGAGAGAGTGTAAATTATTTTCTTTTCCATACACGCTCATAAAAAAGTATAACACAACCACAGGAACTTAGATACTAAGCACAGAAACACAGTGAGAACGATAGGAACCATAAATAACGCACCTAGGAAGCAAATTTCAGCAGAGAAAGGCGCACATCATAGAGCAAATATAGTCAGCATGATGAAAAGTAAGAAGTGAATCATGGGATTTTAGCATCATGATCATCACCATATAGAAAAGATTATCCAGTAGGATCCCATTATAGATAGTACCTATTCCATATGGTTCACAGTTATTATTACAATGTGTTATGTATGATCCAAATTTGTGGTTGTAAGACTTAAAGTCCATCAAAAGAAAAGAATGGGTGCTTGACTCACTTTGTGGAGTCAATACGTCATAGGAATGATAGGACGGCACTGTAAACTCTGCAGAACCTTCTACTGGAGGATATAAAAATAAATTACAGTTACAAAACCATGAAATTACATTGTTAACCATGTTCAAGTTAAAATGGAAGTGTTGAACACACTTTAAGAAAATGGAACTGCAGAACATAATGAATGGTAACTTACATATCCCAAAACACAATTAAAATCCCTTTTGCCACTATATCAAACTATACTACTATGATGCATACACAAACAATACCACTATTTCAAACAATACTCCTACACAAGCGATCGAGATATTCTTGTAAGGGGGTTGAAAAATGTTTTAGGAAGCAACTTTTAGGCTTTGACATGAAAAATAAACTTAACATTTTCCCAGTCTAAGGCCTTGTTTACCAGAGCTTATCTGTAGATCAGATCAGTTCAGTTCAGTGAAGTGAAAATGCAATTTGATGAAATTCAGGTTAATTCAGTCATACTGATTCCATTTTTCAATACATCAATTTTCACTTCAGTTCCGTTCAGTTCAGTTCAGCAAGAAATAAGCTCTAGCAAACAGGGCCTAAGAGTTTCTCATCAAATGTACATGTCAAAGAAACTAAAGTATGGTGTACTTAATAATTGAAATAATATAAAATAATGTGAAAATAATGTTGCAGCAAACAAGAGTATAATGTGAGAAAGATGAATTATGCATATAGAGAGCTAACAAGGATAAGAGGGGAAGATAGTACCATCCTTGTTTTCTTCAAACACTGATCACACTGCTTGGTTCTTTAAGAATTGTATTTCATGTGAATTTGAGGATTAATAACGAAAAAAGTTTACTTTACTAGCTAGGCTAACCCTGGCCACGCTCAAAGGAGTACTGTTTCCATTCTCCATCCTCTTTGACACTTCACTTCTTGAAGACCTGCCAAATTGGGTTAGATCCGATTCAATCCAAAAGAATGAACAGCACCACAGGTAGACAATTTTTTATGGATGTTCTCGTTAGCTCAGATTCAGTATCAACTGCATTTACATCGACATCCTGAAACATGTAAGAATTCACATAGGGATAATCAATGGCCAAAGTTGCAAAAACCCCTTAAAACCTGATAGGAATTGCTCCATTTTCTGTCACACTTGTGTTTCAAAATGGGAGAAGAACCAAATCAGTATTTAAAATATTACATTTATTAAAAGATAGACACCAACATCCTCAACAAACATACAACATGGTGTTCTGAATTGTAAATTCAGATTCTAAAAATGACCTAAATGGCTCCATTTCATATACAACATTTGCAGAGCCGGTATGCTCATCTTTTATGGTACTCAACGATGAACAACAAGTGGTTGGTTTAATGAAAGTTTCCCCCCTCTGCTATGCAGATATAAAATACAGTTTAAAACAAGAAACTTATATACAAGACAGGAAAAAGTTTATGCTGATAATAATCATCTACTTACCAGCATATTGTGCGTTAAGACCAACAAATTGGCCAAGCTGCTACCAGGGATGTGTTTCTTGCCTTCTTGGTACAACCTTCACACTGGAACAACCTGAAAAAGGTTAACAAGGATCATATTTACACGATACTGGTCTCGTTGAATTCCATGTCATTCAACATAGAGAGTGACACATATCAGGTTCCCTCAATATAAACTGCAAGGTCATAGTTGTAAGTCCTAACTCATGTTTATAACACTAAAACATTCGAGTGTCCAATCCTTCATTTACAACCATACTTACCATGGTGCTAGTCCAATTCATAGTCTCAGTTTTCCCGTCCGCGAATCGGCGATTCGGAACCCTCCCGTTGGACAATTACTGCAAGAACCACACCAAAACAAACATGATCGATCACACAAACCGATAAATCAGAGATGAAAATTTTAAAACACAAAAAAATAGATAACATTCTCTTTACTGACACGATCATACATCTCCTATATTCCCAATGAATAACTGAATAAGGTCAGTAGTAAACTGAATAAAGTCGGTGTAAGGTACTGACCTTATTCAGGTTAGCTTTTTCACCGAAAGCCAATCAATGTTCCCCATATTCTCTCTACTGACATGATCAAACATCACCTACCCCAATTCAGTGACCATTCATGGACAAATCCATCCTCGTCGTGGGGTGTCTATACTTGGTTTCTCATCAAAAGCAGAAGTTTTTTATTGCAGTCCGATCCCGAGAATTAAATGCTTGTGGAAATTGAAGAGACTATATGAAAATACAATCATAAGCGGCACCAGAAGCACAAAGCTCGGGCGACAGTGTCAGAGGTAGCAGTCAATCTAGTTTCCAGGTGAATTCAGACAAAAGTTGCAGAAATTCGAAGTCGTAGAAAAGGAAAGGGAAAATAGATGAAGGAAATTTACGATATTACCCCTGGTCACCCCTGGTCAACAAAGGGTGTGATAGTAGTTCAAATGTAGAAGACGCTGACGCAAACCCCCTAACACTAAAACCCTTTGTAAAACCTTCTGCTACTGCTCTGCTCTAGCAATAGCATAATCCGAGGTAAAGGAAGATGGAGATTGATAGAGGAGATGGGCGCAACGCAAATCAGTTGAGACCGGTCGTCTGTTCTCGGGGGGTCCTCAATCGTGCCCATGGCTCTGCTAGCTGGTCTCAAGGTCCGTTTTTCCTTTTTTTCATACCTCGATCCCTGCGGTAGCTTATTTCTTTAGGAGTCTCTCTGTGATAATAGTGCCAATGTTAATTTTTTTTTTTTTGGTGTAATTGATTGTATACCTATAGAATTTGAGTGTATATTTTTATGCAAAACTTTTGGGGTATGAGGGATTAATTGCATTTGTTTTGGATGGTTTTTGAATAAAACTAGTTCTAAAGAAAAAAAAATATAGAGGCATTAATAAGTCTTGTTCCTACTGAGACATTAAAATAGATTTTGTTTTTGTTTTTTGGGTTTATTTATGGATCTGTTCTTCTATTTCTGTGGCATTAGGAGAGACCAAAGTTCTCGCTGCAGTGTACGGACCCAAGGCTGGCACAAACAAGAATGAAAACCCTGAAAGAGCTTGCATTGAGGTCAATTGGAAGCCCAAAACAGGGCAGATAGGTGCAGTTTTATTCTTTTAGATTTTTGGCTTTTTCCCCTTTTAAGGGTATACTTACATAGTAATATGGGAAATCTTTTGGCTCAGCTAATTGTACTTTCAATACACAGGGAAACCAGAAAAGGAATGTGAGATAATATTGAAGCAAACATTGCAAAGCATTTGTCTTTTAAATGTTCATCCGAATACCACTACATCAATCATAGTCCAGGTGATTCAAAGCTCCTGAACTTAAATGTAGAAGTAATGATGTTGATCTAGTCATCTAGTGCATTGCAGTATTTACTGATCTGTAGTGCATGTCATATATGTTTACCATTTGATGTTGTACCCCACATTCCCATTTTTTCTCTTTCCTTTTCATGAATGTTGAATTGTTTTTGTTCCCATGCCTATAGAAAGAAGTTAAGTAAATGGAAGCCACCTCTTAATGGCATGTTATATTAGGTTATATAATGATAGATATTTTGTACTGCCCTCTTGACCCATCCTTCTGGAATTTGGTGGCCGGTTAAGGTGTGTACTTTGAATTGTTAAATGATACCCCGTGTCTGTAAAACTTGTGAAGCCGGCCATGTTTTGGTTTATGCAATTAGGTTTAATTAATTATTTGAGGAACAATTTATTTAGATTATTGTGTGATGTAAGCATATGATCTGGGTGTAGATGATGACCATATGCATATTTATAAAGGCTTTATATGAAGGCATGAATATGATCCTTAGAGTGTGCAACCTAGGGTTTGGCGTAGGCTGTATATGAAATTTGTGTACTAGTTTGTGTTTTGAGAATACCCATAGAGGTAATAATATATGCTTAAATATTAATTTGTGGAGGCTGGTTATGTGGTCTCATAATTTTTATCCAAATCAATTTCATATGATTATTCGGAGTTCGAAATAATGTAGTAACATCCAACTTGTTTGGTAAAAGTATTGATCAAACTTATAGAGCAACAGAACTCGTGTGAATCTGAGGCATGTGTTGCAGGTTTTTAGGCATGATTGTGTGCTGCAAGTGAGTGAATGAGTTTGTGTTCAGGCTAAGGAGAATATGTCTATACATGGTTTTGTATACATGGTTTTGTGTTCAATTAATTATGCATAGGTTTATGGTTTGGTTCTGTGCACTAATTAATATGCATACATCCATGATGTACTCTAGTTAATTAGTTATGACTAATATGACTATTAGGTATTGGAATCGTCAAATTTGTGTACTAGGGTTGGTGTAGGGTTAGTCTAAGTCATGTTTAATTAATATAATTGTATCTTTGAGTGTGGAATAATTGATTAATATAACTGGAAAGCTAGATTTGCTTCTTTGAGGGTGTGCCAAGCAGGTTTAAAAGGAATGACTACGGATAGATAATGATTAGTGTGGTTCTTCAGTTCAAAAGATAAGATTGACCATTTGCTCTTCAAGAGACTAAGGTTTTTTGTTAGTTTTTGGTACTTCCTGTGGCCTTTCACCATATTGGCTAAGAGGTATCCAAACTGTTTTAGTAATCATGGTACAGGATTATTTGATGTCAAAACCTTCTCAAGTGTACCATCTCCTCGACAGACATCAATTGAAATGATTTACATCAACTTTAATGTTTCTTTCATTTCTGTTACATTTGCTATTTCATAAGTCGTGTCACTTTAACCATAGCAGTGAATTATTCACTTATTGAACTGGATTTTCCCAGCTTGAAAATTAAACCTCTGAGCTGATTACCTTTTTCTGGTAACTACTTTGCCTCTTGGTGGTGGCAATGTAAGAACCAACACTCATTCCTATTGAAGGTGCATTTGTGAAGAGCAAAACTTACCTTGCAAAGGTGGTTCTTTTGTTGATGCATCCTTTGTTATGTATCCTGAGCACTCTTGTGAGAAGTTTTACCATCCAAAAAACACATATTAGGGAGTTGAAGATAATGGTAGAATTTATGTAAACCTCAAAAGTAACTGACCAACTAAGAAGCATTTTTTTTGGCTGCTTTTGTGGTTTAAGTGAGGTATTAGAGAAAAAAGGATCTGAAAAGGTCTTAAGGATTGGATTGTGAACTTTGCTTCACATTGTAATTTTTTTATTTTTTTTCAGATTTCTACATCTCCGTACTTCTTTGATTGTTTTATTATCATTACCTAGCACAGACACGTTCTTCATATTTGTGTCCATGCCTGATAAATATGAATGCTAATATTTCTTTCAGTTATTAACTTTATTGGCCATTTGATGACACCATGTGGTGGATAAAGGTGATGGGGTTAAAAACTTGTCAATAATGAAATTTTCTATTCCTTTGCAGGTTGTCCAAGATGATGGGGGTGTATCCTTCACTGTTGTAGTATGATATTGATGTTGAACATATGATAACACTGCTTCCTTTGATTTTCCGTGAAATTTACATTCATCATGTAGCTTTTCATTTAGGAGCTATGAAAAATTAACATGAAAAACTAGTTTGTTTGAAAATATCATTGAAGAATTGTTTGCTCTATAGTCTGTACAACTATATTTAATCTCTTTTTGTATGGCAAAGCTTTTCTTCTTCAGATGTTCCTTAATTTAGCATGTTAAGCTCTTGCCCTGTGCTGTTAATGCAGCATGTGCTGCATTAGTGGATGCTGGGGTTCCTTTGAAGCATCTCGCTGGTAAAAGGATATTTTTGTCTGTAATAGATCTATTTTCCTAATCATCATTTATTTTTGGCTGATTGTTTTCTGTTGAAATTATCAGTGGGGATAGGCTGTTGTTTGGCAGAAAGTGGACGTATTCTGCTAGACCCCAACAAGCTAGAAGAACAGGTCATATTTTAATTTTTTTTCTGTTTGTCTTTTCTGTGATAGTTTAACTGCCTTGAAATAAATACATAGTTTAATTGTGGGCCTGTACATATGTGCTTTTATTTTTCTTATTTAGTCTTCTTATATATGCATGACTTGTTTTGCGGGACTGCTATAGCCTGTGCATTTGTGCTTTTAATTGTGGGACTGCTGTAGCATATTGCATTTTCTGGCTTTTTTTGCATTCTCAGTGATATATACTAAGACATTGTTCTCAGATATGTGTGTCTAATATTATGTGAAATTACACAAAAGTCTGATTTCCTATCGTAAATCATTTTGTAATTTGCAGAACATGAAAGGCTTTGTGTATCTAGTTTTTCCAAATCCTACTCATTCTGTACTTCCTGGCGTATCTTTAAAAGTAGGGGGTGAACTACCCCAGCATGGAATTCTTACATCAGTTACACATGGTGTAATGTCAGGTAATTCGACTAGAACTATGTACTTAAAGCTGTTTATGGCACTTTGGCATACACCGCAACATTGGAAAGCTTGTAGATCTGGTTTTTTACTTTGTTTTGCTTTTCTGTCTGATGGGGGCATATTGTAATCTGCATAACTCAAACGTCATAAAACTTCCCATCTGGGCTAATGTAAACTAGAATTTTACATGAAGTGGAATAGTGGATCATGTATTCTAAAGTGCTACCTTTTAGGAAACTGAATACCCAACTTCTGATCGTGGTTTGTGCTGGGATCACTTGAAAGCTTGGTCCAGTAGTGAAATGATAAAAATACATTCTCTGTATTGTGCATGCATTCCAAGATGACATAATTAGTTTTGTCTTTTCAGTTAAGATGGAATATTTGAGCTTTAGTTTTTAGACCGAAACTTAACGTCTACTGTTATATAATTTTCAGTGGATGATTACCTTCTGTGTGTTGGAAGAGGGCGGGCTGCATGTGAAAAGTTGTCCGGCTTCCTCAGAAGAAGCTTAAGCCAAACTCCAAGTGGACAGCCCTAAAGCTGGATAGAGCAAGTCCAAAACTTTTTTAAAAATAGAGAAAGGAAAAATATATTTTCTGTAAAAAAATTCCTCAACTCCAATAGGATCTTTATTTTAGAGATTTTGTTAATATTTCCTTTTCGTTTTCATTCTATTTTCTGACCTCTATTCTTGAAACCCTCAATTATGTTTGATCGACTGATAAAGACGGCCTAAGCTATCTCAATCGCAGTTATGCAATTGCGAAATCTAAAGAATCCAAAAGCATGCATAATCTGAAGCATGAATTCTCCTGATTTTGATCCAACAAAATTCAAGAAACAGTAAATTTTCATTATTGACCGGTTTACAATGCAAAAGCCAGCCACTCCTTTTTTTAAAAGAAAAACAAAGACAAGCGGTGTTTATAGCTTCCCCAAGCAAGCTAAAAGGAGTGTCTGCTCTTCCCAGCAAAATAATCATTGGAAGAAAGCAGTTATCAAATAATCCCACAACAAGATGCATTTTTGACCAAACTTTCAGTGCTAAAGGGCATCAATTGAAAAAATGAGACATAATATCAACATGATTACTGATGTGTTTTCTTCTCTCTCACTCCAAGGATAACCACCCGAAGATGACCGGCGATAAACCTGCAAAAGATTCCCGGCTACACCCGGGAATAAACTCCGATGCTGAAGTTAGTACTTTATCTTTGTGAATCTAGATTCTCAGTTTCTTATCCGTACCTCCTCTATGATGGGTGTGTCTCCTTTTTATATAGCTTCTTCTCCGATTTTAGCTCTCCACGAGTACTCCACGTTCCACCGTTCGTGGATGATCGTGCCGCTCTATTCTTGGTATTATGCTGACCTGATCCTTACTCTTTGTTACCTGGGCCGTTAACCCCGTGATGGTAGTTTTTACCTTTTGGGCCTGTTGTATTTTACCTTGGGCTTATTAAATATGATGGCTGGGCCTATTGAGTATAATGGTATACACCATAAGCCCCCCCCCCCCCAGTCGCTGAAGTTTGAGACTGAGTGTTCGACTCTCTTATTGTTTTGACTAGATGAGGCGAACAAGTAGTTGCTCTAATTTTAGCGGCTGATGTATGGGAATCGTGTTCGTTTGTCTTGTTATTTTCTGTTTTACCTTCCTTTATTTTTGCCGTACCTGACTCTTCAACTTATCTTCGAATTTTTGAATTTTTAAATCCATAAAGGTAATCGCCTTTTTCCGGATTCTGTGCCTAATCGTATCTTCTAATTTGAATTGAACGGCTGAGATGCGTTTGGTCTGACGCCGCCGTTTGTACTTCTTAAAAAGGGGAAAATGCCTTGAACCTATCTTCACTTTCCCATTCTTCATCAATTTGGTCATCAATTCGGCTCTCCATAAGTCCCGCAGAAGTCTCTATCTCTCTCCTATAATCAAGTAATTCTTCCAACTTCTTCTTTTGATTGTATTTCATATTTGATCAGGAAATATTTAGGCTTGTGTTGATTGCTATTTGAATCTGTGCCTCTGTTTGATTTTGGAGCCTAGTTCTGATAATTAAAGATGAGCGATTCCGAAAAGTCATTTGATTCTTCTCGTGATTCCGGTGAGATATCCCTTGATACCGGTGTCCCCCCTGATTCCGATGACACGCTAGCCTTGCTTGAATCTGCTAAAGGGGTTGAAGATGCCAGTCTTATGCATGGCCGTTCTTTGGCCTATTTCCGGCGCCGGTACCCTTGTTTGGAGAAGATCGATTTACATTCTCCTCTACCTAGTGAAAGTGTAAAAAATCCTGGAAGTGATTTTTTTGCTGTATATTGTGATTGGTTCAAAAGGGGTGTTTTGTTGCCGATTCCTTCGTGGATGATGGAGATTGCTAAGGGGTATAATATGGCGCTTGCTCAATTCCATCCCAAGAGCATAATGGTCATGATTGCTTTCCATGATGCTTGCTCCGCCCTTGATGTTCCTTTTACGTTCCAGTTGTTTCGGTCCGTCTTCCGGCTGCAAAGTCTGCCTGGTGAAAGCGATCGATTTACCGTGTATAGTTATTTGAAAGAGCTGACGTTCGTAAAATCATATCCTGATAGTTTTGCTGGGTGGCGAAGGGAATATGTGTTCGTTCGACGAAGAGCTGGAGTGGATGATCCCATGCCTTGCTGGTCGACTTCCTTGTCGGTAGATCAAGCTGTCGATGTGAAGGATCGACTGACTCGTGATACTGTCTTATACCAACGGCTGCTTCAACATACTCATAAGCCTCGAGAAAAACGAAGGAAAACCTCCTCGAAAGGTTCTATGAGATATGATTATATGGCTCGATGTTAATGCCTTTACGTGATTTTCCGCTTGATTTTCTCTGTTTTCGTTCGAGTGTGTATAACTTTTCCTGAATTATTTTATATGTTTGTATTCAGGTATGGACATGACTGATATTCCAGTTGAGTTTCCCCAGTTTGAGAAGAAGCTTATCCCTGAACAGGCAGACGTTCAGCCAAGCTCTCGAACGGTCGCGAGAAAGTCTACTTCCTCCGTTCCTCGGTCAGAGAGGACGGGAAAAAGCTCCTCTCCCCCCCGTGAGTCTGTTCGTGGCAAAGGTGGTTCTAAGCGCGATCTGCGTTCTGCTGATGGTCCTTCTTCTCCCAAGAAGAAAAAGAAGGTTTCTTCAGGTGCTGTCGTGGCTGTGACAGCCGAGTCGACCGCTGCCACTCTTGACCGCTATTCCGCTCCTGAGATGCTGAATGTGGTGAGTGATATTTCGTTCGACTTTCTTTTATCCTTTGGTTCTTCTTTTAAAGTCGACTTTAACTTTGTGTAGGTATCTGATCACCTTCGTTATGCCGCGGACTATATTAAACTCTGAGTACAACTGTTGCTACCCGAGAAGCTATGGTTAAGCTGGAGGAGGAGAACGAGAGCTTGAAACGTCAACTGGAAGCTTATATGGGTATGAGCAAGTTGGAGGAGGAAAACGCGAGCTTGAAGAGTCAACTTGAAGCCTGTATGGCTCGCGAACAGGCTTTGTCTGACGAGCTTTCTTTCCACAAGACGGAGGGCGTTCTGAATCCTTCGTATATGGGTGAATTCGTTGATGTTTTGATCAGAACGAAGGGCTATGCTGATCATGTTCGCGCTGGATATGCCTCCGTTAAACAGGTGGGCATGTGCGAGTATATGAAGTTCCTGAAGGAATCCTTTCCTGATCCTGCGCTTCTTCAGTATCAAGATGACGCGGCCCTTGACAGACTGGTTTTTGAAGCTAAAACCAGAGTTTCTACTGCGTTTGAGGAGAGCGTTCGTAAGGGTGGTCATTCCTTTCCCCTTGTCGAACACTGTAAGCGCTTGGGTAAACCTTTGAGCTTGCCTGAACTAAGGAAATGTCCTGTCGATCAGCTTTTCGGGGATAAAGAGATTACTGCCCCTGTCGATCCTCCGGTCCCTACCAATATAACTCCTTCTGCTAGTCCGGGTGCCTCTCTGACCGGTGCGGAATCTTTGGCAGGTGACCGTGCTACCAGTAGTCAGCTACAGGCGGAGGGGTCAGAGGAAGAAACTCCTAATAGCAATGTTAGTTAGTCTTCCTGTGTATTTTATCTCTATCTTTATGAATGAACGAATTCAGTTTCTTGCATTTCGAAGCTTTGTTACTATTTTATTTTTTATATTTCGTTGTTCTATTCCCATTTTGTAGGATAAAATACTTTCTATAGGAAGGAAAGATTGTGTTAAAGTCTGCCAGTTGAGGAGTAGTACTGATACTGTTGTACTAAGGGGATCAACTCCTATCGGTTTACTTCAAAATCGGTTGGAAAACGTGTTTTCCAAGATATCGGATTTAGGATGGCTTGAAAAGAACCGACGAATTGCACTTGATGTTTTAAACCGGGAAAGACTGATCAGCGCCCAGCAGCAGATTTCTGCTCTATCTGATTCAGACGAAACTTCCACTGACGAAGGCTGTTGTTCGTCTCCTGCAGCCGATGATGAGGAGTTTGCTTACGAGGAAGAGGAAGTGTTCGAACTTCGTGATGAAATAGAAAAATGCCGTCGGGACTTGGAAGGTGTTTGTACCTATATGTCAAGCCTTAGACTTCCTGTCGGTCCTTACCACTGGGTTATGAGGTTCGGTAAACAACTTGATCAAGTTCTTTCTCAATTCGGGCGTCGTGAGAATTACTGGACCGCTCTGTTGAAACAGGTGGATGTTATGCGTCTTGGGTGGCATAAGATTTGTTCGCAGCAGAACGATATCATTTATCATAATCGCGTTCAAATCGGTACTCTTGTTACTCAAGGCCGAGAGTTTAAACGTGCGTATCTTGACGAGAAGCGTCGGTCTGAAGAGCACGTCAAAACCATCTCCAACCTGCGAGGAGTCGAAATCCACCTAAAGGAGAGAATTACTAATCTCAACGGGTTCATAGGTGAGTTTCAAAAGAAGTACGACGAACAATGTTCGATAGCGGAAACCGTTGCTCGAAAACACCGAGGAGCGTTGGAGCGATGTTCTCAATTGGAAGATACATTGCGCAATTTACAGGCTCAGTACGAAGGTTTGCGGGCTGGTGCGTCGAGTAGTGGGACTGCTGCGACTGTTCGCCATGAAGTTGTTTTGAAAGATGGTTCATTTTTTCATCGTATCGAGGATAAGGCGGCCGAACATATCCTCGATATGGAGGATGACATGGCGGCTTTGAGGCGAGAGATACAGCAACTTAAGGCGACTGCCGAGGCTTACGAACAGACTTGTGCCATTATGCGGCTCTTGCTTAATCAGTACGGGACTGGACCTATTGTCGATCTTCGGGACTATTACCAGCATCAGCTGGAGAATCTGTCGACTATTAGGTATACTCAAGAGCATCCCGCGGTGGTCTTTATGCGGAATGAGTTGGTTCGCCTTAATGGTAATGACCCCGAATGTGCTCGCGTTCGTCGTCATCAGGAATTTACTCCTAGTCGAACCGGCGAACGTCATGGGTCTTCTTCTCGTGGCGCTCGTGGTGTCTCTAGGTGGCAATCTGCTGGCAGGGGTAGTTCTTGTTAGGTTCGTAAGATAAGACATATATATTATATATTTTTCATTTTTATTTTTTAGTATTACTTGTATGTGCTACACACTTTGTTAGGTTAATACAGTGTGTTGCGGTTGGTTTTGTTACAAGCCCTGCTGACAAGATTGTCGTGACTTGGTTTTTCGCTTGGTTTGTTCAAGTTTGTTTGATTTACAAGTCTTGCTGACGTAATTGTCGTGACTTGGTTTATTTGCCTACTTTATTCGCTTTATTCTTAGTGCAAGTCTAGCTGACCGTAGGTGTCGTGACCTGCTTTGTGCATGTAGGGCTTGAGTATTTCGCATTGCTTAGTAGCGTTCATCGTTAGAAGAGATTGGTGCCGAAGAGTTTGGCGTTTTTCTTTTTATATATCAACAAAAAAGCGAGGAATCGCTCAACAAATGCCGCCATTGATCATATCAAGGCTCCTATACAAATGACTATCATATTTCTAAGCGTGGTATTGCCTTAGGTTAGAAACATGCCAGGTGTTCGGTATAGTGGTCCCATCCATGCGTTCCAGTTTGTATGAGTTGGACTGGTTTGCTTCGACGATTCTGTATGGACCCTCCCACCTAGGAGTCAGTTTCCCTGTCTTTTCTGCCAAACTTGCTTCGTTCTTCCTTAGTACCAAGCTGTTCACCTTGAATCGTACTTCCCTTGCTCTCGTGTTGTAAGCCTTTGCCATTTGTTCCTTGTATTTCGCTTCACGGAGGTGTGCTTGCTCTCGTCGTTCTTCCAGAAGATCTAAGTTCCCCTTGATTGCTTCGTCGCTGGCCGTTTTGTCGAAATTCCGTACCCTTTCGCTTAGTACTTCTACCTCAATAGGTATCAATGCTTCTTGGCCGAACACTAAACTGTAGGGGGTTTCTCCATGTGGCGTTCGAGGCGTTGTTCTATATGCCCATAGTACCTCTGGCAGTTCCTCCACCCATCCTGTGAGTTTCCCGCAGAGCCGTTTCTGAATTCCTTGCAACAGAGTCCTATTCGTAACTTCCACTTGCCCATTCGCTTGCGGATGTGCGACTGAGGTGAATTTCTGTGAAATTTTCTTCGATGCGCACCATTCCTTGAAGGCGGCACTTGTGAACTGTGTACCGTTATCCGAAACGATAGTTCTTGGTAGGCCAAAACGGCAAACTACGTTCTGCCAGACGAACGCTATCGTTGCGCTCGTTGTTATTTTTGGGATAGCTTTCGCTTCGACCCATTTGGTGAAGTAATCGACCATGACTATAAGGAACTTGGCATTTCCTGTCCCTCTTGGAAATGGACCGACGAAGTCTATTCCCCATTTATCGAACGGCCACGCTCCGTGGATGCCGATTAACCTGTTTTTTGGTATGTGACTGTTATTTGCGTTGAGTTGACAGGAGCGGCATTGTTGGACGTATGCGTTCGTGTCCGCGAACACTTTAGGCCAGTAGTATCCCGCGCGTATAATTCTCTTAGCGAGGGTACTTGCCCCTTGATGAGATCCGCAACTTCCATCATGCATATCTTTTACAATTTGTAGCGCTTCACTTGGAGTAACACAGCGCAGCCAAGGCACCAAGTGTCCTTTTTTGTACAGGAATCCGCCTTCTACTTGATACATGCATGCCTTTCGTTGTATGGCTCTCGCTTCTTTTATATCCTCCGGAAGTGTTCCTTGTTCGAGAAAGGACCGAATAGGCGTCATCCAAGTTGGCTCTTCGATTGCTGTTGCCGCCACTGTGACGATAGCTGTGCTTCTGACCGGCACTATGTCAATAAGTACGTCTGTGGACCTGTGTAGGTCGCTGAACCTACTGTTCGATAGCCTACTCAAAGCGTCCGCTTTTTGATTTTCTTCTCGGGGGATTTTGATAAACTTGATGTATTCGAACAATGGTATGAGTTGCTGTACTTTTGTCAGGTACTTTGCCAATTGGCTATCTCGTACTTCGAAGTCTCCCAGTATTTGACTTATCACGATTTGGGAGTCGCTGAATACTTTGACGCTCGTGATCTTCATCTTATTGGCAAGATCCAATCCGCTAATCATTGCCTCGTATTCTACTTCGTTATTTGACAGGTGGAAATCAAATCTCAGCGCATGCTTTAATTCGTCGCCTTCCGGGCTTATCAACAGAACGCCCGTTCCGCAACCTTCTTTGTTCGATGAGCCATCCACATACAGGAGCCATGCTATGTCCTCACATTTTGCCTTGTTCCTGTCTTCAGGTACTGGAGACACATGACTTGCTATGTCGTTGTCCAATGAAAACATTTCTGCCATAAAGTCTGCTAAAGCCTGTCCTTTGATAGCTTTCCGAGGCGTGAATTTTATGTCGTGTTCACTCAACTCAATTGCCCATTTCATCATTCGCCCTGATGCTTCTGGTTTTTGTAGTATCTGCTTGATCGGTTGGTCCGTAAGTACGGTTACTGCATGGCTTTGAAAATATGTTCTCAATCTTCGAACCGATTGTACCAGCGCCAAAGTTATTTTCTCGATGGGCTTATAATTCATTTCCGCTACCGTTAGCATTCTGCTTGTGTAGTAAACAGGCTTTTGTACCTCGTTGTGTTCTCTCACCAATACCGAACAGATTGATTTATATGATGCGGCCAAGTACAAGAATAGAGGTTCTCCTGCCAGTGGAATGGATAGTGATGGTAGGCTCTGAATCTCTTGTTTGAGGAGTGTATAAGCCTCTTCACATTCTTCACTCCATGTAAATTTCTTTGCCCCTTTGAGGACATTGAAAAAAGGCATATGTTTGTCTGCCGCTTTCGCCATGAAGCGGTTTAAGGATGCTAGGTATCCTGTTAAAATTTGGACACCTTTGATATTTCAGGGCGGCGGTAAATCCAGAATTTCCTTGATTCTTTCTGGATTTGGATTCAGTCCTTTGGCCGAAACTTGTATCCCTAAGAATCGTCCTGCTCCTACTCCGATAACACATTTCTTCGGATTTAGTTTCATTCCTATGAGGAGAAGTGATGCGAACGTTTCTTCCAAATCCCGTGGGAAATCATTTAGCTTTGAGCTCTTGATGACCATGTCATCTATGTAGACTTCCATGTTCCGTCCGATCTGTGATGCGAACACCTTATCCATTGTTCGTTGGTAGGTTGCTCCAGCGTTTTTTAATCCGAACGGCATTTTGGTATAGCAGAAAGCTCCTACACTTGTAATGAAAGCTGTTTTCTCTGCATCCAGGGGATCCATCAGGATCTGGTGATATCCCTTGTAGGCATCCAGGAATGCAAGTACTTCGTACCCCGCTATTGCATCGACCAATTTGTCGATTTTTGGTAATGGATAGCAGTCTTTTGGGCAGTGTTGATTTAGGTTTGTGTAATCAACGCACATTCTCCATCCCGCGTCTGCCTTTCGTACCATTACTGGGTTCGCCAGCCATGTCGGATACTGCACCTCCCGCAATATTCCAGCTTCTGTTAATGTTCGAACCTCCTCTTCTATTGCTGCTTGTCTCTCGGCAGCGAACGTTCGCTGCTTCTGCCTGATGGGTCGAACGGTGCTATCTACGTGTAGTTTATGTGTTGCGATGTCCGACCTAACTCCTCCCATATCCATTATAGACCATGCGAACACTGGCGCATATTTCCGGAGTATGCTCTCGACTTGCAATTTTACCGGAGCAGGCAAATTTGCTCCCACTCTAACCAACGATGATGGGTCTCCTTCTATGACTTGGAATTGTTCGGCCTGTTCACCAAGGTCAATGTTGGGTGAGACTGCCACTGTATTGACCGATGGAAATACCTTTGTCTTCGTTGTAGGTTTCATTGCAACTGCCATACATTGCCTTGCCGCTTGTTGATTTCCCCGTACTGAGGCTATACCCGCTGGTGTGGGGAATTTCATAACCAAATGATACGGTGACCAGATTGCTCTCGCGGCATTCATCCATGGTCGTCCTACGATCGCGTTAAAGGGACTCTGTGCTTCCATAACTACAAAATCGCACATAATCGTCACGATTTTGCCTTCCTCTCCTATAGTGACTGGTAATTGAATCTGTCCTAGAGGCATTTCGGATCTTCCCGTGAATCCGACCAGAGCGGATGCTGGTTTCTTAAGATCATCTCTTTTGAATCCTAATTTGTCGAAACAATCGGCGAAGAGTATATCGACTGCACTACCGTCATCCACAAACACTCTATGTACCGTTGAATTCCCAATTTTTGCGACGATTACTAGCGGGTCGTTGTGTGGAAAAGCGTTGGGTACCGCATCCGACTCATCGAACGTTATAGCTTCTGATAACTTCAGCCGTTTGTCAGAAGGTTCCTGTGGCGGCAGGTATCTGGTCCTCTGTTTCCATCCTTTGTTCGAAATAGGTTCTGTTGTCCCATGTATGGATAAGATTACCCTATCGGTCGTTCGGTATGAATGATCCTCTACCCGTTCTACTGCTGCCGCGATTTTTCCCCCATTTGGAGTGTTAGCCATATCTTGCTTGCTTGCGTGTCCTCCTTCACGTTTGTATTGGGTGAGGTTTTCTTGTCGTAGGTTATCTTCTATTTGCCTCTTTAGTGAAACGCACTCCTCTGTGTCGTGACCGTAGTCCCTGTGGAACGCACAGTATGTTTCCTTTGAACGTTTGTCTGGTGGTGCTAACATTGGCCTTGGGTCATTGAAAAGGTCCTTATGTAGCTGCCAAATTTCTTTCCTGGACTTGGTAAGGGGGGTGGTGATGAATGTTCTTCCACCAGTCTCCTTAGCTTTCGTTGAAGAAACTGTTTTTAGCTTTTTTCCCCCCCACTTGGATTCATCGTCAAGGAGTCGTTTATCTCCTTTTTCGTTCTCAATCTTTCGATCATTCGCTTCTTCTGACCGTACATATTTCTCGACTAGCTTCTGTAACTCGCGTTCGTTCGATGGCATTTCTTCTCGTAGCTTTTTGTAGAAGTATCCGGGCTTAAGGCCACTCATGAAGGCACCTAAGAACATTTGATACGTTAGATCTTTGATACTTAAGCTTTCGATCACCATTTTTGCATGGTATGCACCCACACTATCGCTGCCTTGTTTGATGTTTACTAAGTCCGCGATGGTGCGTTCGAATTTCTGATTCCTATAAAATCTTCCTAGGAAAATATCCAACAATTGTGCCCATGATTTAATGCTTCTTTTTGGTAGGCCTTCGTACCACGTAATAGCTGGGCCGGTCAGAAAAATCGGAAAAGCTTTGCATATCAGCTGTTGTGAGGCATTCCTGAAGCGCATGCTGCTCCCGTACGAGTGCAAGAAATCCTTTGGATCCGTCGTGCCAGCGTAAACCTTCACATGTAATGGTAGCTTGAAGTTATCTGACATCTGTAGGTTCTGGATGTCCCAGGAGAGTGGCGAATCGTCGTTATATTCGCTTGCAACGATGTCTCTCAATTCTTCCTCGTATTGTAACGGCTGCTGGTAGTCATTCGGATGCTGGGTTTTGACTTCGCTTGGCATTATTCTTCTGTTCCTGCTGCGATCGTCTTTTGTTCTTTTGAACTGTTCGTATAGGCTTGCCTTCTGGTTCTCTAGAAACTTTTCGAACTCTTTTTGTTCCTTTTGGCGATTAGTTAGGGGTGATTCTGCCTCTTCGCCATAGTCTTCATCTGAACCCCTATCATCAGAATCCCTGTCCTGAGTCTCTTCTTGGCCATTTACCGGTTCGCGTCCTTGCTCATTCATTTGACTACCTTGGTTATCTCTGTCTTGGCTCAGAGCTCGATCCCTTCCTCTTCGTTCGCTGATGGTCCGCGATGTGGACCTGGTATTGTGGTGGGATTCTCCCCGACCATTTCTGGTGGAAACCATCGGAGAAGAGAAAAAACGATCCCCACAGACGGCGCCACTGATGTGTTTTCTTCTCTCTCACTCCAAGGATAACCACCCGAAGATGACCGGCGATAAACCTGCAAAAGATTCCCGGCTACACCCGGGAATAAACTCCGATGCTGAAGTTAGTACTTTATCTTTGTGAATCTAGATTCTCAGTTTCTTATCCGTACCTCCTCTATGATGGGTGTGTCTCCTTTTTATATAGCTTCTTCTCCGATTTTAGCTCTCCACGAGTACTCCACGTTCCACCGTTCGTGGATGATCGTGCCGCTCTATTCTTGGTATTATGCTGACCTGATCCTTACTCTTTGTTACCTGGGCCGTTAACCCCGTGATGGTAGTTTTTACCTTTTGGGCCTGTTGTATTTTACCTTGGGCTTATTAAATATGATGGCTGGGCCTATTGAGTATAATGGTATACACCAATTACAAACTGGGCAAGTTTATACCACTTTGCCTCAAAACATTAGCAAAGGAAAGCCATGTATTAAGCAATTTCCAGGTGAAGACATTAAAAAGCCAGACACTCCTTAATAACCTTTTTACATACCATTTAATACTAAAGTCAGCTTACATACCCATTTAATACTAAAGTCAGGCAGTCGTAATTCTGTACATGCACGTTCTTTCACGAGCGGAATTCCATAAAACTCGTTACTTGCAGCATCTTGATTTCAAAAGTCCAACGGACAAGATTATGAATTACAGAACTTAAAAATTACCAGTTGGTCACTTGTTAACCCCGTTGTCTGTATAAATAAGTGAATAACCAATGCAATGTTTGGTAGTAGCAAAAGGATGAAAACACCAACATTTGTCCTTCATTTTACGGTTCTAACATTCGTTCTAACATTCTTCAAAGGCAGCCATGCTAATTTGGATCAGACTAAATCCTTTTCAGCTCACATCGCCTCCCTGCTGCCATCCTCAACCTGCAAGTCATCCACAGGTTTCTTGCGATACATAGCTTTTCATCAGTAAAATCCATGAATTTTGCTGATATTTTGATCTATGAATTTGATTGACATATACACAAATCTACACATTACTCATGCATATATACATGTATCAGGATCCCATGGAAAGGCAACACTGAGCGTGGTAGACAGAAATGGAGCATGCTACAAAGGCGACACCGGCGCGCAAATCCTAACGCTGGCTCAAATCCTAAGCCAAGATCAATCCAGAGTAGACTCGATTCAATCCCGCCAAGCTTCGAAGAAAAACGACATCACCGACAAGAAAACAACGCTTCCCAGCCAGACCG
The DNA here is from genome assembly GCA_963678965.1 of Cruciata laevipes. Lineage (NCBI taxonomy): Eukaryota > Viridiplantae > Streptophyta > Magnoliopsida > Gentianales > Rubiaceae > Cruciata > Cruciata laevipes. The sequence goes on from OY787641.1 coordinate 15,975,849, forward strand.
GTGCAACCTTCGGGACCGGCAACTTCCTCGTCACCGTCGGCCTCGGCACCCCGAAGAAAAACTACTCCCTCATCTTCGACACCGGAAGCGACCTCACCTGGACGCAGTGCTCGCCCTGCATCGACCACTGCTACCAGCAAAAAGACCCCGTCTTCAACCCCTCCAAATCAAAATCTTACTCCAACGTTCCATGCAAAACGCCGCTGTGTGACCAGATCATTCCGGCCACCGGACACGCGCCGGGCTGCTACGGCTCCACCTGCGTATACAGCATTCTGTACGGCGACCAGTCATTCTCCATTGGGTTCTTCGCAAAAGAGAGCATTGCCTTGGGAGCCGACGTTTTCCCCAACTTCCTCTTCGGGTGTGGCCAAAACAACCAAGGCTTATTCGGAAGAGCTGACGGTTTATTAGGCCTCGGCCGGAACAAGATATCGCTGGTCTCTCAGACCGCGGCGAAATACGGAAAAGTCTTCTCCTATTGCCTTCCGACAAGAGCCAGTGGGAAAAACGGATACCTGACGTTCGGAAAGGCGGGGATATTAGCCAACAAGGTTAAATACACGCCGCTCTCGAGGCCTAGTGACACTTTCTACTTCGTCGATGTTTTAGGGATCGGCGTCGGAGGAAAACTGGTGCCCATCAGTGCGTCGGTTTTCCAGCCCGGCGGGACCATCGTTGACTCCGGCACGGTTATCACGCGGTTACCTCCGGTAGCCTACGCTGCACTCAGAAATGCTTTCAAGCTGCTGATGAAAAAGTATAAACCGGCGCCGGCATTCTCGATATTGGACACGTGCTATGATTTTACCGGCCTGAATACTATTATTCTACCCAAAGTCAACTTCGTGTTCAGAGGGAATGCAACTCTTGAACTAGGTCTGAATGGGATATTTGTGGCTGCGAGTCAGGCTCAGGTTTGCCTGGCTTTTGCTGCTAATGCTAGTCCTTATGAATTGGGGATTTTCGGCAACATACAACAGCAGACTCAGCAGGTGGTTTATGATCTTGCTGCTGGAAAGCTGGGATTTGCAGCTGGCGGGTGTTCTTAAATCAACAAAATTAGCACTGCATCAAAGTTTCATTGGTAATTATATTTTCGGACAATTATGTATACGTTGATATCCATGCATGTGAGCTTAGAGAATTAAGGTGAAGTTATCGATTCCAAACTATTGTAATCTTATTTCCAGAGTTATTTTGGTCATTTCTTTTTCAATATTTTTTTAAAAAGTCGTCTAAAGGTGAGACGTTGTGTATTTGGGCTCCCAGGCCTTAAGAAAAAGAAATCAATGGTACAGTGAGCTACTAGCTACTTAATACATCTGTTTTGATGTCTAGCTTCTTTATTCAAAGTAGAAATATTTAACTCACAAGACTTTGAAAATTAGAAATGTAAAACCCCCAACTTTTAACTCCACAACTCAAATCCAATCCGAGAAACTCGACACCATCAACCCAATCCAATTTGAAATAACTCGATTGTAATTTGAAAATTATTAGGTTGAACTCGACCCTGTTAGTAAATAGAATATTTACTGAATATTAGTTAGCATATTTAGAAGTACACACAATTCATTTTTCCGACTGCGGTAAACTGAAGGATCAGCTAGAGGGAGCCCAACATCAGCAGCAAGCTTTGACTTGGTGTCCACAGGTGTAGTAGCAGGCTTGCACGAAGTCATCTTGGCGCGATCAATGATATCCCTGGCATACTTCTGTTGAGACAAGAAAAGGCCTGACTCGGATCGAGTCACAGAAACACCAAGAAAGTAACTCAGAGGGCCGAGATCCGTCATAGCAAACTCAGCACCAAGCAATGCTGTGAGGCGGTGAAGCAGGGCATCAGAAGAGGCGGTGAGAATGATGTCATCAACATATAAGAGCAAGTATGCTGTCTCATTCCGGAAGGTGTATATGAAGAGCGAGTGATCGCTCTGACTGCCACGGAAACCAATCCTGGAAAGATAAGTAGCAAAACGGTGGTACCAGGCTCGGGGTGCCTGCTTTAGCCCGTAGAGAGACTTGCGCAGAAGACAAACCTGGCCTGGATAACGCTGGTCCGAAAAACCAGGAGCCTGATGCATATAAACGGTCTCATGCAAATCCCCATGTAAGAAAGCGTTCTTCACGTCGAACTGGTGAATAGGCCACGACCGAGAGACGGCGATGCTGAGAATGAGCCGAATGGTGGCCGGTTTAACCACGGGACTAAACGTCTCATCACAATCCACTCCGACCTGTTGAGACTTACCGTTAACCACCAGACGGGCTTTGTACCTCTCAAGTGTGCCATCAGACCTGTACTTATGCTTAAATAGCCACATGCAGCGAACAATATTAGCACCAGCCGGCCTCGGAACCAAGTCCCAAGTACCATTTTTAATAAGAGCATTAAACTCATCATTCATGGCGGCACGCCAATGGGGGTCCTGCAGGGCTTGTAGCGGAGATTTAGGAAGAGGGGAGACTTGAGTAGAAGAAGCCAAGAGGTTGTAGCGAGGATTAGGTTTGGAAATGCCAGCCTTAAGGCGTGTCGTCATTGGGTGACGAGGAGGTGGAGGGGGAGGAGGTGGAGGAGGTGAGTGGGTAGTCGGACTGAAAGTGGGCGAGGACCGAGGTGGGGATGGTGGGGATGGCATGGGTGAGGTATCTGGGGAAATTTGATGAACAAGATCCAAAAGAATAGGTGAAGGATCAGATGAGGGTATATCATTGGTGGATGTTGGTGACAGATTGCGCGGAATGGAAGCTTTGTTTTGGTGGTGGTGGTGGTGGTGGTGGAGTCTGATCACCGGTGGGAGTAGTAGCCGAGGCCATAGGATCAAAAAGAGAAAAAGATACAAAAAAATTGATTAAGGCTGTGATACCATGTTAACTAATATTCAGTAAATATTCTATTTACTAACAGACCCAACTCAACTCAACTTCAACCCGAAAATTAATTTTAACCATTTAAATTTTAACCCGAATCCAAACCCAGCCTAACCCAAACCTAAAGATGATCCGAACCCGACCTAACCCGAACATAAAGATGATACGAATCTGAAGATGACTTGAACCTGACATGTTCCGAATTAATTTTAAATATTGAACTAAAATATATTGAACTAAACTGAAATAAATTTAAACACATTTAACTAAATGGAATAATTTTCAAAAATATTTCATAATTGGTGTATATCATTGGAATCGATAATATCATGGCTAATAATAAAGGAAAATAGATTACTGGCAAAATTGAAATAAATTTAAATATATTGAATTGAACTAGAAAAAAAAAAATTAACTGAACTGATCTACACTAATAAGTTTAAGAGAACATAGCGCCTAATAATGTCTATCGAGTAAGGTTTTTAGCCTTTGATTTCTTTAGTAAATTTGAATTTAGTTAGTGTTTATAACTAGTCAATTCATTTGATTATTTAAATTATATGTACTAGCTTTCATAGATAGTCAAATAAGATTTGATATTTGATCATTTAAACCGAATATAGTTAGGTCTTGTTTGCTAGAGCTTACTTCTTGCTGAACTGAACTGAAAAAAATTAAAAATATTTAATTGAACTGAAATGAAATAATTTTGAAATATATCATATATCATTGTAATCTACAGTAAAAAAGTAATATTTCATAAAAAAAAATTATTGAACTGAACTATATAATAATAAATATATTTATCTGAACTGAAAAAATTAAATATACTAAATTGAATCGGAAAAATATAAATATATTGAACTGAACTGATTTACAATAGCAAACATAGCCTTAGTATCCATAAAGGTCAAGTAATTGTAAATATTGAATATCTTTGATTTACAATAGCAAACATAGCCTTAGTATTCAGCGTTGAAGCCAATATCGCCTTGTGTGAATCACTAGTGTATCGGGCATGCAACGCCTAAAAATGGACCGTAAAACGCGAAAATGAGGAGGGATGACGAGAAAGGAGGAGTATACGACGAAGAAAGGAGGAGTATGGTTGACACCCCTGGTTGCATCGGCCCTGGTGGGTACACCCATCCTCCTTAGTAGGTACTTTCTAACTAGTGATTCGGTCGAGGGCCTCCTAGATTCAATCTATTCCTAAGCGGTGGTACGGTCGGGGTACCATGCTTGAGTTGACCGCCAACCTTCTTTATTCCTCAAGGCACATATGTGGTACTTCTAGGTCAATTATCGTTCTACACATTACTTAGCAAACATAGCCTTAGTATTCAGGCGTTGAAGCCAATATCGCCTAGTGTGAATCACTAGTGTATCGGGCATGCAACGTCTAAAAATGGACCGTAGAACGCGAAAATGAGAAGGGATGACGAGAAAGGAGGAGTATACGACGAAGAAAGGAGGAGTATGGTTGACACCTCTGGTTGCATCGGCCCTGGTGGGTAAGCCCATCCTCCTTAGTAGGTACTTTCTAACTGGTGATTCGGTCGAGGGCCTCCTAGATTCAATCCATTCCTAAGCGGTGGTACGGTCGGGGGTACCATGCTTGAGCTGACCGCCAACCTTCTTTCTTCCTCAAGGCACCTATGTGGTACTTCTAGGTCAATTATCGTTCTGTCAGGCGCTAACGGGATAGTCCTTACTCCTTCTATTTCCTAGTCCCTTCTCTGATGTAACACCCACTAATGATACAGCTCCCTGTGTGTTACCATGAATTCCATTTCCAAGACATCTTCCTCCCTAGGCCTTATATCATTGGGGACAACGTTCTCTTGCCGCGTTTCCGCTCCTTGTACCTCTGGAGGTTTTCCTCATCACCCCCTTCTTCCTCTGCGCCCGTGACAGTCATTACGAAACCTTCCAGCATTCTCTCGTGTTGGTTCCTTCGCCGTAACTCCTCAGCCTGTATCTGGATCAATGTTGGATCATCTTCTACTGCCTGTGACGCCTCGACTATATTAGCGACTGTTGAAGCCGGGGTCGTGGTGGATTTTTTAAGACGTCCCATTCGATGTTTGGCGGTATCCATCATATTGAATGAGGGTGAGAATTCCTTTAGTCGGGTCTCATTGGTCGTGCCAACTGATGCGGGGCGATCCGCTCAGTAAATGAGACCTTGGATAACTGACATATTCGAGGGTATGTGTCTATCGATTGTGCTTGCTTGAAGATTGTCGAGGCCTAGCGAGACTTGGACCTGTTCGTCCGAGCCTGCAAAACAAGCCCCCAGAGCCACCCGAGATTTCTTTTTTTGAAAGGAGAGAGAAACACTAGTGCAGGCAACCCACTTTTGAGGCGGTTAAAACTTACATTTGAGGCGGTTTAGAACTGCCACCGGTGATGCCGCCGCGCATCGTTGCGTGGCGGTTGTTTTTTTATTAACCGTCGTCTATCTCTAACGAAATCGTAACCCTTTCAATTACGAATTTGTTACCTAGTTAAGAGGGGTTAAGATTTCACTACTACGTTAAGATTTCTTTACTTCTTCAGAGAGGTGTTAAGATTTCGTTAGGTAAGGGAGGGGTAAAGATTTCGTTAGTGATTAAGATTTCGTTAGTGTGGTAAGGGAGGGGTTAAGATTTCGCTAGTATGTTGAGATTTCGTTACTTTTTTAAGGAGGGGTTAAGATTTCGTTGGTATGGTAGGGAGGGGTTAAGATTTCGCTACTTATTCAGGGACTGCTAAAAAATTTACCGGCCAAATTGAACAGGAAACATTATCGAAAACTTTTTCATTCATAATACTTGCAAACGTTGTACTTACAATGACATCCTATGAGCCCAAATAATATCTTAAAATGTAAATATATCAAGAAAAAAAGCTCTCTAATCCTACATATACTAAAAAAAATACTTTATACTCCCATTGAGCATGTTTACCCATCGAGCCGCCTCGCCTATTTGCTTGCTTGCCATGCCTTCAGTTTAGGTTACTGCATAAAATAAGGACACATTGTATTAAAAAAAGTTGTGAAAAACAATAAACTAAACATATAAAAGAATATTTTTCTTGTTAACCAACACTTATTGAGTACATAGTGAGAAGTAGATAAAGAGTAGACAAAGTATAGTGAGAAAGCACTTAAACTTATCATGTCAACAATTCATACAAGTCACTTAAACATACAATTTGTACCTTTTTAAAGCTTTAGAACTCATTCAAACATAACAAAACTAAACAAAATGCTCCATACAATGATAACAAAGATCTTTGTTGCAAAAGAGCTTAAGAATACCAGGTCAGCCGCCACACTATACCAATAGCCAAAACACAAAGAATACAATTGTAATTGAGTTCACTAGTATATCAAACTATTTTTCATAAAAGTTCAGAGACAAAATGCATACCCCAAATATATGGTAGCCAAAGTAAAGTCCACCTACATAGAAGCAATAATCACAAACACAAAACCTTAGTTAGGCAGAAATTAAACTTTGATATATTAAGCTAGTATATAGCCAATGACGATAGAGAACATACTAAGTATAATAGTGATATAAACTATAAACCTGAAACATGAGCTACAACATCAAAGCAAACTGTAACCAAGAGCAAACAGAATGCAGCAATACACCAACAAAAGACTAGTGGGAATTGCTTCCTTACATGGCCTCCAAGCTGTCAAATTCTGAATATGTTGGAGGACGTTCGTGTCTCCAAATCAGATATAATGCTGCAAACATGGGTGTCAATACGTAACTTTGTATTATCACCAATCCCTATCAACCATATTCTGTGACAAAACAATCATCAGCTTTTCTACTGTCCCTTCACATTCACAGAAAAAATACTAAAAACACACAAACAAAGTGGAAAATATCAGCAGACTCAGTAGTCAGTCCTCAAAAGCGACACAGAAACAAACAACATCAAAATCATCTTAGTCTAAAAAGTAAACATATAAATAATCATCACAGTTCCATATAGTGAGAGAACTTGTGAAAAATCCTTACCAAAACATGGAGATGGTAGAACTACCGCGGTGACGAATAAATTTCATTGTGTTGGTGACGACAACGGCGATGGGCGCTGGATAGCAACAGCCGCTGGGAAACTGTAAATCGGCGCTGGAAACTGTGAATCGGCATTGGGCGACTATCAATCGCCGATCGATGACTGTCAATCGAAGATGGGCGAGTGGAGACTGGCAATCGGACAATGGAGAAAGGCAATCGGGCGACTGAGGCATTGAAGGGTTTGCTGTTTGATGTGGGAAAGGGAAAACGATGGAATTAGTTGATTGATAAGGATATAATTTTATTATATACCTAATTGAAATTAAATTTTATTTTTATTACAGAAATATTATTAGTATATTATTATGGAAAATTTTATTATTATATTATTAAAGACTTCTGTATTTACCAAATATATTTAGACTATTTAAGTTATGATTTTTCAAAAAAAAAAAAAAAGACAATTCAAGTTATGAAATATTTAAATACAAATATAAATTACTTAAATATGTAATAACTACGTATTTTTGGTAGATAAATTTAAAGATAAAAAATTATGTCGTATATGCTCATTCTAATTAATGGATACAGTATTGTTGATGGATGTGATCCAGAAGCCACATGTACAGTAGCTAACTTTAACTTTATTTTGAACAAGCCAAGCTACATGCAAAATATTTCTCCTTTTCTCAATGATGACTTAAAGGTCTTTCTACAGGAATCTGAAATTCATCTACACAGGGAAGATAGGTTTATATGGAAGCCTGAACTGACAGGAAGGTTCACCTTCAAATCTGCGTATAAAGCTTTAGTGGACCAATCAGGTACCTCTGTTTCTCTATCCACAATCTGGGGAAAAAGAATTCAAAAGAAAATATCTATTTTTATGTGGAGGCTCATGAATTCTCTTCTTCCATTTGATGATATTCTTACAAGCATGGGTTTTAATCTAGTCTCAAAATGTTGTTTTTGCATGAGTTCTGATTCATTAGAACACTTTATAAATGAATGCCCTTTTTCATTGAGTATATGGAGAGAAATGCTGGCTTATGTGGATATTATTGATAGAGAGTTTGCTACTTGTTGGAACAAACTATCTTACTATCTTAGCTATGTAGGTCAATCCTCCATGCATTCCCAACTCATTCAAATGGTGGTTTGTTTAGTCTGTTGGAATCTCTGGAAATCCAGGAATAATCAGCTATATGATAATAGACCACCAGTCAAAGCTATAATTATAAAGGAAATTAGAGAGATGATATACAATATTATTCATACCATTCCAATCTCTAATCTTTCATAGTATGATAGAGGACTAGCTGAAAGGGGTCTTTTCCCTCTTCTAACTAAACCCCCCAAGCCAAAGGTTATTGCAATTAAATGGACTAAGCCTTCTCATGGTTTTAAAATCAATGTGGATGCATCTTGGTCTGGATCATCATCTATGGCTGGAATAGCCATTATCTGTAGAGATTCACATGCACATTTCATATTTGCAGAGCATATTTTTATAGAAGTTTCCTCTCCCCTTGAGGCAGAGATTAAAGCTATCAAGTTTGGGATATTGTATGGTCATTTACGTGGTTATCTTCAATGCATTATAGAATCTGACTGTCTCATAGGCATCTCCATGATTCTAAATCCTATAACTGCTCATTGGAAATTGTTTCAACTGGTTGATAGTACATTCTCCCAGTTAAAACACTTCTCTCTTAAGCATACTTTAGGCAGGGGAACTTAGTGGCAGACTCTCTATCTAAACTTGCTTCTCAGCAAAAATCAACATCCCCTGTCTCCTTAGCTACTCTCCCAGTAGACATTAGGGCACACTTGATCATGGACATGGAAGAAATTCCATCTCTCAGAACATGAAGGATGGATGCTACTGATCATTTGTTTCTATCTATATGCAGGTTTTTTTCTACACACAAGGTGGGGATCAAAGTCAGCACACCTCATAATGCCAAAGGAATAGCAGGGAGGAGCAGCTACACACTCTTCCCATTTAACCAACAAGCAGCTGTACCACTCTCTTCCCAATCAATCCAACAAGCTGAAGCCGCAACACCTTTTCACTCAGTTTATCAACCCGGAGACATGAAACTCTAAACTAAGTTGTGTGTCGATTTGTTTCGTCCTACACATAGCTGCATGGAGTTTCTTCTTGTTTCTGGTGTTTTGGAAGACTAAGTAGGTCCTCAATGCCAGATTTGCATGGTGTTTTGAACAGCTTTTCAATGCCAGAACCTCTCCTCAATACTAGAGGTTGTAATTTGCTGGATGAGATCTTTTCTCATCTGATCAAAGCCATTTTAGTTTTTTAATTCAGTTTTGTTTTTTAGTTTGAACCAGTACTATGTAAATCTCATCCCTCAGATATTTTTATTTGGTTATTTATAGGCTTGGGGAAGCTAATGAAAATCCCTTCACCTTTCATAGGTGATTTGTATTAAAAATAAATAAAATAACAATTAATGGATACTTCTTTCGTAATGTTGTGAGAATTTCCTCATTTTATTTTACTCCATATCTAGGCCCTGTTTGCTAGAGTTTATTTCCACCATGAACTGAACTGAACTGAACTGAATTGAACTGAACTGAAGTAAAAATGATGTATTGAAAAATGGAATAAGCATAACTGAATTAACCTGAATTTCATCAATTACATTTTCACTGAATTGAACTGAACTGATCTACAGATAAGCTCTGGCAAACAAGGTCCTACTCTTTAGAAGTTGGACATAGAAAAACACAAACATTTTTACCTTCATTAATTATAAATTATTTCTATTATTACTACAAAAATAAAGTAGTAGAATGCAACTACATTTATATTTCAATTTATCTTTTTTAATCGTCACGTTTTTACTATATTAAATCACGTTTTTTTATAATGACGACTCTATATAGGTGTTGATTTTAACAAAATCTCTTTGGTGTCAATATAATATTAATATAAAAGTTAAATAAAGATCGATCAGTTAGATTCAGTTTATTTATTAGTTTCATTAAGTCAGGAGAGGTTTATATTCCATATGATAATTAGTTATTAGATGTTAATATAACATCAAGTTAGATTTGATTGTCGAATAGTTGAACTCAACTTTGTTAATGTCTATAGAAACTGATTAAGATTAGAAATTTAATGAGTTGAACTCAATTTAGTTAGTATCTATATATAGAGAGTTTTTTTAGTCAAATAAGAGATTTTAATTTTTAATTTTGATTTATAAAAAATCAAGTAATGTTTGAATTTTCGTTCATTAAATTCATTTTATTAGTGTCTTTGGAAAGTCAAGAGCTAAAATCTAACTAGTTAAACTCAGTTTATTTATTTGTGTAATATTTGTATAAAGTGTTCAACTTTGATTAGTTAAACTCGATTTAGTTACTCTATTAGTATTTATGCGAGTTTCTCTTTAACTAGTTAAACTAAATTTAGTTAGTATACATATAGAATTTAAGTAAGGTTTGTCCTTTGATTAATTATACTCAATTTGTTTAGTTACACTCAGTATGCTTAGAAAGTCAAGTAAGGATTAATGTTTGATAGTTGAACACAGTGTAGGTAGTATCAAAGAAACTCGGGTAAGGTTTGACTTTTGATAAGATATCTCAATTTATTTAGCATCTTAAGAAACACGTTAAGGGCTGATGTTTGAATATTTAACCTCAATTTAATAAGTTAAACTCAATTTTGTTAGTTTAAGGTTGTACACTAGTTTTGACGTCTTAACCATCCCTACACTGGTTCCGACTTCTTAGCCCTCATAGGAACTGATGTTGCGGCAGGGGTTCCGACTTCTTAACCCTCCCTATACACTGATTTCGACTTCTTAACCTCCATAGGAGCTGATGTGTCTTACACTAGTTCCGAACTTTTAATCATTCAAAAAATGGTTTCGACATCTTAACCTCCATAGGAAGTGATGTCCCTAAAAGGATTACGATTTCGTAACCCTTCATACACAAGTTCCGACTTCGTAATATCGACATGTACTGATGTCCCTAAAAGGGTTAATAATTCGTAACTCTTCTCTACAAGGGTTAACTACAAGAGTTGAGAATTTGTAACCCTCCCTACATGATTAAGAACTCTTAACCCTCCCTACAAGGGTTAAGAATTCTTAACCTCGATAGGAACTGATGTCCCAATAAGGGTTAAGAATTTGTAACCTTCCCTACAAGGGTTAAGATTCCGTATACTTGATAGGAACTAACACTCCCTATAAGGGTTAAGAATTCGCAACACTTTCTATATGGGTTAAGAATTTGTAACCCTCCCTACAATGGTTGAGAATTCGCAACACTCCCTAAAGGGTTAAGAATTCGTAACCCTTCCTACAAGAGTTAAGAATTCTTAACCTCGATAGGAACTGATATCCTAATAAGGGTTAAGAATTTGTAACCCTCCTTACAAAGGTTGATAATTCGTAACCTTGATAGGAACTAATGCCTCTACAAGGTTTGAGAATTCGTAACACTCCCTATAAGGGTTAAGAATTTGTAATCTCGATAAGTGTTGATGTCCTTACAAAGGTTAAGATTTCGTAACCTTTCCTACGTGACTTAAGAATTCGTAACCTCGATAGGAGCTGATGTTCCTACAAGGGTTGAGAATTCGCAACCCTCCCCACACGGCTTGAGATTTCGTAACCCTACAATATATGGAGGTTCGTAAAAAATACCCGGAACCGCCTCATATGTATGCCTAGTAAGCCTACTTCTCCACTAGTGAAAACCCCTAATAGCAAAAGTTAGAGTTAGAGAACTTACCTGGAGTGATCAATTTCTTCTATTTATAGGTAATGTGTTGCTACTTGCCTCCGGTTCAGTACCCATTTCCATCCCTTCTCTCTGAGTCATCATTCTCCTCCTTCCTCTTGTACCTCATTCACGTGCTCGGTACTTTCATATTTTTTTTAGATCCTCTCACGTGTTCCAGTCAGTTTCCTAGAAATTTCCTGTTAAGACTGAGTCATCCCAAGCTGTCTGGCAACGGTGCACCACCTGTACAGCTGTACTATCATAAAGTGCATCGAGCAGATAAAACTAGTCATGAATGCTCAAAATTACAACTCCCATTCTATTTGCATTGATGCCATTTGGAGACTCTGTGAAAAGTTTGTGTACATGATAAACTCCTTAGTCTGGCGATTACAACAAGCAATTATACGTAAAAGAAGGGATAAAAAGGTTAATTCAGGCAATAAATATAATCATGACTTTTAAAGTGTTGTTTTGAAAACTAGGGTCTGACTTGCAATTTGTAATCTGTATTAAGGTGAAACAACTAATTTGAGCTTAAAAACTAAACACTACCTTCCTTATTCAGCCTTTTCAAAATTAGTTTCTTTTAGCCCAATTTTTATTTTATTTAGCCCAATTTAGATGACCAATTCTTGGGTGAGGTAGCCTCACCCATGAGGCAAGACCAAGTGAACCTTCTTTTTTGTGAGATTTGATGAACTGACATCGAGGTTTTGATGAGGTGGTATGTTTGATAAACTGACAACGAGGTTTGATGAGTTGGCGTCGAGATTTGATGACGTGGTAGTGAGGCATGATTAAGTGGAAATAATGAAATTTTCTTATTTGGCCTTGCCTCATGGGTGAGGCTGCCTCACAGGAGAATTACTCAATTTAGATTGGTTAAACAACTAATATTCTTGAAGTAGCTAATTTTTCCTCAAACACGTTTTCCCAAAATCCCGACTATTCATACTCTCTCTCTTGACTTATTTTACAATTTGACTATTCATTTAGTCAAATTTACTTAATTTTGATATTTAAATTGAATTGATAAATTTAATTAGAATATCATCATATGTGATCAATTCGATTTATAATATCACATATTTTAAATTTTTTAAAACATGCATTTTGATATAATTAAATGTGTTGATAGTCATTCTCCTGCACCAAAGTCGTCGCTGCTCCTTCCTCTGCAGATCCAATTCGAGGTGGCCGCCGGCGACCTCCGCCACGACGGTAACTTCCGCCATCATCGAACTACATGTTGATGTCGTGACTCCATCAGCCGGCTCTCCGATCTGCGACCAGGAGCCAACAAGAGCCATCGTCGTCACATCACTGTCCCTGACGCCGATCTGCTCCGCTTTCTGCTAGAACAGGGCACCGAGATTTTTGAGAGATCTATTGCCGCCGACCCTCTAAACCCTAGGGTTTAGAGAGAAAAGACTTGCGTCCGCAAGAACCAGATCTTGGCCGCCGCCTTCGATAAATTCAAGCCGATCGAAGAGCAAAGCCAAGAATAAGAGAGCATCAACCTTTTGCGCAGAATATCACACTATGGAGGTTATTGCATCAAGAATATGAGGTTTAACCCCGATAGCAGACGAACGGGAAGTGATTTCTCCGGTGACGAAGGGCAACGACGTCTGTTTCATGCTGGCGGGGAAGATCAAACTCCGAAACCGCTATTCCCAGGAACGGATCCCCTATGCGTTCGAAAAGGTGTGGAAACCACCTTGGTGGCGCCGTCTGGTAGATGCTCCCATACTGGATACCATGGCGAAACGATTTGAGGCGCATGAGAAATTTGCGCGCGGTTGTTTTCTTTTATTTTTTGTTATTTTTCATTTTAGTATTATGCTTTTCGTAAAGGAAGAAGCTGATGCCCGAGGGTCTTCCGGAGGCATATCATGGGAGGAAGAGGATATAGAGCCCCTTTGGAAGCCCTTCGCTGTAAGGAAAGTTTGTCCGGAAGTCGAGACAATGTTATTGGAGAAGTTCACATCTGAGTTAGGGATAAGTACATTTATGGGGCCATGTTGGTCGCATTGCTCTTCAATATTCTATTTAGCTCATTCCCTAACGTTACTCACAGAGTCGAGCACTCTACTAGAGGGGCTCTTCTTAACCATGTTCAACCGCTGCCGGACGATTTCCAGTAATTTACGAATGAAATAAATATTTTATCTTCAAATGAAAAATGTATTGATTGTCAAACTTTTTTGAGTCAATCAAAAAAAATTAAAATTTGCCAACTAGGGACCAGCCAACTATTTGTAATCTGTATTGCAGCTTGCATTTTTAGTATAAAAATAAATGTATTACTATTTTGATACATGTATGTATTATATGAAATTGTATTAATTTAAAACAACATTTATTTATGATAATGTTTTTCAAATTAAAAAAATTTTGAGTAAAAAACATAAAGTATATATTAGTATAGTGTATGTGTTCGTATTTTACACTACAAATCAGCCAAATACATGTTGCAATTGCAAATAGTAAAAGGATGGGAGTAATTATTTGATTTCCGTCCATATATTGCATTTTACGAAAAAAAAAGTGCAAGTTCCGAGTTCCAGCAGGACCAGCACCATCGCATCCCACCAGTCGTGAGTGCTGACACGTTTGCAAATTTTGAGGCCTTAAAGGCGCCTTCGTGATTTCCCACCCCCGAAACCCGAAATTATGAAAATTTGGTGCTGACCAAACCGAATTTTCAACCTTCCTCTTCCCCTCCGGCCATTGACGTTCATATCAAGCACACAAAACACGAGCATAAAACAGCAGAGACTGTTCATGTTAGTTGCACTGTTAAATTGATATGTATGCTTCGTGTTTACACTTGCTCACACACCACCAGTACACCACCGCTGTTCCAAAACCAAAGTTGTTTTCTTGGACTGTTCCATTTTCATTTTTGTTCTAGATGATTTTGTACTCTAATCCCAATCCATCTTCCCAAAATTACTTGATTTCCTCACCCCTTTTCTGCCCATGTAGGAGGGATTTGAGGGCCAGTTTGTTTTCCAGTAGTTTCCCGTTGAAGGGAAGAAATGAGCGTAGTCGAAGAAATAGGGTAGTTATCAAGAGTGGAGGGGATAGAGGTCATCAAAGGTTGAGGGCTGAAAGTGTTTCGAGTTCAGGTAGAATAATCGTGCTGAAAAGATTTTCTGAATTGGAGGATTCTTCTGAAAATGGAGAATTTGTCAGTGGTAATAACAACAGTTTTGTGGTACTTGAGGAAGACCCTATTGTAGATAAGTTAAGGACCCAATTAGGAGTGATTCATCCGCTGCCTTCCCCTCAGATTAATCCGAATATCGCGGGTCTCTTTGTGTTTTTCTTCTTTGTAGGAGTAGTTTTCGATAAGTTATGGACGTGGAGAAAGAGGAGCAGCAGTAAAAATGAAGGTGTGTTTGGGGGAATGTGGAGGTCACAGGTTCAGATGCCGAGTAATCTTTCTACATTTTTGGAAAAGGATTTGCAGAGGAAGGAATCAGTTGAGTGGGTGAATATGGTGTTGGGAAAGCTGTGGAAGGTTTATAGAGGCGGGCTTGAGAATTGGGTTATTGGTTTGTTGCAGCCTGTTATTGATGACTTGAAGAAGCCTGATTATGTTGAAAGGGTTGAGATCAAGCAGTTCTCTCTTGGAGAAGAGCCGTTGTCGGTTAGAAGCGTCGAACGGAAGACCTCGCGCAGCGCAAATGATTTGCAGTGAGTGCATTTGTAGTTTGTTCCCCTTATCAGTTCATACTTAGTTTTTACTGTTAACTAGTAGTATATTGTTGCAGTAGTAATCTGATATTAAAAATTCCAGTGATTTGGTGTTTTAGTCGGCAACTGATTGTATTTTGTGGTTTGTTACTACCTTTTCACTTTCCTAGTTGCTAATAGTGGATTTGTAGCATTATGAACCCTATTACAGGCTTATTTGTATTAGATTAATATCTGTACTTGAAGAATCTGTCCCTATGGTTTATTACTTGGTTTTTTCTCTCTCAAAGATGCAGGAATATTTTGGCAACTGAAATCCTAAAATTGGTCTAATAATCAAAGATTCTAGTCAGTAGCATCCAGAGACTTGTATAGAATATATTGGAGGATTATGGGTTATTTCATAAGTAAAACTAAAGGACATAGAAATAGCTAATTCTTGTCAAATGTGTGACTATGTCTACTGTTTTATGTTGCCATGTTTTCGTTTTAAATGCCTCACAGGAAACATAGATGCCTATTTTGTATTTTCGATTACAAATACACTTCTGATAGTCTAGGTTTTGAGTTGGAGGGAAGCAAAACTCATGTAACGATAAAGCCCAAACAGAATGGAGTTGGTATATTAGGATTTAAGAGTTAAGAAGTTAGTAAAAAAAGCAAGAGGGGAACTTCTACCCCATTGCTGCCTCGTCCTTGAAGCTTATTGCACTGCTTAAGTCTTGTCTGCTTATGAATTCTGAATTCATTTACCTGATCTGGTATAAATTTGAGATTCCTGGAATATGAACATATATATGTATATATCTAACATTCATATCCTGTATGATCCTAAGGTACCAGATTGGTCTCCGCTACACTGGTGGTGCTCGTATGCTCTTGTTGCTGTCGTTGAAATTTGGCCTGCTTCCCATTTCTGTACCTGTTGGTATTCGAGATTTTGACATTGATGGTGAACTCTGGGTGAAGCTGCGATTAATACCATCAGTTCCCTGGGTAGGAGCTGTATCTTGGGCATTCGTATCTCTTCCAAAGATTAAATTTGAGCTCTCACCATTTCGGGTGTTCAATCTTATGGGTATGCACATTGTTAATTCTTGAACATTTTTTCTGTGATGTTTGGCTGTGATATCATATATCCTATTTTTTAATATATAAAAGAAAATAGTGGAATAAGATTTTCCACAACAGTTAGAATTGAATTTTTTTTCCATGAAAGTGCCCCTATTCTTTTCAGATGATATAGCCGATCGTGGCTGATGTGGAGAAATAGGCCTTTATGAATAAACTATATTAGTAATGGGAGGCATATCTAAAAAAATAATTTGCCCACATTGTATTTGAGTATCTGTAAATGATCTGATTACTCGTCATCATTATTGATTTTATCAATATAAACAACTCCTTTTCACAGAGGTAATAAATGGTCTCTAGCAAAATCTGGCATATCTACCAAGAGTTGATGGTTCGTCTTTTATTTACTGTTGAAAAAAGTCCTTTCTACTATTTTGGATGTAAATAGAACTGTCTGAATTTTTTATGATGACCAACCTTAATAGCTTGCTCCATAAAGGATTAGATGTGATCTGAGTGATTTGATGCTTCATACTATTGATGTTACTAATGTTTCTCTTTTTCTTTTCTCCATTGTTGGGTTCTTTGTATATGTTTGAGACAAATGCAGCCATTCCGGTCCTCTCTATGTAAGTAAACTTCTAAGCATTGCACTTTATTCTTAGCTTAAATTTTCAGATGTTATGACTATCTGTACTCATTGTTTATTGCTTTATAAATTGTGAATTTTGCATCTTGTACTGCTCTCGTTTGTTTGATTCTGGCTGTTCTTAATAGGAACTAATAATAAGCATAAAAGAAAATGGAAACAATGGATACAGTTGTTTCCAATGATATTACGGTTGTGGAATGAAGTGTCTTAGAGCATACTTTTATTAGTAACTTTAAGAGAAATAAGTCTGGAAGTTCATACCAGTATAAATTAATGATAACAGAAAAGGTTTATATGTGAGATTGATATGGACGAGGATTTTGGTTACACACTATAAGGATTAGAAAGAAATTTATATGTTTAATGGTGCAATATTATATATTGACAAAAGAGATACAACAGAGTTAATTTTATTAAAATTGATTGTATTGAAAAGGGAAGGGGTTAGGTGACAGCAGAATATCTAATTAATAAGATTAGGTGAACATTTAGCAGTTTGTATTAATTGTAGGAGGAGTTTTGGATCAATTTGCTTTGACTCTATATATGTTATAAGGTTTAGCCAAATATTTCAGAAGACCGCATAGCATTTCAGAAAGCCATTTACAAACGAACTGAATGTGATGGGGCGTTGTCAATTGAGTGTTGATTAACTGAACAGAATTGCAAACAAAAAGAGAAATGCTAATATAAGAATTATAGGTTGAATACCTGTCAAAGGCATTCAAAAGAATGAATTATGACGGTCCTTGGTTAGATAATGAGGCATACTTGGCTGAGACTGTTTGGACTGAAATGCCTAGTAAAGTATGTAGTGGCAAACAGAGAACCATCAATTAAGATTAACAGGGAAAGGCCTAAACTGAACTCTAAAAAAAGACACGGTATACATGAATATCCGAAATATGGCAAGCTTTAATAATGGGATAGTGCATAATATATGTTTCCCTAAAACCTGATTCTCTGTTCTGGCTTTGTGTGCCCATTAAACTTTGTTTTGGATATATAAGAAGCTGATCGCCTTCCAGTTCCTTGCAATTTTTAGTAGGTTATGGACTAGCTGCAGTTTTTAGTAGCTTTTCAATGCTTAGAAACTAAAGGGAACAAATTTCAATATGCTAGGTTTTTAAAGAAACTTCTGACAGAGGATTTACCAAATCTATTTGTGCGGCCAAAGAAAATTGTCTTAGACTTTGAGAAAGGGCAAGCAGTTGGTCCTGTTCCTAAGGATAGTAAGTCTGGGGGATCTCAAGAAGGGAATAAAGACTTCACAGGAGAATTATCAGTGACTCTTGTTGATGCAAGAAAGCTATTCTATTTTTATGGTAAGAAAACATCTGCATTAAGCTTTTTGTTTTTTGTTTCTACATTAGCAGCGCACTTTTCATATTTTGAAGGTCATTGAAAGGGAAATCGTAGTTTGAACTGTGATTTGTGCAAGTAGTTTCTGTTATTCAAAATTCTTCATAACCTACCTCTGCAGGTCTAATTGGTCATACTGAAATATTCCCTTTATCCCTTTAAGCCCTACAATTATCTCATTTTTGGCTTGGAGATTGAGAAAATGAAGTATTGTAAGTGGGTACAAAAAGTGATAAAATAAATGTGATCCATGTGTGTTGGGATTTGATGTGACCGACAGAGTGGAGTAGAATCTTATAACAGTACTATATTGAAAGGTGGGGTTTTTCGAATAATAAAAGCACTTTGTATAAAAATGAAAGATTTCAAGTTAGATAGCCAGCAAAGCAGCAGAAGGCTAGTAAACCAATATCAAGGACGTAAACAATCTCATTTATGTGAAGCCCTCACTTCTTTCCTACTTCATTCAGGTAAAACAGATCCATATGTTATCTTGTACTTGGGAGATCAGGTAATACGCAGTAAAAAGAACAGTCAGACGACAGTAATTGGGCCTCCAGGTGCCCCAATATGGAACCAGGTCAGTTATCTAATTCTTGTGTTATTGTCTTTTGATAATTATAAGAAGCTATAACAATTGGAACTTCCATGCTGCACCAGTTGTGGTGGTGATGATGTTTCTGTCATCTTTACAGGACTTTCACTTGCTTGTGGAGAATCCTAGGAAGCAAAAATTATTCATTGAAGTGAAGGATTCCCTCGGGTTTACTGATTTTAGTGTTGGTACAGCAGAGGTAAGGAGTCTCGGAATGTGAATACTAATGAGGATATATTTGAAAACGGGGATACAGGAGGGTTTCAGTCAGTGATGCATTTTTTAACAATCATAGCAATGTTGTAGTTTTAGTTCTTGAGTGTTTCAGGTTAGTTATTCCAGTAGTTTTAGGAACTTGATTCTAAAATAGAAAAATAAAATAGTGGATAAACTGATTCCATCTTTTAGGTGATGTCTTAGGTTAGTCATAGTTGCATTTGTTGCGAAGTCTTGCTGAAGTTCTTCAAGTATAATCAGTGTTTTTTTAATCATCTAGTTGTTACTTGTTACTCTGCTAGTTTTAGACAAATTAAACTGATTCTATCACTTAGAACACTGATTCTGCCCAATTATTTCAAATAATCTACTGGTTGATGTAGCAGTAATCCTATTTTGACCTATATGTTCTTCAACTATGTAAGTATTAAGCAAATAGATGGTTTGAACATTAGGCCCGGTATTTGACTTGATTTAAAGGATATATGCAAATGGAAATACGATACTCTCTTAGTTCACTGCTTATTGTCCCATTTGTTTGGGCACAGAGCTAAAGAAAATGAATAAAAGTGAGAAGGTAGTGTAAGTGGGTGGCATAATAGTAGGAGAGACGCTGGAATTGAATTTTATGCTGAAAATGTGGGGTTTTAGAGTAGCAAGTCCATATTAGGCAATCATTTGGGGACAGTATATTTTACCTCATTGTATGAGTATGTTGTTTTTGGATTGGACCCATTACTGACTGTGGATTAATTTTACCAAGCCTTTTCATTGGTGCAAGTACTTGGTATGAGACATTTTTGTCTGCAAGAATTACAAAAATTACATTGAAACTCTGTCAGAACTCCTGCCCTCATTGAAGGATATAAGTTCATTTAGAAGACGGGTAGAAAAATAGTTACACTGAAGCTTTAGAGTTAGCTTCACATGCTGTTTAGTATAACTTGTAATTTCTATCCCAGTTAGATTTTTCTTTATTAATCTGATCTGTAGAATCATCTGCACAGTGTGATAAAAGCTTAGATGTAATCTGATCTGTAAAGTATTTTTTTCCATTTATGCAAACCCTCTTAGAAACTTGTATAAAGTTTTTTGTTGTTAACAATCTGACTAATTTTCTGCTTAGTTCTGTTGTCCATAGTTCATTTTGTTTATCTGTTACTAGCCCTAATCCTCTGGGGTTAGTGAAAGATAGAGGTGAATGTGTCAGTCAATAGAGAATATCACTGTTTTCGAACAGAGTAAGAATGGAACTATTTGATTTGATAAGAACTTTGCTTACAGGTTGATCTTGGATCTTTGGAAGATACAATACCTACAGACAGGATAGTAAGCCTTCGAGGTGGATGGAGACAGCTTGGAAGGGGATCTTCTGGTGAACTGCTCTTAAGGCTGACCTACAAAGCCTATGTTGAGGATGAAGAAGATGAAAGGATCGAGGCATACTTGCAGGATAGAGATACTTCAGATGATGAATTGGACACTTCTTTATATGAACAAAATGGAGTAGAAGCATCTTATTCAAGCGAAAAGGAATCTTTTATGGATGTTCTTGCTGCACTAATTGTCAGTGAGGAATTTCTCGGCATAGTAGCATCCGATGCTGGCGTTGCTAAACCCTCAATTAGTTCACAGAATGTAACAAATTCAATATTAACGGGCACTACAATTGGATCCATTCGCCAAAATGCAGAAAGTGGTTCTGAGAATTCTGATAATACTGGTAATTTTCAAGGTAATTTTGTTTACTTTTCAAGCTTGTTTACTGCACAAAAATAAATTCTAACCCACCTACTACAATTGAATAGGATTCTTCTCTAAACCCAGTAAATATTTGGACATGATTTTGCAGGATCGGTCATATTTTGGCTAGCTGTGGTTACAAGTATAGCTGTTCTGATCGCTATCAATGTTGGTGGCTCAAGCATTTTCAATCCTTGATACCATTTCCTCAACTCAAATGTGGTCTAGTAAATTTGTAAATTTTCTTTCGTGTATTTACGTGGAAGTGACTAGTGGTTGCATCACTGTATAATTTTCAGGTTAGTTTTGCTTGCCTTATTAGATTAACTTTTATTCTGCTACATCAGTAATGTCATTGCATTGCATGATTTGACTATGAATCTATGATTTAAGTGCTTTGGTGTTTTACCTGTTTGTTACTTGTCTTGTGCAGGCTAATAGTGTTGAAATTCAGAAAGAATTTTACATTTGGTGCGCCTACGTGAGTTTGATTCTGGCCTCTTTTTTGTACCTGCTAATTCATTTACAAAGTGTGTTGGTTCCTGGAAGAGTAATTTGTAATGATCTTTGCGGCAAAATGTCAAGAGAGTGTCATGCTTCTCAGTAGTTCAAATTTTATGTATGCCTCATAATCTTCTAGTGTATACAGTACTTCCATTATAGCTGCCTTTCGCAGCTTATATGTTTCTCCTTCATACTCATAGTAGATGGATACATACTTTGATCAAGATTAAAGTAAGCCCGGGTTACTGAAACTTCGAAGCAAATGGTGCATAATTTATCTTCAGATTTGTTTAGCCTGATGAAAATTAATACATATGAAGGCATAAATAAATGTGGAGGCTTTTTTTTTTTTTTTTTTTTGAATAAATGTGGAGGGTTAGATGAGAAACAAACAAAAGAAACTATTCCAGCCATAGTTTGCTTTTAGAAAATATGTCTAAGGAGCTTTTCGACAGCAAAAATCGTCTTTGATGATTATCTTACACCTAGATCATTTTGGTCAGTAGGAAGCACAAATCATCAACACATATCCCATGACTTCTTTGCCTTGAATCCATCGAGCCCTGGAAGCATACTACAGTTTCTCTAGCATTTTATTCACCTATTTTGGGGGATCAATGAATATATGTAAGACTATTGTATATTATCAACATCTTCTCTCTGATGATAGCCCTGAGGATAGTGATTTCTTCCAATCTCATTTCCTTAGTCAAATCCCAAAATTAGTCACTGCTAATGAAAATGATAAACTGCTCAGTCCAGTCACTCTATCTGAACTAAAGGAGATAGTTTTTGCTCTTAACAAAAATAGTAGCCCAGGCCCTGATGGTTTTACTGCTAAATTTTTTATTAAATCCTGGGATATTATAGCATCTGATCTCCTTACAGCAGTTTTTGAATTTCAAAAAGGTCAAAAAATCCCCAGAGGAATTGCCAGTACATGGATCACTATCATACCAAAAAAAGAAACTCCAGTGTCATTTGATGACTTCAGGCTTATTAGCCTTTCCAATGTTTTGAATAAGATTTGTTCAAAACTCCTTATGGAAAGGCTTAAGCCACTGATGTCCAAAATCATCTCCCCCCATCAATCTGCTTTCATGAAAGGAAGGGATATTTCTGATAATGTCATCTTCCTTCAAGAAATGGTCAGATTTTTAAATAGGAAAAGCACTCACCCAAATTACATAATTAAACTTGACCTTAGAAAAACTTTTGATAGGGTAAAGTGGCATTGTTTACAGGCTGTATTAATGAAATTTGGCTTTCATGGTCAATTTATTTTTAGTATTATGCAAAATCTCTCACAGGCCTGGTTCTCTGTCCTTATCAATGGTAAGCCAGTGGGATTTTTTCAACCAACAAGAGGCATAAAGCAGGGTGACCCCCTTTCTCCCTTTCTATTTAATATCTTTTCTGAGGCTTTCACTAGGAGTCTATCCTTTGCTTTTCAAAATGGCAAGTTACAGTATTTCAATCTTCCTGGTAATGCTCTGCAAATCTCTCACCTAAGCTATGCTGATGACACAGTGGTTTTTCTTAATGCTGATAAATTAACTTTGATTAGATTCAAAGCTTTTTTATCAAAATTTGAGGAAGTTACTGGTCAAAAAATAAACTATAATAAGAGTGATCTCTTTATTTGTAAGCATGCTTTCCCTGCTCAAGTAAATTTAATTAAAAGGAGCTTAGATATGAAAATTGGATCATTTCCTTTTAAATATCTGGGTGTTCCTATCTATAGAGGCAGAGCACTTAATGTTCATTTTCATCCTTTGCTTGAAATTTTTGACAAAATTTTACTTAATTGGAAAAATAGATGGCTTTCAACAGGTGGTAAGATTATCCTTATTAATTCATGCCTCTACTCTATTCCCCAACATATCTGGTCTGTCATAGTGCCTCCTAAGCAGATAGTCAAAAAATTGAGAGGAAACTGAGTATCTTTTTCTGGGGTGAATATGAGCAAAAACCAAAAAAATCATGGAAGAAATGGAATGACCTCTGCATTCCTATTTCTCAAAATGGTTTAGGTTTCAGGTCTATTCACACCATTATAAAAACATGTTCAGTCAAATTATGGTGAAAATTCCAACAAGCTCAGGCTCTGTGGACTCACCTAATTGCATCCTTACCAGTTTCTTCTCAACCCTCTCCTAACTGGAAAAGGATTTGTAGTGTCAATGACTGGGCTGAATCACATTCTAGAGTCATTATTGGGAAGGGTGATTGTAATTTATGGACTTCCAACTGGCTGGATATTGGACCGTTAATTGATCATTGTGATCCTGCTCTTACTACTCTCTCCATAGATAGCACTGTTGCTAATTTTATTCATGATAAATCAAATTTCATGCAACAGCTATCTCCCTTCCTTTCTCCTGATACTCTTATTCTTTTGCAGGAAACACAGCTTCAGGCACACAGAGAAGACAAATTGATTTGGAAATTGGACACCAAGGGCAATTTCACTTTTAAATCCACATACAAGAACCTAAGACAATCCAGGGGTAATATCTTGTCCATTCATCATCTGTGGAACCCTAGACTTGAGAGAAAAATATCTGTTTTTATGTGGAGACTGATCAATTCTTTTCTTCCATTTGACAATATTTTGAAATCTATGCACATTTGTTTGGCATCTAAATGTTTTAAATGCAATCATGAGGATTCCCTTGACCATTTTTTTAACTCCTGTGATTTCAGTCTAACAATCTGGAAAAACTTGCATTCTTTTATGGGAATTTCTGACAGGAACTTCACATCTATTTGGGAAAGATTATCTTTCTATCTAACTTTTAATGGATTAAGTGCTCTGCATAATTTAATTATCAGACTCACTCCATCTATTACCTGTTGGATTTTATGGAAATCTAGAAACAAATGGTTACATGAAAATGTCCCTCCTTCCTCAGTTCATATTCTCAAACAAATAAGGGATCACTTTTTTATGATTTTCAGTGCTAAACCATTCTACATCTCTTCTGCAATAGATTCTAATATTGCAAATCATAGTTTCCTGCCTCTTTTGAAAAGACCACCCAAACCAAGGATTTTTAAAATAGCTTGGACTAAGCCTTTATCTGGATTTAAACTTAATGTTGATGCAGCTTGGTGTAGTCTATCTTTCCAAGCTGGCATAAGTACTATTATTAGAGATAACAGGGGAGCATTTATATCTGGCCATACATCATATACCCCTGCTTCCTCTCCTCTTCATGCTGAAATAAAGGCTATTAAATTTGCTGTCTCTATAGCTGAAGGTCTCTCTGAAACCATCACTATAGAATCTGACTGTCAAAATGCTATTTCATCTATTCTCAAACCTAGCACTGCACACTGGGAATTTTTTCACATTTCTGATCTTATAAATCAGTGTATCTCTGCATTTACTCTTCAACATGTTCATAGAGAAGCAAATTTACCTGCTGATGCAATGGCCAAACTGTGTCTCATATCTAAACATGATGCTCTCTTTAACTTTGGTTCCCTTCCTAATGTTGTTCAAGGAATGATAAGACTAGATCAAATGGGGACTCCTTCACTTAGAATTTCTAGAATGGATGCTACTAACTGATGATGTTTTTCTTGCAGATCAAGAAGCTCATTGATGATAGCATCAATGAGCTTCCCAACCTATACTGGTATCCTTCTCAATCTGGACAACATGGACAGATACAACTCTGAGCTTCACCTCATTGCTATTTCTGGATTTTCAAAAAATCTGGGTGATATCTTTCCCATTGATAAAGGCTTTTCTATGAAATTATGACTGCTCCATAGGCTGACTTGTGTCTCAGTTGCCTTGCGCTTCGGATTCACTAATAAGCAAGTGGAATTCCAGTCCTTCTTTCCAAATGCCTTTGACATGGAAACTTTTGGCTACATAGAATGAGTTCTAGTTTTTATTAAATATTTAGCTTAGCTCATTCTTTTTGGAAGCTATGCTTAGCTTCAAGTAGAATCTTTTTTAGGTTTCTACTATAACCGCTTCACTGAAGTGGTTTTTGTATCTATACTTTATTATTATGTTTATTTATAAGGCATGGGGAAGCCTATATAAATCCCTCCAAAAAAATATATATATATAATTTTGTTCCATTTATTCTTCTATGGCTTACTCTTATTATTCAGTTTTGTTTTATACTTAGTCGGTGCAGATCATATTAGTCCAACTTAAACTAGATCATATTAGTTCATATAAATTTAATAAGTTGCATAGCACAAACCTTGATTCTTTTAAATCAAGTGGTGTAAATATAATATTTCTACATTATACTTAGGCCCTGTTTGCCAGAGCTTATCTGTAGATCAGTTCAGTTCAATTCAGTGAAATGTAATTTGATGAAATTCAGGTTAATTCAGTCATACTGATTCCATTTTTCAATACATCAATTTTACTTCAGTTCAGTACCATCAAGAAATAAGCTCTAGCAAACGGGGCCTTATTCATTGTTGATAACACATGAATCAATACTTTATTTTGAGTTTAAATCATTTATGATCAATTTATCTAAGTTCAGATAATTTAAAGAGACCATGATCTACAAGCTTTTGTAAATAAAATCTGAATCAATACATTAATTTTTGTTAAGTTCATATTGGTTAACTGTGTAACTAAATTTAAATTATAAAATACAATTCATCTAAGTTATGATAGTATTTAAATTTATTCTAATTTTCATACAAATATATTATTTCAGTTCACATAATTACATTTAAATTACTTTGTAGCATATGGCTCACTCACATGATAGCTCTTGACCAATAAGTCAACATACGTTATTATCAAAAAGAAGTAGAATAGCCCAAGAGTTCTACCTTGGTCACCAAGGGTATTTTTTATTTTTCACCATCTTTTTACCTTGAAACGACGTCGTTATACAACCTGCATCTCCACCGATATCTTTCCTTCTTCCTTGCCCGTACCCCTACCCTGAACAGAGATTTGCTGCCCAAAATTACAAGTCGCAAGAAATCAAATTTCGTCGTCCTTGTCGGTTTCGTCGTTGCTTCAATGCCGTTCGTTTTTTGGTCCAATGTAGGCTTTTCGTAGGTGCCGTCGATTTGTGGTCTAACTTTGACGCCATCGATTTTTGGTCTTGCTTGTATACCGTCGATTCTTGGTCTGACTTTGATGCTGTCGAATCATAGGTTGGTGGGCTGGGCAAATTTTATCCGTTGGATTTCAGGGAAAATTTCTATATATACTGGGTTTCCTGAAATCAACTCGTCTTAGCAATCTGTATTTGTTGGAAAAGGTCACTGGTGGTACTGTTGATGGCGTTATGTTTATTTATGGTTATGGAATTCCTTTATTTTTTGTACGGCAATCGACATGTGGTCTTGGATGCATAGTTGCTGAATTATTTTAGGATCTTCCAGCTTCAGAATTTTATCTCTAGAAGAGGATGATCAATATATTGGGATATGTTCTTGTATGGAGTTTTTTAATATTGACTATGTTGTCTCAAACTGATCTCTTGGTGATATATCAGTCTATAGTCTGTATTAGTGTAATATTGGTGATATATCTATTGGTTTCTTTTGCTGATGTCCTTACCTTGAAGATTTAAAGATGCTAACTGTGTTGCTCTTTCAGGACCTTTATCTGATTTGCTTGTTGTTCTTAATGAACCGACTGGTGGAATATCACCGAGTCAGCCAAGTAAATACCTATAATTATGTCAATCCTCCATTTCAAGCATTTATGCAGGTGTGTTGAGGTTTCTCTTGGTTTGCTTTTGTAGACGAATTTTTATAACCCTTTCTAAGTGCAACAATCCCGATTATATAAAAAGTTTGAAATTCAAATTTTATGTGATGTTTCTTGAATATTTGATAAAATAAACCATCCTTTGAATGATGGCCTTTTGCAATCTTCTGTCTTATGTCCTGCCCGGTTGAGGCCTCATTTACTACTCTTTGATCATTTGTATCTTGATGATTATTTAATTTAACTAATCTAAACAGCTGTGTGCCCGAAGCTTCTTTCAATTGTATGTTTCCGTATATGACAAGATCATTCAACTGGATTCCTCTTTTGCTTTTATTTTTCTTGTGACAAGTTGTCTTCGATGGACATTCTTAAATACTCTATTTGTTTTGAAAATGGTCGCGTGTCACTTACCAAGTACTCTTTATTGCTTCATCTACAGTATTGGTTACAAGGCGATTCGAGTGCTCTGAAATCATCATTTAGGTAAGTTTTACAATTAATGTTTATCTATGAATCCATTATTATGTTGGAATCATTTTTCAAATATTATGTATTACAGTTCATGTGTATCTGAGTGAATGATATAAGGACATGATTATGAGAGAGTAAATATAATAAAATAAAGTAATCCAAGATTTGTTGCAGTAATTGGATGAGTGAATTTGATTGAATAACAATGCAGTAAAGCTTACAAGTTAAGTTTTTGAATGATTGAACATTTGATTTTGATCTTCTTTATTTTAGTTTTTCCAAGTTAATTTATTGAGGTCTCAGTTCTAAATGAAAAGTTCAGGTTGGAGTGCAAAAGAAACAAAACGATTCCTCAAGATTAAATTTGGCCATGGGATCATGTTAGGATTGGTAGTTCACTCCAGGACTTATTAGATGTGCATATCTCTTGTATAAAAATAAAATTTTGTTGCATGAGGAAAGGAAGAGCCACGGAATAGGTCACTCTATGACTTATCAGAACAGTAGTTTGTTGGTTTTCTGAGACTCTGATTGATGATTAGTTCTTATATAACCTAAATGTTACACTAGCTTTATGTTGTGGCTGATTTAGGAATGGTGGTTTAACTCGTTCCTGCAAGTGTGAAGAAGCCTAAGTTCTGACTGTTTTTGAATGGAAGAAGATAAATTGCAGGTCTTTAAATCTGAGTGGTTTGACAGAGTTTCTGTTTTAATGGATTTTGAATGTAATTACAGGTAAGAAAATGGATTGAAGGTTGTTACATCTTCTTGACTGTCATTTTTGTGAACTTTGAGCTACATTATGCTGCATCATTTTGTAATCCTTTGAAGAAATTGAAAATTTGTAAATAACACCTTTATAGCCTGAGGTGTCAGGTTTTGAAGAAGACCACAAGTTTCTTACAGTTGTGTGTTTGCCGGAGAAGAAATTTCTAGAGCAAGTGACACTTTTGATAACCAACAAAAAGTGTCACCATGATCCCTTGTGGCTAACTGTCTTTCCCGAAGGAACCGATTTCACGTATGAGATTTTCTTTGTATCCTTTTCTTGAGATTTTTTGACCATATTCTCTTTCATAAAGCACGTTCTCTTGAAATGAGGAAAAGTGTAAAAGGAGTCAAACATTTGCTGCTGAAAATTACTTGCTTGCACACAAAACCTCTGTATTCCTTTTAAATATATAAGTTCACAGTGCATATCTGTGGTTTGCGTATAAACCTGCATATCACAGTGCATATTTGTGGTTTCCTGAAATTTTGTGAAGGTTTTGATAAAGAAACTGAGATAATGTGAAACATATTATGACATAAGTTCTTGGTCATTTGCAGGTATCACAATATTTATACTTCAACTGGTCTGACTCTTTATGATATAGCCTTAATGTTGGCGAATGGCCGAAATATTGCTAGCAGTAATAGTGATGACATGTGTGCTGCATGTGGTGACGGATGTGATCTTTTATTATGTCGTGGATATCCTCGTGCTTTTCACATAGGTAATCTACTTGTGGTCTTCTAGAAAAATCTTGCAGAGGGTACTTTATAGCGAACTTTTTGATTAAGATTTATTGACACTTCTGTTCAGAAAAACATTAGATGTTTTTTTCAGCTTGTTTAGGCTCACAGTGCGGCTTTTCCAGTGATTGGCTTTGTCCATATTGTGTAGATAAATCTATCCATGTTAGAAGAGGTCCATGGAAGGCCCCCTCTACGCCAAACAAGGGTTGTGAAAGCCCCACTATTTGTTGGTGGGGGATGTGTTGTCTGCCGGTATTTATTAAGTCTTCTTTTAGTCAAACTAGGATTTCATACACACTAGAATCGGAGAAATTATGTCCCAGGCGTACCTTCGGTTACATGGAATAACCTCTTCACTTTTATAAACATGTATTTATGGAATTTTGGCAGTACTTTCTGAAATGGCAAGCAGAAACAATTAATGGCCTTATAGAGAAAGCTATTCTAAATGCAGAGGAAAAGGGTGTAAATGTTTTGAGTCTTGATAATGGTTTTGAAAACTTATGTTAAATCACAGTGCATATCTGTGGTTTGTATGGCCATCAAATTTCAGGTATCCAGTTGGCAGCTTACTGAAATATCACCTTCACAGTGAATATCACCTTCACAATGCATATCTGTGGTTTACATTACTGCTCATTTGTTTTTCTTAGGGGTAGTACATTCTTCGTATCATTGCGAGCGTTTTCCTACTCACTCTAAACAGTCTAACCAATCTGGTCTATTGCCTATGTCACATGCCCTATGTTTTTGAAAGGATTCATTTCTCTTGACGCGATAGGACTGCCATCTGTTACATTAGGGTGTACAAGAAATTAATATGTTGAAAGTGGAATCGCCGGCTCTCTGTTGTTTGCAGGTACAAGAACAATCGATGCTCGCAATTTCTGAGGGGATTTTGAAGAATTTGGTGCTGATGATCCAGTCCAAGAGATCCAGTCCAGGGTGAAATGATGTTGATGAAGTTGAGGGCTCTTTGGTGCACTTTTTTTTGGTGAGGAAATGCAACAAGAACTCTTCCTTCACACTTCAAACTGATGAAAAATGTTTTGAACACCTTAGTGCATAAAATATACTAGCGTTATGAGAGAAACTATGCCCAAGACTTTATTTAGTTCTTATGCAGTAGTATATGTATGATACCGCTCTTTGCTATGATGATAACTGTGAAAGAATTGAGTCATAAACTGTCTCCAATGATTTCAAGGGGACCGAATTCAAGCTTCACAAGATTTGACATGGTGGTAACCAACAAAGTGGAACAAAAATTTTCATTAGATTTAACTCAACATTTAAAAGCTACAACAATTGCAACGAATAAAAGGCAATACAAGGATGCTATCATAACTGAATAAAATTCAAAATCCGCCGGTGGAAGATCTTCGATGAGAATAATATAATATGCATTGCACAAATCATTACGGTACAAAAAACTAATATAAGTATGGACATTTTATCGAAAAATTTAGTGAATGAATTATATGAAATAGAAGAGAAAATATGATTTTGAAGTATGAGATGAGTGCAAATTTATTAGGTAAACATTTAGCCGTTTATGGATTGTTCATAACCGTTATATTTCGGTTGAAAATATAGCCGTTTATGGCCGTTTGTAGCCGTTATATTTTGGCTTAAATATAAGCATTTATATTTGTTATATTTAATTAATTTCAATTATAATTTTAAGAGTGTATTAGTAACATTATCAGTTTATATGGACATAATTAATCATACATTAACATGAGCATAAAAAATTGTTAGATGTTAATCACATCACATTGCTATAAGGTGGTAATCCTCCAGGGAAGAGATATTTCTGATAATGTCATCTTCCTTCAGGAAATGGTTAGATTTCTTAACAGGAAAACTAAGGATCCTAACTGCATCATTAAATTAGACCTTCAGAAGGCATTTGATAGAGTTAAATGGAAGTTCTTACAAGCTGTGCTTATGAAATTTGGATTCCATGGTCAGTTCATTTATTCTATAATGCAGAATCTTTCCCAATCTTGGTTCTCTGTACTCATTAATGGTAAGCCTGTGGGTTTCTTTCAGCCAACAAGAGGTATTAAACAGGGTGACCCCCTTTCTCCTTTCCTCTTTAATATTTTCTCTGAGGCCTTCACCAGAAGTTTAGCATTTGGATTTGAAAATGGTAAATTGCATTACTTTGATCTTCCTGCCAATGCCATGCATGTTTCTCATTTAAGCTATGCTGATGATACAGTAGTTTTCTTAAATGCAAATAGTTTAACTCTGACTAGATTCAAAGCTTTTCTTGCTAAATTTGAAGATGTTTCTGGTCAGAAGATAAACTATAACAAAAGTGATATCTACATCAGTAAACATGCATCTGCCAGTCAAATCTCCTCTGTTAAGAGGACTTTGGAGATGATATTAGGTAGCTTTCCCTTTAAATATCTAGGAGTCCCCATCTTCAAAGGTAAAGCTCTTAATTCTCACTTCCAGCCATTACTTGAAATCATTGATCAGAAACTATTCAATTGGAAAAACAGATGGTTATCCACTGGTAGGGATGGCATTGGGCGAACTGGGCGTGGATAGTAGACTATCCATGCCCATCCTCATCTAAAATTTTACTATCCATCCCCGCCCATTTACCCATGACGGGTACAAATTTAATATCCATGCCCATCCAGCTGGATATCCATCTCATCTGGGTATCCGTGGATATCCATGCCCATGTTATACCCACATTCCCCATCCGACTTATTAATCCATATTTATAAAAAAATTTACCTAAAATCTAATAATTATCATAAATTTTTTAATAAAAGCACTAATAATTCAAATATATTATATTAATAGAACAAAAAAAATTATAATATGCTAATCATTAAGTTATAAAATTCTTTTATGTTTCAAAATAGACCAAACATGCTTAAAAAATACTAAAATTAATAATATTATTAATATAAATACAAGTAATACTATTAATATTATATATAACGGATATTATACAAGTATTATACGGACGGGTATTGGGCGGGTATGGGGCGGGTGGGGCGGGCGGGTATGGGGCGGGTATAAAATCAATATCCATACCCACCCATTTACCCATGGCGGGTTTGAATCCAACATCCATACCCATGGCGGGTATAAAAAACTCATATCCATACCCGCCCCGTTGGGCGGTTGGCGGGCGGGTATCCACCAAATACCCGTCGGGTGCCATCCCTATCCACTGGTGGTAAGATTACATTGATTAATTCCTGTATATATGCACTGCCTCAGCATATCTGGTCAGTTTGTATTCCACCAAAGCAAGTTATAAAAAAGATTGAAAGAAAACTTAGTATTTTCTTTTGGGGTGAAACTGAGCTCAAACCTAAAAAATCTTGGAAAAAATGGGATGATCTTTGCTTCCCTATTTCCCAAAATGGTTTAGGTTTTAGATCAATTCACACAATTATACAAACATGCTCTGTAAAACTTTGGTGGAAATATCAAATGGCAGAAGCCCTGTGGACTCAATTACTGGCCTCTCTTCCTACTTCATATCAAACATCCCCTAACTGGAAAAGGATATGTAGGATTAGTCCCTGGGCTGAATCCAACAGTAGAGTTATTATTGGAAAGGGTGACTGTAGCTTTTGGAACTCTAACTGGTTGGATATTGGCCCCCTCATTGATTTATGTGATCCTACTCTCACTGATATTTCTCTAGATAGCTCTGTTGCATCTTTCATCAATGATAGAAATCAATTTATGCAACAACTATCTTCCTATCTCCCAACTAATTTGATCACTCTTTTACAGGCTGCACAGATATCTTCTCACAGAGAAGATAGGCTGATATGGAAGCCTGACATCAAAGGATCCTTTTCCTTCAGATCAGCTTATCTCAAGCTTAGAGAATTAAGGGGTAATATTGCATCTATTCACCATCTCTGGAATTCTAGACTAGAAAGGAAAGTTTCTGTGTTTATGTGGAAAATGATTAACTCCTTACTTCCCTTTGATAATATCTTGAAATCTTTTCACATATCATTGCCATCTAAATGCCCAATGTGCTGTAATGAGGATTCACTGGATCACTTCTTTAATTCCTGTGCCTTTGCTCTTAAGATTTGGGAACATATTCATGTTTTCATGGGAATTAATGATAGACATTTTTCATCTATCTGGGAGAGACTGTCCTTCTACCTTACATATACTGGCCTGGGCTCATTGCACAACTTAATCATTAGGATCTCTCTTTCAATAACATGCTGGATACTTTGGAAAACTAGGAATAAATGGCTCTATGATAATATCTCTACTAGGCCTGCCCTGGTATTGAAACAGATCAAGGAGCTAATATTTCTAAATTTCTGTGCCAAACCTTTCTATATATCCTCATCTTTTGACACAGAGATAGCTAATCATAGTTTTTTACCACTATTTAAAAGACCACCCAAGCCAAAGATTTTCAAAATAGCATGGTCAAAACCTTTCTCTGGTCTAAAAATCAATGTTGATGCTGCTTGGTCCAGTTATTCTAACCATGCTGGTATTAGTCTGATTATTAGAGATAATAGAGGCTGTTTCATCTCTGCAAAGAGTGCTTTTATTGATGCTGATTCTCCCTTACAGGCAGAGATGAAAGCTATACAATTTGCTTTAAACCATTCAGCCTCCTTTATTGTTCCAACTATCATAGAATCAGACTGTCTTAATGCTATATCTTTTGTGCTCAACCCCATTACTGCTCACTGGAAATTGTTTCAATTGGCTGATTCAATTCACCAGCTTATTTGCTCACACACATTGCATCATGTTCACAGAGAAGCTAACATGCCAGCTGATGCCATAGCTAAACTATGTCTAGAATCTCAGGATGATAGAGCTTTTACCTTTAGCTCTCTCCCAGATAGGATACAAGGAATGATAAGACTTGATCAAATCGGTACACCATCCCTTAGGATTTCAAGAATGGATGCTACTGACTGAAATTTTCTCTTGCTACAGGTTCACTGGAGAACTACTTGGTGTTCAACAGATTATACAATCCAAAGCTCCTTCAAGGAGGCTTCAAATCACCTCCTACACCACAACTGCACCATCAAAGTTTCAACTTCATATCACTGGTCTATTCTTGAGAATGGAGATAAATACCAATGAGCAGCACCTCAGCCTTATTCCTGGTGCCTTTTTCTATGATTAGCTATCTGTGGAAATTTGGAATTGATCCATAGGCTGCCTTGTGTCTGAGTTGCCTTGTGCTTCTGATTCACTAATAAGCAAGTGGATTTTATCCCTCATTTCCCAGAGCCACTAATCTAGAAACCTTTTGATGTATAAAATGAGTCCTAGTGACTTCTTCATGTATAGAATGAGTTGATTCTAGTGTTAATATTTAGTCTAACTCATTCTTTTTGGAAGCTATGCTTAGCTTCATGTAGATCCTCTTTAGGTCTTCTACTATAACCACTTCATAATCTAGATTTTTAGGAAGTGGTATTTTGTATCTTTACTTCATCTGTCTTGTTATTTAAAAAGCATGGGGAAGCTAATATAAATTCCTCCACCATTGGTGGCTTATTTAAAAAAAAAAAAACAGCGTTGATAGGATCTAAAAAAAAAAAGGTGGTAATCCTCCTGTTTTTTTTTCACCATTTATTCATAGCATTGCCTACATTTTTTCGTTGAACTAAATTTATGCAAATTGTACAGTGAGATAAAAATTACAATAAAATTGAAAATGACAAGTAATTAGACTTGGATAAGTCTTGGAATAGACCGTCTATATTCTGATCAAAATATAGACGGGACTGATATGTTAACTATACAGACACGGAGGGACCAATTTGCAATTTCTGAAAAATTAGGATTTTCAAACGCTACAGTAACCCGCGCGTGAACAGTGCCAGTGAATAGTGCCAGGCCTTCATGTTTGAACATCCAGGTTCCATGTTATAAAACTTTCATGTTTCGTGTTAAAATCTTAATGTTTCGTGTTAAAACCTTCATGTTACATGTTAAAAACTTCATGTTTTAACCTCCAGGTTCCATGTTATAAAACCTTCATGTTTCGTGTTAAAATCTTAATGTTTTGTGTTAAAACCTTCATGTTACATGTTAAAAACTTCATGTTTGAACCTCCAGGTTCCATGTTATAAAACCTTCAGGTTTCGAGTTAAAATCTTAATGTTTCGTTTTAAAACCTTCATGTTACATGTTAAAAACTTCATGTTTTAACCTTCATGTTTCGTGTTAAAATCTTAATGTTTCGTGTTAAAACCTTCATGTTACATGTTAAAAACTTCATGTTTTAACCTCCAGGTTCCATGTTATAAAACCTTCATGTTTCGTGTTAAAATCTTAATGTTTCGTGTTAAAACCTTCATGTTACATGTTAAAAACTTCATGTTTTAACCTCCAGGTTCCATGTTAAAAACTTCATGTTTTAACCTCCAGGTTCCATGTTATAAAACCTTCATGTTTCGTGTTAAAATCTTAATGTTTCGTGTTAAAACCTTCATGTTACATGTTAAAAACTTCATGTTTTAACCTCCAGGTTCCATGTTATAAACCTTCATGTTTCGTGTTAAAATCTTCATGTTACATGTTAAAAACTTCATGTTTTAACCTTCAGGCTCCATGTTATGAAATTGCATAAAGGTCCCTCCGTGTTTTAGTCTAAAATTTTCTAAAAATGCATAAAGGTCCCTCCGTGTTTTTGTCTTATACACTATTTACAATTTAATCATTGGTCTATATTCTGTCAGAATATAGACGGTCTACTCAGAGACCGACTCATTAGACTTAGTATTGATCTCCTGGAATACAAACTAACATAACATTTAAAAAATAGTTTTACATTTTAATTTAAAATGGTGTACATTTGGATTTAGTTACTTATCTTTCAACTTAAAAGTATACATTTTTATATAATTTATTTTCATAATTTCATTTATGAGCTTAAATTATAATGATAGTTTCAGAAACTTCAAGAAATTTGGTCTTTCAGATAAATTAAACCAAAATTAGACAAATATCTAGAAACTAAAATTAAACTTTTCATTTAATATGAAATGAGATCAAACTTAGATATCTTCGAATCAGGATAGTCATGATGAAATATTTTAATGAGATATTTTCATATGTAAAAGTAAAACAAGTCAAAATTACTAAGTATATTAAACACGTTTGCAAATGTATAAATTAAAAGCTAATAATTTTACTAAAAAATTCTCTAATATATATATATAAAAAATTCAGTGTAAATATCAACACCACGCTCAGCGTGGTGTGGATTACCTAGTTATCATGAACTTGTTTAAAAAGAATTTCGTCTGGATAGGAAAAGAGATTCGATTTTACTAGACGAAATGGTTATACAAAAAATTTCCTAGATTTTGACTGAAAATACTTTGTTCTCTATATTCTCCTCTAGTCCTTTTTATAATACGACAAGAACCAAAGACTCCTCAAAAATTCTGTTACACTTCCAGTGGAGAACCTTCTGCAGCTGCAAGCTTAGTTGTGCTTCTTCTTTTCTAGGCTTGCTGCAACCTGTCGTTGTCTCCTTTTCCAGGACGGCATCTTACCAGGGAAACTCCATCTCAGTACCCTTTCCCACGAATAGCAGATTATAAACATGAGAGCTGCCCATAAAAGTAACTTATTCCTCAATCCAGGGGGTAGAGGAACTAGTTTAAGACCATCATTCAAGCCCCGGAACAGGTCTGAGGTGATCACTGTGAAAAAGCCAACAGCTGACAGTAATGCATATAAAAATGGCTTGTTTTCTGAGATGCTCTGATTGAAGGGGTGACCCATGTAGTTCACAGCAAATGTTGCCACCTGAAGCATCAGGCCCACCATGTATGAAACAGTATTCACAAGGTTTGGATGGAAGTCAGAATCTGGCTCAATGCATTCTTCTGGCATGTACTTCTCAGCCTCTTTCACTGAAGATACCAAGAATAAGATATGGATGGCAAACTGCCCCATCAGAGAAAGGAAGACATATGCGCAGAAGATATTGGGGTGTGGTCGCTCAGCCGAAAGAGTCTGGATAGGGCGAGCATGCGAGATAAAGAGGAAAAACGCAGCTGTAAAAACCCCACTGATTGTTGCCTGAACATCTCCCAATTTCACTCCATCCAAGTACATAACGCTCAACACATAGGCAGTGGCGAGGCAGTTCAGTCCAAGGATCTTGAACATCTGCAGAGTAGTAACCAGGGTACTACGACCTTGACGGATTATGTCAGTTGTGGGTGCAACTGAAGCATGCTTTGCTGTGAATGGTGATGCCATTGAAGCATCACCAAGCTTTACAACTGGGGCAGACCTACCCTCAACATCATCACTATTCAGCTCATCCATAAGCTTCTTAAGCTTCTCTCGTTGCATTTCTGCTGCTGTTAGATTACGATTAACAGCTTGGTTGCTAGAAGATCCCAGCTTTGATACAGGTTTGCTCTTTGATGGTCCTTCTCCATTCTCTGCCGTGGATTTAGGTTTTTTGGTTTTAGCAGCTTTGGCACCCTCACCCTTTAAAGATGTTTCAGATGAAGGTTTCTCAGTATGGGTAGGAGCTATTGCATTCAGTAAAGCAACTCCAACATGAGCCTGGATAAGAGAGAATCTATCAGAGTGAAATTATGAAATAAAATATTCTTTGCAATGGGTGTGAAAGAGGAAACTGAAGAGATCAAAACTTTTTACAAGGAGGCTTGTAGCAACTACAATGCCACCTTCAAGACTCGAACATTATTATTATTTTAGAACATAAATTCGATACTTGACAATGCATCAAATTTTGGTTATCATACTCCCTGTGTCCTGCAGAATAAAAGGCCTTTTCTATATTTCAAATAAATTTTATTATAACTGTGATAAGAATTAAATAATAAGATCTATCCACTGTTAGTTTTCTTATCGTGTTCATTTGTCAATAGCTATCATGTGAAATTCACTGTTAATAGTATTATAGAGATAAAGGTCTTATTAGATAAAACTTTGTTTTCTAGACAAATATTTAAAAGTACGGCCAAAATTTTGTGAGCATAAAAATAATTGATTGTTCTTAATCATTCGGAATTATACTTTGATTTTCAAAATCTTTAGACACAGTACTAAAGGTAACTAGGTCCGGTAGTAGATAAAAGCTTCATGAAATATTATTCTCAAATTAGCACAAGGTGTGTTGA
Source organism: Cruciata laevipes (assembly GCA_963678965.1). NCBI lineage: Eukaryota > Viridiplantae > Streptophyta > Magnoliopsida > Gentianales > Rubiaceae > Cruciata > Cruciata laevipes. The sequence goes on from OY787641.1 coordinate 16,014,244, forward strand.
ATGAATTTCCATTTCCTAAAAAATACTAAACATCGCTGTTGGAAGTGGTAAGATGGACTAAGGTTCAATTTACGTACATGTTAGAACTAATAAAATTTAAAACGCATTCCAACTGTGACTAATTTACGTAATAACGTGACCTAACCGTAATCATCAAAAGTCAGGAAAGGGTAAAAGTTTGTTCGTGCAAGAAAAGGATAGTAGAATATCAAACAGTGTCATTTACTGTGAAGTAGATAGCACATAAGAGCATTAACCTGTTTTAGTGCACCAACATCATTCGTTCCGTCTCCGCACATCATTGTTATTCTCCCAACTGACTTAAAAGTGGTCAAGATGAGTTCCTTCTGCTCCGGAGCTACTCTTGCAAATACCTAATAAGTATAGTTACACTGTCAGAGAAAAAACTCATGCAATGCAAGACGAGTGTTGCAGTATAAACAAACATATAGATCTATAACCTTAACATATGGAATGACTTTATGAACAGCTGAGTTCTGCTGCAACATTTCCATACAGTCGCCTCCAACACAAAGATCATGAGTTTCTGACAGAGCTTCAACTTCATCCTCACTGTATCAGGAAAAAAAGAACTAAAATTATATACTGCAGCAACTTGAAAGAAGAACAAAGCCTCAATCACACCCAAAAACAAACATATTTAAAATTTAAAAAACACATACTTGTAGTTCACATTCTCTGTCTCATCAGGTGAAATCCACTCATGTCCTCGACCACTCTTAGCATTCCCCAGAATAAGGGCAGGTTTTGTAACAATATGAACTAGACTTGCGACATGGCAAGCTGTCAAAGCTTGATCACCAGTAATCATTACCTGACAGCCATAAATTGTTGCAAACATTTTACACTTTCTTAATCAACAGATACCACAAATCACCCAAAAATATAAACACTTAATTAACATTCTCTCACCAGATCATGTGATGACCCTTTCAGTTCGGACAAGACTGTGGATGAATCAACTCTGATTGGACAGTTAAAAATCTGTAGATTGCAGAGATAAGTTTCAGCCCAAAAAGACCACCACAAGGGGCTATATATTACATAATATGCCGCAATAAAATCAAAGAATGCAAAAATTGAATATTACCGCAAAACCAGCAAAACTGAGTCCACTTTCAACCGTGTCTCTGTCCAAGCTTCTTACTTCACTAACCTGCATCCATAGACGAATAAGACTTTTCAACAAGCCAAGCAAAAAAAGATATGTAAAACCAACACTGTAAAAATGTGAACCATTCAATCACATCAAGGAATATACAAACTCATCCATGATAGGGTAGTACGTGTATGAAGGAAACGATGTGAATATATTGTTGATAAGGGGTGATGCACATCATGATTAATAACTACAGACCAAAATAAATATCCAGGTCTTACTACAAATTTTTCAGTAAATGATGGTTTCTCATAGAACACACAATTAACAAATGATTGATTACCTAGAACTGAACAATATTACATAATATATCAACCAAATTAAACTGTCTCACTTCAGATTTTAATCTCGGTACAAAAGGAATTGCTGCTACTTTCATAACAACTTACTGCCATATCTGGGAGAGACTTGAAAGCAAGAGCCAAAACACGAGATCCCTGCCGTGTATATTTCTTGTAGGTCTTTACATAGTAAGGCGGTACATCAATAAGCCTCTCCTGAATTGTTTCTGGTGCACCCTGCAATTCGGTGGAAGGAGGAATTAAAACCATCACTTGACATTGTACAAAAATACACTTATCGAAACATAGCTAATGAAAAAGATCAGACATGCACAAAAAATATTGCCACAAGTGACGAGCACTAAACAGTCAGAGTATATAAAATCTTTGGTGCAACATATATTATTTATGATATTGGAAAATCAGGTCCGCACCTTTACAAAAGAAAAAAACTGTTCTTGAACACGAACTACAACTGCCATTCTTTTTAAGTGTGAAGCAAAGTGGTGTCTCTGCACAATTTGAACTGGATCACCACTGCCCCTGAAATTTTCATGAAAAACAATCACAGAATGCACATAAAAGAGAGAACCGTGAAAATGACTGATCGTAAATATCTTCACAGAAAAGTAAAAGATACAATATATGTCAGGATTTGTGAAAGCAGGACAAATGTGCATGTTAGCCTAAAGATTTATCAGGACATCACATAGCTACAGACCAAGTGAATTAAGCATCAAATAGTTTATATACGCCGCCGTCCATAAAATTTCACAGAGACTCCTAAACCATCTTATACAGACCTTAACTATCTATTACAATTATGATAGTCCTCCATGGCTGAATGGTTAATTTTTAAACAAGGTTAGTCATCCCAGTAGTTTTCTTTCTAAGAGCTTGCAAGTTGATTTGAGTCACTAACGAATTTCTTAAAAAGATAAAAAGCTCTAACCTCGGGACTGTATTCAAGCTAGCACTATCAAATTAGGCAATCTCTACTTTTGTTACAACTTTTGCTAGGCACTAGAGGATAAAAATATAACATCTTTAGCAGTAAACAGAACCAGGGAAGGGAATTTATACCCTGCCTAATTGGGAACCTGAGTGTCTGTCTGTTAGATTCACGGAATACGAAAAGATACTTTTTAAAGACACCGTAATTTTATTGGATAACACAACGATCTAATTTTGGTTTCATGTACATAATTTTACATATATAATACATGAGCTCATTGAGGGAATGCTGAGTCAGGATATAACAGCTTACTTTTTTGGAATAGCCTTTTCATCTGATTTGTATGCCCAGTCAATTCCCTTTAATGCAGCCTTTTCAAGAGGATCACCAACCTGCAAATAAATAAAATTTATCATATTATATCAACCACCAATGAGTGTTTTTTTTCTGTCAAGCATAGCTAGCATGTTTAAGAAAAGCAGAGAAATGATAACTTATACTGCAAAGGGGAGGACCTAAAAATAGTATTTGTATTTGCAAGATGTGACTATATGTAGAGAGTCTGGTTACTGATGAGGGCACAACAGAACATGAAAGACAAGGGAAAAGGAGCAAATAGGGCATTGAAAAAAAGTAGAGGGTCTGGTTACAGATGAAGATTAATAGAATATGCTAGTGTACAAAGATGTCAATTTCATGAGAATCAAGAGAACAAAAGTCCATAGAAATGTCTGTTTAGTAAACTAAAATCCAGCAAATTAGTACAGAGTATAAAACCGATCAAATCTTACCAGCTTGTTGTCCACAAAAACTAAGGCATGACAAGAAGCAAGAATTTCCAGTGTGCGCTCTGGCACTTTTGCCATGTCTGTTTCTATCTCCTCAGCCTCTGTGAGCCCACCAACTCCAGAAAATTCCTAATCGTTAACAGTTTAAAAATAGTGATGCACTGTAAGCTTGGAATGCTAAAAAAACTTAAGCATCCAATTGAAATACCATGTCATCAGATGTAAGGGTGCCAGTCTTGTCAAAGCAACAGATGTCAACCTGTAAAAAGAAAGGACACTGCAATGAGGATTGAGGACACAAAAGAAACCCACCCAGATTTCCAAAGAGGGGTAATTTCATATTAAAATTTATCTGTGACAATCCAAATCCTGTTTAATGAATATTCAGTATCCAATAAAACTGCCCAGAAGCATTTAAAAAACAAATGTACACCTACATCATTTTGAGCATGACAATGCCTAGTCATAAGGGGATATATAATGAATAAAAAATTCAAGATATCAGAATGTATATATAATAACCAATACGAGAAACCTGAACATCTTACCTTTCCAGCAAAGGGGATTCTAAATGGTTCAGTGCAAAATATCCCACGGCGTGCAAGTGCAATCAAAGATGTATTGACAGCTATAGACAATTCCATTGGTAATTCGGGAGGGATAACTGAAGTAATGATCAAAGAGCAACTCAAAATGAGTTTATACCTACTCCTGGTAGGGTCCTCAAGTCCCTGTACGAAACAAATTTTAAGCACAAAACAAACATGAATATGTAAACACAGAAAACACATTAAAGCATGTATTACAGAAAAGCCAACAAAGCACGAGTCACTTTTACCTTTTTAAGAACGTAACCAGCAGCAATTATTGCAAAAAATACTAAGAACAAAATAAAGAGTCCACTTTCCCAGCTGTTAGCTGTAACCTACAGAATTCAGAGATAAGAAAAAGATAAAGAAATAGAACACAAAGAAAGAAAGAAAAATATTATAATATAGAAACATAGAAAGGTATAACATTTTACCCTTTCAGTAGAAAATAATATAGTTCTCATCAACTTTCCTTGACTAGTTTCAAATCCAGTTCTTAAAACAACAGCCAAGCAGCCACCATCTGGAGTTTTCATCAGAAATGTCTGGAACAAAGTAATGTGTTATACAGTAGACTTTCACAATACCAAGTAAAGTAGGGGGAGGTCCAAATTTTAAAGACACAACAAACAACCTTATCTGGTGTATGCTGAAGAATCTTTGTTCCACCAAAAAGAACATGTGTTTTGTCACGCCTAGCTGAGAGTCTCTCCTCACTTCCTCTTCCCATTATCGAAACCTATATATATGACAGGCACACTTTTAAACACTGGAAACATTAAATCCAGACAAGCAGTCGTACACAACTCAAGAAATACAATAAACTATATGCCTCTGGTATAAAAGTTCACTTGAGTAGTCAAGTCACTAAATAATTATTTTCCATCCACGAGTTTCAATCAAATAAACTACCAATATGTCATTCTAGAAATTTCAATTTGAATGGATAGATTATGAAAAGGGATAAATCAAGTAGGGAATATCAAATCCTCTCTTAAAAGACAATGACCATTTGCAAATGACTTCAACTTAAATTCAACCTGCCTAGAGTGTGAATTTTGTTTGTTTCTAGGTGAGCTCTGAAGCACAAGCTTTCCCATGCAGTGAAAGACTTGTTGCATTTAGGACTTTATACATCAACTATAATGTCTCAAGCAAACACAATAGTGGGATATGATCCATATAGCTAGAAAAAGCCTTAAGATCAAAAGCAAACTATACATCTTTAAGGCCCATTTCATTGATTCAAATCTTGAGGAACAGTGGACTCTTGTTAGTCATAACATAATGGAATTCTGATTCTACGCACTGTTGAAAAGGTATACCCTTTGTAAAATACACACCTTCCGGTAGGAGAAAAGGAGTTATTATATATTGAAAACACAGATATAAGAACTGGAAATTAAGATTACTATTTCGAAACAATAAAACCTGAAGTTCTGAAATGCAAGTCTAAAGGTACTTTCTGCAGCAAATTGAAACTCTAAGATTGTTAAAAGCCTTGTAATACAGGAATATATAATTCAAAGCATCTCCAAAACAGTACATAAGCCTTGAAGTAGAAAATTTCTGACTCTTATGGTACAGAAGTTTCAGTTCAGTTTCTGTCGCCGCCTACAAGGTAGGCCTTGGTCCTTACATAACTGTTAAGTAAAGATGACACTAACACCATTTCCCTGCTTATACACTTTGGTACTGCACTTAAATTTAGGTGGGAGTAGATGAAAAGAAATCAATTAAAGAAAGAAACATAAATGAGTGGTTGAGAATTAACTGAAGATTTCTGATAAGGGAAAATATAAAGTGTGACAAACTGAATGGAACATTAAGAAATGTGTGCCATAATAAGGAAAGTGGTTGTTTATTTAATTAGGGGCAATGTTTAGCATGATCAACAAGGTACTGAAAGAGTTGCAACCATGAAAATTACTTATTAATTTTAAACTTAGATAATTTGAGGTTCGAAAAGATTACCTCAGCTTATAGAAACATGAATTAGAATAGCAAATAAAGCATCAAAGTTGAAAAAAAGTATGACATGGAAAGAAAAACTAAGAGCATATACATGAGCATAAATTTTGTCACATAGTTGTTTTGATTTTACAATGAAAATGCAAAAGTTAAGTGTAAAAAAGAATCAGTGATGAAAAGTATGATAAAGGATTGGTGCCCGTGACACCATGCAAACCTACATTAGTTGTTGGTTGAAGACTAGATATTGTTCCTGTCTTATGACTAACTTTACACCAATACAAAATAAAAATTGTACTAAGCTAGAAATATGGAATGACCATAGAATTCCATTAATAATGATTAAGGAATCAGAATACTACCTTCCACTGAGGGGTAGACTCGCCTGTCAGAATAGCTTCATTAACAATAGCACTCCCAGCCAGTAAAAGCATATCAGCTGGTACAGACTTATCTTCTCCATTTGGACTAGTAGAGCGCCCAATTGACACAACATCACCTGGCAAAAGATCAGTTCCCGGGAGCTTAACCCACCTAGATATCAGAGAAAACCAAACAAAATAGAATTATTGTGAATTCAGAGAAATAAATGAAAAGTTAGAAATATGCATCAGTATTACATACTTCCCGCAGCGATAAACCATCAATGTCTGGTTGTCCACTCTCACTCGCCTAAGCTCAGTGAGAGTCTTTAGGCGGCTTTTTGCCATAGTTGACTCGAACATAAACAGCATAAACAAGGTGAAAAGACTGTAATACCAAAAGTCATCTAAACACCACAGGCCCACACAGAAAACCTACATTAGTAACAAAAGAAATAAATTACAAAGCGGATCAAAAGAAACCATCCACATACAACAAGCTGAAAAGAAACAGTTCTCAGGCACAACTTTAACCAAAGCAGACCTGAAAGACAAAGAATGGTTCCATGACTTGTTCTTTCATTAGTTTCTGGAAAGTAGGCTGAGGATATTCAAACCTGGAAAATAAAAGCCAATAATAAAGAGAGGAAGGATGAAACCTAAAGGAATGTACACAAATTAATTATATCTTCTGTAGTCCGCAATAATGACAATGTTTCAGATAGTGCTCTGACTGACCATCAAATTTTTATTTGCAGGGTTTCAAAGAGTACAACTTATTATATCTGGAATCTGCTGGCAATTTTCTTAACAACTAAGAAGGGAAATGGCAATATTTTTATTTAAGAAATACTAGAAACAACTTAATATCTTGAATTAATGGAGCAAAGAGATATCAGATCTCATTCTGATAAGTAACTTTATAATCACCATGTGTGTGTATCTAGGGGGTTGTGGTAAATTTTGAAACACTGCTATATGCGAGTGATCATATCATGAAATACTTACATATTCCGACCCCATTTCTCAGTAGCAGAATTGATTTTAGCCTCTGTACCATGCCCAGAACTTTTAAGATAGTATCCAAATGTTTCTTTGGTAGGATAAGGAAGCTTGTTAAAATTTTCCCTTTCGGTTGAGTATATAAAGCACTGCTTTCTGAAATCAAAATAAATCTCTTCCACATTCTCTACAGCAGAACCAGGTAGCTGCAAAAATGAATTACTAGTCAGTCAAAACTCAAAAGGTAGCCCACATGTATTTATGGAGGAAATATTTATGTTCAAAATAAAAATTAGGTAAATTATCAAGGTAAAATTAGGTATATATCGTTGGCAAAAGTTATTCTGCTTCTCCAACCATAACTAATAATGATAATGAAGAGTGCTGACTACAAACCTTCCGAAAATGGAGGGGCACAACTTCTTTTGAACCACAGAATTTAGCAGGAATAACTTTACAGGCATCTGCTCTATAAATATCAGTAGCCTGAAAAAGGCACAGAGAATATCATTCAAATACAGTTATAAAGCAATACCGTATACAATTACTTGATAGAAAGTAAAATAACTTGGAGAAACCAAACCACTGAAATTAGTACTTCTTTCTAGAAGATATACAAACAGTAGCTACACATAGTTGATAATCCAAGGAGAATACCAAAGCTCAAACTTTCATTAAGTTCTTTAAAGCAAAAGGCCCCCAGTAGTTTCTTAACCTTACTAGTCAAACGTATCTCAAAGCATTGATTGGAAGGAACAAAAACAAAGGTTATTGTTAGAGCCTTGGGTATTAAAAATAGAACCCAGTTGCAGATGTATCAAAGCCTCAGTTGGACTTAGCTTCTAAATTAGATTCTCAGTTCATAGTTTTGGAGTGTCAAACTATCAATACTGATTATCCTAATGGGAATTTAGTTTTCAGTTTGAATCCCAGTTACATTGGGTCTTGGTCAGGAGTCAGAAAAGCCAAATGAAGTTAAATACGTATTACTTATATGCTCTCTCTATTTCACTATGATATGCAGACTTGCTTTATTTCTACTAATTGAATTCTTCCAGTTATATTCAAAAGGCCCATTTTTACAAGGAGAAAAGCTTCCAAGGTAAAAAAGCATTAATCCATTTAATGTAACTGTTTAATTGTTCTTTTATTGTACAATATTGCGGAAATGAAGGCTGAATATAGTACTTTAAACTATACAACATGGTCCCAATATCTCTTACCTAAATGATTCAGTGGGTATTTGCCTAGGAAGTTACCACAGGATCAGAAAGTAAGGATTTAATTTTCTTACCCTAGGAAGTTATCCATTCTGTCCACACCGTACCATCTACAATGGATTTAATATCCTACTAAAAACTAAAAATAAGTGCCAACTACAACTAAAAGGTGTGTGAACAATCACAGGCATGCCAGTACAAGCTCAATATGGTAGTTCATACTTTAAGATTCACTACAACTCAATCCACGGGGAAAATGGTGGTGAGTGGTGAATATTCCAATGATGCCAATGGTGTAACATTGGCTTCTCAAATTTGTGTTCCATAATTCATGTTAATTGACTTGCACACACTTCAAACAAGAAACTGGAAATAACTTTTCATAATTCCATGAACCCTCTGCTTATTTCCAATGCATCTCTTCAAATTTCCAGAACAATTTTTTAAACACTTACTGAAAAGTATCATCCCCCATGCTACTTTTCTGTATGCTTGTGCAGACTTGATGAGAAAGGGAAGCCATTTTATAACGATATACTAGTCCAATTCATAATTTTATAATCATAACAATTTTTAGGGTAAATAAAATGTTGAAACCCTTGTCAATAATCCAAATAAAAAAGGGAGACATACTAAAGCTGATCATAAGAAAAAAAAAAGATATGAAAATAAATCAATCGTCAGAGCAATTGATAAGTAAACACAATTACTTTTTTCAGGGCACTGCATTGATTAGAAAAACAACACTTTGGAGAACACTATATACTTCAAACAGTTAAGAAAGAGAGTGTTATGCAAACCTTGGAATACTGGGTAAAGCATCTGAAATCAACCGACCAAACGGTGAAGAGAAAAAACAAAATGTGAGCTGCGAGAAATCCACCAAGCACTATAAAGGCATCAAAGATATCTAGGCTAGTAGCTATAGCTACTGCCCAAACAACATATAGGATTGCAAACGGCCACACATCGAGACGCCAAAACCAGTGCCTTTTCCTCAATAGAACCACACTATCCACCACTTTTCCACCAACATAGAATGCCGGCATCCTTGGATCAAACTGCCATTAAACAGATAATTCCAGCAATTCATTAAAAACACGAAAATTGCAACGGGTAAAACAATTCAGAAATCAAAAGTTGAAAGGTTAGCCTAATTTGAACGTGGAAACGGAGATATTTACAGCTACTAGAAAATAAAATTAATCTCACCTGCGAAGTTGAACAGGTATCGGATCGAAATCACAGATGACCTAGATTAGATTTTGGGTGCCGTGTCTGTATAAGATTCTGTCCGAGTGACGGAAAAAAAAAGGTTCTCTAACAGTCTCACTTTCGTTTCAACTGCTCATCTCAGTCTAAGGTTTCGCGTTTCTCTAATCGCATCACCGCGGTGACTTTACAAGGGTTTTGACCCATCAGATTTCCTGCAATTTAAGGTCGCCATAGGGGTATTTTTGTCAGTTTTGCGTCATTCCTGAAACAATATGCAATCCGATATTTTTTCACACGGTCACACATGTATATTGTATGGTGTACTCACGAATTTAAAACCAATACCACTTGTTATCTTAACATAATACTTAAATTCCTCTTCAGCATTGCCAATTAGTGAAATAACAGCCATTAAAATGAAATTATAGGTGCTAAATTTTAATGTGTAAAAATAAAATGGTCAAACTGCAATTTTTCAAATTTTTGGGACGGGGCTAGACTCCTTGGGCCCCTCCCTGATCATATTAATGGTTGTGATCCCTGTGTATCCCTTCCTAATCTACACCCATTCTCTGCATTTTTTCAAACAGACTTTTCTCCAACTGCAACTTCTACTCCGCCACGTTATGACAACTCCTTCTCCACATACAACTGAGAATGATATATAGTGTTTTCTTCATAATGGAAGAATCCTTGCTGGAAGGATCTTGTCTCATAATCACCTCGGTCACTATCCTGCCATCATCGTCCAATGTGTACTAACACTAATCCCTGTCAATTACTTTCAACCTTTCCCGCCAATACAGAAGAGGGGAGATTCAACATAAAGGAAAGCTACAAGGTTTCTTCATGTAGACTAAAAACACATGGAAAGGAAAATATTTCATACTCATTACATAAATAAACATTTCAAACAAATATCAATCCAAAAATTCATTAAAAAAAACAGATAAGCTCTAAAACACAATGCAAGCCAAACTCTGAAATCAATTCAATTTCTGCATATGAAGAAAACTAAAACTCTGCATATACTTGTAGCTCATGAGAATATGCATGAAACTGAAAAGTGCCCTCGATTTGAAAGAACACAAAAAGATTCAAAAGGCTTGAACAGAACAAACCTTATTGTTGGTTGCGACACCTCCTAGCCTTCCTCTCTTCTGAACGACTCCGACTATATGACATTTCTCGGCATCAGCAAAAATCTTATCGGAGTTGGAAAATGCGAGATATTGTTGTAAGTACACTTGATCTACACTACATTAAAACCAACAAAAAGAAAGGTTAGAAATCGGAATTATCCAAACAATTGTCTAGATGAAGGTAAAGAGAGTTCAAGAATAAATTCAGATTCTATTTAAGGATATCAAACACAAATGGAATAAGTAAGGGTCACCAAGAATTTTATTAACACAAGATTACAATGGAGAACTGAGAGGGGGGACTTGACTACTCATAGTACATTGTAAACCATATGGGATCTTTTAAACCTGCGATTATTACATCAGCACCAGTCTCTAAGTAGTCAACATGTACCTGCTCAAGAAGGAGCCTGGCATATTTAGTCACTCGTATTCTACAAAGCAATCCAATCGAAATAATATAACCAAATCAAGAAGCGCATTACTACTATGAGTTCAATCAGACTCTAGTAACATTTTAGTCTGTCAATAATATAAAAGAGATAATGGTACATACACTCCTCAAATTTTACAAAAATAGTGATAAAGAGGAAGAAATTTTGGAATATAACGGTCCCTCGGTTTTTTGTGGAATAAATTGAACTCATTGTAAATTATTAATAATAACACCTACACCTAATCCTCGGCCTAATGCTACTAGAAAATTTAAAAAATCATTCAAGTTCTTTCCAAACAGGGATTTTTTTATTTATTTTTTAAAAAAATGGTAATTACTTCATTCAACTTCAAGGTCCTGGAAATCGTCCAGAAACAAATGACAAGAAACTTGGGGTGTAACCCAGAATCGTACAACATGGGGTCGACTTTACATAGTTAGCTAAAGAGTGCGCTATAAAATTCTTACTACGGGGAACCCAGAAGGGGCCTAGGTAGTTACTATTCTCTAACAAACTTCGAAGTCTCTGAATCGTCTCCATGCAGTGCACCGAACAGTCTGTCTCCTGGTGAATCATCTGCACTACGTGGATGGCATCCCCCACAAGCTTTATCTCCGGATGATCTAACTCCGCGGCAAGGATGAGGGCTTCCTCCAGAGCAAGGCTCTCTGCGAGGGACGGATCGTAGACTTTCGGGATTCTCCGTGCAACACCCCCGAATTAAGCTCCAATCTCCGTGCAACACCCCGAATTTCGAAATTGATCTGGATCCCTGGGTCTGGCGGTCTCAGCAACGTCCTCGGCAACAATGAAGTCGACGTCTCCTCCCTCCATTGTGGGGCATCCCTGTAACTCTTCAGATTCACCACCACCTCCGTGGCCATAACATCTAACGCCGTGTGAGAGTGCTCGAATATCTGCTTATTCCGTTGGAACCAGATACCGTCACAGACCATGATCACTAGTGAACAGAACTCATTATCTTCATCTTTCAGCAGCTTCCGAAACCAGGCATCTCCTCTGGGTTGTTCCGCCGCCGAAATCTTTCCAAGTAACTCCACCGTGCTCCATGGAGACTTGGCATAGCCATACGAGAAGAAAAGATGAGTTGTCGTATCCGCATCCTCCTCCAAGCAAAGTGGACATGTAGAAGAAACCTCTACTCCCCCCCCTGAGGTTCGCCACCGTTGGCAGGGAATCCTTACACAACCTCCAAGCGAAGTGAAGTGCCCGCTTCGGAACTCTGAACTTCCAGAACCTCTTCCAGAAAGCCGTCACCTCATCATGTACTGAACTCGGAGCTTGGTTCTGTTTCTTGCTTTCTACCTCCACGTGATAGGCCGTCTGAACCGTACAGCTACCATGTTTTGTGTGGTGTCATATCCACTTGGTTCAATAAGTGCGTCTTCCACCATCCTGTATATCTATCAATCAAATCAGACACCCTTCGCAAGTCCCCTGGAATAGCATGCGGATGCTGGATCCAAAGATTGCCAAGACAAGGTATCCATGGGTCCTGGCAGATAGACGTGTCGTTCCCCGGACCAATCGATCTCCTGGCTCCACTTCGAACCAACCATAAGACACTATGGATACTCCTTCAAGCCCACGACGGCCTCGACCCTAGCTCCGAGGTCATCAGGTCGCCCTTACTGTTGTACTTAGCCCTGAGAACCTGAGCTAGCAGCGAATTCGGCTGTGAGAGAAGCCTCTACGTTTGTTTCCCTAGGAGCGCTTTATTGAATGCCCTTAGGTCTCGGAAGCCCAATCCACCAACTCCTTTCGAACGAGACATCCTCTTCCAAGCCACCCATGGAATCTTCCGCTCCGTAGAAGATCCCCTATCAGAAATTGCTCAACAGACCATGTATCTCCTCCACCACATAATCTGGAAGCTGAAAACAAGTCATCGTATAGCTCGGTATAGCCTGTAGAACAGACTTTATCAGTATTTCTTTGTCCGCTTTCGACAAGTTTTGCTCATACCAACCATCAATCTTCTGCCTGATGCGATCTTTGATGGACTGGAATATCTCCCCCTTCCTCCTTCCAATGACAGTAAGTAGCCCAAGATACTTCTCATGAGCCTCCACTTCTGGAACCTTCAGAATGCTACATATCCTCGGTCTGATATCCAAAGTCGTGTTAGGGCTGAACAAGACACCCGACTTATCCACATTTATCTTCTGCCCGGAGATGGCCTTGTACAAAGCCAACACCCACTGTATATGTCTCACCTCCTCCTCCGAAGCCTCACCAGAGGGAAGGGTATCATCTGCAAAGAATAGATGGGAAATTCTCGTCCGTTCGGGGATACACATGCATCCCTAATCCGCCCCGCGCTCGCCAAATCCGTGAGTAACATCGAAAGGACCTCCGAGCAGATAATAAATATGTATGGAGAGAGGGGGTCCCCCTATCTAATACATCTATTCAGTGTCAGCTGCTCGAACTCCTCGCCATTCAGGATGAATGAGAATTGTACCGAAAACAAACACTGCCGAATGATCGATACAAATCCTAGCGGAAATCCCAATTGCTCCAGTGTCCCCAGAACAAAGCTCCACTCAATCCTGTCAAAAGCCTTGCTCATATCTAGCTTAATACTCATCTCCCCTCTCCTCCCCGTCGTCTTCACTTTTATCGTATGGTGTATTTCGTTGGCCACCAGTACGTTGTCAGTGATCAATCTCCCTGGTATGAACACCGATTGAGATGACGAAATGATGCTTTCGATGATAGGCCTCACCATATTCGCCACCACCTTCGATGCCAACCGGTACACCACATTGCATAAGCTGACTGGTCTGAACTGGGTGATCAGCTCAAGCTGCGAAACTTTTGGTAACAGTACAATATGGGTGTAATTTACCCTAGGGTTCAAGTCACCCTTATTCAAAAAATCTAAAACACATGCAACTACATCTTTCTTAACTACATGCCAGAATTTCTGAAAGAAAATTGGGATCATACCATCTGCCCCGGGGCCTTGAGAGGATGCATCTGCTTCACCGCCTTGGAAATCTCCGCCTCCGTGTATGGCCTGATCAGCTTCTCCGCCATCTCCGGTGTGACCTTCTGAGGCATTTGTTCCAGAATCTGCCTCGTTCTCTTCTCATCCGGCTCCGATGACGAGAATAGACCCCAGAAGTAGTCCAAATGATCTTCTCCATGCTCCCAGCATCTGCGCGCAACACCTGTGCCGCATCTTTAAGGCCTGAAATATGATTCCTCGACCTTCGATTTGTTGCGAATCAATGGAAGAATCTGGTATTTCTGTCACCCTCCTTGTACCAGTTAGGGGTGGGCAAAAAACCCGGCCCGATAGACCCGGCCCATCGGCCCGCCGACCCGCAAGCAATGAAGCGGATAAATTTTATAATATAAAAATAATTTTAATATCTCCCCGCCTAAATTCTAATTTCTTGCTTAGTCACTCGTTGTATTGCTCCAAGAAATTCTAATACACAAAATTTTGATCAAAACTTCTGGCTCAATTCATGGCCGCCAAAATTTATAACGTACAAATTTACAGTGGTCGGACAATATAGCTTTAAACACAATCAATTCAACAAAGGTAAACGTCAATTTAAGGCTATGCATAATAATTAGATTTGTGATTTATATTACCATGTCGACGTCGCTGTTTGATTCGGGCAAATGTGTGAGTATGTGACTGTTGAGGGGTTTTAAGAGTTTCTTGAAGCAATCTAATGAGTAAAGACTGTGAGGAGTAAGAAATTATTCACTACAAAATAAATATCAGTTTCGACAAATTTAGGTACAGAGGAATTACCCTATATTTTAAATGCAATTTCATCTTTTGGATATACCAAATTTGAACCTTTAATTAATTTTAAGTGTGTTTTTAATGTGTACAATATTACAACATAAATTTCAATAATATTACAAATTGTAATTCATACATTCTATAATCCGGAATTTTTTAATCGTACATTTTAAATTTTTGTTCATGAAATTAAAGTGTATTTTAAATTTTTTTTAAAATTAACCGGGTCGTAGGGTACCCATGACCCGTTTCGAAACATTAGGGTACCCGTTAGCAAATACCCGGTTCTAACCGGGTCGGGCCACGTGCCAAATTTTCTTATTTTTGGCGGGCCGGGTACCCGGTATTCTATGGCTTAACGGGCCAGGTACCCGGTATTCTATGGCTTAACGGGACGGGTACCCGCTAATGCCCACCCCTAGTACCAGTGTTGTTTCGCCCGTTGTCTCCATTTTATCCCCTCCGCCTCTTGGAGAAAGTTGTACTCCTGTCTGAGCGAAAACAGTTCATCATGGCTTGCTAGATGATTCTAGTCCATGGAGAATATTCTATAGAGCCTCTTAGAAGCCTCCAAGCATTAATTGGAGAGAAGGAGAAGATAATTCTAGAGCAAGTCTACTCACCTATAAATATGGTACTCTTGGAGAGGTTTGATCATCCAACCAAAAACCATTTTCTTCCCTACTAGATATCCTCCAAGTGAGAAGTAGAGATAAGTCTTCATCCTCTCTAGTTGATAGGTATCCACCATAGTGTGAAGAATCTCTTGTAATCCATCCACCTTGGGTGAGAATTTGTAACCCTACTATAGTCATATAGTGGAAGACTTGGACTACCATAGTCCCGCGGTTTTTCCCGATTTGGGTTTTCCGCGTAACCAAATTTGGTATCTTGCTTCACTTTCTATTTTTCTCAATTACCGTATTAATCACACAAAGAGAGAAACCATATAATATTTCCAACAAGTCAAATGTATTACTGTTCATGATTCTCTTTCAAGTCACTAATTATGGTTGATTTTCAGCTGGCATTCTCAAATGGATATCATATCACAGCTGGAGGAACAAGTCAATACTTCTCCTACAGGCCTTTTTAGATGCACGACCCTCATTTTATACCTGCCTTACGACCGAGTTTCTTCTCGCCATCCTCAACTCTCCAAGAGAGTTTAGAAATGGCGGAGAGTTGTTCATTCCCACCTGTAATCAGTTTCTGCACCATCTCCCTCATCTTCTCGTTCTCTTCCCACAAAATTCTACTCGATAATTATTGCGCTGACTGATTATTGCTTGTTAATAACACAATCATGCTAGCTGGGAGTTAAGAGCATGACTGCATAAGTAGTAGTTGCAGCAATGACATATGAAAAAGCAGCTCCAGAAATATTCTTATCCATATATGGATGATCATGGTTTATAATCAAGAGAAGCTGAGGATACGAGAACAGAAAAACTGACACTTAATCACAAATATCTTCTGCTACTGATGAGACATTGGTTAATAAGAATGACTTAATAGTTTAACAGATAAACATTTGCCTCAAGGCTACAACATGAGTTAAGAGTCTCAACTGTAAATTGAACTCATCTGACTGACAGCAGAGGTATAGCCTCCATCAACCACAAGATTGTGAGCGGTTACGAATCCACAGTCATCGCTAGCCAAAAACAGCACAGCCTGAGCAACATCATCAATACTCCCTCCCCTGCCTTTCAGAAGACTGGCCCTCTCCCCCACAATCTTAGTCACATCCTCTGCAACAATGTCCTCTCTCTTAAGGCACGTCTTCCAGGCGTCCAGCAGCATCTCCGAGGGCACCCCGTGGGGAGAAATGCAGTTCACCCGGATCCCGTGAACTCCCAGCTCGCAGGCAGTGGTCTTCATCAGGCCGATGATCGCGTTTTTCGACAAGGTGTAAGGATGCGAGGCCAGTCCTCCCATGATGGCAGCCGAGCTCGACGAGCAGATGATGCTGCCTCCGGTTTTCGCAGCAATCATCGCGCGCGAAGCGTACTTGATCGCGTGGATGATGCCGAACAGATTGATACCCAAAACGGAAACAACATCGTCCATTTTGAGGTCGGTGATGCTCCCGGCGGGGCCACCGATACCGGCATTGGCGAACACGATGTCAAGCTTGCCTTTCCAGCGTATGGCAAGCTGGACCGCTGATTCCACGTCGTCTTCCTTCGATACATCGCAGTGAATGTATCGGCCGCAGATCGATTCAGCCAATCTCACTCCTAAATCATCAAGGATATCTGCGATGACAACGTGAGCTCCATGTTTAGCGAACAGCTGCGCCGTAGCCCCTCCGATTCCTCTCGCGCCTCCTGTGATGAGAGCCACTTTTCCCTTTAGCCTGGAAAACCGAAAACAACACAGTGTCATTAAAAAGCAATGGATTATTTAAACCCTTTTGGGCATTTTGTTGATGGATAATTAACCTTTTGGGGCTGCGTGAAGATCCATTTAAGGTGGTGAAACCATTTCCGTTTAAACCTGTGACCTTTCCTGGGCATGAGTGGATGTCCATTTTCATGGCTGAAAAAGATGGGAGCGCGAGGGTACTGAATAAATAGTGACCAGAAAGGGAACATATACATTTGTTTTGTGAAGAAGTAAACAACCATGTTTTTATGCAGATGTCTTCTTTAAGAAGCAGCACTTTCATGCTTCACAACTAATATCCATCTGAAAATGTAGTGCATTTCTCTTTGTTTTGGAATTTTAATACGACAAGGCAAAGAGTGGCGTTTTTCCAATCACATTTTATTTTACACGCGTTCAATCATTCAGACGGCATCATAGTGTGTACGGAGTAATAAAAGTCTTTTTTTTTTTTTTTTTAAAGGTAAAACCACCATAGATGGAGGGATGTATATTGGCTTCCCCATGCCTTTAAAATACGACGCAAAAATATAAATAATACAAGAACCGCATCAAAAGATGGCGGTTAAAATAGAAATCCAAAAGTATTCTATTAGTGTAGAGTTTATAAATAAACTCTAAACGAAGCCAAAAAGAATGAGCTAACTACATATATATCCATTTTATGCTATAAGAGCCTAAAAGGTGAGAGGCCTAATAAGAATTAGTCTTAAAATCCACTTGCTTTTTAGAGAATCCGAAGCGCGAGATAACTTAGACTCAAATCAGCCTATGGATAAATACTAGATCCCAGAAGGCAGTCTCAGTTAGGGTTGTGCATGAACCGGTATGGACCGGAAAATTGGACCGGACCGGACCGGAACCAGATATATAGGATTCCAGTCCGGTCTCCGGTCCAAGGTTTTTCAAGATTCCGGGTTCCGGTCCAGTCCGGTCTAATACCGGATATTTTCCGGTCCGGACCGGATGGACCGGTAATTTATAATTAAGGTAATTTATAATATATATATATATATATATTTTTTTTAGATTAAAACCACTCATGTGGTAGGAATCTTTTAAGGGATCCCAAGCCCATAGGAAAATAATTTATTACATATGTGTTCAAAAGCTGAGATTGAGCTTTGAGTGGACTACAATCTAAGAGCCAAACATTGGCTTATGTTATGGAGTATTAAAACTCCAGAAGCAAAAGTAATGCTTCCAAAAGAATATAAGAGAAAGTCTTCCAAAGGAGGCCTCAATCTCAATGAATAACTGAAAAAGAGTTTGATTGATTCAAAGCTCCAAAATATATAAAAACACACTACTCAAACTGCATTCATTCTCCCAAACTGGTCTGCGAATCAACCCAAGGCAAAGCCCCAGGTAAAAACTCAAATCAGCCGAAAAGAGAATACAAGGTGAGTGAGTTGTGTTAGCACCATAAATTGATCATTCGGGTGCTGCTCAGTAAGTCCAGAACTGTCACAAAGATGCAATTGCCCCTCTGTTCAGTTTGATCTTTTTGAACCTCATTCCAGTGTCTTCATGAATCCATCCAAATTCCTCCTGGCAGCTGCAAATCCTGCAATTGCAAAAAGAAAAAGCAGTAAATAGTTCTAAAGAGCTACTCTGTAACTCTGATATGTGGTACTGCTGCTTTGTCCATTAAAATGATTCCTTTTAATTTCCTTGGGGCCATTGACATAGTTAAATCTGCATTTTGTTGTGTCTGGTAACTATGTTTTGCTAGAAAATCAGCAGCACAGTTTGCCTCTCTAAGCACATGACAAATTGGGTTTGTAGTACTAAAACTATGAAGTTTTGTACATAAGGTGTAGAAATTCCAGTCAATTGTGCTAGGATTATTGACCACATGCACTGCAACACTACAATCTGACTCTATAATGAAAGAGTTCAGATTCATTTGGTGTCCTAGAATGTATCCTTGAAGGATTGCTTCTAACTCAGCATGTAGTGGAGAATTTGCAGTTAAAGTTTTCATGGAAAGTCTGGACACATTGCCAAGGCTATTCCTTACAACAATACCAATGCCATTTTTATGGGGAAAATCAGATTGGAAAGATGCATCCACATTAATCTTGTACCCAGAATCAGGTGGAAACCACTTGACTAATTTAACTGGTTTTGGCCTTCTCCTTTTCAGGAAAGGTACTAGACCAGATTCTATTAGAAAGAGGTTCTTGTCACTGGATCCAGTTAAAGGAAATGCAGAGAATGTCAGATAAACTTGCTTTACTATATCAATGCAAACTTTTTGTTTTGATAAAGTTTTATTATCATACAAAAATTTGTTCCTTCTGTTCCACAAAGCCCAGAACACTATTGCCATAATTGTTCTTATTACTCTTGTGTGCACTTTGGAAAAATCAGTGTGTGACAAATAAAACTTTATTCTTTGATTGATATTTGCAAAATTGGGAGGATTAATAACTAGCAAGTTATCTATAAAATTCCATATTTCCACTGAGGATGGACATGCATTAAAATAGTGATTGAGAGAGTCTTGAGAATGGCACATAATGCATTTAGATGGAAGATTAAAACCAAATTTGCACAAGACATCATCAAAAGGCAATATCCTATTCCATATTCTCCAAATAAGAAAGGAAATTTTTGGTGGGATTGGTGAGCTCCATACCTGAGTAAGACTTGAGTCTGGAGTAATCCTTGGTCTATAGCTCATATATGCAGACTTGATGCTGAAATCACCATTCCTTGAAGGCTTCCATATAAGCTTATCTTCATGTTGATGGAGAGTTTGGGGTTCCTGCAATAAAAGAAAGATACTGGTAGCCAAGTGAGGCTCCAAGGCATTAAGGAAGGTGTTTTTACTTTGGACAAAATCAGCCAGTGAAATATCAGGAAAAGGAATATCAATTTCAGATGGCCATTCATAGCATAGTGCACCAGAGCCAATCCAGTTTGCAAACCAGAAAGGACATGAACCTTTTCCATACAAGACAAAAGAATTCTTGTTAGCATGCTCAGTGACTGAGCAAATTCTCCTCCATGTGTGGGAGGTCTTGTATGATTCTGGCAGGGACCAAAGAAAACTAGTCCAAAGTGTCTCATTCTTCCGTAATTTCCACCACATCTTGCATGAAAAAGAGTCCACCAATGCCTTGATGTCTCTAAAACCAAGTCCATTTTCTTGCTTTGGAGCTGTTAGTTTGGACCATTTCCTCCAAACCTTCCTCTGACCTAACTGTGATTCTCCCCATAGGAATTTTGTGGCCATTGTTTCCATCTTTCTTATTACCTTTTTGGGAGGGCTAAGAATGGAGAAGACATGAATTGGCATGGCCAGCAGTACATGGTTAATTAAAACCATCCTCCCTGCATAACTTAGCCATTTGTTCTTCCAATTATGTGTGGCCTTAATAATCCTTTCTAGAATGTTCTGATAGTGAATGACCTTATTTCTCCCACTGAAAACTGGGACTACTAGGTAAGTAAATGGCATCTTACCTAGCTTCATGCCCAATGCTCTCTTTATCTGCTTGTGCTTGTTGACAGTGGTTAGTTTGTGAGCAAAATATTCAGATTTTGTATAGTTCACAGTTTGACCTGATGAATCTTCATATGCTTGGAGAAAGGTTTTCACTATGTTCAGATTCTTCTTGTTAGAGTTAGTGAAGACAGCTGTGTCATCCGCATACATGAGATGAGTAACATTAGTCACTCCTGTTGGCATTATGAAGCACTGGATGTACTTAGTCTCCACCATTTTCTTGATGGTTCTTGAAAAAAATTCAGTGACAAGGTTGTATAGGAATGGGGATAACGGGTCTCCTTGTTTGATTCCTCTGCTGGATGAGAAGAAACCTGAAACTGAGCCATTGATGATGACAGAAAACCAAGCAGATGCAATGTTTTGCATGATGATTTTAACAAGGGATCCATGAAATCGGTAATTTATAATATAATAATGGTATAATAAATATATCATATTTATTTTTGTTAAGTGAATTTGATGCAATGACGTCCAAATTGGATTGGAATTTTATAATTAATGTAATTTATAATTATATTAGGGGTATAATAAATATTAAACATTTATTTTTGTTAAGTAATTATTTTGATTTGCTTCTATCTCATCTATCCAGACTACAGGGACGATTGGTTTTGTTTTTTTTGTTTTATGAAAATCATTTCTTTACCTTGAGAAAAGTTTAACTATATTGTTGTGTCATTGACTCAAAATAGTATGCACAGAGTACGGGTAGGTCACCTGTATTTCAAATAATTTTGTTTTCTAAAAATCCGGTCCAAACCCATAATAATTCCGGACCGGTCCTGGTCCAAAATTTGCACTAACCGGTCCGGTCTCCGGTCCAAAGATTCTAACAATTCCGGTTCCGGTCTTAACCGGTTCCGGTCCGATTGCACAGGCCTAGTCTCAGTTTTGAGATAAAAAAGAAGCACCATGGATGGACATGTTGGTGCAGCTCAGAAAGTCCCCAGTACAGCTGCTGAGTGGGGGAAATGCTCTCTTGAAATGGTCCATCAGAAGACTTGGAGATCCTCTTCTACTAATGCATTGCAAATCCAATGAGTTGAAAATTTTGCTTCCATCAGTACCTGTGAAATCAAACAGATTGATTAAGTAGCATCCATTCTGGAAATCCTCAGAGTAGGTGTTCCCATCTGATCAAGTCTAATTAGACTTGAATCCTATCAGGTAAAGAGCCAAAAGTAAAAGAAGCATCATGTTGGGCATCTAAGCACATCTTAGCAATAGTATCAGCAGACATATTAGCTTCCCTATGGACATGCATGAGTGAATTTGGAGAAATAGATTGGTGAATCATGTCAGATAATTGAAACAATCTCCAATGAGCAGTAATAGGATTAAGCACTGAGGAGATGGCATTTAGACAGTCAGATTCTATGGTAATAGATTCAGAGATTCCACTACCATATCTAACAGCTAAATGAATTGCTTTAATTTATGCTTCCAGTGGTGACTGAGCATCAATAATGCAACTGTGAGCAGCAATGAGCCCTCCTCTGTTATCTCTAATAATGACACTAATACCAGCATGGAGGGATGAAGAAGACCAAGCAGCGTCCACATTAAATTTAAACCCAGAAACAGACTTCTGCCATGCTATTTTAAAAATCTTTGGCTTTGGTGGTCTTTTTATCAAAGGTAAAAAACTATGATCAGCAATTTCAGTGTCAATAGCTGAGGATATGTAAAGTGGTTTAGCAGAGAACATAAGAAAAATGAGGTTTTTTATCTGGCTTAGCACAAAAGATGGATTTGTTGGGACATTTTCAAAAAACCATTTATTCCTAGATTTCCACAATATCCAGCAGGTGACAGAAGGTGAAAGCCTTATGATCAAATTATGGAATGCACTAAGACCACTGTAAGTAAGATAGAAGGATAGCCTTTCCCATATTGATGAAAATCTTCTATCAGGGATAGCCATAAAAGCATGCACAGTACTCCACACAGTTAATGAGAAGTCACATGAATTATAAAAATGATCCAAGGAATCCTCACTACAGCACATAAAACATTTTGAAGGCATACTGATATGCATGGATTTCAAGATGTATCAAAAGGTAGAAAATAGTTAATCATTTTCCACATAAAAACAGATATTTTTCTTTCTAGTCTAGGGTTCCAAAGATGTTGAATAGAAGAGATATTACCCCTTGATTGTTTTAGCAACTTGTAGGCTGATTTGAAAGAAAAAGTTCCTTTGATGTCAGGCTTCCAAACCAGTCTGTCATCTCTGTGAGTATGAAGTTCAGTTTCCTGTAAAATAGAAAAAATGCAGTGGAGAGATTACCAGATAGTTGTTGCATGAAATGGGGTTTTTTATTTACAAAAACTGCAATAGAGCTATCAATGGGAATATTTGTCAAGTCAGGATCACATTAGTCAATGATAGAACCAGTATCTAACCAACTAGAAGACCATAAATTACACTCTCCTTTACCAATAATAACTCTGCTATTAGTTTCAGCCCTGTGGCTTATTTTACAAATTCTTTTCCAATTGGCAGAGGTTTGGTAAGAGACATGTAATGATGCCATAAAATGTGTCCACATAGCATTTGATTTCTGAAATTTCCACCAAATCTTGGCAGAGCAAGTTTCTATGATGGTGTGGATTAATCTAAAACCAAGACCATTTTGAGAAATTGGAAGGCCGAGGTCATTCCATTTTTTCCATGTTTTCTTAGGTTTGAGATCAATCTCACCCCAAAAGAAATTACTCAGCTTTCTTTCAATTTTTTAATAATCTGTTTAGGTGGAACACAAACAGACCAGATATGTTGAGGCATGGCATAAATGCAGGTGCTAATCAGAATGATCCTACCCCTAGTTGAAAGCCATTTATTTTTCCAATTAAACAGATTTTTATCAATGGATTCAAGAAGTGGCATAAAATGAGAGTTACGAGTTTTACCTTTGAAAATGGGCACCAAGATATTTAAAAGGAAAACAACCTAATTTCATCTCTAAAATCCTTTTGATATCACTAGAAGCACAAAGAGAAGCATGCTTACTAATAAAAATATCACTCTTATTGTAGTTAATCTTTTGACCAGTTACTTCTTCAAATTTAGCAAGGAAAGCCTTGAATCTAATCAGGGTTAACTTGCTAGCATTTAAAAAATACAACTGTGTCATCAGCATAACTTAAATGAGAAACATGCATGGCAGAGGCAGGAAGATCAAAGTATTGCATTTTTCCATTTTCAAAGGCAAATGATAGGCTTCTAGTGAAAGCCTCAGAAAAGATATTGAAAAGGAAGGGAGAAAGAGGGTCTCCCTGCTTTATACCTCTTGTTGGTTGAAAGAAACCAACTGACTTACCATTAATGAGTATTGAGAACCAGACATGGGAACGATTTCTCATTACAGAATAAATAAATTGACCATGCAGTAAATCCGTTAGGGCCAGGACTGCTATTTTTATTGAGTGAGAAAACAATGTTTTTAAGTTCAGGAAGAGTGGCTGGACTTAAAAGAGCAAGATTATCCTCACTAGAAATGAGCTTAGGGATTTTGCTAAGAAAGTGTGATTGGAAGTGATCACTGTCTTGATCATTCTCATCAGAAATGAGGTTTTGATAATATTGAATAGCTTCATTTTCAATATCAACAATATTATCTAACCACACACTATCTGTGCTTTTAACCTTGGTAATATTAAGTCTATTGTTTCTTTCTTTTACAGATTGATGAAAGAATTTAGTATTATTATCACCATCTCTAAGCCATTTTATTCTGGACTTTTGTTTCCAAAAATGATTTTATTCTTTTACTGCTCTAGTGAGTTTAGCTTTGGCATGTTTAAGTTTTAAAAGTTCCTCAAGAGAGTTGTCAAGATCATAGACCTTTTCCTGATCCTCCAACTCTCTCTGCTTTTTCAACATTTTCATGCACATTACCAAAGTTCTCTTTGTTCCAGACTTTAAGTACTTTCTTTAACCTTATCATCTTAAGGAAAAGGCAAAGAATGCCTGATTCATTTAATGGAAGGTTCCAATTGTCATGAATTACAGAAGAAAATTCAGGTCTCTTGTACCATGTATTCAGGAACCTAAAAGGTCTAGGTGAAGAGGGCATATGGCTACCTATAGTGAGTAATAGTGGATTGTGATCAGAGGTTGCTCTATTCAAAATTTGAATAGAGGAAGATGGAAATTTGGAGCTCCACTGTGAGGAACACAAACCTCTACCAAGTCTCTTTCTGGTGGGGTTTCTTAGCCTCATGTTACTCCAAGTAAAGAGATTAGCTACTGTATTGATTTCATTTAAAGCCAAAGAGTTTATGAAGTCATTAAAGTCTCTAATACTCCCTGGTTTAGGAGTAGAAGGACCTTTATATTCATTTACAGAGCTAATGGCATTAAAATCCCCAATCAAAATAGAGGCAATGTGGTTCAAGGATAGAAGAGAGGTCCACATGTCCTTTCTACAATTTCTAGTTCTTAAACCATAAACAAGGAAAGCATCCATGCCATTATCAAGAGCAGGGCAATTAATATTAACATGTAAGAACTGTAAATGATCCTGGATGAGTGTTAAATGAATATTTGATGACTAAAATATCAAAATTTGACGAGAGCAACCATACATACAATTATCATAGTGAAATAATTGCCTATAATGGTCACATTTTGAGTTATCATGCATTGGTTCTATGATACAAACAAGTTCAAATTTATGACTAATTTTCAAATTTGTTAATCTATCAAGTGAAGTTTTCATTCCTCTAATGTTCCAAACCAAAAATTTATTGGTGTGATTCATAGGGAAACTTCATTTGAGCTTTATGACCTAGTCATGATCCTATTTAAATGGGTTACATAGGAGTCATTTTTGGATTTAGATGCTTTTTGATTTTTCCTAGATTTCATCTGGTTTTGTGCAGGAATGGTGATAAGATTATCTAGACTCACCTGAGAGGAGCTTACCCTTTCTACCTGTTGTACTTGAGAATCTAGTGGGGCTTCTGAATCTCCTGTATCCTCAGTTTCTTTATCATGCTCTTCATCCTCAGTGGCTAAGACATGGAACCTGTTTTGATATTTTTTCTGCTGAGAGACAAAAAAAAATTTAGCTGCAGAAAGGGTATGGAAAGGTGAGAAATGCTTACTCTGTTTAGATAAGAAGAGATTATCATCCTTAACTTTTCATT
This sequence comes from Cruciata laevipes, assembly GCA_963678965.1. NCBI lineage: Eukaryota > Viridiplantae > Streptophyta > Magnoliopsida > Gentianales > Rubiaceae > Cruciata > Cruciata laevipes. Next base: position 16,040,242 of record OY787641.1, read on the forward strand.
TTCCTTTCTTGTTGATAGGATCAGAGTTAGGGGTAGAAAATATTTGTGTCTTATCTTTGATGGGAGATGAGAATTGGGAGTCTGGCATTTGCTGTGGTGAACCATTGATAGACTCCTCATGAGATAAGAGTGCAATAGAGTCCGAATTTGAGGATATGGCCCCCATTGTGTTAACAGGAACTGAATTCTTCAACTCAGAAGGACTCTCTACAAGTTGAGGATCCTGAGTGATTTGCTTATCTTGCTGAACTTCAGTCTTTCTCACAAAAAGAAATGGAAGCAAAGAGGACATGGATTGAGGTTCTGAACATTTGACAGCAGTAGCAGAGTCCAATTTCTGAGTAGGCTTAGGGACAAAGACCTTTTTCTTTAGAGGTTTGTGAAATTTCTGAGCATTGATGGTCTTAGATTTCTCCTGAGCGATGACACCAGAAGGTCCAGCTTGTTGGTCTTTGGTTTTTTTAGAATCATCAGAGACCTTCTGTGGGGTATCCTCTTGAGTAAGGGTAGTATCAGAAATAGGCTTTCTAGGCTTCTTAAGCTCGGGGTGAAGATAGATGCAGTGTTCATCAAAGTGACTCATACAGTTGCAATTGAAATAGTAGGCAGGGAGATTCTCAAACTCTATAGAGAGTTTCTCAACTCCATATTCAACACCATCTTCTTAAATGCCTACTCTAATATAGGAGGGGAGTTTCTGCTTCACATCCACCTCAACACACAATTTAACAACTGATGGCCTAGAGAGGTTAGAAGTGGCAACATCCATCTTGATAAATTTTCCTATTTGATTCCCCATAGACTCAATCATAGGAATATTATAGAAAAAGATTGGTACCTTTGGGATGTTGATCCACACTGGTACAATAGAGGATTCTGAATCAAGAGAGAAGTCCATAGTCCACTTTAACACTTTCATAGAAGCACCACTAAAGATCCAATTGCCTCTGAGCCATAGACGCTGATAGTCTTCCTTTTCTTGCAAACGAATCAGGACATGTCTGTAATCGATTGAACCAATCTGATATTTTCCCTTGAAGTCAACTGATCTGATCCGGCCTTGTCCACCAAGTTGAAGCGGAGGCGCCGCCATAGGAACGTTGGCGTTGTGCCCCTATATGACCGTTATCCTGTCAGAACGGTTAGATATTGGGGAAGAAAAAGGTGGTGAAAAGCTGAACAGTAATTTAGCAATTTTATTATTTAAAAACATAAATAATAGAGAGAAACGGTCTTTTTCGGTTTGTATTATGAGTAATAAAAGTCTAGTTATTAAACACAAATCTTTTGTCGGAAAAATCATGGTTTGAATTGATGTAGAGGTCTGCAAAAATAACGCTACATTTTTGTGTAATAGTGTTGAAGATTTTATTTTGTCTAATTATGTATGGCAGATTTTGTTTTGATGGTCCTTCATTGTTTTTTTAAGATTAAAATGTTTTTTCTGACCCCTAAAACTTTCAAAAAGTTGTTTTCTGGCCTCTAAAAAAAGTGCAGGGTTTATGACCTCCATAATGTCAAAATGAGTTTTTGTAGCCCTTTGTAATTTTATATTGAGTTTTCGTGGCCTTTGGGCCATTTCCGTGATAACTATTATTTTCTGTTAGGGGTATTTTTAGTATTTTAGTAATTTAGCAATTTTATTATTTAAAAAATAAAAATAAAAAATAATTTTCTTTCCCAAAGGATTGCCAACCGGCCTAGTCTCTCTGAACATAAGGGATAATAACTTGGAAGGAAGGTCCATTGCCACCGGGCTTTACCAATCTCTCAAAGCTCCAGCATATTTAAGCTTGCAGGCGGTGCTGCAGATCGGAGGCGGAGATGGCGAGGATTTCGCCACCGTCACAGAATTGTTTCCGTTCGGAATCTACTGCCGCTGTCGCCCTGTTTTCCGTTCACAGTACACCACCTTTCTCCAGCCACAAATCACCGATCAACCATAGATCCCGATTTCAATTCATTGGATTTCGTTTTCGATTTGGCTTGGATTTATCATTCCCGCTTCCTAATCCCTACACTCCGATGACAGACGGCATTGAAAACCACCGCCGCTGCCAATGGATCAAATCTTCCCGGCCGCATTTCCTCAGCAGATCAGATTAATACCAAATCCCTAAAATCGGCTTCTTGTCTTCTGCAACAATAGGATTGGAAGCATCGCCGCAGCGCCGCTAGACTAGATCTTTTTGACCGGATTGGAAGTTTTTGGGAGCTTGATTTAAAACCGATTGCATTTCTCGCTCGTTTTTCGTTATTTTCCTTGTTTTGTTAGTTTCTGGACAACGCCGGTTTATGGTTGAAGATGACGATGACGTCATGCTGTCGTCGGGGCATTTTTTTAAAATTTTGAATTAGTGAAAATTACTAAAATACCCCTGTTATTTAACGGAAGTTATAACGGAATGGCTCTGGGCCAGAAAAACTCACTTTAATATTATAGGGGTCATACACCCTGCATTTTATTTTCACAAGATCTATTTCCACAACCCAATATCCTAAATCCACAACCTATTTAGTGATAAATTTACTTAATCACCCCTCATAAAATTTAGAATTCAACTAACATATATTACTTCATTTAAATTCCTTAATTTTTGAATAATAATTTTGGATTTAAGTTTTTATTAAATTTAATTGTAGGCCTAAGAAATCCTCAAAACCTTCAACATTCATTACCTGTCCAGCTTAATTCAACACCTTCAAATTTAGGTCCTGTTTGTTAGAGCTTATTTCTTGGTGTACTGAACTGAGTTAAACTGAATTGAACTGAACTGAACTGAAATAAGTTTGAATATATTTATCTGAACTGAACTAAAATAATTTTAAATATATTTAACTGAACTGAACTAAACTGAAATAATTTAAATATTTATCATATATCATTGTAATCTTTAGTAAAAATGTAACTTATAATAAAAAATTATTGAACTGAACTGAACTGAAATAAATTGAAGTATATTTACTGAACTAAAAAAATATAAATATATTTATCTGAACTAAATTAAATTTAAATATACTGAACTGAATTAAATTTAAATATATTCAACTGAACTGAACTGAATTGAACTGTCTATCATTCATTCTTTTTAATCTGAATAGCTACGTGAAATTTGTAGACAAAGTTGAAAAGAATATTTTATACGATTTATAAATAGTGGATACATTTTATGAATCGGAGTTTGATTAAGATTTAGTTTCATAATAATAACTAACTAAAATTTAAATTTAAAAGAGGGATATTTTTGTAAAATTTACCCTAAATGGGTTGTGAATTTATGATATTGAGTTGTGGAAACATCATCCCCTTTATTTTTAGGGGCCACAAAACTACTTTTTGAAGGTTTTAGGGGCCAGAAAAAATCTTTTAGTCTTTTTTTAAAGGTGAAAGTCACCTAATTAAAGTGCCCAGGATGCTCTTTCCCGAAAGGGGGGTTAAAAAAAAAAACTCATTCAAAATCTTGGTTGAAAATTTTGGTGTTTCTAGTTCTGGGTGTTTCGCATTTGCCAAATGCGAAACATACATAATTCGCATTTGGCAAATGCGAATTATCTTTTTTTTTTTTTTTTAATGACTTAATGCGCATTTGGCAGCCACGTTGGATTATAATTCGCATTTGCCAAATGCGAATTATGTATGATTCGCATTTGGCAAATGCGAAATAGTTTTTTTTTTCAATTCTGTGCGGACGTGGATTTTTTTTTTAAAAACAAAAATTGGATATTTCGCATTTGCCAAATGCGAAACATACATAATTCGCATTTGGCAAATGCGAATTATAATCCAGATAAATCACGGCCAAAATTTCTGGTTCACAGACCAGATCTAATTTCAAAGCTTTTGCAAAATCTACTTATCAAAAACCAGATCTACAATCCGATTTGATTTTCCGCCCAAAATCTACAATCCATATTAAAACCCAAATGTTCCAAATATAATCCAAATCAAACCCCGAATCAAATAATATTGATCGGTTTAAGATTCGGTGATTATTGGGTGGCTCGGTTTTGGTTTTTTTGGACAATCAACAAGCAATGGCGGACAGGTAGCGGCGGCGGCGGATGGCAGCGGCGGTTCTTCAAAGGTAATTTAGTAATTGGGTTTGATGCCTAAAATAATTGTATGAATTAGTAGAATATGGGTGAAGTCCCACATTGAGTCGGGCGCCTAACACGTCTAGTGCGTCTAGGTAAAACAGGACGAGAAGAACCCGGGCCAGTAGGGATAGTCATATCATGGTGACCCTCATCACCCTCATCACCCTCATCGTCAACCTAGTCAAAATCAATATGACGGCCAGCCTGATCACCCTGCCCAAACATAGGAGAAGCAGTAGTCGGTGGAATGCTAGAGGATGCAAGACTCTGGCTAACAAATGGAGTGTGGAAACCCAATGACTGATGCTGCAAATTACTGAATGCTGCAAATCCCAATGACTGATGTGAGGAACCTGACTGTGAAGAACCACCTTGGTTCGAAGTTGCATTACTGAATTGTGGAATAAGCTGATCTCGAGTGCGTCTACCACCTTGGCGTCGTACTCTAACTCTGGGATGTATGTCAACCTGAACATGGTGAACTGGTGGGGGGGCATCAGCTTGTTGGTGTTGCTGGGGAAGATGCAACTCGATGGGATCCCGAGCATATGTGTAGAAAGGTGCGGCATATCGATCCATCTGTGCAAAAGTGACTTGATCCATAGAGCATCCAGGGTGTTGCATGGCTGACTGAGACATTTGGTGCATATTTGCCACTCCTTCTTCCTAAAAAAAAGGAATGTGAATAAGCTTGTAGTTGAAATAATATTAAAACCTTATAAGTAATATGAGATGAAGATAAATGAAGTACTTACAAATAAAGTAGCTCTGCTCGTGCTTCCTTGAAAGCCTTCGTAATGCATAGGAAGTCGTGCAGGATTCTCTACATATCTCACAGTCCTTGGCATATACCAAGCCATGTATTCAGATAGATCACCTGGTTCACTGCCTTGTACAACGTGCTCTCGTCGCTCAGACCAAGTAGTCACATATAGACGAAGTTTATGTTCCCAATTAGTATTAGGTCTGCCGCGACGAGTATGACTATGGATGTTCTTGAACTCGGCCTGTGAATGTAGTCTATTGTCTGGTATATGTTGATGGAATCCGAATTGCCGGAGGATACGGTCAGGGCAATGTGGCTCAGCAACATGCCAACAAATGAGGTACACTGCAGACATCCAAATATCACGACCAGCTGAACAGTAATCAGGAATGAAATCCAAAACTTCCTGTGTATACGGTTGCCATATAAACTGAACACGTAAAATCATAACTTTAGTATAGATAATAAAATATATATAATCAAAATATAAAGATTAAAGATATAAATAAAAAAATGTTGACCTGATTATGTTGCATGCTTCCCAATTGATCGCGATACGCAGCAAGAACGAACCTTGAAGTCTTGGATAAATCTAAAGGACCTTTCCACCTTTATGAATAAGAAAAGAAATCAATATCACATAGATTGAATTAATATCAAAAATGATTAAAAAAACAAGACTCACTTATCTCCGTATCCATACTCATACACTGTAACCGGCTTCTCAACACGTGGACACAATGTTGGGATTCTCTCCCAAGCCCAAAGCTAATCACAAAAATAAATTAATGTTTTGTAACATAAAATTGTAGTAATGAAATCTAAAATAAAAAACAATATTTAAAATTATACCTGTAATAATAATTGAGCACCGGCAATGTCCTTTTTCTTGCACAAAGCACCATCACACAGATTTCTATATAGTTGGGCAAGAACAGCTCCGCCCCAACTATACTGTAATATAGCATCAAAATCAAGCAACATGGGCAGATACAACAGTGGCACAGCACTACCACTGGTATCACACAGCAACAAACCACCAAGAAGTAACATAATAAAACACCTAGCTCGTTGCTGACTTGTTACTGGTGAAGTGTCTGGAGCTGGTGTATGGAGATGTGCAGCTAGAGTAGACAACAGAATTCGACCCTTTTGAATGGATTGTTCCGGCGGTGTGAACCCCAAAAAGTCATGAATCATGAGTTGCCACTCCTCTAATGTATGTGTGGTGTCTGTACCTGTCACAGGAAGGCCATCTAAAGGCAAACCCCAAAGCACTCCCACATCTTGCATCGTGACAGTAGTCTCGCCAATAGGAAAGTGAAATGTATGTGTCTCTGGACGCCAACGCTCCACAAGGGCTGTGATAAGGGAGTGATCAACTTTAATATGACCAGACCCTAACACACCATAAAAACCAGCCAGCCTAATGTAATGTAACACCTCAGATGACAAGCGATGAACTATTCTCCACAACTCTCCGTCACACCTCCTAACTGTGAGGGTTTCATCAAGAACGCCATCATATACCTTCCTAGCACGATGCTCGGTATGCATGAACAACACTTCCGTGGATAGTGGTCCAGGATTAACCATGGTAATATAGGCACTCAGACACCTATTTAAAAATATTTGTAACATCTCAATAAATGTTTCAATTTTAAAACAAAAAATCATTAACACATTTAAGTAAATGAAATAAATGTACACATACTAGAGTGCTCAACTTTGCACCAGTTTAACATACAACTAAGCATAATTTGCATTTAACTAGCATAATTTGCATTCAAGTATTGTACACTTATTTGTAATGACAAAAGGGACAAAACATCCTTTATAATCGAACTCAAAGTCCAGCCAGAAGATAGTCAGCTTGAAGATAGCCTACCTTCCAAGATGATCTTGCTTTATCTGATTGGATGCCCCAAGCATCTAATGCAATAGCCCTATACAAGCAGTAAACAATTTAAAAATAAGCAGGCATTCCAATACACAGATAGATGAAGTTTTACTAGCAAATTAGATCAAAATAGTTAACATCATCAACCTCATCACCATCATCGAAACAAAGTTATCAGCAATGGAGATAAAACTCAATCATGCCTCATGATAGTCATAATCAGCTCACCTAATTTCCTAATATGCTAGTACTACATTTTTATGAGCAAATCACACCTAGAGGCTAGATCCATGACGTTGAGCGATTTGATTATATACAATCATCAAAAAACCTATCCAAATCACAAAACATCAATCAAAATTCCCTCACGTTGAGAAGAAAGCTAATCATGAAATTGCAAACTGAAAGAAAAACAAAGAATAAAACATTAAGCAATTGTGTGTGTGTTTGTGCGTGAGAGAGAAGGTATTACGATCGCGGCTCCAAGAAGGCTCCAAGAAGTGTGAATTGAGTTAGGTGACTTCTTGGAGCCTTATAAGCACACTATTGTGCCTAATTCAGGAATAATGTTAAGATATTGCTCTAGAAGCTAATAATTACGCTGGAAATACAATCTGCCTATAATATACTATTCATAATTTTCAAAACAAAATTAGTTAATCGACTAATAGGATATTGAAAATACAAAATTATAATGTAAAAATACTTTTGTAATGTAAGAATTGATTTTAAAATTTTAATACCATTAAAAAACTTGGAATATTAATTTTAATAAAGGGTGTGCGAATTTATGGAATGTAATTGAGATACATATATTTACAAATAAAATACTGGATTTTTTCATGCAGGTACGTTTTTTTTTTGCACCAAATATTCTTAAATGCACCCTTGCATTTTGGTTAACATTTTTATCCTTACTAATATTAAGGGCATTCTTGTAAAAATTTAGATCTAGTTATGTATGAGTATTAAAAATATATACACGTAAATATATAATAGTTTATATGTTACAAATATTTATATAAAAATTGTTAAATTATTGTATTTATAATACATTCTATTATGTTCTAATTTTAATCAATCAACTTTAATTTTTATTAATACCTATAATTATAGTTCAACATAAATTTTATCAAAAAGTTACACATATTCAGTATTCAACACATATGTAATTTTATCAAATAGTTACACATTTTCAACCAAATAAATATGTAACCAAATATATAGTTACACATTTTCACTATTCATCACTTATTAAATTCACATTTCCATCTTCCGCACTATAAATTCTAACCAAATGAACTCACATAACTTCCCAGTCAAACAGAAAAGATAAAACACTTGCTATCAAACTACGTGTATATAATATATACTAACCTGGATGAAACGGCTATAGTCCTCAAGTGCCTCCTCCATCATACTCATAAATACAACGAGCGACAGAGGAGCGATTTGGCTGATGGGTTTGAAGGGAGAGAAGGGGGTTAGTGACAACGCCGCCAATAGGAAATACAGATTCGCTGCTCGCCGAAATTGCTCAAGTAGAGAGCTTTTGAGATGTAGTTTCTTAGGTACTTGTGTGGCTCTGAGGTGTGCTGCTCATAAAGTTGATTGCTGAACACGACCCTGGAAAATCCTTCATCTTCACTGGCACCATTTTCTGGTTTCGAAACACTTAAACCAATAAATATTTTATGTAATACTACAATTATTAACCTACATTAAAGAAGTAAAAATATTTTTGAACAATTTATATTTTAATCAGGTTAAAGGAATTTAAATATTATAAGTTGATTGAAAATGATGTATTTACCAAGGAAGTTCAAAGAAAAGGGTAATGTAAATCAACACTATGGCCCTGTTTACCAGAGCTTATCTGTAGATCAGTTCAGTTCAGTTCAATTCAGTTCAGTTCAGTTCAGTTCAGTGAAAATGTAATTTGATGAAATTCAGGTTAATTCAGTCATGCTGATTCCATTTTTCAATACATCAATTTTCACTTCAGTTCAATTCAGTTCAGTTCAGTTCAATTCAGTTCAGTTCAGTTCAGTTCAGTACATCAAGAAATAAGCTCTAGTAAACAGGGCCTAATTCCTATTAATGCCGTGCAATTAGTTTATGTTTTAAATAAAATTTATAAGACAATTTTTATCTTTGATTCATTTTTAAATTTATTTATACGCTAACACTATATGTCGATGTTTTTGGATGAAATTTAAATTTAAAACTAATTTAAAGGGTAAAATTATCGTATACTAACTTTACTTCAAATATAAACTAATTGCACGCCCTTCCTTCGGGGTTAGAGATCTAACCCTTTAATGAACTTTAGTTCTATAAAAATGGGTGACTGATAATTAGATAATAATAAGACAATAACGGGGATGACTCGGATTTTAGTCATCTTCTAGGAACCTGCCTACTCACGTGACCAGAGGCGATGACGAGGTATTAAAAGGTACACTCATGTGCTGGAGGCCCCCGCACGGTACAAGAAGGCAACGCATGATGATGAGGTACAAGGAGGCATAAGGCACCTTTAAATAGAGGCCACAATCATCTATTCCATGTAAGTTCTCTAACTCTTGAATACAGAGTTTTATCTATCATTTCAATAGACGAAATCTCATCATCACACCGGAGCTGCAACCCTCGGGTGGCTCCGGGGGATTGTTTTGCAGGTTTCAGATGAACATGTCCTAAGCAGCGTCATCCGAGGCCTAGGTGCTCGGATAGATAGGCACACTCAGCAAGGAGTCCATCTACACAGTCAACTATTCACAGCTCGAGGCCCTCAGATATCTCACTATCCGAGGCATAATTTACTAGAGCGGATTTCCCCGCATCAGTGACATTCTCTCCAATCTTTTAAACTTAATAATTTATATCTAGAGGTGTTGGTTCAGGTTTAAAAAGGTTTGGGTCAAAACGGGTCGGCTTGAAACGGGTCGAGATTTTCTTTTCGAGTTGATGATGAGTCAGGTTTATTCATCGGGCCGGGTCGGATTTGTGTCGGGTTTTATAAGGTCGGATTGATATTAGTTTGGTTTTGTTTTTTTGGGTCAGGTTCGGGTCGAAGCATTAAATTTACTACTAACTATATTAAATTTACCTAATACAAGTTTAACAATTATTCTAACTTATATTAACACCAAAATGAGTCTAGTTGAAATACAAATATGAAACTTTAGTTTTAAGTATTAATATAAAAATATAAATTCTCATCTGAGACCTGTCTATATGGAGACCAAAGACTAAAAACTAATTTAGAAATTATAGGGGTCAAATGAAAAACGCGCCTAAATATAGAGATTAGATTGCAAAGACTTTAGTTTCTTTCTTCCTTCCTCTACTTTCTCCAACGCTGCCTGCAACTCCACATTCTCTACACTACCGGCAACGCTACCGGAGCTCGATGCATCTCCTGTGAAAGTCTCCATCAACACCGCTTTAATCAACAATTACATCTTCTTCAAATCATTATCAATCGATGTTGTTGGAGTTTTTGTAAATCGTCTATATTCGTCGTTGTCTTATTTGATCGGAGTGAATGGGCTGCCACCGATCTTCACTTTCCGGTAGAGAGGTGCCAGAAAAACAAGGTAATACCATTACCATGGTATTTTGAGTTTCGATGGAACTAATAATTTTAAATATGAACTCATAATTTGAGTTTTCTGTATGAAGAAAAGTGCTTGTATTATTGCCATTCTCTGCAGGACTATTGACTATTGAGCATGTCTAACTGTGAAGGGCAGATCACCTTTCTCTTTGTGATTGCAGCAACAAACACCTCTGTATTATTGACTAAAAAATCAAGACAAAACAATGCATGCTCAACCACAATGACAAAAAAAATCAATACAACACAGTTAGTGCGTAAGTACATTGAGTAAAAAATCAAGACATAACAAGGAATGCTCAAAGAAATTGAAAGATCAAGATAAAACAAGAATTAATGCTCAAGTAAATTAACTGAAAGATTAAGCAAATTGACTAAAAGATCAATAAAAAACGGTTAATGCTCAAGCACAATGACTTCAAGATCAAGACATCAATGTAAATACTCAAGCACATGAAGTAAAAGATCAAGACATAACAAGAAATGCTAAAACGAACTGAAAGATCAAGACATAACATGAATTCTCAGGTAAAATAACTAAAGATTAAGCAAATTGACTAAAAAATCAAGACAAAATGGTTAATGCTCAAACAAAATGACTAAAAGATCAAGTCATCACAGTAAATACTCAAGCACACTGAGTAAAAGATCAAGACACAATATTTTTAAAAAAATCAAAATCAAAGACAAGTTTATAAATGATTGATGATTAATTGCGATGGATATACCTACAGGCATGGAGGGAGCTCGGGCTGGTACTAAGCTCAGAGCTTCTGGAGATCGGAAAGCTCCCGGGGAATTCTCGGAGGCCCGGCTGCAATTCTTGGAGTCGAAATCCCGATGTTGCCGTCGAATCAACTCGAAGAACATCAGACCGGTGGCCGAAATCCCGATTTTCCAAAAAAATAACATTTTAGTCCCTGAAGTTTAGGCTAAAATAACTATTGCGCCAAAAACGAATTTATTACTGAATGACCCTAAAAATTTGAAAACTCCTATTATACGGACTCCTTTTACCATTGGTCTCCATGGGGACTGGTTTCACAGGAGATCTTCTCATATAAAAATGTAAAAAATAATCATATGTTTATACTAAATTAAATAATATGAGATTAACAACTACTCTAGTTTACATTAACACTAAAATAACCATGAAACAAAATAATCATTGGGTTGATTTTGACATTAGAATTTGAGTGCCTTTTGATTTATTTTTACTTAAAAAGTAGGCTTATTTTACTTTAAACCACAAAACCCACCAAACCCTAAACCCTCTAAACCCACAAAACCCACAAAACCCAAAACCCGCTAAATTGATATAATCAAATGGGAAACCTTGCTTAACTTTCAATCGTAACTAAATTGAATTGAATTTATCAAGCTAATCCATAATTGAGTTTTCATAAACACTTATAAATCAACCGAGTTAACTATTCAGATATTATATCTTAATTGATTTTTATAAATATTAATTAAATTAAATTTAACTAATTAAATGTCAAAGTTTACTTCACTTCTTTTACTTAATTGAGTTTTAGTGCTGATTCACTAACATAATTAGAAACGGAAAGTTCATATGAGGCCTTGGTTAGAGCTTTGGCGACGTTCTAGATGCGCTCTATGCGGAAGCACTTGCAATGGTATGGAGGGGAGATGAGGTATGAAGGTATAATTTAGAAAGTAACATGTCAAGAGGCAAGTATCTCAACTCCAGAAATAGCTCAATTGCTAGCAGACTTATATATAAGAGTGTATTTTGTGACCCACTTCTCGGTCATAAATTTTGAGTATATTAGATAATTAGATCTTAATATTCATAAACTTAGCTGGATTAAAATAATAAATAGCACTAATTGAACTAAAATAATAATTTATATAACCAAATAAAACTTAACTGAATCAAAATAAACTTGATTGAAATAAATTGACGTAGCCTGAATTGAACTAAGTTTGGAGGGCATGCTATAGAGAAATAAAAGAAAGTTGAAAACCGTATAGAGAAATAATTGAAACGTGTGGTAGAAAAAGGACAAGAATATAGTGAAAAGAGTAAAGTTGAAACGGGAATTGGGTTTGACTTTTTCAAAGTTGAAACCATTGTGGGGGGGAATGTGGACAAAATACAAAAGGAGAGATTTTGGGATTTGGGAACTGTGATGCAACAGCATTTATTAAATGGAATGATGAAAATTCCTGCAAAACGGAATGATGCATTGGACAAGTTCAGAAGATAGAGAATTTTAAGTTATTGGTAAAAATAGACAAGGAACAGAATTCAGAAATTTATTAAAGAAGAGCAGTTATTCCATTTGTCCTATTTAAATTACACCAATTTGTTTGAACATTAATATTTGTATATTTGTCCTTTGTAATTATGTTTAGTTTGGGTGAAAAACGATATGACAAATTAATAATGTTAAAAAAAACTCCATATTTCAATTATTTATGTAATTTAATTACTTATTAGTCAATTTTATTTAACTTTAACCATTAAATTAACGGTTTTTCTGTTAACGTGAGTTAGATTCCATCGGTAAGTGTATTTTACTCTTGTTAAATGTTTTCATCGTAATTACACCACCCAATTGTATATGGTTGTCCGTGCTAATTGCAATAAATTGTATTTTACTTGGTAAATGTGTGTCGTGTCATAATTACACGGTTCATATGATTTTCTATTGGCTTATTTAAACAACATATATTATTTCATGTGGCTTATTTTATTCTTTAAAATTTACTTATAAAAATTTTATTCAACTTCAAAACCAACCATACTCAAATTTAGATAACTAAACTTTTCAGTGTATTTAAACAATAATTTTTTTATAAAATATTCTGACTGAATAATATTTTTTCTGTTGTAATATATCAATGATCCAATAATATTCCACATGACATTTATTTTGTCTTCACTATTTCATAAAATTAAATATTATTTAATGTATATCCATGTAAAAAATTATTTCTAGAATTTTCTAATATTCAAATTTATAAAATATTATTGACTTCATAACAATTATAATATTATACCAATTATATAAAAAAATTACATTCCAATTTTGAGTGGTTAAATTACACTTTTGATTTAGGTCCATTAGCTATTTTTATTTTCAATAAATAATCATCCGTCACGTGACCAAAGAAAATGTAATTTATCATCGGTAACGCAGATAACAACGTACTTAAATGATGTAATTAAGGTGAGTAAACACAGACAACTAAGCATTTCTATGAAATTATTATTATCAACACAATTAATTCGAGTAAAATTACACTTATCGATGGAATCTGACTCACGTTAACAAGTGCTCTAGGGCACTCGTTAGAAAAACCGTTAAATTAAAGGTAAAAAAACACTTATTGCCTATAATTTAAGGCATGTTTAATTGGATTCTGCTATATTAACATTTGTGTCAGTTCACTTCTGTTCAATTTTTTATTTTTTTTCAAAAAAATAATAATTTTTTTTATTAAATGTTACTTTGATATATGCTACATTTTAAAATTATTTTAATTCTATTCAATTCAATATATTTGAATTTATTTAAGTTACTTCATCATGACATGGGCTCGTCCGTCCATGGTGCACGCGACCTTGCTCTCTGAAAGTACAAATTAGTGACTCATGCCCTCTGATCCATGACTTGGCCTCTTGGCTAAACCACTCATATAAATACTTTCTAAACAATGACCAATGACCAATGTATGTGCATTATTTCTCTCGAATCCTAGTAGAGAATTCTTTTCGTACGCTTATCTCTTTGAGACCCATATTTCATCATCACAACATAGCAATTACCATCGGGTATCTCCGATGTCTGTCTTACAGGTTGAGCTCAGAAGATGACACCATTCCGGAGCCCGGCCCTCTGGTGACCCAAAGCAATCGAATACAATCAGTTCAGTTTAATAAGAAATAAATCATGCAAACATGAGATTAATCCAATTAAGAAAATAAGTAATTAGAATATTATCATATACCATATTATTGAATTCGTAATATCATGTATTATTTGTAGTTGTATATATTACTATCAAATATATTTAAATCAGTTGAGAAAAGATAAAATAGGAGGATTAGATAAAGGAAGTACTATGATGTTTAGTCCTAGAAAAATAGAGTATGCGACAGGACGACGCAATAAGGGGTAAAAAGGATTACCTGAGCGCATATGCTTGTGTGTAGGCTCTGAGCAAATGCAATTCTCCAGTCTATAGCTACTGCTACAGAATATAGAGAGAGAGAGCATAGAGTAGTAAGTAGGATTCAGAGGCTGGCTGGTCCAGCTGGTGGCTCAGGAGGGATATGATGATATTGGCGGGGTCGGTTCATCCCCAGACAAAAAGAATTAAATCTCTTTTGACTGTTACTTGCCATCATCCCCCACCCCTTCTTATCACTATTTTGGTCCTGTCAAATAGAGCTGAAAATTTGGTAAGAAGTGCTCAAAGGTATTGAAGGGGTGCTGAAGGGTGTTGAAGTGTGATGAAGAGTGCTGAAATTGAATTAAAATTGTATTGTATGATTTACATAATTATGTGCTGTGATTAATAAAATAAGGGGATGCTATTTCCACAACCCAATATCATAAATCCACAACCCATTTAAGGTAAATTTTACTAAAATATCCCTTATTAAAATTTAATTTTAGTTAGCTATTATTATGAAACTTAGTCCTAATCAAACTCTAATTCATGAAATGTACCCCGCTCTTTATATATAGTATAAAATATTCTTATCAACTTTCTCTACAAATTTCACGTAGCTATTCTTTTTTTTGATTAATCTATAAATTCACATCCTGTTTGCGAGAGCTTATCTGTAGATCAGTTCAGTTCAATTCAATTCAGTTCAGTGAAAGTGAAAGTGTAATTTGATGAAATTCACATTAATTCAGTCATGCTGATTTCAATACATTAATTTACACTTCAGTTCAGTTCAGTTCACCAAGAAATAAGCTATAGCAAATATGGCATAAATTCGAAGGTGTTGAATGAATGTTGAAGGTTTTGAAAATTTCTTGGGCCTACAATTAAATTTAACAAAACTTGAATCCAAAATTTATTATTCAAAACTTAAGGGATTTAAATGATGTAATAAATGTTAATTGAATCCTAAATTTAATGAGGGGTGATTAAGTAAATTTATCACTAAATGGGTTGTGGATTTAGGATATTGGGTTGTGGAAATAGATCTTGTGTAAAATAATGTCAATGTTACATTTTGAAATGCATTTACTAATTTTTTTAGTAGTTGAACATAAGTTTAATTAGTCATAAGTGTATTATAAAATAATATCCAGTACAATAACTGTAAAAAAAATTGAATAAATTAGATGTATACTCCATCTACATATTATTAATATTAATTTTATAATTTAAAAATTTTTATATTAATCCTACAATTTTACTTTAAAAACATGTAATTTTATCCCACAATATTTTTTCTCACAGACCCTTGAATGTTTTGAATATTAAAAAAATAACCCAAGCACAAATCCCTATGTTATCTTATCTTCACCTATCTTAGAAGGTAGTGATGTTGGCGAAGATGAATCATTAGATGATAGCGATTAGTAGTATACGTAATTTGTAATATTATTGGAAGTACTAATATGTTTGCAACAGTTGTAAAATATTTATTTATAAATTTGGTTTACCAGTATGAAATCGTTATTTATATATATTTGAAAAATGATTAATAGTTATGAAACTATATATTTGAAGAATGATTAATTCGTACAAAATATATTGAAACTAATTCTAAAGAAAAATGATTCCTATTTTTTTAAAAAAAATTAAAACAATTCATGTTTGTGAATAGTGACAAGTGTTGAAGGGTGCTGAATGGTATTGAAGGGATGCTGGAGGGTGTTGAAGGGTGCTGCAGATGTTGAAAATAAGCTGAACTGGACAAGGCTTTTATCACAATCCAATGTCGCATATTGCATCCTTTTTTATAGAGCCATGCTCAATTTTAATACTACTACATCATCTTAATTTTTTCGGTATTTTCAGTTTAATTGTATTTTTAAATGCATAGATGAATAAAAAACTATTATATCTAATATTGTTGAAATCATTATAAGCTATCATATGGTAAAGTCGCTTGTGGTTGATTTTACTTTATGTTTATGTTGTTTGTAATTCTGCCTCACAAAAAAACTGCCTCTCTATCTTGCTTTGATTAAACGTTTCGTGTTATCAGTTGATCAAGGTTAATTGTAAAAATATTTGTAAGATGATGGTATAGGGAACTCTAATATCTAAGACATACCAATTGTAAAAAAATTGTAAGAAATCTTTGAATTTGTGGGGAAAAAATCCCAAACTCAAAATTTTAGTTGCTTAAATCCTACAATTCGAAACTTAAATCTGCGATTTGGTTGATTCCAACCAGTTTAGTTCATAATGAAAATTAAAATACGCTTTACAGTATGCAAGAGGTATAGAACATTAGAATGAGATTTTGATTTTGAACTCATAGATTGATGATGAATCTTTAGAAACCAATTAGTAGTTTGAAAAAGAATAATAATAATGGATGATTAATTTTGGAAATAGACACTTAATTGGCATGTTTACAGAATTTAATTTGAAAAAGAATACTAGGAGACTTAGAAATGGAAAAAATTAATGGTAATTAAAATTATAGTGTAATTAATTAATTCAATTATATAAGTTGGTACAGTATGGTAATACAGTGGTATTTAAAGTTCATTACCAATACCATCCCAATATTAAGTCATGGTACGGTAATACCGTACCAACAATGTAGGTAACCAATTTAATTGGTATTGTTTGGTAATGGTACGGTTGGTAAGTCAGTTGGTACGGTATTTTAGTACAAATTTCCAGCTCTACTCGAGAGTATCGAACTACCTGACAAGCGTAGTACCTTAACACGTATTCTAAACTATCTAATCGAAGTCTACTAGTCCAGGCACAAAAAAAACCTTGTTACCTAGTCTAGAAGCCCATGGGGTTTACCCTCTCGCCAATTAAGGGTTAAGAGGGATATAACAAACAAATGGGCAAGGATACTCCCCAAGACTGTCATGACAATTCCACAAAAGAGACCAGTTCCAAATCATATCCCCTACAATAAGGTAATACTATGGGCAGATTCCAACCAATTCGGGTCTAACTAGTTACAAATACCAAATAGTATAGAAATTTGAACAAAGATATTATTTAACATAATGAAATTGCAAAGTTAACTTCCACTGTCTACAAATCTAGTTTATATTGGGGACAGTATCACCAGAAGTATGTATAATTACTACTCTGACTCAGATTTCCCTTTACCGACCACACATGAACAAGAGTTGAAGTCAACCAAAGTTTCTGAAACAGAATTGTACCCGTCCATAAACTAAGTTTGACAAATAATAACCAGTTCAAATATTCCGACCTTATTAATAAAAATTACTACAGTAAAAAGAAAGGAAAAACCACTTCATCCTCTAGTTGGACCAGAACCAAGTGCCCATGTGGACCGACCCAAACCGAACCGGTTCACTACTGGTCTGAAACGGACCCGAGCCGGCCCAAACCCGACCCGGTGTAGATTTATCGGCAAAGCTTCCGGAAACCTATTCGTCGGGGACCCCTGAAGGCAGCGGCCGTTTGGTCGGATCGCCGGGGAGGCAGCGTCCGTTTGGCCGTGGAACGGATCGCCGTTGACGAGTCGATGGAGCCGCAGGCAAGCCACTGGTGGTGGATCTTGGAAAGTAGCGGGAGCCGCTGCTGGATCGACGAATGGCGACCCGTGGTTCCAAGTCCGTGGATCTAATGAGGCGCGATCAAAACGGGGTGACCCGATCGTCCTCAGATCTGCAGATCTGGATGCTCACTGCTCCGGATTTCCCGCACCGGGGTGGCGGCGTTCGAGCGGCGGTGGTGGCTCTCGGTCTGCAAAGTGACGAGGATAAAATGGTTTATACAACTAACTGAACTAAAATAAAAAGGGGGAGGTCACCGGACCGGCGAGAAGCGCCGGCCAGAGCCTCCCCGTGAAAATGGAGGCTGAAGTTTCTAGAGAGAGGTTGGGAGGATTTTAGAGAGAGGGAATCAGAATGTACAACCGCCGAACCCTAAAACTCTAGAAACTTTTACTCTTTTCTATGTTCCTCTTTAGGGAGAGAAATAATTTTTAATTATTATTCATTGAGTTTTGTTTTTGAATAAGTGTGATCTCCATACGCTATCTTTAGATCATTCAAGCATGAGACTTTTAATAAGTAGTTTTTTCTTTTCTTTTCCCAACCTTAACGTCGAACTACTGGCAACACTATGGAAACCTCAACGTAGGAACACTGCTGATCCGGGGCGATCCGATTAGTGAAGAAAGCCTCGGATGATATGCTTATCCGAGGGTCTACGTCTGCTTGCTACGATTATATTAAGTGCTATCAGGACTTGATGAGACTTGAAATTAATCGAGACTTGGAATTTATTAATATATATATAACTTAATATATTTAATGATAAAATATAATAAACTTAATTAGTTGAATTGTACCAAATTGAAATGATCTGATATGAACTGAACTAAAAATTAATTTATTGAAAAAAATAATCGGTATGACTAAAATAGCATAAATTTCATCAAATTATGTTTTAATGAACTGAACTGAACAGAATTGAATTGAACTAATCTGAACAATTAGGCTCAAGAGAAAAAGGCCTATGGTGCATGATCGTATGATCACATATTATATTTAGCATTATTGAATAGAATTGAAATGAAATGAAAACATATAAATATATTGAACAGATATGAAAAATTAATAAGTTTAATGAACTGAACTGATTCATATGAACTGAAAACTTTATCTGAAAAATATAAAATTTAACATAACTGAATTAATTTAAACTGAATCGACTCATTTGGACCGAAAATCAAATAAGTTGAATAGAACCTGCCTTAACTTCCATATCCTGAGTTTTTCTATATTGTATTGAGATTTTTTTTTAAAAAAAATCAGCTTCAGGTCACGTGAAAGCAAACTGAAAAGCGGAAAAATAACAGGAAATCAGTAAAATAGACACAGGCATTTGACCCTAAACGTAAAAAAGAATAGTATAATAATAATTGAGTAGGAGGAAAGAAAATGATGACGAAAAGAAGCGCAACCACGTACAACCATTGTTGAAGAAAACACACAGCAGAAGCATCATCATCCCTTTCTTCAGTCCACCCGGCCCTCTTCAAGGAATTTTCAGTCCCTTCATTTAATTCCCTTCTTTCTTCTTTCTTCTTTCTCGTGATCCCCTTCTCTCTCCTCTCCCACTTTCTCTCTCTAGAATTCGCCTTTTTATAGTCCCAACCAAAAACACAGCCATTTTTCAAGTATCTTCACAGACAGAAAAAGAAACTTCATTTGAGTAACATGGGGAGCTGTGGAAGAAATGGCGGTGTGAGGCAGTACGTGAGATCAAAAGTGCCTCGTTTAAGATGGACCCCTGATCTTCATCGCTGTTTTATCCACGCCATTGAAAGTCTTGGCGGCCAAGACAGTAATGCTTCGTTTCCCCCTCCTCATCTGTTGTTTGTTAGTGTGTGTGTCTGTGTGTGTTTTTTTCTTGGCTTTTTACAGGGATGATGATTTTGCAATGCAGGGGCTACACCGAAACTGGTTATGCAGATGATGGGTGTGAAGGGACTGACCATTTCTCACGTCAAAAGCCATCTCCAGGTCTCACTTTCTGCTCTTTCAACGGTGTTTGTCTTTTCATTCTTGTTGTGTATTATTAGTCTAATTAATCTGTTCTTTTCTATTTCATCTGCAGATGTACAGAAGCATGAAGATTGATGCTGCTAGGCAAAGTAGGTTTTTTCTCCCTTCTTTCAAAATCTTGTTTATGGTAGATTTATTTCCCAAAATATCAAGTCACTGTATCAACTATCAAGGATCTGGGATACTATACCTCTACTTTTCCTCTATTTGGTTACTTCCACGAATTGTCTTTCATTAATGTTAGCTGATTAATTATCCTTTGGAAAGGCTGTTTCATTAATTATCCCCCTTTAAATGCAATATTTGATGAAGACATTTAAAAAAGTGGTTGAATTTGGGTCAAATAAAATATGTGCACGAACTAGGAAAGTGAAAGAAGTACCGTAAGTAGATAGAAAAGTAAAAAATTTGTGTTTTTTGTGGCAGTTGGCAGAAATATCACAAGGATGCATTGTTCTGGTGGTGATCCTCATAGCTATAGGAGGAGAGTTGAAGAAGGAAAAGATATGGTGATGTTTCAGCATCAAAGATCCGATTCTCAATGCATTTACAGTTCCAACAGTACCAAAAAGTATGAAACTTTAAATGTGTATATATATTTTTGCATTTTTTGGTCAAATCTCAGAAAGATGCAGCAATTAATAGTGTCTCTTTTGCAATTGGTATGTTTGCTTTCAGAGGCAGAATAATGGAGAATATGCAGGTGAAATGCAGCCAACAACAAACAACTTCTGGGCAGGGTTTCTTCATGAATATGCCATGTCAAGAGTCCCATCATTCCAATTTCCAGGTACCAATATTTAATATTCCCAGCATTAAATTTGAGCTGTTTTTTTCAGGTTAAAAGAGATTTTATAAAGAACAACATGGAGTGCATTTTTGGTTTTTATAGGCCTGCTTTGCTTTAATTTTGCATGCATCTTTTTTCATCAATGAATGCATGAGTAACTATGCTACTCTATACAGAGTTTTGTTTTTATTTTTCTAGGTGCTGTGGTAGGAAACAGTAATATTTTATGGCGTGGTAAAATTCTTCTCATAGAATGTTACCTTTTGCCACATTTTTGTCAGCTAGTCTATTTGCTTTTGTTTTCTTTGGGGAAAAAAATGTTCAATTTTGTGGCTGATTCTTGCCTTGGTTTCTTGAGGAATAATAGGACCTAACTCTTCTAGAAATACGCAACGAAGCTGGAAAATGTAATTGCTCTTTATTAGAATGGCAGTTATGGTTGGTGAGAAATTGTTAAGCAAAACTTTGAAATTTGGGGCTACATTTTAGACTTTAAATTTCATGTCTGGAAACAACTGTTTTTGCTTTTGAAATCAGAATATCTTGTAACATGCATTATTATTGGTAAATGTTTTTTAAAGAAGTACAAATTAAAATACTGTAAAATATTTTGAACTACTAATATGGATTTAAATTTTTTTTCTGAAATTTGAATGGGAAAATACTGTAACAGTAAATAAAATTGTAGAGTGTCATTTTGAAGAGTGGGGGCAACCTCATTTAAGAATTTCATATGAACTTGGCATTTTCGCCACGGTCAAAGTTTTTGCAGAATAAAATGAGACTGGAATTATGGAAACATTATTCTTCACAGTATGGCATATATACTAGCAGACACTATAACATCAATTATTCTTCTGGTTCAGAGATGATGATTCACCTTTTATCTCATTCCTTGCAAAGCATCTGGGTTTAAATTAAAATTCATCATATATTATTTAGTTCATATTTTCCTTGCTTGACTAATTTTTTTTCTTTATAAAAGTTATAACTCAACATCTGGTTTAACAGCTTGCAGAAAGAAGCAGGAAACTGGAGATGAGAAGAGAAGAAACTGATGAAAATGGAGTTTCATTGTCACTCTCACTGCATCATCCATCAACCCAGACAAGCAATGTTTCATCAGCGAGTGAGATAAGCGAGGCCATTTGCTCTCACTCCAGGAATCACTACAGTAGCTTATCATCATCTGGGCTCCAACATGATGTTAATTTAGATCTATCCTTAGGATTATGACTTTAATATTAATGTCCCTAGTGTGTTTTGTACTACTAATCTAGGTTAACCAGATTCCAGATTAATTTGTTATGGAGTTATTATCATCTACTTTGACATTTTGTAGAGTATTAACTAGCTATATATGGTAGTTAACAATTAAATTCATTCTGCCAATTAAGTTTTAGCTTTAATTTGGCTATACTTAAAAGGTACGGGACAAGGATTCGTACAAAGACCATTTTCATTTGACTAAACATATACCAATAATTTTTCAAACATGCACCTTTATTAAATTGTAGAGTGAAAGTTTAAAAAAATACTGAAAACTCTAGCCTCAGTTTTGTTCTTCCCACTCTATATTTGCGGAGTTGGGTAAATAGTATTTAATTGCTTTTTATTGATAATGTTTCTTAAAAAATGTGAAATTTTCATACAAATGATTTGGATCATTCAGATTTGAAGAATTTATTTTATAATGTTTTATGACGATCGAAACTCTTACTCAATCTGTAACTGATTGATCTTCCTTCATTGATTCAATTATTTCGACTAGATATGATATTTGGATGCTTGATTTTGGGTTTCAATGTGTCCATAGTTTGGACCTAATGTTGGTGTTTTGTGAAACACTAAGTATTTAAGTATATTTGGATTCGAGTATTGTGAGCTCGGGACGTTAGAACAAGATTGGTGGTGCGGAGTGCACACTTGTATAACTATTCTACGAGTTTACTTATAAATAAATTGTATTGTGTCTGTTCCGTCACATATGGCTGCTAATCTCTTGTATATTTTGTATGTAAGAGATGCGACGCATGGTGGATACGTGTATATTGTACAGAGTGAATTTCGTAAAATAACGATGTTGGTACAATTGTGGTTACCGCAATTGCTATATGGTTACTGCAGTAACGTACGATTTGGTGTTCTTTTCCTAATAATATATGCATTTACATATAAAAGAAATACAACAAAATCCATTCCATTATCGAGAAGATCATTTATGATTTCTCAGATAATCCATAAATTCAAAATACTTATAAGCATTCTTCTCGTTTCAAGCTAGAAGGTTCGATTGTTTTATCTCTTTAGGAAATTCTTGTAACTCAAGGCTTTAATGAGGTCGAATTACTCTTTAAGGAGAGCGTTTATGTGAATCATATCAACTATCCAGATTATCACAATTGACCCATTTTCCCCAACACCTAACATTTTGAATCAAGGTATTTACACTTGAACTACATAGGTCAACGTGTTCGTGGTGTTGCAGATGTTGACGATCCATGATTAACAGGGTATATTATGATTGGATGCAGATCCATTGTTAAGTTGTTCATGACTTTCACTGATACGGGCTTCAATAGTGGCAGTATATTCTAAGGGAATGTTACTCTTTTATTGGATTTCCTTTGTAACGGGACAGTTAGTCTGATTTTTATTTAGTTTGATTATTTTCTTGATAGGATACTTCTAAGTTTGATTAATTTATTTAGTTAGACTAGATGTTTGATTCCACTTATTGTAATCGGACGCTTAGTGTTTGATTCCCACCATTATGAATGATACTGTCAAAAATAAATAGTAGAAACTCAATACTTTTACTGGCATGTTATTTTCAGGTCGTATGTTTGATGCATGACTTATTTGAAATTGTGTGGATTATAAACATCATTACAAATATTATGTATAAATTGACAAATGTATTTTTATTTTGGACTACAATAGATACGACTTGCAAATAACAAACCCCTTTTAATAACATCTCAGTATGGCTGTTGAGCGGAAAACCATTGCCCTCATCCTAGAGTAAACTTAAACAGATATTGGGTTTGTTTCTCCGGTATCTCTCCTATCAAATTTTCCTTTTTTAATCCCACGTTCCTAAAACGACGTCGTTTTGGAAAGTTGGTTTCTAATTGCTCTTCTCCTTTCTCCGATCTTCTCTTCTTCGCAATCTTCTTTTTCTTTTTAGAATTACAATCCTAATCCATCGGGGTTCCTTCTCTGTCCCCTAAATCCTTCTTTATTTTTCAATTGGACTCCAATTGCTTGGCGAAATCGGTGAAGATAGAAAAAGCAATTGGATTGGAATGAAAAAGAAAAAAAAAGATTTCATAGTCCGAGGATTCAGTTCAACGCGCTCCGGTGCTGTGAAGATCGTCTCTGTCAGTTGCCGCTTGCATTTGTATCCATCGAGCCCCGCCTCTCTCACCAGTCACAATCAGTATGATTTTCTAAATTACTGCATTTGTTCTTGTAGATTTTGTCTTTCTTTGAATTTCATATGTTGGTATATATGTGGCGGTTTGATATACATGTCTATATTTGCAGTAGGTTTCGGATTCGTAGGTTTTATCTGCTTCTTTAAATGCTGAACTATGACTGCACGTTTGTTCTATGTTTTAATGCTATTAAAACTAATGCTAACATCTACTATATACATATTTGTGTCTGTGTAATCTTCACTTTTGATTATTGGGATTTAAATTGTACTCATTCCAATAACCTAGAAACTAAGCCTATGTTTAGCTAGGTTTTAGCAACCATAGAATCGAATTCATAAAGTTTGTAGAATTCAGCCAAAGTTGTAGATGATAGACAAAACCTTCTGAATTTTAGACAAAGTTGTTGGGACCTTAATAAATATGAGGTTAGTTTGAGGAGAAGAAGATATGTAGCTGAGGTTTTATGCTCCTATTATAAATAAGCTTTGTCCGTCTTTATTTTTAAGTTTTGAAATGTCTTCCATCTGCATATTTATTTTACTACGAGGAGGGAAAGATGACCGTTGGTAAGAATTACATTACATTCATGCACACAAAACAACAAATACGTTAATCCTTAATCTAGACAATTATGTTCATTTGAACCAAACAACAAAGCATCATTTCCTTAACTATACTAATATCTGCTAAACATGCTTAAGGAAGTCCCTAATTTATAATTTTCTAAGCCACGCTTGAGAAGTGTATAAATGTATGTTTGATTCTCACAACTTTGTCCGTATTGAGGTCCGCCCTTTATAGTTAGGTCTTGCTCTCCCTAGTTTATTTGCACATCAATTAGGAAAAAGATGATTTAATTTTATTTAGCCTTTGTATCCATAAGTTTCTCTCTCGACCCCTTTTTGTTTGTGCTTTTACTTGCGTTTGATGTAAGCCTTCGAGCAACCCATTGCTTTAGTGCGAAAGCCGGAAATTAGCCTTCGGAGTTCGGACAACACTGTCTTTGGGTACATCAACCTTCGGGCAAATTTTGTACTTTTATTTTATTTAGATAGATGAGCCCGTCAATAACTTATTTATCGATGAATGGAACATAAGTTGATAAAATTCAACTTAATTTAGTCTTTTTTTTCCCACAAATGCCTTTTTGGGTGCATGTAAGTTGAAGGAGAAGAGATGACTGATTGCTTCTGATGGTTCTGTAGTTTTTTGTTCCATGTGTGCGAGGGGGTTAATTTTTTTATTTTAAGATGAATTTGATCATTAATTAGGGGATAAATGTTAAGTTTTGGTTTTTGAGTGACCGAGGGATAATTTTCAGTCTTTTTATTCCCCTTAAAGACCAATATGAATATGGGTGATTAAGCACTTATTTGCTTCTTTGAGTTGCAATAATATTTGAGAGAATTTTATAGAGCCCCCTAACATTTTCCAAAGTACCACTTTGCCCCTATCGAATTTTAATGTCAAAATGGTCCCTTAACTTTCAATTTTGGTAGACTCGAGTTCGAATCCAGCTCCAAGCATATTTTCAACTTAAATGAACCTAAAATTACTATTTTACCCCTAATATTTAACGGTTTTCAAAAGTTAACGGTCAAGTTAGCCATAGAGGGTTAGGGACTATTTTGACATTAAAATTTAATAGTGGGCCAAAGTGGTCCTTTGGAAAACGTTAGGGGGCCTCTCTCATAATATTTTTTTGATGGCATGTAATTTTGTCTTAGAATCATTTTAGTTCCATTTTAATGATGTCTTAGTTAATTGTTTCTTGAATTACCCGCTTTTTGAATGTGTGGTGAAGTTTATCTAATAATTATGTCTTTTTTGTTTATAGACTTATGAAAATGACACGTTAGTGTTTAAGAGATTGTAGTTTGAGAGTTGTATAGAAAATATCAAAATTCCTATTTGGTATATACCATAATACTCAGACAGCCCAAATAACCACAAGAGGCCCGAAAGGCCCACATACGATGACAATCAACAGAGAAAAACTGTAGAACGGCTCAGTTAACATGAAGTAGGGACCAAGTAAACACAGTACCGCGAAACGGGCGACATGATCGCCACAAGTAGACAACGCGGAGTGATCGTGTAGAGCCGAAATCGGGAACAAGGCATTATAAAAGGAGACAGACCTATCATAAGAAAGGTACGCACACTCAAGCAATAATCTAGATTCATTCAGGCATAAAGCTAACTTTAGTATCGGAGCTTTTCCCCGGAAACTATCCGGGGATCTTTGCAGGTTCATCGCCGGGCTGTTTTGGGTGTCAATCATCGGAGTAAGGGAAGCAGAATCACATCATTATTGTTCCAACTTTCATCCTAAACCTATCATGTCTCAGAAGTTATTTGCACATTTTAATCATATGATTATTCAATACTTCCCTGATTTGTTACATGTGGCACCTTATCTCTCATATGTTAAAAGTCTTAGAATCTAAATGGTGTTTTATAAATAATCTGTTAGCCTTTGGTGATATTTTGATGGATTTTTGTTTCATTATGGTCTATAAGCGTATTTTATGTGATTAGGCTAATTTTTTTCAGAATTTGTTGCGAACAAGCCTATTACAACAGAGTGAAGGAGGCAAAAAGTGCACAGTGGAATGTAAAATTGCAAAACAACTATGACAATGATCTCTCAATGGTAAGCCAATGGGCATCTTTATATACCAATGGAAAAATACTTGTGGGGATCAAGATGTGCTTGATTATCAATTTTGTTTGAGCATAAACCTTTTCGATTCTGTTATATGTGAGCCAAGAGATACTTTTGCATGCGAGACACCGCAGAAGATATCCATGAAAGAAGGTTTTAAAACTAAAAAGAAGTTGAGTTGATGTTAATGAGCTTCTGAAGCAGATGGGAGTGGCGTTTGCAGATAAAGCGGGGCAATCGAAGATTATTATGAATGAGATGCACATTTATAATAATAATTATTATTTTTTAAATTAAACCACCAATGGTGGGAGGATTATATTAGGCTCCTCAGACCTTTTCAAATAAATCCCATAATATACATGAATGCTCAAGGTTACAGTGAAAACAACCACCTAGATAAGAAAATAGAAACTAGAAACTAGAGCCTTCCTTGTAATCCTTGAAGTCGGTGGAAAGAGAAGTTCTAATGAAACCTTCATTCCCCTGATACACCTCCTACCCATGGTGTATTTACAACCCAAAATGAAGCATTCAAAAGTCAGTTCTCCTTCATCAACTGAGAGGATTTAAAGAAAGTCAATTCTAAAGAAGATTACAGCCATCAAAAGGAAAATATGGCATAAGTGTCTACTCTATCTTTAGAGCAATGTTGTGTCAAGCTAGTGGAAGCACAACTGAGGGCACATCTTTTTGGTAACCAGGTTGGGGAACTGGATAGATCCTTAAGAGGACTTCCATGGGAGCTTGGGTGCACATTTATAATTATTACTATATGAAGGAGATTCTATTAAGATTCATGCATGTGGTTGTATTTTTTTTAAAAAATCACATTGCTTGGTTCTTATAGTTACAGTTCTCTATTGTAGTTCTTGGGAAGAGACTATGTATTTACAGTATTCTCTTTTGGTTCTTGGTCTTTTTTTTTGGTTTGTATGTAGTCGTTTTACTCATATTTACGACAATTATTTTCATTATTTTTTTTCAAGAATTTTATATAGACCTCCTAATGTTTTCCAAAGTACCAGTTTGGCCCCCATCGAATTTAAGTCTCAAAACGGCCTCCCAACCTTTAGTTTTTGCTTCATTTCGACCCCCTAGCCCTAACCTGGTCGTTAAATCATTTTTACATCCATTCTTGGAAGAGTAGGACTGTCTTTTTGGCTCCCTAACTTGTTTTATTCATGCTGCATTTGGCCCCCTAAATTTTTTTGGCCCCTTACATTTTTTTGACTCCCTAATAATTGTGTTTCATGATGCATTTTCCAAGAATAATTGTGAAATGTCAATAGAATTAATTACCCTAATGAAATATTTGGAAAATGCATTTTCCAATGTAAATAATCACTTGAAAAATGCATTTTCCAATGTATTTTTTGAAATATTTAAAAAATCAATTTCTCTGACAAGTTTTATTTTTATTATAATATACACTAGCCCGATTTATTTATTTATTTTTTGAACTCTAATATCTTTAATTTCAACATCAATCACGTTCACATTTTTAGATTTTTCTCACTGTACATGCTCATGTACAATCACACGGAGTTTGAACGATATTGGGTAGTTTCTATGAAATTGGAGGTGACATATGTAAATATGAAGAGATCATTTACAAAATTAACAAACGGGTAGAATTTTCTTTTAATAAGAGTAATTAATTTTGATTTTGTTCTTCCGCGAGCTATTAATTTTGTTCTTATTAGGGTGACTAGGGTAGTTTCTTATTTGAGAACATGAGAAAGTCTCAAATAAGGGCAGATTAAAAGGAGATCAATTTTTACGAGATTAGATGTTATTATACAGTTATTTTAATTATTTAAGTTATTTTTGTTTGGACTTGATATTTTTATACTTGAGTTTGATTTTTTTTTGTTTGATCTTTTATATAAGAGAGAATTTTTCATAGGCCCCCCAACGTTTGCTGAACTTTCACTTTGGCCCCCATCGTTTTTTGCTCTCACTTTGGCCCCCAACCTTACGATTTTCCATCAGTTTGGCCCCCTACGCCTAACGTTGGCGTCAAATCAATTTTCCGTCAATTCCTTTAGGGGTATGCTTGTCTTTTTCCGTCAATAGTTTAATGTTTTACTCTCTCCTCGTTTTGTAAAATGCGGCGGTTCCACTTTCTCGTTTCTCTCTCTTTTTAAAATACCGAGTCCCTCCCACTTTTCATTCATTTGGTTTTGGTTTGTCGGAGATTCAAAACCAGAAACCAAAAACAAAAAACCCTTGCCTTGGCGAGCTAATTGTAATGGCGAAAAAGAAAAAAAGTGGTTTTTCGTCCCGGCGAAGACACGATGAAGAACCCGGCGGTTCTCGAACAAACGAGCGGCACAAAACCGGTGAATCTCGCCGGGCAAGTAGAGATGTTGATGTTGAGCCTGAAATAATCTCTCTCGTGGGTTCTTGGAGAATAAGGGAAGATGGTGGTTACTTCGACAGTGACACAGAATATTGTAAGTATTCTCTCATTTAGATTGATTTCTTTAATGACAAAAGTTTGTGCCTTTTGTGGATTCGGTTTGTATAGAAGGTTGTGTTGAATATGATAGGGAGAAATAAACAAGTTTTGAGCTTTTTTGGAAATAGTTTATTGTGGGCAGTGGGCACATTGGGTAATATTATACTCAACTAGGAGATTGTAATTGTTAATTAGGGTTTGCAAGGTTGTGGTTATAATTGATGAGTTCTTAATTGTTTTCTGCATTGTTTCTCTAATTTTCAGCACAATACAAGACAAGGTTCACCATTCGGCTTCAACACTGGGGTAGTTTTGACAAGAGAGAGCCAACTTTGTATTTGGATGGTAAGGTTGACTATATTGACCACTGTGATGCTGCTCAGTTCGGATTTGAATGAAATTCTAGTCATATTGGGGCATCATAGTTCGGAGATAATATTGTATAGCTATGTGGATCCTTGTTCCACTGTCTTTGGTGGGGGACTGAAACAACTTCAAACATATGAGCAGGCTATGGAGTTTTTAGAAGATGCTGTTGAGTTTAAGATGATTGATGTATACTGTCATGAAATTGAACTACCTGAAATGGTTGAGTTAATGCACGAGGAGAAGAGGAAGCATTGGCAAGGAGTCCTTGATTACCAGCTGGACAAGTGGAAAAGCTCTGTTGTTATCGAGGAGATAGAAGAGGAACAGAAAGGGGTTGAGGTTCAGAAACAGAAAGGAAAAGAGAAGCAGAAACATAAACAGAATGAAGCATTTGGTAAGGGGAAAGTGTATGCCTTGGAGTACCATGAATCTATGTTTGATATGGAAATTCCAACATCAAAGGAAAGTGGGGGCAGTGAGACAGGAAAGCAAGGAAATCTGGGAAGTGAGACAAGAAGGCCAGTAGAAGAACATCAAGGAGGGGTGGGAGGTGGTATGGAAAATCAGGGAAGTGAGACAGAAAGGCCAGTAGAAGGTCATCAAGAACCACCACCAGTTCCTATGGAAAATCAGGGAAGTGAGACAGATAGGCCAGTAGAAGATCATCAAGAACCACCACCAGTTTCTATGGAAAATCAGGGAAGTGAGACATTAAGACCCTTCACAGAGCAACAAGATGCATATTTTCCCACCTTTAAAGACTTGTCACCAGGAATTGAGGATGACATTGCAAGGGGAGGGATTAGGAGCTGAATCAGGAGGGTTCTTTGATGCTAATGATTTTGAAAATTTTCTGGTTGATATGTCACAATACACAGGTGATCTACCTAGTCAGAGCAATGAGCTTGACTTAGGTCAAACTACACAAGTGAACTCAGAAGGCACTAGACCTGTACCAGTAACAGAGGAAGACAGAAATGTGAATGAGACAGAGGATGGCAGAAATGTTGATGAGAGAGGGCAAGATAGGCCATTCACAGGTGATAATGATTTGGATGATGGTGCTATGACTGAGTATGAATCTGAGTCTGACAGAAGTGATGTGGGAGAGGATAGAGATACAAATGTGGAAGATGATGAGAACAATGGTGAAAGGAGTTCACCTGAGATCCCCACTGATGGTATGAATGGCATCCCCACTGATGGTATGAATGGCATCCCCCCTGAGACAGGATTTGAAGATGGTGATGATGACAGATATGGCTTCAATGATGATAATGTGAATGGTGAATTACACAGCCCTATTTGTTCTGATGATGAAGGGTATGGTAGGGGGTACAAGGATTACAAGCCACCTGCCAGAGATGGTGTACCTGATATTCGGGTTAGGATGAAATTTGCAAATAAAAAAGAGTTCAGGGAAGCTATCCTCCAGTACATGACAATGACAGGCAGGCAAATTAAAATTAAGCACAAGGACAAGAGAAGAATGAGGGCTACTTGTCTAGGAACAGATTGCAACTTCCATATATATTGCAAGCAAGTTGCAGCTACAAGATGCCTAGATTTTGTAGTTGCAACCATGAATCCCACCCACAATGTAACCTGCCAGCAAGATTTTCAGAAGAACAAAATACCTGCAAGAATGGTGGCTGAGAGGTTCCTTGAGAGGTTTGAGGCTAATATGGAAACTCCTGTGAAGCAGATCAGAGTCTTTGTTGATGAATTATTTCAGACAGAAATTTCCACATCCAAGGCATACAGAGCTAGATCTATAGCCAAGCAGAAAATTGAAGGGAGTTTCTCTGAATAGTATGGTCAGATTTGGAATTATGCAGAGGAACTTAATAGGGCAAACCCCAACAGCACCATTAAAGTGAAATATTCCCCAAGACCAGAAGTTGGGAGAAATTGCAAATTTATGAGATTTTATTGTTGTCTGGGACCACTTAAGGAGGGGTGGAAAGAGGTGTGCAGACCAATATTATTTGTTGATGGATGTTTTACTAAAGGCCTTTATAAGGGCCAAGTGCTAGCTGTGCTTGGAGTTGATCCAAGTAATGGATTTTGGCCCGTTGCTTGGGCAGTGGTTGAGAAGGAGGCAAAAGCCCAATGGTAATAATATTATATTTTTTTAATACAGTTTTAATATGTGCATTTATGGTAAGACATAATAATGATTTGATATGTTCTATTTACAGGTTGTGGTTTTTGAAATTAGTGATGAGAGATCTTGATATCACAGATTCAGAGCACTACACTTGGGTTTCTGATCAGCAGAAGGTAAATTTTTCACTCTTACTTTGATCACTAAAGATACAACACCTGGTGATGAATTGTCAATGACTATTATAGGGTCTAATGTTTTGTTATTTTGATTGAAACTAGGGTCTTGGTGCTGCCTTGAAGGAGTTGTCTCCACATGTACACCATAGATATTGTGTTCAACACATGTATAAGAATTTTAAGGGCAGACATCCAGGAAAAGAAATGAAGGAATTATTCTGGTCCATTGCCAACACAACTACTGTTGAGCTTTATGAGAGAAAGATGGCAGATTTAAAGGAGAACCTCCCACTTGTTCATGATACAATCACAAAAGCATGACCAAAAGGTGAGTGGGTGAAGGCATTTTTCCCCTTTCACACTAAATGTGATTGTCTTACCAACAACACATGTGAATCTTTCAATGCTAAGATAGTTGATGCTAGAGGTATGAAAATTATAAACATGATGGAAGCAATGAGGATTTATATGATGGTTAGGATAAGAAAAAGGGGTAAGTGGGGTTTGAAGAATACTCATGTTGTGACACCAGCTGTGAGGAATGTATTGGCAAAGAATTATGAATTGAGTAGGAAATGGAAAGCCATCACTAATGGAGCTGAGGGCTATGAGGTGAAAGGTTTGGGAAATAGTCAGTATGTTGTCCATCCTAGCCAAAGAGTGTGTTCTTGCAGGGCATGGCAGCTTTCTGGTATTCCATGTTGCCATGCAGTTGTGAGCATTCTAAAAATGGGAAGGAACCCGGTGGACTTTGTTCATGACTATTATAGGCAGAGTGAGTTCAACATACTATATGCTCATGTGTTGCAACCTGTAAATGGAATGGAAATGTGGCCTCAATCCCAAAAGCCTACCTTAGACCCTCCATATAATCTGAAATAAAATGGGAGACCACCATTGAATCAGAGCGTAGAAGCAGTAGAAAGAATTCACCCTAATGGTACTATTTCCATGCAACGACACTTCTTGTCTCACTGCAGAGGGTGTGGTGCTGAAGGACACAATGTCAGAACTTGCCCAAACCCGCTGTCTGGTGATATATTGCATGGTTTTGGTGTCAACCAGGGAAATAAGGATGAACCTGTAATTCCAACAGCACAAAATGAACCAGAGCAGATATGTTTGTTCTTCAATTTGAATGAATTTAATACATCATTGTGTAGCAGGGACTAATGTATGATATAGCAGGTTCCCAACGTTGAGCCTCGACAACCAAGAAGGAGCACAAGAACTGCTCCATCAGCTTCAGAAAATGTAAGTGATTTTGGCAGAATCAGTTCTCATGTTTGTATATTCTTCAATATTTAGGAAGTTCTTCAATTTTTCCCTTTTTTGTGTTTGTCATGGACTGTTGTGCCTGAGCCTGAGCAACCAAGAAGGGGAAAAAGACATCGGGGAGAATAATCTAATGTTGGATCTAGCTCATCTCAGCCCCATTCTGTTGCTGAAACATCAACCAGTGGGTGTGGAGGAGGCCGCGGCCGTGGAGGTAGAGGTGGGGGAAGGTCAAGGTACAAGAGTTATGAGGACAAAGTGCGTGAAAATGTCAACGCTGAGTATCTTGGACAAGAGCCTCCTTACAAGATTGGAAGATGGGCAATCAGGAATAGGCACAGGGTGCCTTAGTACAATCATGCATTGATTGTTAGCTTTTGGGTGTTTTTAGGTACTTAGACTATTGAATGCCTATTGTTGATGGCATTTTTTGAGCTTTGATGCAATATTATGCCTATTTTGGTTTGTTATGGCATTAACAGTTAGCATCATTGGTTAACTTGAATTGTTTAACAGTTAACAGTTAGCATCTAATTTTGGCCTGAATCAAGAGGCTTCATTTGGTAATGATAATTTCATAGCCAACTATCTTTACAGTGTTCCTTTATTTTTGCCATATGCAGAATGAAACAAAAATGCAGCAAAGTACTACCATACTTGCCAAATCTAACATGAAACACAATTTCCATTCACATCCTTGCATCAAACAAATTACAGAACATGAATAAAACACAACCAAATCTACTAGAATTATCACAAACCACAATGCTAAACCATAACTCACTAATATGCTTATCAAACCACAACTTCCAAACCCCCCTTCAATTTATTGCCATCCATTTGTCACCAACCGAAACCTTGCTCAATAACACCTTTCTAACCATAAATGCAGCAACAACAAAAATCACAGCAATAATCTTCCTCCTTGATGATACATGGCCTTCAATTTCTCTCTGCAGCTTCAGATTTTTTTCCTTCAACATCATCACCTCTTTTTTGGCTATCTTAGCCTCTTTCTTCACAAGCCTCAGCTCCTCTTTCGAATTGCTCGCCTCCTCATCCGCAATTAACTGTTCTGCTTCCTTCTTGTTGACCATATCCACCAAGCTATTAACCACTACCCTGCAATCCTTGCAACATTCTGGGTCGATCCAATCCCAAAAAGTGCAAGCCCTACCTTGGAACGGCCCTGGGTAATCACAAACACCAAACCTCCTACCTGGATTCTTATCGGTGGTTGACGTAAACATCTTGGCTATTGCAGAGCATTTTCACAGTGGTGGGTGGGTTAGTGTGCGCTGTGCGGATCCAGATGAAGAAGAAGAAACCATATTTGGGGATTTTTGGTCAATCAATTTTAAGCAGAAACGTTCCTCCTT
This sequence comes from Cruciata laevipes, assembly GCA_963678965.1. Classification (NCBI taxonomy): domain Eukaryota; kingdom Viridiplantae; phylum Streptophyta; class Magnoliopsida; order Gentianales; family Rubiaceae; genus Cruciata; species Cruciata laevipes. The sequence continues at coordinate 16,075,045 of OY787641.1, forward strand.
CTTCCCTATTTATTGAGATATTTTACTCGTCCACTAAAAACATTAAACTATTGACGGAAAAAGACAAGCATACCCCTAAAGGAATTGACGGAAAATTGATTTGACGCCAACGTTAGGCGTAGGGGGCCAAACTGATGGAAAATCGTAAGGTTGGGGGGCCAAAGTGAGAGCAAAAAATGACGGGGGGCCAAAGTGAAAGTTCAGAAAACGTTGGGGGTCTATGAAAAATTCTCTCTTTATATAATTTGCTGTTTTGGGTTTTAGGCTTGATTTTTTGGTTTTTTTATCTTTTAAATTTTGAGCAATATTTTTTCACTTTATTTCTTTGATCTTTTATGTTTTATGGCCTAAATTATTTAAAAATTATTGTATAGTCACCTCGAATTTTGTTGAAAGGTGATCTCCTTTTAACATGCACTTACCTTAAAGGGACCTTACATGAGATGCTCTCTTATTATTTTATCCATCAACTAATTATAATTATGTTATTATTTGTGGTAGAATAAATTAATCTAAGGGACCTTACATGAGATGCTCTCTTATTATTTTATCCATCAACTAATTATAATTATGTTATTATTTGAGGTAGAATAAATTAACTCTCGAGATTAATTTTAGTGTTATGGAATTTAATTTTGCTAAATAAAAATTAATTAATTACCCCAATCAAAACAAAATTCTATCTTTAATAAACTTTTATTTCTCAAAAATTTAGGAGGTCAAAACAATTTAGGGGCCAAAAAGACAGTCATACCTTTACAATAATGGATGGAGAAATGATTTAACGGCAAGGCTAGGGTTAGGGGGTCAAAATAAGAAAAAAACGTAAGGTTAGGGGACCGTTTTGACACCAAAATTCGATGTGGGGAAAAATTGGTAATTTGGCAAACGTTGGGGGCCTATATAATTTTTATTCAATGAAACTTATTAAAGGGTAAAATCATTAAAATATTCTAAAAGTGCTATCATTAGTTTTAAATAAAGATAAGTGTATTGTTAGTTGTTACCCCCTCCGTTCATGTATCCCTCAGGTATTTAGGCTGACATTAAATTTGTAAAACCGTACACCTAATCATTCTGGACGCGCATACTGCTGGTTATTTCCAATGTTTAGGTGACGTAAGAAAATATTTAAAAATAAATATGTAAATGCCAATTTAAATTTCTAGTGCTAAAATTTACAAAATTAATATCGATTTAATAGTGCCAAAACACTTTTTAAAAACTCAAATCACATGAGCACTTTACCATTTCTTAAATAAAACTCGAGATACATAGGAGCATGGAAGTCATGGCGTCCGCCGAGACCCGCCAAATGGACGATAGTCGTCATGGCGGAAAATTTTCATCGCCGCAACTGTTCGCCGTGACTTTTGGCGCATTTTTAACGAAAACATCTAAACAATGTTGTTTTGGTGAATTTTGCAAAGTAATTAAAATATTTGAACTAAAAAAGTTAAAATTTTACCTAATTAAAAACATACTTAAACCTTATTAAATAGAAAGACCAATTAGTTGTGGTCTAATATCTTATATTTCAAAATATTAGAAACGAGTTTACTCTCATTTATATTAAAATTAATTTTTTTTCTAAATTACTAGCAGGTACTCACCTCGCGTTGCGCGGTGTATTTGCACATATAATTTATTTATAACTAAAATGATGTTGTTAAGTGTATTTCAATTAATTTCGGTAGTTGTATTGTGAAATGTACAAGTAATTATAAATGTAAGCAATGAGGTAAATTTGTTGCATTGCTGGACATCGTATTCTTTTCCATCAAGATATATAAAAAAATAATGCGCAATTTCTTCTCCCATTCTTTCCACTTTCCTATGTATGTTCCCTTGGTTGAATCCTGCATTCTATGTTTATCTCTGTGGAGCTTGTATAAGCTTATCCCATCCTCCAGGATAGCTTCGGGTAAAGGAGACTTCTCAGCCTAGAGCAACGACATCTTCACAAGTGAGCCAAAACATTCATTTAACTCAGCCTCGAGCGCATCACGATTCTTTCCCTCATGCAGGTTATAAAAAATTAGCAGTGAAAATCCAGTAGTTGGACATGACTTGTCAAGCTTTTTTGGATGATTAGCTCCTAACATTCCGGTAAATTTTACTTAGAGTGTGAGCGCGTACAATGGATTCAGATGCATTTGTTGAAATAGTATGAAAGTCTAGTAGTAACGCTATATCAGATACCAACTTACTAAGCAAGTAATTTTTAACTTTATTTGTATACTGATCATGCAGCCTTATTATCTTTAGACAAAAAAACTCTTGGAATATAGGTCCACAGGTTTATAAGAGCTTTTGCAGGGCTTTGTGAGGTGCTGAGGAAAGAAGATAAAGGTGACCGACAACTGGAACTCATATAGGACCAGGTGGAAGCTGAGTAGTACTTCTCCACAACAATTTTCAGACAAAAATTGCAGAAACCGACCATATGAGAAATAAGACAATGTATTCTTGACCTTTAACCATGTTTAATGATCATAAGAATAGATAGTTTAAAGTAGTGTGTAAGATCTATTTATAGTGCACTAAGGTCTGCTATCCTTAAGAAAATATGCTATATTCCAGAAGCTAATGACAATATTATCAATAGTAATATGCAGTCAAATGTACTTAATATGACAAAAAAAAAAGAGTAGAGATAGTTTGATTCCTGGCAGCTTTCTTACAGATGCTATCAATCTTGAGTGCTACTATTCTGTACACAGACTTGACCATATGAACAAAAGGATTTCAGAGCATAAAAATATTGCTAACCACTTATTTATTATATTGAAACTGAGGCCAAATGGCCAGTTATAGCCTTGTAGGGCCGCAAGATTTACAATGTATCATGTACAAAACATACATTATTTTCTAACCTTTATGAAGTAATATGGGCATCGAAATGATAGAGAAAAAAAGAATTTGCTAAGATATAAACTAACTGAGTTTTATCATCAAGAGATGATAAACAAAAATACCAACAAGTTAGTGATTCATTTGCGCTACCTCTAAACCGCGCTCCAACTCAGATCCCTCAACCTTGATGGAGTCTATTGTGATTAATTCCTTCCTATTCTCAACCTTGGTTGAGTCTAAAACGTCATCTGATTCGTATCCTCAACCTTGACTGAGCCAAAAATGTCCCATATCAGCATCCTCAACCTTGATTGAGCTTTATTCCATATCTACCTACAACCTGGACTGAGTTAAACCACTTGCATTTTTCAGAGTGTGAGCGCGTATTTCTTGTCATTTTAATTGAAATAGTGAACACTGGATTTTGATGCATTTGTTGAAAAAGTATGAAAGTCTTGTAGTAATGCTATATCAGATATACTAACTTACTAAGCAAGTAATTTAGAACTCTCTTTGTATACTGATGATCATAGAGCCTTATTATCTACAGACGAAAAATAAAACTCTCGGAATATCTGTAACATTCAAAGCTCATGTATAGCTACAAAATTGCAAGAAAGTAATATAGTGTAAGAGCTGCAATGCATACAAGAAAATAGTACAATTGCAGTAATCAAATTATAATCTAAATAGTAGCAAATTAAAAAAATCTGAGCTAAGAATAAGACAATATAAACTTCACACTCTACCCTTTTGTTCCCTTTGAACATCCCTAAAAGAGGATCGGTATCTTATTAAGTTTCCAGAGGATCGGTATGTTAATAAGTTCCCTTTTGTACCCTTTGAACATCACTAAAAGATCAAAGAATATATGTCAACCCTAACGCTAATAAAAATGCTTCAAATAGAATTACCTATCAAGGACTCACCGTGCGTTGCATGGTGTTTTTTATTTAAGCATTTTGCACCAAATAATATTAAGAACTTTTTACAAATGTCAAATCTTTTCCCAACATTTTTGTAAACAATATAAAAAGAGATCGTGTAAAATGGGTAAGTAAGTTGTACTTACATTAAAAAAAAATTCCCCAAGTAACACAACGGTTGCCATCTCCATAAGCTCTTCAAAATCATTTATGGAAGTCTTAATTTTTTCCCAACATTCATTTTTTGAGTTTTAAAATTCACCAAAAAGGTGATTTAGACCCCAACATTCATTGAACTTTTGTTCAGAAAATTCAGTTTACAGTTATACGGAATTAACACAATTTCATGCAAAAAAGTTGGCAGACATTATGGTTCAAGATTTCCCAAGTATGTTAATTTCATTTGAGCTGCATATATATATGAGAAACAAGAAAGGCAGCAAACACATAGAAAATATTAACTTTTAATATTTATTTATTAATTATAAACAGGTTTTAATTTTCTGTAAAGGAGCTTATAAAACAACCAGATTATATTTTAAAACAAAAACAAAAAAGCAATTTGAATGCTTTAATCCAAGTGTTCAGACGAAAGGTGCTCAAGCTTGACACAAGAATGGGGAGCCGACCTGTGGTCACCACAGTATTCAAATTACCTAAAACCCTAATCTAGTAAAAAGGAATGTGGAATACAAATTACCTTTTTGACTGCCCACTCTACAACTGCACATTCCTCTACACTGCAGATAAAGGATTTAGGACAAAAACAACAATGTTAACTAACCTTTAGGGGAAAATGCAGATACATCAGGTAAACTTAATGGGATACATGGTGGCTGTCATTTTCAGTTCAAGGGACTGTTACCTCTACAATTGAGCTTCTTTTGGGGTGGGAAAGAAAAGATTTTCTTTTGGTTAAAACAAAAGCATCATCGCTGATCACTTCTATACCTAAACATACCAAGATAATGAATTTTAAAAATAATGCATTATAAACAACCAGCAAGCAAGATGGATGCATTATAAATAATACCCCTTTGTTGGAACACTTGACGAATAACCTCATTGTATGATCTGTTTGTGTAGTTTGCTTTGTGTAGACATGGATATGTAAAGAGAATGCACTCACACAATCTAAACTACTCTACATGCATATAGATATATAAAACAAGGGTAAAAAAGTTAGGTACGATATCCCATTACATTCTAGCAGTAGGAGGAGCAGTATACTGGAATAAAAAAGAAACAATCAAGCCATGTAAACTAATACCAAATGAAGATTTTATAATCTCTGTTTTAAGTGAGGTTGGGAATCATTAATCATATCCTTGTAATAATGCAAAAGTTAAACCAAGAGTAACACAGGATGATTTGCTTTTTTATCCTTGCCAGTTTAGCTTTAAAATATGCATTTCCTAACCTAATAATGTGTTTAATCCAATTCCGAATTCAAGCAGAATCAGCACTATTCTGTTCCATTTTTGTTTATGAGCACGATGAATCATATGCAGCTTTTGACCGGCGATAACGGGCAAGCTTATATGGACAACTGACCCCATAGATGCTCAGAAATGCATACTAACGAAAACCATTAACAATTCACAGATCAGCAAACTATATTGAGCACACCAGCCTAAATGAATTACATCAAAGATAATAAGTCATCACACTAACCTAAATGAAAATGACAAAAAGAGAGTTTCGTTAAGCTCTTGAGCTCAAAACCAGATTGTGGATGGGAAATCGCATCAGTCCCGATCTTATTGCAAATTCCTAGATATTAATGCAGCCATGTCACAGAGTAGAATAAATATGAGTAAAAATATAAAAATACTCAGATTCATGAAGGATAAAATAAGAATAAAATATCTAGTAGAGTAGAATCCAATATATTTTTCACCAACTTATAAGATCGAAATTATCTATAAATATGAAAGTTTAAAATACAACTCTAAACAGGTGTTTAGAATACAAAAAAATAAAAAAAGTGATGTAGAACAGATGAAACCATCAGGTCCTTAATAAACATTTTCTTTATGAATTGACCTACTACATCACTCAACTTTTGGAGAAATTACCTAACAGAAGTAACCAATTTATCTGTAGAATCTCAAGACTCAAAACAAAAGGGATAATATCATTCCAGAACAATGTTAAACACACTATGACGAGAACGAAAATATAATAATTAAAGACCTCACCATTAGCCAAATTGGACATGAGTAGTAACTTGGGTAATCAGCACCAAAGTAAAAGGATTCCACAACACCAAAGTAAAAGGATTCCACAGTCCCATCCACAGAATCTCGATCCACAAAATGCTCATCAAACCTAAACCAATTTTCCACTTTACTGCCAATGAAATAGATGATATTGCTTCTGCATCTGCTAGCTTTAACAGAAACACATACATTATCACCAAGAAATAATGCCCGATCCCCCAAATCCCTCATTTCTATCCATTTCTTTTCGACAATCGAACTTGAATACTTCAAATTGTATTGGTTCAACAGGGGGATGATTCATATTCCTAGCATGTAAATATTGGTAAACCATCAAGACATCTCCATCAGCTTCTGCCAAATAAGTTCCTTCACGAGCCCATTGATAATGTTAATTTACTATTAGCATGTACTATTTCTTGAAGCTGCGAGCCAATATTAACCAGCGGACAAGGTGAATATCTGATCATTAACACATGCAACATCCATGAACCTGTGACTGAATGCATCCTCAACGCTTATCCAAGAGGAATAGCCCGGTTTAGCGAATGCTAGCTGGCGAAAAGGGCCATTGATTGCAATAACCAGAAACTCATTCCCATCAACAACAACAGCTAGTTTTGTCTATGTATTGAAGAGAATCTGAAAAGGGTGTGCAAGAGGTAATCCTATACGAACCAGCCATAAGACCCCCATCACCTAAGGTGACAAGCCAGCCATAAGACCCCCATCACCTTCTTCCAATTGCTTCAGCCAGCTCCAGCCTGTGCACCTTATCTCTATACAAGCAGAAGAAACCCTTTCACTACTGTTTTCATCGTCTGATAACATCAGAAATGGTACCAAACAACGGCCAGGTTACGGCGGAAATAGCCCAGGAAAGCCCGACTGTCTCCTCTCTCCGTCGCATCGCCGCCCTCGAATCATCCCACTGCGATAAGTCGGCCAAAAGAGCTTGATCCCTACGTAACACCGCCGTGCGTACGATTCAATCCCACTTTAGAGAATTCCTAGTACGCAGATCGAGGAATCTCTGGCAGCTCAAGGAACTCGCCTTCATAAAGTCAACCCTCAACGCGCTTAAATCTTCAGTCGTCGATAGCTCCCGCTTGAATCCTATTATCGTGTCCCACGGAGGCTCCTCCAGTTAACGGAGAAGAAAGAGTATTGGTATTAACGGAGCTGTTGGAAAAGCTGTTGGACTTGCTCTTAGGATCGGAGATGTTAACGAAGGAAGTCGAATCCGTATTGGATTGTATCCAAAAGATGAAAGCAGAATCGATTGCGGACTAAGTGAGGGTTAAAAAAGGAAAATCTGAGAGGGGAGAAACCGAGAAACAACTCAATAACTATTTAATATTACTCTAGGATTATTATTACTATACAATTAAAACCCAATCAGTTTAAAGTGGAATTATAACGTGGGATTCTGAAAAAAAAAACAAAAAATAGGAAAATAGGAAAAAATCCAAAACCAAAAAGGACATCGTTTTAACGTGGGATTCTGAAAAAAAAGTAATAAAAAAAGGAAAATCTAAGAGGGGAGAAACCAAGAAACACCCAATAACTATTACATATTACTCTAGGATAATATTAGGATAAATATTTCAGTCTAATTTTTAAATATACATCCTAAATATATCTAGAGTTTAATATATTAACAAAATGCCGTAAACGCCGCAACGTAAGTGTCGTAACGACTAGTCGTCCTGGCAGACTGGCAGTCGACTAGCGCCACGGCTTAAAAGTGCGCCGTGACTTTCCTTGCATAGGAGTGTGCATTTTGTCAAACACTTCACAAATAAAGGCCGGAGAAGGAAAAGGAAACGTGTCTGCTTATTTCTTGCTTGCATAGCCAAAATCCCATTAAAACCTCGAGATCATAATTATTTCTTCTGCTTACAATCTACCGTAACGAACCATGACATTACACAGACTCAATGCCTACAGACCCGACTTGAATAGATTCACAGTAATGATCCTATCCACCATTAATATTCGCTGAAATGAAGCCGGAATTTGTAGCTAACTCTTCAATATCGCCGGCTAATTTCCGGCGAGTCACCACCGTGGTATTTTTCCTCGTTGCCGTCGTTTTCTCTTGCTTCGTGCTCTACAGAGGTGCCGAGTCCGCAGGGTTTACTCTGCCGACAGCTTATCACCCCCACAACAACCTCCCTGCCAGTACTTCCATCGATACTCGTTGGACGGTAATGTTGCCCTTTTAATTGATCTGTATTGCTATTGCAGGAATGAGAGAGGATGATGGTACTCATTGTGGTTTTATTTCGATCTGTATTTCTATTGTAGGCCAGAGAAGATGGCACTCATTGTGGTTTTATTTTGATCTCTATTGCTATTGTAGGACAGAGAGGAGTATAGTCTTGAAAATATATTGGAGGAGGCTGCTATGCGGGATAGAACCGTGATTTTGACAACATTGAATGAAGCTTGGGCATCTCCAAACTCGATTATTGATCTCTTTTTGGAGAGCTTTAGAATCGGAGAGCATACTCGTGCACTGCTAAATCATTTGGTGATAATTGCACTGGATCAGAAAGCATTTTTGCGTTGCTTGGATATACACGCACATTGTTTTGCTCTCACCAATGAAGGGGTTAACTTTTCAAGGGAGGCCTATTATATGACACCGGTGTATTTGGAAATGATGTGGAGTAGGATTAATTTCCTACGATCCGTTCTAGAGCTGGGATTCAACTTTGTTTTCACGGTACTTGTTTTCTCTCTAAATGCAAATTTCGCAAGTGAATATGTTCATAGACAGATCATGTTCACTAGCAAACTAATGTAATTAATGTGATGTCTTTTACTTCTGTTTCATGTACCTGATAGCTTATAACATTAACCTAAGTTATTTGTGTATCAATTATTTGACAATGCCACTGAGTTTAATTCCAAAATGACTCTGGTTTAAGACTGGGGAATTTTAATGGCATTTTATGTCCCGCCTATCTCTGAACATTTTACCCTGTCATCGTGCCCTTTTCTCTGGTCTCTGCTGTTATCTATTCCCCTTATAGTTTCTTTATTGTTTTAGGTTATGTTTGGCAGATTCTCGTTAATTCAAAACTATTATGTTGTTAAATATAAAAGCATTTTAAGGTCATCGTTGTGATAATGTCTTTAAAATTTTGATGAAGAAGCAGAAGGTGTTATATAGGGTGTGATTTGTTATAACAAGTTAGACTTTTCTCTAATAAACTTATGATGTGTGCTTGTGGAATTAAAAGCAAGCTCTATTAGTGAAAATGCATGTTATTGGTGTGCATAAGGAAGGGACGAGTAAATGAACCCTTTAGTATATTAAACATTTGGTTGTACTCATTTTTATTGAAATTAATTTAAAGTTCTCTATATTATTTATGTTTTGGGGGAATAATTGTGTAATATGTTTTAGATAATTTACTTGGGAAATTTGCACTTAAGGCAGATCTTTGTGTCTGTCTATGCTTAAGTAGATAATTACCCTCCCTGGCAGACATATGAACAAAATACAAGGAGAAAAAAGCTGTAATAATGGTTCTCGAGAGCTTAATAATAAGGGTTTGTGTTGCTTTAAGGATAAGCTTTAGGTCTATCCACTGTTTTCCCATTTTTGGGTAAGTGATTGCTGTCTAGTTTTTTCTGTGAAGTTGTTACTAAATAAATCGGACAGGAATATCTTTTCTTGAAGTTCCTCTAATTTTTTTAACTCAATGTCCATTTATTACTAAAACCTGGTTCAGTGAAAATGTATTTCTTGTGTACAGTGATATATAGGCTTGAGGTATTTGTTGTCTCAATACACTTTTTAAATTACACCTATATAGCTTATTAGCTTTCCTATTCTATAATAACATTTCATACACACTCTAAGGAAACATGTAATATACTTCTAGAAATTCAGTAGGGAACAGCTATAATTTCGCAAAAAATGATTATTTAACATAATTTTCACATTTAGCACATTATACCTTTTTTTACGCTGCTATACTTATTATTGGGATAATACAATATAGATTGAATAGTTTTCATTTATACACATGACCTTTTTTCTCTTGAAATAGGGAAGCTTCACAATTTATGAAATTGTGAAAAAAGTTTTCTTCGTGATGTGCCCGTCTGCCTTTGAAATGGGACACATGATAACAGGTTAAAGCATCAATGTGATCATCCATATTTTCATAGAAGCTGAGTAAAGAAGATTTTTTTATCACTGGATTGTTGCATTGGTTCAAGGCTCGTATTTGAACTTTTTATATATAAAAATCGTTGGCTTTGCATGTTTGTTCTTTAGCAGTTTACTTGAGCAGATGCTGTTATAAGTACGTAAAAAGAGAATGGTTAGAGATACTACTTATTTAGACAATTTTGTGCGTCATTATTTTAAGAATTAGGGCAGATAAATGAGAATGTTGGGATGAATGTCTAGACACGGTAGACTAAACAGGAAAATATTGCTGAACAGAAGGTTCTTGTGGTCCCAATATATTAATGTTTACAAGTATTTGTATATGTCGAATACTTTCTGATAAATGATCTATACCTTCAGGATGCTGATATAATGTGGTTTCGTGTTCCCTTTCCACATTTTCACTCCGATGCTGATTTTCAAATTGCTTCCGACCATTTTACTGGCAAATCTGACAACCTAGACAACATTCCAAATGGAGGTTTCAAATTTGTCAGGTCAAACAACCGATCAATTGAGTTTTACAAATTTTGGTACTTGTCACGAGAAACGCATCCTGGCTTACATGACCAGGATGTTCTTAGCAGAATTAAGAATGACACTCGGGTCCAAGATATTGGATTAAGAATTAGGTTTCTGGATACTGCATACTTCGGCGGGTTTTGTGAACCTAGCAAAGACCTAAATCATGTATGTACTATGCATGCAAATTGTTGCTTTGGGCTGGATAGCAAACTTCATGATCTCAGGATATTGCTTGAAGACTGGAAAAATTATATGTCTCTTCCACCAAGATTCAAGGGATCCTCTTTGGCATCTTGGAGTGTTCCACAGAATTGTAGGTGAGATGCATGTTTTAATACTCTGCTATAGTTCTATTTTATTTTATTTTTTGGATAAAAAAACAGAAATTAAATGATTTTTATATGAATAGCTTGAGTTGAAGCATTCTAGATCTAACTAAAGTTTTTATCTTCATGGGTGTCATAGTCTTGATGCATTCTTTCATGCCGATGTTCCAGCAGAGAGTGAGAGGCAGCTGCTGAATATGGTTGAAGGCTTTCATAAGACATTATGAATGATAATATTAGTTTTGAAGTTCTTATGGAGGCAAGACTCATCTTCTTTCTTATCCTCATATTAACTTTCAATTCTTGTACCAACACCAATTGCTAGGCTGCCCTAAAAGTTTTTTCTATCCCACCTTATTTTTATGGTTGCAGAAATAGAGTGATCTCGTTTTCCTTTAGTAATCAAAACAATAAACCATTGTACAGTATCAGGGACACTCCTCTTATTCTCTGTTAGACTGTGACACTGTTAGATGCATTTTAGTTTGCTTCTAATGGTTGGAATATCTCTAATTCAAGAGGCATTGTCATAGTCAATTTGGTGGCGTCATTTCTGATGGACAGTTGAAGCTTGAATATTAAAGTATGCCGTAAATTGCCTATCTTTCATGAAGACTTGATAATTCCCCTTGTTATCTCTTGTATGCCCATGTGAATTCTTGGTTTTAACGGCTGTATTTTTTGTTTTTGAAGGGTGCCAACTGCCAACCAACAATTTCCAGATGCTGCTTGTCCCGAGAACAAGTTACCAAGAGCTCTGGTTTCTGTGATATATGTATATTCCTTCTGAACTCTCTCTTGTTTCATCTTGTGCTGATCTGCTTGAAGAAGTCACTCTACTAAGTACCGGAGACATTGGTAGGTATTATTTTTGAAGCAAGAGACATTGGTAGGTATTAGTTCCTTATGCACATGGCGAGTATCTGTCATGCTAGGATTCTGTGATGGTATGGTAGAGCCTTGAGGTGATTTCTCCTATGTCTAGCAGAGGATATTGATAGATTTTCAGTCAAAAGTCATCATCAAGTGGAGTAGTAGCTATTGATGGTATGTGTAGTTCTTCTATTAGGCTTCTTGATGTGTTAGATATGTATTAATTATTGCTTAATCAATGTTTAGTAGAAATAAATGCAGAAGAAAAAATATTTTCTGGAGTTTTTTCTCTTAAACTGATTATTAATATATTGTATATTTCAACATGAATAAAGAAAGAAAAAGTGTTTACACAACCTATCTTACTGTATGCCACAACATTTCTCAATGATAATTCTATGAAACTATTGGTATTTTGGCATACAGTAAGATAGGTTGTGTTTGTGGAGGTTTTTATCATGATATAATATGTTTATTCAGTTGGGAGAAGCCATAAATAATCCTCTTCTAATTTATTTTTTAAAAACTTATAACCCATACTGCCTGTTGTTGAGTCGTTGGCTAATGGAGGGGATTCACGACAGATGAGAACAGTGCATTTTGAACAACAAAAATTGGTAATAAGTGGAGAGATCCAAGAGGTTACAAACTCCTCAATAAACTCTCTAAACCATCCATGTGTGACATGGAAACACACCCTTTAGTCCAGTACTATCAAAATTGAAGGGCGTTCCACACCTGCACATTAACATCAGATGTTAATGTTTTGAGCTCGGGCGCTTGATACCATTTTTTAAAGCATTTTGAGCTAGACCTAAGAGGTTAAAAACTAGTCATTAAACTTTTTAGAACTTGACATGCGACAATATTTACAATATTAAATTTCTACCACTATGAAATAAATACAACCATCAAATTTATTCCGTTTCCAACATGGAAGAGTTCCAAATCCAGCATAGATTAAAATTTGGGACATTTTCCCAACACATACAAAATGTCCAATACTTCATACAATGCAGTTTTTCCCTATATGAATGTTTTGGATAAGTGCCCTGAAACTTGTTCAGACCCATGCAGAATTAGGGCCTTTTCAGTTCTCTGCAAACTTATCTATACTCAATTCAGTAAAATTACATGATGTGTAACACCATTGGCCATTGGCTGTTCTGATCCATAATGCATCTTTTTCTTTTTTTGACTGCAATCATGCCTCTTCAAGCAAAACTGATGTGCAGGCCAGCAGAGACCCCAGCTCCTCTGGAGTCGCAGATCCGGAACCTTGCCATCTTATCCTACCATATTTGTCGAGCAGGAATACATATCTGGAAAGAGGCAGTTACACTTAGCACAAACCATCGAGTTAATGAAAGGACAGAGAGTAGAGGAACAAAAAAATCAGTGTTGCTTACCCAGTCAGAAGGTTTAGTATTTTAAGCTCTTTTCTGAAATAAAAATGGTCACCAAAAGAATATACAACTTGTCTCTGCAGCGCACTCTTCATGTCATCGAAATTAGATTTCCTCATTATCCGAAGAACAAACTTCTTTACCGGGCTTCTTGTCAGTAACCAGGAATCTATGAAGGAGACCTGAAGAATTCAAAATGTTGATTAGTAAGCTGAGTGAAATAATCAGAGAGCTTCTGAAGTAAGTTCAATTCTATAGGAACACAAAACCACGTAATTCACATTTGCAGTTCCAACCTAAAAGTTCATTTCTTTAAGTACAAAACATTCCCGTGTACTCAAGTAGCTAATACACTACCAAATTTCTTCCAGTTTCAGTGAAGGTTACCAATTTTTTCCTTACTCGATGAAATTAGTTCAAAATTGGATGAGCCCCCTAGAATTTGAAGACGAAAAAGAGAAGAATAAAGTGAAGTGAAATCTCTTTTACTTTAAGAAAAGTTTTAGGTTTCAAGAAAAGTTTCAAACAGTTGGTTGAAACTTATCATTTCTCATAATTTAAGTATAACATGTAATATAGAAAAAGAAGAAGTATAACATGTCCTTTTCTACGGCTTATTCATCTTCTCACAATCATTAAGATTTAAGGAGTGGCTCCTTATATTTTACACATTCCGCCGGGTGTTTAAAGGCTATTTATGCACTCTTACAAACATTGCGTATATTTCTCCTCTTTTTCCGTTCAATTAGGTATTGACAAGGACCCAATATCCTACTAATCCATAGCGCTGCTTCTGTTATAATCATATTTTTGTACAGATTCAATACTAGTTGCTCAAGATCTCAATCAACAAAACATCGCTGGGAGCATTTCCTTCGATATTTAGTAGTTCCCGAGATCACATGGAAAGAAGCCCTTCTCCAGTTGATCTAACCAGCTGGAAGCTTACACGTTATACCTTTATCAATCCCCCCATTTTCTTTGTAGGCAGAGCCCAAATATATAATCATATTGATACTTCTGTGATACACATTAAGTTTCAATACTGCTTTTATTTACGATATCATTTTAAGGTTCTAACTTGTCATTAAAAACTCTCTTATCATAGCAGTTAGGACTATATTATCACCACATCCACACATTTGTAAACTGAAATCATGAACGGTAATATTAAGACGATTCCTGACCTAGACCTATTCATTTTCCTGCATATGTTACATCTTCAAGCATGTATCTTGTACTTTCACATAAACTACAGCCTACAAGTACTACTCCCTTTCCATTTAGCTGTTACTTTCTATTTTAGTTAATACTGAGACATACTCCCTTTCAAGATGTAGATACTAAGGGTAAATCTTGTTACCCTCTTTTTTTAAATGTAAAACTTATGTATAGAGACCAATTTAATCATTTAGTACATTAGTATTTTATTATAAATTTGGAAAAATATTTGGTTTACACTTTCCCATGCTCATTCTCAGCAAAGTTTGGTTGATTCTATAAAGCCTTGCATGAATAGTTAGGTAGCAGTACCAGCAAAGATTTCTAAGCACATAACAATTATTGCTGAGAAGAATCAGTGGCTTCAGCTAAGAACACTTTAAAACCATAGACTTAAACAGCAAAGTATACACTAAACACACCTCAAATAAGTGTAGGTCATTAGAGTCCATGTATTCATTGAGGAAAGGCACACTCCAAGAATCAATCATTGCCTGCCAAGAATTTTTCATATTCAAGTAAAAAAGATTGGTCATTGGAAAGATTAAAATGAATAACAGTGTAATCAATAAGCACGTCAAGTTACAACCATCTTAATGTCCAAAATGAATAAATTGGCAATAATGCTTAGTCTGAAAATGCAAATTAACCAGCCCATTTCATACTTGAGCTTTAATTCACACCAAATGTCCAATGATTTGGTTCTACATGACCAGTGAGAAAATTGCTTTCGATGCATAGTAAAACGTATTAATAAACAGAAATTGTGAGCCAGGAAGCTACTCATATTTAAATATTTAACAAGCCTGAACATCTTACTATATACACTTAATGAGCATCAATGTCTATGACCATTCATACACTTTTAATCAACACAATCTCACAAATCCACTAAATGTGATTAGTTTCCTACACCCTCCTCTGATCTTCTCAAAAATTGGCCCAGGCGACCATAATGAATAAACTACAAAGTTGAAACCATAGGTTCATATCCTTGGTTGACATATTATGTCACTTAGAGAGTGCATCTGGATATACACCCAGTGTTTGTGAATGAAAGCAAATTCTATCCTCACTCTCTCAGAATATCCAGTATAGACAAAAAAAGGTTCTGAACACCCAAGCAGTACAATCATCAAATCTGTTCAACTCAGGGATCTCCTAATTTCAGTTCAAATCTATGTACTGATAAACAATATTCAAGGTAAAGCTAATATCTCCAAGTAAATCTCATGATGAAGGTGATTTTTACAGATTTCAAAAATCTACTAATGAAACATAAGCATGTATTTAATCGACATACATTATTCCAGTAAAAATAATAACATTGATCTTAAGGAAAGAGTTTTTTGAACCTGTGAGCTTGCACGGAACGAAAGGCAGAGGAGCGAAGCTTTTGGAATGACTAATTTTTCATCTTTTATAGTAGATGAAACGGGAAGCTTGAGTGTTGAGCCATTAGAATAGTTCACGTCAAATTCAGGAAATTTCACAGCCGTGATTGCCGGAATAATGATCTTATTAGCAGCTGCAATCTTCCATAACAATAGGCTCGAATTTAAACACATCATCACCACACAAAAAGAAAACTAATTCCATCAGCATGAAACCACTGGAGGAAATACCTTGCCACCATGCTTCTTCATTTCATCAATGTCGGCAAAATAACCCCTGTTTAACTCATCTGAACTGCCCTAAACCAATCACACGAGTGGAATGATTAACAAACATAGTCCACAAATCCTAGTAAAATATAAACAGTACTAACAACTCAAACTTACAGCCTAGCTCGCTCTTTCTCGATAGCAGTCTTGCTTGCCAGCTGTCAATTAAAAATGCTTCTCAGTAAAACTAAAAGAACATATAAACAACCAGATCTCTCTCCCTTCCAGCTTAATCAACACATGATTATTTTTTCATAACATATTCAAGAAAACAACCACTTGTTCATTAAATATATCTAACAACTGCTTTATGCAAAACTAATATTTAGAAAATATATATTACATTTAATATCTTCCGTGATCAGATTGTTATAATTGATAACTTAAAGTTTAACTTCAATGGAAAAAATCATCGGAGAGAAACTGAGGATGAACAATAACCTGGTAGATATCGAGGAAGCGGCGGGAGGTCCATTGGGAGGGACTTTGTACAAATTGTGTTGGAATAAGATTTCTGGGATTCTGTAAAACTGAGGTTAATCTCTTCAATCTTAACATGTTTTCGAGTCTCTCTTTCACCAAACAGCCTTCTTCAGTTCAATCAACCAGATACGACGTCGTCCAATGGGCTCACCCGCTAGCCCATTTTAGCCTGTTTAGTGTTTACCCCTATTTTATTTTATGAATATAAAATTAAGTTTTCCGTTCAAGGTCCTGGAGGCGGGACTCTGCTCTCCAGGAATCCGGGGTTAGTTCACGCGAGGCATTGATTTACACTTTTCTTCATTTTAAGTTTTTCATTCTGAATTTCGCTGAGTAGCAGGTGGTTTGAAGGTCGCAGCTGCAGAAAAGAGTGCAGTTATGGCTATAGATGGGAGCTTTAATCTTCATTTTGAGTTGGATAGGTTTCTTGCTCGGTGCCCGAGGATTTCTGCACTTTCTGAGTTCGATTGTTTACTGAAGAAGGTATTTCATGCTTCACTCACTGTTGTTGGATTAGTTTAACTTCGAATCATCTGTGTGCGTGGGGTTGTGATGTAATGTGGACTTGTCCGATGTAGGGGAAATATGTGAAAGAAGAGGAGGTTGTTAGTACAGTGGGAGATTTGTTTTTGCATCCAAACTATACTATTCCAGTGGTGGGATGTTTTCGGCCCTGATGCATAAGATCTTGGAGAGGGTTGTTGGGTTGCTTCATAAAGTTCCAGACTTGAGGTCTAACTTGGATCAGTCGGATAGATTAATGGTGGAATACGATGAGGGTAAATTCCTCAGAGAGTACGAGGATTTGGATAGTGCTGAGCTTGTGCATGTTGTTGATGTATATTGTAGATGTGGAAAGGGCTTGAATCTTCATGAGATTGCTTGTCTAGCATTTTGTCGAGCCTTGGATATGGATCCTTTTCTGTTGAGGTAATCACAAGACTCAACAGAGATGATATTACTTCAACTTGTATTTTTACCCATCTAATCCAACTTATTTGGTGTATGCATGTGCGTTGTGCATGCTTGTGGTTCATGCTTTTCATTGAGCTAGTGCAGTAGTAGTATACTTTTTCTTGAACACAAATTGTGCTCTTTGTAATAATTTATCAGTGTGTCACTGCTCTTTATAGATGTTATTGATTTGTTATTTTTCTCTTTCCAGCCTGCTGTTTTACTAAGAATATTTGGAAGAGTACTTTCATTTGTAAGAATATTTGTTTTACCTGGCAAAATTTTACACACAGTCACACATTAATGGAGAACGGGAATGGGTTCGAGAGCTATGTCCTGGTACACCACATAGCGAAGCGGCACAACATTGGGACTTTGGCTCGAAGCTGCACCGCCTTCGGCGTCTCCGAGATGATATTGGTCGGCCACCGTGATTTCAACTCCTTCGGCAGCCAAGGCACCACGTCCCACCTCAAGTTCCGACATTTTTATTCCTTCTCCGAGGTCCAATGCTACCTTAAGGTCCGTGGTTTCTCAAATTTAATGTTGGTTGAGTTTGGGTAGGTCTTTGCTTACTAGAATTTTGTTTCTGCTTTTGAGTTGATTTGTGAATTGGGATTGTACTTTGGAAGTTTATGTGGACAATTGTGTGTAAAAATGGAATTTTATAAATGTTAATTTTGGGTCTAATCAAAATATGTGATTTAGAGAGAATTATGATTGGTTAAGTGCGATAGATTTATACTTGGAGAGGGGTTTTATGATTCTTAGCAATGTGTTGGTCGGATTCCTGTGTGTGGCATTGTGTGGTTTATAATTAATCTATTGGTTATGCATCTGGGTTGATTTGTGAATGGGGAGGTACTGTAATTTATAAGTTTTTGTGGGAAAATTGTGTATATGAAAATGTGATTTTTTTGAATGTTTATGTGTCTGATCGACATGTGTGAATTGGAGGGAATGATGTTTAGTAAAGTGTATAAGATGGGTATACTTGGAGTGGTACAAAGATTCTTAACATGGCGTCGGACCTGTTTAACATTGCATAGTTGTGACAATTAATCAATTTTTGGAGCCGTTTAGAATTCTTAACATACACTTGGATTGCATGTTTGGTTGGTTTGGTTATAATTATTGGGTTTTTTTTGGTGATGTAGGAGAAAAACTGCGACATATGTGGTGTGGAGATCACAGATGATGTCGTGGCTGTGGATAAGCATCCCTTTAAGAGAAACACCGCATTTGTCCTTGGTAATGAGGTACTCTTTTCTTTACCAACTTTATTTAAATGATTTAATATATAGTGTGCTTTGGTCACTGTGTTTTGATGATCAAAATCCTAGTTTTACATATAATCTTTTCAATCGTTGTGGTATGAGATAAGTCTCTTCAAGCATGTTCTTTCAACTTTATTAAATTGTCTGATTTTGTTTGGTCTTGCATTTGTCATGATAATGAGCTCTTTATATATATATATATATATATATATATATATATATTTATGTCTTTGGTATTTGTATGTATGAGTTAAGTAACTAAATTTGTTGTACTAGATTAATTCTGTAGGGAATGGGGCTCTCTGCAAAAGAAATGGAAATATGTGACTTTTTTGTTTACATTCCTCAGTACGGTTGCGGAACCGCATCTTTGAACGTTACAGTTGCGGCATCAATTGTTCTACACACTTTGGAGGTGAATAAAAACGATATGTTTATGGTGTGTTTGGTTGCTAGAATTGGCATTGGCATTGGTGTTCAAATTCAATAGAATTGGTGTTACAATTCATAGTGAATTCTAGTGTTTGGATAATCAAAAGAATTGCTTAAAAATTGAATTGTAGTGCCAATGTAATTGAATTGTAATTGTTAAAATTACAATTCAATTTTTAAGCAATTCTTTTGATTATCCAAACACTTTTTTTTTTTTAATTTGGAAACCACCGAGGTGGGGGATTTTTATAGCTTTCCCAAGCTTCATTAAATAAATAAAAGTTTGTTACATTAGTGATTAAGAATATTGAGATAGACTAGTGAAAATTTCTAAACTAGTGCACTTCTCTCTCCGTGAGATTGATTCATGGGAAACCTTCTTGAGATCCAGAAATACCACCCCTGGAGCACCTACCCCTTGGTGTCCTGCAACCTTGTGATATTCAGATTCCAAGCCAGGTTTTCCATAATCAAGCAGAAGGAAAGAGAAGTGAGACTACTAAGTGGCTAGCAAAATTGCCTATACAAAAGAATGCTATCTGTGCAAAAAAACAGATCAGAGATTGCATTCTAGGCATTTATTCTCCTGAAATGAGGGAGAGATTGCTCAGTAAACAAGATTCCCTTAAGTTCATGGGGAATTGAAGCCCGAGAGAAGACTAGTCTCCGTTGAGTTTCCCTTCCTTTCTTGGCCAAAAAGTCTGGTGATGTGTTTATCTCTCTGTAAACATGAGAGATCATGATTTGTTTCTCCTCCATAAGTTTGATCAGTTGAACAAACTGGTTCCTGAGTGTCCATGGTGGCAACTGCTCCTTCTTGAGTACTTGGGTGAGTTGCAAGCTGTCTGTCTCCATCATCAAAGGCTGAAGCCCCTTCTGAAGTGATAGTTCCAGTCCTGCAGCAATTGAGAGAAACTCTGCATGCAGAGGTGAGGTAGCATTTACAAAATCCTGCATCCCTACAATGAGATTTCCATTATGATCCCTAACAATACATCCTAGTCCAGCTTTATCAGGGCCATTAAATGAGGCATCACAGTTTGCCTTAAAGCCTCTATCAGGAGGGTTCCATTTAATGACCTTGATAGTTTTGGTTCTCCTTCGTTGAAGAAATGGAATAATCCCATGATTTATGTATGTTCTATCAGAAGGAAGTGATAAGCATAAAGGTTTAGCAGTGTATATCATGAAAGATAGATTTAAAATCCTTTTCCAAATATTGTCAGAATGGAACCTCTCATTATCATATAGATATCTGTTTCTACTCTTCCAAACTTCCCAACAGATTATCATAGGAAGGTTGGTGAGGAGTGATTGAGTGACAGATGACCTAGATTTACAAGACCAGTAGTATGCAAACCTATCAAATATTGTTGCAAAACTAAGAGTGGGCAGACCTAGTATTGCATGCATTCTGTTCCATAAAGTCAATATCAGTGGGCATGAGTTGAAGAAATGGGACATATTATCAACATGATTGCAGGCTGGGCATTTTGATACCATATTTATGCCACTTTTTCTCAAAATGTTTGCAAAGGGGAGCCAGGTATTGAGAAGTTTCCAAATGAAAATAGAGATTTTCGATGGAACCTGATTACTCCACAACTTGGAGTGGCATCTGAGAGGACTGAACACTGGTTGCAATGATTTGAATGCAGATCTGATGCTAAATTATCCTGTAGGGTGTGGTTTCCATATGAGGAAGTCTTGATGATTTTCCCATAGTTGTATCATTTCCTCAAGTTTTTGGATGAGATGAGGTTCCAGATGTGGACTGAGCTGAGGAAGAAGTGAGATTTTTGCATTTTCCAACTCCTTAACCTGCAAAAAAGGCATAGGTTGTGGTATTTTGTCTGGCCATTTATCTATAAGAGGACCTTCACCAGTCCAGTTAGCCTCCCAGAAGCTACAGCTGCCATCTCCAATTACTACTTGAGTGTGCTGAGAAGCATGAAGATTAACTGCTTTGTACCTGGCCCATGATTCAGATGTCATAGCACTGTGTGGAAGTGACCACATATACTTTGCCCATAGAGATTTTCCTATCTGGAGATTCCACCAGATTTTCAGAGAAGCAGCCTCCACTGTGGTTGACAGTGATCTCACTCCCAGTCCATCACTCCCAGGTAGGGGTGCTAATTGAGTCGAGCCGATCGCGAGCAACTCGTGCTCGAACTCGGTCAAAACTCGGTCAAAACTCGACTCGATTTAGCTCGACTCGAACTCGGCTCGACTCGAAGAGTTAATGAGTCGAGTTTGAGCAAGACATTACTCGACTCGAAAACTCGCGAGCAAGCTCGATATCTCCATTTAACTATTGATAGTTTTATATTATTATAAGGTTGTATGTTTTTAGAAAAGTGTCATTATTATATTTAAATTTACATTAGAGTTATATTTCTTTACACTAAACATCCGTTAATAAATTAAATAACATTTTTATGGACAATCTTTCTAATAACAAAAATTGTAAGTGTGTGATTTTATGCCATTAGTTTCACCCACATGTATTACACAAAATCTTATATGAGGCATTAGGCGATATGATTCCATCACAAATATTATCCACATTGTGTTTTTACACAAGGTCAATATGAACTAATACAGCATCAATTAATAACCGTTCAAAAGAAGGTGAACTTCAACAAGAAAATGCACAACATTAACTAAAAACTACTGTATATAATCAACTTTACCTTTAGATTCCCTCAAAAAATTCATTCTTATTACAAATATTTTATATATATATACACATATTCCATTTCACTCATCACAAACTCTCATGTTAGTCAACCTTATATTTAGACAGTAGATTATTTAGCCATAAAGATCATCAAAACATAACTTTTATACATTGTCATTATGAACAAATCAAGCATCAATAAAATAACCATTAAAAATGTGACAGACAACAAATGAATGTATGAGATTAATTACGGTCCACGTTGGAATGCATCAATATCTTCATTTTCCTATATGCATTAGGTTATTTACCCATTCAATAGATGAATAAGGTTTCTTATATTAATCCTTTGTGTAAAGGGATTTATTGAATCTTGCCTATATATATATGATATCTCTGTATTAAATTACATATAGTTTACGTGATTATTATACATGTGTTATAGGCTTGTATGCTTGCAATGTCTTTGCTTGAACTTTTTTATATGTCATTTCGGTTCGGTTCAGTTCAGTTAAATAAATTTATATTTTTTCAGGTCAGATGTACTTAAACTTACATCAGTTCAATAATTTATTTACTAAACTTTATTTTATTGTTGTAGATTACAATGATATCAAAATTATTTCATTTCAGTTCAATATATATATATATATATTATATATATATATATCTGTTCATATTAGTTCAATTCAATATATTTTAAAAAAATTCAATTCAATTCAATCCAGTTCAGTTTAATAGAATATTTGATTATCTTAAATTATGTCTTTAAAGGTTTAAATTTTATTTTGAAAAAGATTGGAAAGCCCACTAACAATTGCAAAGCCCAATTGCAATTGCTAGTAGAATCCAATAATAGCAAT
This sequence comes from Cruciata laevipes, assembly GCA_963678965.1. Taxonomy (NCBI): domain Eukaryota; kingdom Viridiplantae; phylum Streptophyta; class Magnoliopsida; order Gentianales; family Rubiaceae; genus Cruciata; species Cruciata laevipes. Next base: position 16,097,948 of record OY787641.1, read on the forward strand.
TGCATTTGTCAAAAAAGAGCCGTCCGCAATCTTCCAACTTCCAAGTCTCCCCTCTTCGGCAATGAGTCTTCCGACGGTAAACAGTGAACCCTGACCCTCCCCCTCGCCTTCGAATACCAAATATGGTCCTGAAATTCACCAAATTCACCGGATAAAGCCTGGATTAAGCTCAATGGTCGAAGTTGGAGGTTCGATGGATGGTAAGATTATTTTTTTTGGAAGTTTTGTAATTGCAGGTCGTGCATATGTTGCCCATGAGGTTTTGTTTGCGTTGATTGTGCTTGACAGTATAGATTGTGTGCGTAATTTGTGCTTGACAGTATAGATTTTGTCTGTTTATTGTTGATTGTGTGCCAGTACAGAAGAAAAAAGTATATGCTTATTGTCGATTACGTTGAAACGTTTAATGTTTAATGTGATCAGGAAACCATCATCGGCAATATAGTATATGCATGATACTCTTGTCCCAAATCATAACAAGAAACCAAAAGAGTAGCTGCATGATAAAGAACTGCAAGAGTAATATGATTCCTGATCATATTTACTCAACATATTAATGTCTGTTTTATTGTTTATTGTTGATTGTGTCCCGATTTTGTCTGTTTATTTTGATTGTCGTTAGTTGAATGTATATGTTGAGTAAAGCTATATAAGTTAATTGATCAAGGCATTTATGAGCATTGTGGGGGTGGAAATAACTCTCTGTTCAGGAAATACTTTGGTCTTGTTTAGAAAAAACAGCTAAAAGTCCACATTGTACCTTTAATGTGCAAGAAAAATGGGGATAGGCCATTTTAAGCTTGTAGACTTGTATTAAAAGTATGTCTTTTATATAAATGTCAAATTGGTTGCTGTTTTTTCTCTCCTTAATGTTGATGATTTTGAGTAAATTTCAATTAGTATTGTTCTACTTAGTACGGAGTAGACTAAAAAATCAAATACACTTGTAATAGATGTATTGATATATATTAACTACTTGTTTTGTGCAGGTATACCTAGGAAATCATTCTTCCAATCCCTTAGCAGCTGAAGTTGTAACTAGTTGGCTTGCTTTTTGCGGTTAGTAATGATGCATTGTGAAGTGCTTATTTGTGCATATGAATTGAGTAAACTTCATATTTGTGCTTTCATCTAAGTTTAGTTTACTTTTATTGTCCTCATGTTAGTTTGTAACCCTATGTGTTTGACCCGAATCTACTTGAAATCATTTTTTGTTTGGTTTGGCATTGTTCCAGTGCAAAACCTGCATCTCTTTTTTATGTATGATTGTGAGAAATCTGTATAGACACCAGCTTCATGTATGCAGTTCATCTATGTCCTATCCCATGATGTCTATGAAAGATAGTTGGCCTTGTTAGATCAGTTAGATGTTGTCCTAATGTGTAAGACCTCTTTTACTGGTTTCAAAACAAATTGTTGTAGTATGTGTACGACCTTTTGTAAAAATATCGATAGTATTCTTATGTAAAGTGCACTTTGCTGGAGGTGAAGCTTTGTTTTATTGTGACTTGCTCTCTGTCACGGTTTCTGTCAAAAACCTTAAGATAGCTTTCTGTCACGGTTTTTTTTTCACTTGCTCTCTGAAAAAGGAATTTTTTGCTCTTTAAGTTGTTGTTGATCAAGTTTTGCTCAAATTGTTTTTACTGGAACATGCAAAGTGGAAAACAAAGGAATAAGAATAAAAGCAATGCAGCTCTCAATAAGTTAAACAAATGGATTCATCAAATTTGACACTGTTTGTTCTTTTATCTATGTTTGGTTCATCAAATTTTGTTTGCAGGTGTACGTGGATGTTTTTTGACCCGGTCATATCTAATGCATATGTTACCGATATTCTACTCCATGCATTTTTACCAATACTCTCCATCTAATGGAATACGTAAGATTATATGGTGTATGCCTACGGAAAGCTACAAATGCTTCTATATCCATAAGGTAATTTCTTCTTTACTCAACATGAAATAAGAGTTATCTCTATATGGACGTTCTTCATTGTCGTAATTAATTAAATACATTTGGTTGTATAATTTGTAGGAAATTGGAGAAGATCGGTGAAGAATTCGACGCAAAGACTCGTGGAATATTTTTGAGCATCCATTATTAATGCTATCATTTTGAATGATGTAGAAATATCATTTTGTATAAATATCTAGGAGTAAAGATCAGTCAATCACTCTTGTTGTTGGAAAAATAGTAAAATCCTTCTAAATAATGGTTATATATATAAGTGTATGTTCTGCAAATTAATTCTGGTATTAGTTTACTGATTTTTTTAAAAAAAAAATTAAAAAAATTTCGAGTTCGAGTCGAGCATTCTGAGCTACTCGAGTTCGAGTCGAGCTACTCGAGTTCGAGTCGAGCAAACGAGCAACAAAAGATATTGACGAGCGCGAGCTCGAGCGTGTTATAATGAAACTCGCGAGTATCGAGTTCGAGTCGAGCAAGGGTAAAATAGTTAACGAGTCGAGTCGAGCAAGCCTATGCTCGCGATCGACTCGCTCGATTAGCACCCCTACTCCCAGGCCATTAGCATGTTTTGGCCTTGTTATTTTTTCCCATGAGGCCCAATGCTTCTTGTTTTTCCTATTTTCATTGACCCCCCAGAAGAAGTTACTGAACATGGATTCAATCAGGATATGTGTTGTTTGTGAGTACACTTCCCATGTGTGTTGTGGAATAGCTGATAAGACATGGTTAATCAATACCATTTTTCCCCCATTTGATAGCCACTAATTCTTCCAGTTTTCCAGCCTATGGGAGATTTTATCCACAATACCATTGAAATATATATTTTTCTTCTTTCCCTTGTAGATATTAACTCCCAAATACTCAAAGGGAAAGACTCCCTGGGACATACCAGTGATCTCCTCTATTTCCTTCTTTTTAGCCTGACTGAGTTTATGTCCAGCAAAGTATGAGCTCTTGTTGAAATTCACCCTCTGCCCTGTAGCTTTCTGATATATCTCCAAAAAGGCCATGATGTTTTGTAGGGTTTTCTTTGTTCCTTTCAAGAAGATAGCAGTGTCATCAGCAAAGGATAACTGTGTCAGCTGCATAGAGGAGGAGGGGGTTCTGAAAGGAGATAGGTTTCCACTTGCAAACTGCAATTTAAGGTTTCTTGTCAGTAGTTCAGTGAGTATATTGAAGGGGGACATGGGATCTCCTTGCTTTAGGCCTCTTGTAGGCTGAAAGAAACCATATGCACTACCATTGATGATCACAGAGAACCAAGCTGCATTGATATTGTTCATAATAATCCTCACAATATGCCCATGAAAGCCTAGTCTTAGAAGAAGGGTGTTCAGTGTGGTCCATGAGACTCTATCAAAAGCCTTCATCATGTCTAACTTGAAAATCAAGTTGAGGGATTCTTGAGGCTTATCCAGTAGTCTGACTGCCTCTTTCATTAAAAGGGAATTCTCAGCTATATCCCTACCAAAGATGAAAGCAGATTGTTCCTCACTGATTATTCTGGACATCAATGGTTTAATTCTTTCAACCATGATCTTGGACATGACCTTGTTTATGAAATTAGACAGACTGATTGGTCTGAACTCTGAGAAAGTAGAGGGGCTCTTGTTCTTGGGGATCAAAGCAATGAAGGTACTGCCTATAGATTTTGGGATCTCCACTCCACAGTGATACTCTTGGACTACTTGAAGTAAATCATACTTCACCACCTCCCATGCATTTCTGAAAAAGGATCCAGTATACCCATCAGGCCCTGGTGCACTAAACTCCCCTAGACTGAAAACTGCATCTTTTGTCTCTTGCATTGAGATTAGGAGTAGCAACCTCTGATTGTCCTCATCTGTAATCTCAGACTGGATTGAGTTTAAAAGAAAACTCATGCTTTGACCAGTTCTATCAGTATTTTCATCAGTTAAGAGTGTGTGGAAGAAATTTACAGCTTCATTGGCAATACTGTCCTCATCATCAAGCCATTGGGATGACTGATTTTTGATTTTGTGTATACCAAGTCTGCTATATTTTTCCTTCACACTCTTATGAAAGTACTGTGTGTTGCAATCCCCATCCTTTAACCATCTTGATCTGGATTTCTGCTTCCAAAATGTATGTTCTTCTAACAGACATCTTTTTAGGTCAGCCAGGGCTTTGTGCAATAGTGTTCTATCATGGGGATCATGGGTTCTATCATACTGGGTTTCTAGAACCTGAACTAATGTTTCAGCATTTTGCACATTATCATTGACATTCCCAAACTATTCCTCATTCCAGTTAAGTATAACCTTCTTAAGTCTCCTAAGTTTGAGGGAAAAACCAAACTGACCCTGTTCTTCAAGTGGCTGGGTCCAATTCTGTCTAATGATATCCATAAAACCATGTCTGTGGAACCACATATCCTGAAACCTGAAAGGTTCAGGTTTTGTGTCTCCTTCTTTTCGAAACTCTAATAACAAGGGAGCATGGTCAGAACTAGTTCTACTTAACACTTGGACTGTGGATTTTCTAAAAATATGGAAGAATAAATTATTAGCTAAGATTCTATCCAGAGTTTTAGAGGTAGGCTTTTTATGGTCATTGCACCAAGTGTACTCATTCCCAACTGTTGTTAGGTTTTCAAATTGAATATCATTAATAAATTCATTGAAGTCTCTAATGGGAGGTAGAGGAGGGGCAGATGATCCACTGTACTCAGCAAGGGATCTTATTACATTAAAATCCCCACCAATGAGAGAAGGATATGAAAATGTCAGTTTTCTGATTTCATCAAACATCAATTTTCTCTCCTTATGACAGTAGGGATCTCCATACACTACTATAAATAAAAACCTGGTGTTCAAAGGGATTACAGATATATCAAGACTGATAAACTGTTGTGTCTCTCTGAATTGGTGGACCTGGATTTGTTCAGAGTGAAAGATCCAGATTTTTGTGTGCATAGTGTTTAGAAAGTCTCTGAAACCAAACTCCTTTTGAAAAAATTGTTTTTTATCATTACGTTGTTTGGGTTCAATGACCGCAAGCAATTGTAAGTTAAACTTCCTGACTAATCTAGCCAGTCTGATTGATGATGTACCTAAACCCCTAACATTCCATATGAGTGTATTAATCATGATGAAACATTTTGGTGTTTAGAGGCTAACCTGTTGCTGGTCCTTACCTTGGAAGGTCCAGCTGTTGATGCAAAAGTGGTCAAGGAGGCTCCTAATGAAACTTCATTGGATTGCTCATTCTCAGTGTGATGGCTGAGGTGTTTCCTCCAAGTACTGGTGTTCCTTTTGCTTTCCATCCTCAGAGGGAAGAGCTACTGGTGGTACTGGAGCCATTGGTGATGATGATAGAGACCTTGGAGGTATGAATAGATTCATGATTGAATGTGCCATTGGTGGTGCTGGTGGGGCATTGAAGAAGGTCCTGGTATTTTCCATTTCCTCAGTGTCTTCTGACTGATGTGACTGAGTTTGTGTGACTGGGAGTTTTAATGGAGTTAGGGAGAGATTCTGACCAATAAAGCTGTCATCCATTGAGCTAATCTCCAGTACACATTTCTGTGGTGAAGAGGGAGCAGTATTGAAACCCATGTTGATCTCAATGCCATCTTCAATGGCTGGTTCCATTTCATCCAAAGATGTGTCCAAAACTGTTATTTCTCCAATGTCAGGGCTGAGATTTTTAGTGACTGTAAGGGTTTCTGTAGCATGGTTTTCATCATAAGCCTGAGGGTTTTCATCTGTAGACTGTGGGATTAAGACCAGTGAGGTTTTAACCAAAGTAGCAGCAAGAGTATCAGCTGGCTATGTAGTTGTTTCCAGATGAGCATCAACAGAGGGAGCAACAGAAGGAGATAAAATTGAAGTTGTATCCCAGGGAGCAGCAGGAGCAAGATCAGATTGCAAAATTACCACTTCCTCAATTATAGGTTCCTCCAAAAGTGCAAAGCTATTTGAAGTTGCTAGTGAAGTCTTGGAGGTTGTAGCAGGAGGTGGATTGGGAATTGATTGGCTCTTACTTTTGCCTTTCCCTTTGCCAGCAGAGATGAAAGGATTTGAAGATGGGTTTGGTTCATTAATAATGATTCCTTTGCCATGTCTATTTCCTTTGCTTTGGGTAGGCTTTGGTTCATTGACACCTTTTCCATTGTCTACTGGATTCCTGTTTATCACACTAGGGGGCTTAGTTGGAGGGTTATGAGTTTTGGGGTGAGTGAGTTTGAGTGGCTGGGCTTCTGTTGGCTTGCAATCAGGCTCAGCATGTCCCAGCTTTTTGCACTTCTTACAGTAAGCTGGAACCTCTTCATAGTGGAGTGAAAAAACCTTATTTTTTGACACAGAGCCTAGCCTTATCCTAGAAGGTCTCTCCTTACAGACATCCATTTCTACACAGATTCTTATGGTAGAGGGCCTAGATAAATTTTGTGGATCCGCCAATGTTGGACCATCAGCAAATAGCAATTCACCTAGTGCAATTCCTATATCTACCAATGCATTAGGATGGAAAAAATGGACAGGAGGAAATTCAACAGTGAGCCATACCGGAGCTAAGGATGATTCTGATTCATAATCAAAGTCCTTGGTCCATTTGAGTACTTTCATCACTGCTCCCCAAGTTGCCAGGTACATTTCAACCAACATCTATGGTAGTCTTCCTCCAACTCGAAAGTGATTCTGATTTGAATCCATGGCGGCGATTCTGGTGGCTTCTCTAAATCCGATGGTTTCAAGCTGCTTCCTCAAGAAGATCATTGCGGGACGGCCCATAATGAATTTCCCGATTAGAGCCTTCGAATACGGAGCTGCAATAAGATCAATCTCATCATCTGGGTACAAAACAGCAACTTCACCTTTATAGGTGTAGATTGGATGGAGATTTAGAGTTGGGTTGACTTGGAGTGTCTGCTTTATTGTAGAAGCGTAGGAATTAGGCGGATTGGTGGGTTTCTTCTTGGTGGCAGTTGGTGTTTTGGATGTTTGGGGATGAATCACGGTGGTCTGGGGCGAGTTTGGCGGCGGTTCTCCTGGCGGATCCGCCATGAAGTAACCGTTACCAGGGGAATATAACCGTTTGCAAACAGTAAAAGTGAAAGTGGGAGGCGCGTTGACTCTTTCTAGAGAGAAGGCAGAGCATTTGCTCTAGAGAGAAAGTTTAGTTCAACACTAGAATTCACTATGAATTGTAACACCAATTCTTAATTTCAATTCTATTGAATTTGAACACCAATGCCAATGCAAATTCTAGCAACCAAACACACCCTAATAGAGATAGTCGTGTTGCTTTACTTCCCTAATCTTTACAGTTGTGAAAAATGATTATATGAATGTGTTTTCAAGACCCGGTTGTTGTTGTCCCAGCTGTTCCGGTGTCGAATGACCGGGAGGTTTTTCTGACAATAGTTAAATGTATGATTCATCATCAAGTACTAGACTTCATGGTTTGTGGAAGTCCACATCTCACAACTTGTGTGTAACAGATGTACTATTATCACCAAACTTGTACATGTGAACCATGTTTGAAACTCGGCCTCTAGGGTATGATTGCCGTCATTCCGTGTTAGAGAATCGGTCGTTAACAAGATGACCGATCAATCTTTACTAATAAGCTATTGACTTTTCACAAAATTATTTATTAGACTAAAAAAAAGTCAAATCTTACTTACCTTTTATAAAAACTGGTAACTAGATTACTTTAACTAATGGAAGATCAAATCTTATGAATTTTGATAAACACTACTAACTAAATTGAGATTAACTAATCAAAAGTTAACTCTCACTTGACTTTTATAAACACTAAATGTATTGAGCTTAACTAAACAAAGGTCAACCCTTGGTTGACTTTTTAGATTCACTAGAAACTACACTAAATCTACACTACTGCAAAACGGGGCAATTGAGGCGCCGATTCACGGCGGTGGTTTGAAAACCGCCGTGATTTGTTCTTGTTCATGTACAGGAACTAATTTTGGCATCGTTGGCCGTCGCCTGGATGACCATTTTCGGCGGTTTTGAGTAAACCGCCGTGATTATAAAACGAATTCGTGGCGGTTTTGAATTTACGGCGGTAAATACACGGCGGTTATCAAAAACCGCCGTAAATTTCAATGGAATTCGTGGTGGTTTTGAATTTACAGTCGTAAATAGACGGCGGTGGCAAAAAAACCGCCGCGTTTAGGTACCGTTCCGTTACAGGAACGAAAAAAAATGCAATTAAAATTTAATCGAAATTGATTTTAGATAATATAATTTTTGAAAAAACAAATATTTGTATTTCGAAAGATTTCCAATATCGGAACTACAATGCATTGTTTTAATATAATAGTTTCAATATAGGAACTGGAAAATGTGTTTGAATAGAATAGTTCCGAACTCGGAACTTAGTAAGCAGTATTGCAAAATTAGTCAACCCAAGACCAAAAGTTGTAAGTAACCTAACTTCCCATATAGGAACATGCCTATAGTATTTAAAATTGAATGTTGTTTTATGTTAAAGGATACGCGAAAATAGTTTCTGTGCCGGAACATAGTTTTATTTTTGTATACCCAAGACCAATGTCATTATTTACAATTTTCAACCCAATAAGTCCACTAAAACCCTTAACCCACACTAAATTGAGTTTAACTAATAAAAAATTCTCACATTTCTCTTAACTTGATGACAATAATAACTAAATTCAGTTTAATTTATCCAATTTTAAACCTTAAACGCGCGAGTGTAACTAATGAAAATTGCTTCTTATTTGATTTTCTATAGACACTACTTATATTTAGCTAGTATGATACTTCACTTGAATTTCTACTTACACTAACTAAAATAATTTTACTTAATTGAAAGTCAACCCATACTTTACATCCTATAAATACTCACTAGTGGAGAAAGGCCGGACGGCGGCGCCTGTTAGACGGCAGTTCCCCCTTTTTTTCCAGTTTGAATGTGATATTTAATTTTACATATATAAAATAGATATAATATTATTAGTATCATAAAATATAGAAAAATATATTTATTCTAAAACTCTAACATGAATATAGAAAAACTGTGACCGCTGAAACGTATGAAATTAGAAAGATAATCAAAATTTTGGATCTTAATATCCATTAGATTGTATATGAGGAACTTTTCATATAGTTTTTGTAACAAAAAACACATATTTGAGGGGACCTATAGTATGAACGCTGATGTTTCAATAACATTTTCACTACTTATACATACCTCATTACTTAAACATATATACTATGTTGTCATGAGTTCTTCTCAATTGTGACTAATTTATATACACTTCATTTGACATAACTACACCTTCATTGTGATACTTTTAAAAACATCAAAATGTTATATAATTAATGATCAAAACATTATATAATTAATGATCAAATCAATGGTTTTAAAAAAATAAGTGCAAATTTTAAAACTTATTATTTAACCAAGTATTTAATTATTATAATTTTTGATTCAAACACATCACCATCCATATTTTTACATGTTTTACTATAATTTAATTGATTTTAAAAATAATTTTAATAACAATTTTACATATTTGAATATCATATATTAAACTAAATTAAATTAAAAATATGTAATGAAACTTCTTCTAATTATTGAAATTCATATAAATTAAGAAAATGCAGTATATTATTTATTCTAACCCAAATAGGAAATGATATTTATTATAAAATTCATTGTTTAATCAAATTTTAATGTATTTATTGCAATTTGATCTCAGCCGTTCATATCCTTTGGTCAACTCATCTTTGCCATTAACATCTGATCTTAAAAGCTGACCCCTTTCTCCCTAAATTCATCAATCTGCAACTCCTCCACCTCTTTTTTTTTGCAATTCCGCCCGTATAATCCCAAACCCAGAACTCTGCGATTTCTCAGATTCACCGCCCCACCCCGTCGTCCTCTTTCTTGCCGCCCGTCGTCGTCTTTCTCCCTGGATTGTCACCGTCGCCGCCGCCCGACAACCGCCGATCACCGGGAATCATGGTCACGTTGGAGTAGAAAGACAGTATTTTCTACCTGACCTTGACCGGAGAAGACGAGCTCCGCCTTCACCCCACCGTCATCGAATCCATCTGCTCCCCCCTTGCTCAGGTCAAGTCCGAAGCTTCTAAAGGATCCGTTCTCATCACCTCCGCCTACGGAATGTTCTTCTCCGACGGCTTTGACCTCCGGTAACGCCGATTCAATTCTTCTCATGCCTGTTTTGTCTGATTAAATATGTGTATGTGGAATAATGGGATTGTTATTGTTCTTTTGAAAAGCCTAATTCTTTTGTGGATTGATTTGCTGGATTTTTGGCATTGTTTAATCGATAAAGGTATAGGTTAAGACCAATTGTTATCGCATTGGATTATGTTGCTAGGGTTTGAATAGCTTAAGCTCAATTCATTGGATTCATGTAAATTTGTTGCCAATGACTGTAATCTGTGGAAACCCTCGATGAATAGCTTAGTCTGTTTTCTCTTGTGAATTTAGGATTCTTTCTGTACGATGTCGATGGAGACAGCACAATCGAATCATTCCAGCAAGACAATGATATCGATAGTGTTTTATAGTTATGATTGTGTTTTTATAATTACATTTTTAGTTGTGTTTGGTTATCATGAGTATGATGTTTTGATTGTAACATGATTGTACCCTTAAGATTCTTTGTATTGATTAATAAATAGATTTGAGTAATCGTAACATTCTTCAGTAGTGATTGATCATTATTATTTGATTTACTATGAGCATGTTGTTTCTTTGAAAACTTTATTTACTGAATTAATGTTAGTTAATGTAGGACTTGGTAGGGAATATGGATGAAGCGATCTATGAATTGCAGTTAGATTAAGAATTGTAGCATTTTGTTTTTGGATTTAAGGATTATTTTAGTGTTATGAATTCGAAATTGTATGTGGATGTGGATGTGGATGCGGATGCTTTACGAGTTCGCTCCTCTTATCTAATTGATCAATTTTGCTACGAGATTCGTATGTCAAGGTAGGGGCTAATATATATGTGAAGTTGATATGGTATGTGTGTTGTTTCTTTCGCATAGTTGTGTCTCTGAATCATTCATGAACTGTTGTTTTTGAATATGATGTCTCATAGATCATATTATGTGTTTGGCTCTGCAATTGTACTCATGGTGAAAGTTTGAATTCAGATTGATGTCAATATGGTTGAAGAAGTTAAGATGGTGGTCGCTAAAGAAGAGGCAGTTGATGTGAGTTTATATCTGCTCACTAGTTTATAATGCTTTGTTTTTCTTATCTTTTTTTTAATAAGTAAGTCTTTGTGCTGCAGATAGCTTTTTTATGGGTGATGGTGGCTGGAAATGATTTGATTATTGAAGGTTTCATGGATTGTGTTACGCTCTTGTGGGTACAACTATTGCCAAAGGACATCACTCCCTACACTTTGATGGAGATGAATGTTACCCAGAATAACTAAAGTCATTATTTGTCCCGGCTAATTCGCAAAGCCTTGGAATCCAACATGCAACACTCTTCATCCACCAATGAATGTTACGTGACTGTTAGATTGATTTGGAGTTCTCGTAAGTGTGCTTGTTGTGCCTTTGTTATCGTAGTGAGCTCCCAAATATCTTTTAGAGAGAATTTTATAGAGTACCCCTAACGTTTCCCAAAGTAACGGTTTGGCCCTCTATCGAATTTTGATGTCAAAATGGCCACCAACCTTCGGTTTTTGCTTCATTTTGTCCCTCTATAGCTAACTTAGCCGTTAACTCTTTAAAAACCGTTAAATATTAGGGGTATAATAGTAATTTCAAGTTTATTTAAGTTGAAAAAATGCTTGTAAGTGGGTTGAACTTGGGTCCTTCATAATTACAGACAAATCTCCTACCACTATGCCACAAGTCATTCATGTTTATTTACTGACTAAATATATTCTAACTCTAATCCCCTGCTTAACTTCCCACCATGTTCTTTTCTCATGCGATTCCGACATCCACTCAGATAATCCGCTCTCCCGCCTCCACGAGTGCGTCCCGTGGTGCCCTTCTACGACACCGCAGAGTCCGTCGTCAAGTCCACCGATGCGTCCCTCTTCGCGTCGCACGTGGCGCGCCGGAATGTGACGTCGGCGCCGTGGTCAACGCCGCCGAATACTTCGTCTCCGACGTGTCAGCTGGGTGGGTCACTTCCGATCAGAAAGCGCAGGCCGGTGTCAAATCCACGGAGTTGGTCTTCTCCGAACCGGATTGCTTCATGGAATTCGAATACCATGAAATATGCACTTCGAAATCGACTTCACCAAATCCAACGTTAATTCTTACAATCACAGGGGCATAGTGGATAAGCAGGGGATTAGAGTTAGAATATATTTAGTCAGTAAATAAACATGAATGACTTATGGCATATTGGTAGGAGCTTTGTCTATAATTTTGAGAGACCCAAGTTCAAACCCAATTACAAACATTTTTTTCAACTTAAATAAACTTAAAATTACTATTATACCCCTATTATTTAACGGTTTTTAAAGAGTTAACGGGCAAGTTAGCCATAGGGGGCCAAAATGAAGCAAAAACCGAAGGTTGGGGGCCATTTTGACATAAAAATTCGATAAGGGGCCAAACCGGTACTTTGGAAAACGTTAGGGGGCCTCTATAAAATTCTTTTTTTATATATCTTTTGTATTACAGTTTATAAGGTTCTTAGGTAGATGATGTTATGTATGTTGTTTTGCATACAATTTTATGTATGTTGCTGTTCTTGACTCATATGAAGGCAAAATTCTGCCTGGAAAAGTAATGAAAATAAACTTTTACCATATCTTCCTGATCAAGTTCCTATATTGGAACTCAATTTTATACAAATTCTATTATTTTTGCACTCGACCTGAGACTGAGACTGACCTGATACCCGACGTCGGAACTAAATCAAAGCATCTAGGCCTGCTAACAAGAACGACACCGTTTAAAAGCAACTTCCGACGTCGGAAGCCAACACGTTAAACTCACTGTTCCAACAACGGAACTCTAAAAACTGAATTCATAACCGAGACCAAAGTTCCGTCGACGGAACTCTATAACGACGAACAAACTCGTTAACGTCGTCTCATCTGTTCCGTTGATGGAACTGAAAAATCTGAGACGGTAGCCCAACGCGTTCCAACGTCGGAACTCTACTACGGCGGTTTGCTGCAACAAATTGCGGCGGTGGAAAACCACCGCGAATCCAAGTAATCACGGCGGTTTTGAGCAACCGCCGCGAAACCCATACCCATTCGCGGCCCCTCTGCTGACGGCGCCCAAAAACCGCCGCGAGAAGCCACCTCCACCGCCGAGTATTAGGGCCGTTTCCAGTAGTGCTAAGTCATCAAAATTTATGTCTTACTCAACTTTTTCTAGGCACTATCTAAATTGATTTGAACTATTCAAATACTCAACTGTCAAACTTTAATTGACCTTCTAATAACAACAACTGTATTAATTCAAAGTTGACACTTATAAACACTTATAAATCGAGTTATGCTAATAATTATTCAAACATTGATTGACTTTCTAGAAACACTTAAAACTAAATCGACTTAGTTAACTCTTACTTGACTTTTTACTTTTTTTTTTTTAATTTGAACCATCTAGAAGATGGGGGGATGTATATTTGGCTTCCCCAAACCAGCAACCAAAAAATGGTAGCAACAGGACAATACAAAATATGAGCTCATGCTCCAAAAAAAAAAAAAAAAAAAAAAAACCTGTCAAGTAGTTCTAGTAAACTAGGAATAAAAACTAGGTAAATATTCATCCTATTCTAATGTTTTTTGTCCTCCGAACTACTTGGAGATCGTCGAAACGAAACTCAACTCAGTCAAGAGGATATAGAACATTTAGAGGGATGAACAATGTATGAGTGAGTGAGATTACAAGAGACCACAATGCTCAGGATCATTGTTTTAAGGATTGTGTCTTGTTGATGTCTGGATTCTGAGATTGGGAAGTTGCATTGCATCCCCTGTAAGTGCTTTCCTCACAGAGCAAGGTAGTCTGTTCTGCAGCAAACTTGTGTGAGGTACAATAGCAGTCTCATGTGCAGCTGTGTTCTGCTCCCTGAAGATATGGTAAAATGTGATGGGTAGTCCTTCTGTCAGCTTTTGGATCATCCATAAGTCTCTCTCCATTCTCCAAGGTGGTGGTGTGTGCTGGTGGATCATCCTTATTACCTGCAAGGAGTCAGATTCAACTATAAGTGGCAGTATGGAGTTCTCTACACACCATGTTAGGCCAATCAGACAAGTTTTGACCTCTGCAAACAGTGGGTCATTTGTGACATCAAGTGTCGATGAACCAAGATGTTTAAGCTGTCCTATATTGTCTCTGACAACGAAACCAGCTGTGGCAAAATTCAATGGAGGGCATGCTGCATCTGTGTTAAGTTTGAAACCAGTATCAGGAGGGTCCCATTTATAACATCTGATAATTTTTGTTTTGGGGCTCCTGATAGCTGGTAAAAAACCTTTGGCAGCCAAGGATATACAGTCTGATTTTATTAGCTGGGGATGAAGAGTAAAAATCGAAACTATAAGAAAATGTAATTGTTTTTTCATACCAACAATAGATGGAGTGATGCCCTCAAAGATAAATTTATTTCTAGTAATCCATACAATCCAAAGGATCAGGCCAGGGATAGTTTGAAAAAAGTTATTTTTGGCTTTTGAAAAAATGGACATAGACCAACACCAAGAAAGGGCATCAAAGCGATGAGGAAACTTTATAACAGGCATTTCTAAGATTTGAAACATTTCTTTCCAAAGGGGTTCAGCAATAGAGCATGAGTGGAAACAATGATCAACATTCAATTCACTATCACAGAAGTTACACTTAGAGACAATATTGATCCCCATTCTTTTCAGAATCTCATCAGTTGGAATGAAGTTGTTGATCATTTTCCACAGCAGCACAGAAATTTTTGGAGGGAGAAGAGGATTCCATACCTTGGTCATGGAGTAATTAGAGCTTCTGTTTCTAGCAATGGATAAATATGCAGAGGATACAGAGAACTTACCTGATGGAGCAGGTTTCCACACCAGCTTATCTTTCCTGTCAAACAGAGCAAAATGAGTTTGCAAGTGCAGTAATATTTCTATAGAAAGACCATTGCTCATTTGACCCATCAGTAAAGCCTTTTGTCCTTGAAAATCCTCAATTGTGAGGGTTGGGTGGGGAATATCATCCTCACTAAGCCACATATCTGATAGAAAACCCAACCCTGTCCAATTTGAGTTCCAGAAATTAGAGTGACCATTTCCAACCACAATTCTGGAATTATTTTCTGCAAATGTGGTGATGGCTTTCACTCTTTTCCATGGATCAGATGTTCTGTTGGAGTTGGATAAAGACCAGATGAATCTGGACCAAAGTGTTTCTCCCATTTGTAATTTCCAGTAAAGCTTAAGGGAGAAACTATCAATGACTGCATGAAAGCATCTAAATCCCAGTCCATTTTGGTTAACTGGAAAACACAGTTCAGACCATGTTCTCCAGTGCCTTTTGGGAGTATTATTCTCATTTATGCCCCACAAGAAATTAGCACAGATGCCTTCCATGCATTCAATAGTGTGTTTGGTTGGTGCCATAACACACCATGTATGCTGGGGAATAGATGCCAAAACATACTTGATGAGAATAATTCTCCCAGCCATGTTCAACCATTTATTATTCCACTTGAACACTTTGGCATTCAGTTTCTTAATTAAAGGTTGGAAATAGATGTTCAATTTCTTTCCTTTAAAAATTGGGACACCTAAATATTGGAATGGAAAAACTCCCTGAGACATTGATGTAATGTTTTTAATCATTTCGATTCTCAGAGAGCTAGTCTTTTTCCCCACATAGAATGCACTCTTGTTGAAATTAACTAATTGACCAGATGCAGACTGATAATGCTCTAGGAAAGTGACAAGGTTGGATAAAGATTTCTTTGTTGCCTGGATGAAAATAACTGTGACACTGCATAAGATAGATGCGAGATATCAACTACTCCCAAAGGCAACTTGAATCTATCTATCCAACCTAACTGAAACATGTGTTTAAGACCCCTTTTTAAAAGCTCAGTCAAAAAGTTGAATAAAACTGGAGATAGGGGATCCCCCTGCTTGAGTCCTCTAGATGGTTTAAAAAAACCATATGGAGTTCCATTGACCAGGACTGAAAACCATGCTGAACTGATATTTCTTAAAATGACAGCAACAATATGTCCATGAAAACCATATTTGAGTAAAAGTGAGTTCAACATTGGCCAGGAGACTCTATCAAATGCCTTTGACATATCTAGTTTTAAAATTGTGTTAAGACTTTGACCTGGTTTGTCAAGTAACCTTACTAGTTTCTGCATGATTAGTATGTTGTCAGAAATCTCCCTTCCTTCCATAAAAGCAGATTGCTCCTCTGAAATGCATTTACCAACTATAGGTTTCAATCTATCAGATAAAAGTTTGGAGCAGATTTTATTCGAAAAATTTGATAGACTGATGGGCCTATACTCAGAGAAGCTGGTTGGGTTTGAACCTTGGGAATAAGTGTAATCAAGGTGCTTGAAAAGGCTTTAGGCATTGGGACTCCACATAAGAATTCTCTAACTGCAGAGAGTAGATCCTCCTTTATGATTTCCCATGTGACCCTATAAAACTTTCCATTAAAACCGTCTGGACCTGATGCACTGTATTCTCCAAGATTGAAAACAACACTTTTAAGTTCTTCCATCACTACAGGTTTGAGGAGAGAGGTGTTATCTTCCTCTGTAATAGTGCTTGGAATATAGCTTAGAAAATGTGTTAGATCTTGCCCTGATAGATCAGTACTATCATCAGTGAGCAAGTGCTTATAGAAAGAAGCAGCTGCTTGACCAATTTGTTCCTGATCACTTATCCATAAATTATCCCCTAAATTAATTTTGTTAATGCCCAGTCTTGCCTGTTTTTCCCTTACACTCTGATGGAAAAATTTGGTGTTATGATCACCATTTTTAAACCAATGAAACCTTGATTTCTGTTGCCAGAAGATCATTTCCTGATGCAGCAGGTCAGTATATTCAGAGTGTAAGTTTTTCAGACAAGTAAAATCATGAGGGTCAGATGATAAATCATATCTAGATTCTACCTCAATTATTTTTTCTTCATAAGATTTGATTTTTTTGAAGATGTTACCGAAAATCAATTTGTTCCAGTTAGTGAGGTGAGCTTTCAATCTTTTTAATTTAATAGAGAATCTCAACATACCTTGCTCTTCAACGTGAATTGCCCAGTTTGTTGAGACCTCTGTTAAAAAGGTTGAGTGCTCAATCCACATATTTTGGAATCTGAAGGCTCTAGGATATGATTTATCATTTACTTGAGTGTCTAAAAAAAGTGGATTGTGATCAGATGGATATCTGCCAAGGGTTTGTACCACTGAGAGAGGATATACTTGGAACCATTGTGAATTGGCTAAAGTTCTATCCAATCTCTTTGCAACCTTATGAGTTAGCTTTCTACCATTAGACCAAGTAAAAGGGTTGCCTACTGTATTTATCTCTTGTAAGTTATTGAGGTGAATGAACTGGTCAAACTCATTTATACCTTTGAGCTCAGGAGAGGATGATCCCCTATATTCAGAGAGTGACCTAATCACATTAAAGTCCCCAGTAACTAGCAATGGAATCACAGAATTTGAAATAGTTGCAGATAAAATATCAAACATTTTTTTCCTTTCAGCTTTATCATGATATCCATATACTGCAAAAATATCAAACTCTAAGACATTGGAAGGATGAGAAATATGTAAATGAGTGAACTGCCCATGTAATGAGATCAAAGAACCAACAAAATCATTCTTTAAAAATGTCCAAGTTCTTGAGTCTTCTGATGAAAAGGCAGTTTGAAATCCAAGAAGGTTTTTGAAATGATCCAATTTGGCAATCTTTTGTTTAGTTTCAATAATTATCAGAATAGAGATTTTACTTGACTTTTTACAAACACTAACTAAATTGTGATTAGTTGATCGAATGTCAAACCTTAATTGACATTCTATAAACACCAACTATATTTAATCATGGTCGTTTCTGACAACCTTTTTATAAACACTAACTAAATATACTGAGCTAATGATTAGTCAAACTCTACTTAACTAAATCGAGGTGAACTAATGATCAGTATAACATTACTTGACTTTCTAGAACCACTGTTAAGTGATAACTACATATAGACACTAGTAATTGAATTGAGTTTAACTAATATAAGCTCCACCCGTATTTACGCAAATAACCATATCGAGTTTATCAATCAAATGTTACTTAAATTTTTGTAGTCACTAATTAAATTGAGTTGAATTGATCAAATGTCAAACTTTAATTGACATTCTATTATATCAACTATATTGAATCGAACTCCACTCTTACACGCTTTCTTAAACTTAATTTAATTGAATTTTTAGAAATAATAATAACTAAATTGAGTTTAATTTATCATAGGTTAAACCTTAATTGAGTTTCCAAAATTAAGGTTAACTAATCAAAGTCAATTCTGACTTGATTTTCTGTAAATATTAAATGAATTGAATGGTATTAATCAATGGTCAAATCTTATTTAACTTTCTAAAAACACTAATAATTAAAATGACTTATCTAAATCTTACTTGGTTTTTTATAAACACTAACTTAATATATGTGCTAGTATTAATATTTTATAGGGATAGAATCATTTAACATCTTTATTTTTACACAAATGTTTACATATCATCTTGACGATTATTTGTACTTAAATCCGACGATTGAAATTAATTAGCATTCCTTAATTTCCAAAAGTTTTTCCTTTTATTTTCTTCTATTCTTTTTACCAAATTTTCTCTCCATCCCTTTCCCCCTTCATTACAAGTTGCAGTCGACCTGCATTCGTATCCTCACAAATTCCCAATCTCAAGTTCAGTAACTAGGGAATCAATCTATACTTATCAAACATAAGTTTTGTGATTTGTTTCCATTTATTACCAGAAGTGAGAAATCAATATCAAACCTAATTTAATGAGTGGAGGTGCCATTTTAATTTCCATTACAGACACCACCAATCCGCTGCCGAACACCCATCAGAACATTGAAACCTAAGAAATTGGCTTGTGAAGAGAACAAAGACGTGAAAATAAGTTTAAATTGATTATTATTTTTACAATAGTAATCATTGTAAACTGTTCACGGTAAGGATGAAGATCGATTGCAGTTAATACAAGGTTGAAGATAGGAGATCAGTTGCCGTTCAGGAAAAACAAGGGAAGAAAGGATGAAAGAAAATTAGGGAAGCAGATAAGAGAGATAAGGAAAAATAATTAAAGAAACTAGCAAGGTGACACCGCGCGATACGCGGTGTATTTGGGTGGTAAAAATTACTTAAATATGTAATATAAACTTTGTTGATCATGCCCACTTTCAATTCTTGATTTTGTTGTTGTTTCTTCCTACATTGTAATGAAGTTTGTTATGAAAACCACTATTTTAATTTTTTATTTATAGTAATATACTTAAGATTTATGATTGTTCATTTATGGGTTTTTGCTTTTTTGGTCATTTGAATAATTGGTATATCATTTTCGAAATCCTTGTTTCTGTTTCTTGTACATTAGGTTCAGGTTCTGTAATCAATGGGGATAAATAATTAGTTCAAAACACTTGAAAAATGAATTAAAAAAAGTTGATGATATAATAATATAAGTTGATGATATAATAATATGACTTGATGACTTATAATCAATTTACTTTAATATTTTATAAATAAAGTTTGATGGTATTATCCAATTCAGCCTAAAAGTCATCAAGCCCAATAAGAAAAGTTTAAATTCAGCCTAAAAATTATGAAAAGACCATCAAGACCAAATTATGAACCATCATGGTTGCCCAAATCTTCAACACCAAACCAGTGTCGCCGACCAACTTCGATAAACCCCAAAATCAAACAGTCTACCATCCCTCCCTCCGATCAGCGCCACCCTGATCTTCCCCAATCGGTGCTGCCCTGGAACTCGGACGTCACCGCCGGGAATTGGAGTCTTGAGGAAGAAAAGATGCAATTTTACAGAGAATTTCAAAATAGTCCCTGAAGTTTAGCCTAATATTACTATTGTGCCAAATCCTAAATAATTACGGATTGACACCAACATTTTGAAAGCTCCTATTTCATCTATTTATATGGACTTCTTTTGCCCTCCGTCCTAATTAGAACCGTCTCACCGGAGACGCTCTCTAACTTATGTGTAAATTGAAATTCCTACATTTTCTAAACTCCATGCCAACCAAACAAGAAGTTAAAAGAAGAAATCATAAAATTATAAATTTATATATTCAACACCCAAAACGCCCTCTATAAAATGAGGCTAGTCCGCTCTTTAAATCATCTCCTTACCAAGTAAATTAGTCCGAGTTTAAACTGGTTTTAGTTTACAAAAAATTATCTCATCAATCTGTTAGACTTGTCTTATTTATTGATTTAAAGAAAATGTTAAGATTTTAAAAATTCGAAAGTTTAAAATTTAAACCCCCGTTTTATCTACTAAAATTTCCTATTTTGGCATTGTCCAAACTTGTTCTCAATCTTTATTTTTGTGACATGCATGGATGGTCGATAGTTATACCTAGGGCTGAGTAAAATAACCGGATAACCGAAACCGATTGGATAACCAAATTGAACCGATTTTAAGGTTAACCGAACCGAACCATACGGTTAGGTTAATGTTATCACTTTTGATGATGTGGGAAGTTTGGTAAGGTGGCGTCGAGGTTTGATGAGGTGGCGTCGATGTATGATGATGTGGCATCGAGGTAGGATGATGAGGTGGCAGGAATGAGAGAATGAATTAGAAATTAGTAATATATGTACTAAAAATAAGATATTTGTAAGCCTCTGTAACGCCCCAAGTAAACCACCTATCCAATACGGTGAGTTTAATCGAACGTCTAACTGGTTCGCACCAGGTCTCGAGATTTAATACAGAGTCAGTAACAAAAGCAAATAACTATTTTACTATTATTACATCATTTATAATTTCAGACGTAATTCAAATCGTTCAATAGATATATCTCAACTTATAATCATTATAGCTCCACCGGGTTGACGCATTAGATTGGAATCCAGAGTACTCCTAAATCCGCCTAGAACTGTCATGCCACACATAAAATACACAAAATAAGCTTTCGCCCAGTGATGTCCTCCGTAAAATATAATAAAAGTCTTAACTATAGAAGTACACAATTTCCAAATTTTAAATACAATTATGATAATAACCTATCAAACCTAATATGGATAAAACTTCTAAAACAATCTCACAAGATACACTTACAAAACATCACCATTGTCAATAATTAGGACAACACCGCAACAAATAATAAAATAAAACTCGCAAGATCAACACCTTCAAAATAATCACATTTCCAAATCACATTTTAAGTCACACGCCATGTACCAGGCAATTTCAGAATTTTCCACTCATGTACATAATTAAAGGATTGGAACTCAAATCAAAGATGGAAATCAATGATGGAAATTCACAGATGAAAATTCACCCAACATATCTCTGAATCACATATCACAGATGGAAATTCACCCATACGATACCCTGGGTTTCACCACCCAACATATCTCCAATTCTCCAAATATCACCCGTGCATACACTTCAAGGGCGATTTCTCCGAACTTTAAACCCTTGCACGACTATTGGCCACACGCAAGACCTAGCCGTGCAAGTCCTGGTCACAATATACTCTCGCAGGCACCGACGCCTCTCTATCGATAGAGACCGCACAAGCGAGGGGCATACTGCTTTACCCTCGTATGACTATTGGCCGCACACAAGACCTAGCCGTACGAGTCCTGGTTACAATGTACTCTTGCAAGCAACCACGCCTCGATAGTTGACCGTTTGCAAGCAAGTGGTACACTGCTCAATTAACCCATAACCCGAGAACAAAGCTAAAAAATCACTTGTATATTATTTTAAAGATACATCTGACGTCAGCAAGTAATCCTCATACTGAACCAGCGTAGGCTCATCACAATACAAATACATCATATAACCAGCATACATAATAAACTAAGATAGCTCAGAACAATCCATGAGTACATCAGTATAACCATGTTATCACCCACTAACCAGTGCATAACCACCACGACCGTAAATTATAAACAGATGTATCTGATAACTATCCAGATTTCAACAAGTACAAGTATGCATATCAATTCTTACAAGTCAAACCAAGTAGATACACCCATTTACATGTAGCTGAACAGTCTCATGTCAGGCAAGCAATCACATATATTCTATAACCACGTACACAATAAACACACCCAGCCAGCTCAGAGAATTTGTAAAGTAAGCACTCATCAGTACAACCATGTCATTATTCATTAACCAAACCACAACAATCCCGAGTATAGCTAAGACATTAAATCGGCATATAAATATGCATAACACTCATCTACATAATTATCAAATAACTATATGGATTCCAACAAGTATATCCTTTCTTACAGGCAATCAAACTCATTATCATCTTAAGTTACAAGTATAAACATAGTTTCAGACTACACACATCATTGGATCAAGTGTCCTCATGGCATCAATTAAAAGGTTCCAACACAACTCAGGTACAGTTTATATGGTCATTAATGCAATTCAACTGGGGCTTCAAGTTACAATTAAAAATAGCAGACCACACGAATAATTATGCTTATTAATCAAATGGAGAAGATACAGTACAAGTTGCAGGTAGCCCGCAACAGTCTCATATAGCACATATCTTGCAAAAGTAATAACTTGTATATTCTAAAATAATCTAAAATGTATTGGACTCTAGTACCTTATATGTTTTTGAAAATATAGTTATATAGTACACATAATACACATAGGCATGACAGTTAAAACTATATAAGTTTTGAAAAGTGAGAACACTCACCTTTCACGCGTTTCAAATGATAGAAGTTTTTTTTTTTTTTTTTGATGTAATATTTTCTTCTATTAAATTGCTCAAAAAAGTTCATACAACTGATTTGGCCATCACTCTAAGCCAAACATTCAACGGATATAAATAACTAACCAAAAGGAGAAAAACAACTATTCTACAGCCATATGAAATGCAAGTGGCTATGATCATAACTAGTTCATCAAGATATTGCTAGGATTTTAGAATAACTATAATGTATGCGCTTCCATTCCATCTGTCCTTGCATATCTTGCAAAATCTGCATCCACCTTTGGAGCTTTGGTGTCTTCAACGTTCCATTTCTGTCTCCAACTCGTATATGATTAAGGGAAATTCCACCATAGCATATCTGTGAATTGACATGTCAAAACACAAGTCTGCCCTGGTTCATTTCCCATAGAAACCATATTATCCATTATGTAGCCTGGTCTGAGTATGCTTATAATCTTTTTCGATCCAGCCCGTCAAGTCTTTAGATAGTGTCATGGGCCAAGGTTGGGTAACTGGTTTTTATACCTGCAGCCCAACACCTCTGAAATACCAAAAGGTAATCAGTGCGGTACCTACGACATATGTACAAGTTTCATACTAGGGATATATCCCCACAACCAATCCGTCAAGTCTTTAGATATTGTCACGGGCCAAGGCTGGGTAACTGGTTTTTACACCGGCAGCCCAACACCTCTGAAATACCATAGGTAATCAGTGCGGTACCTACGACATATGTACCAAGTTTCATACTAGGATCCATTCACACCATCCTCATCATCAATCAGAGGGGTCAAAGCCTGTTTCAATCATCACCTTTAGAGCATCCACCTGCCTAAATTTCCCCTGGAAGATTCTGTTATTCCTCTCCCTCCATACATTATAGAAGATGCTAATAAGTCGGTGGAATCTTATTCTCTTTCTCCATCCTACCATTCTTCTCATCCTCCTCAGGCACTCTCTGAAGTTTCCGCCAGTCTCCACCCTGTAATGTTTTTGGAGCTCCACTGTAAATTGGCATGTACAAAATATGTGCTGCATCGTTTCTCCATTGTGCCCACACAGAGTACAAACATCTGCCACATGAGGTATTATCCCTTTCGACTGAAGTCTCGCTATGGTCGATAATCTCCCTTTTAACAACATCCATAGAAAGAATGAGTGTTTAGGCTGTAGTCCCGACTTCCACAATATTTTCGTTGACCAATGGTTTTCTTGGCCTGCCCCTTTGAGGTATCCATATGCCTTGCTAGTGCTGAAATTTCCCTTCGTGTCAACACATTCCATTAGGTATGGACGAATTTCATCTTTCAGTGACACCAACTTGCCCCAACCCCAACTATATGTGTGCCCTTCTAGGCTGTAGTCAAGAAACTCTTCATCCTTCAAGTAGTATGCCTGCACCCATTTCAGCCACAATATATCCTTCTTTTGACATACATCCGAAACCAGCTTACACAGAGCAGCTCTATTCCAGGATGAAGAATCCCTTAGGCCAACTCCTCCACTTTTCTTTGGCATACAAAGTGTTTTCCAAGACACTGGTGTAACTCTTTTCTCCCCTTCCTTTCTTCCCCACAGAAAATTTCTGCATTTTGTCTCAATGGCTTTGTGCACACTCTCAGGTAATTGAAAAACATTTGCCCAGTGACTAGCTTTACTCAGCAGAATTGTGTTTATAAGCTGCACTTTACCTGCATATGCCATATTCCTGGAACCCCAAGTGCCTATTTGTCCTGCAATCTTCTCCACCATTTTCTCACAATCTTCAGCTCTCCACTTCCCTGTTGAGACTGGAAGTCCCAGGTAATTCATTGGGAAACTTCCTTGAACTATATTCATAGTATCAGCCAACATCTTTGATTCAGTTTCTGTCATTGTCGAGAAAAAAGCCTCAGATTTTCCTTCATTTATCCTAAGGCCAGAAACCTTCCTAAACTCCTCCAAAACAGTTTTAACCCCATCCATTGAGTGCTTGCTTGCCCTACAGAAAATTAACAGATCATCTGCAAACATCAAACTGTGTATTTCCCCCTTCAAACTCCTCTGATGGAACTCTACAGCTTTCGTTTTTATCGCCAGGCTAAGCTGTCTTGATAGATATTCCATCCCAATTACAAACAATAAAGGTGATATCGGATCCCCCTGTTTAACACCACTCCTCCCTTTAAAACAATCCGTGTACGCACCATTCAAAGAGAAACAATAAGTGGTATCCTCAACGCATCGTCTTATCCACTCAATAAACAATCCTGGAAACTTTAGAACTGCCAGCCATTTGAATAGAAACTCCCAGCTTATACTGTCGAAAGCCTTCTGTATATCAACTTTTATCATGCAGCTCGGAATATTGCTCGGCTTCTTATATCCTGTTAATAGCTCTTGGGCTAGGAGAATATTTGTAGACTGTGAAATCTGCAATACCACACTATCATTCGATTCAACCGGTTGTTTCCCTTCTCTGTGTTGCCTTATTTCTCTACCCGGAACATCCCTAGCTTCAGTCTCTCTTGATTGTGCATCCAAAACTGTGCTACTGCTCGTTCCACCACTTTTTGCACCCCTTTCTTTTTCATACCCTGCTTTCTTTTCCTGTTCTTTTTCGGCCCCAAGAACAGCCTCTCGGTCTCCCTTTTTCTGTTCTACATTGGTTCCTTTGGTGCCCATTTTATTTCCCTCAATTTTGTCTCCATTCTTCTCTGCCCTTTTTACACCAACAACCACCCAATCCCCGGTATTTCTACCATATCGTCGATGAGGAGCAACTATGCTTGGTCCCCTTTCCCTTGGGGCTGATTGAGTTTGGTTCTCCCTTTTGCCTCTATTTGTGCTCAACTGCGTCCTACCATTCACTCCAGGCGAAAGGGATTTGGGCTTCCAGACACATTCTTCTGTTTCATGTCCAATCAGCTTGCATTTACTACACTTTGATGGCTTCCACTCATACTCCACATCTTGGTGCTGAATGATATTATTCTCATCTTTGTATGGAATTCTTTTTTGCATTACCTTCCCCATGTTCACCTCAACTAGTACCCTTGCAAACTTTGTCTTTTCCATGTGCCATGTGGCCTCATCAATCCGCAAGGGGATTCCGATTACACTTGCCAATCTACATAACAGGCTCGGCTCCCAATAGACTGGATCCAATCTAGGAAATTGCACCCATATAGGAATTGTATCTGGCTCATCAAAATCCATTTTTTGTTTCCATAACTTTACAAAAACTGGTTTTTTATCAAAGAAAACCATCCCCCGTTCTATCACCTCATCTCTATGTTTTTCATTAACAAGCTTCACCAGAAAGATCCCTGGTTTTGCCTGCCAGACCTTTTCAACCATACCAAACCATATTCTTCTAAGAAAGCCTTCAAAATATTTAATCGGAGGATGACCACCAATAACCTTGCATACAACCACATTCTTCCATTTTTTCACGCTGTTTTCAACCTCATTCAAAGGAAAAGAAGGCAAAAGCATACCGTCTACAAGTTCAGGTTTATAGTATTTTACCTCTGCCTGGTGGCTCGTGAACAGTTTCGACCAGCTTACCTTCTCATTTAATGGTGTCTCTAGCTCTTCCCCTCTCTTCAGTATACGTACTTGTGAATTCTCCCCAACTTTGTTTACTACTGTGGCAACACCATCACCTTCGGGTTGAGTGATCACAGTCGACAAAACAGCATTCTCCAAACCCTTTTCTAAATGAGACTTCTCGGCTTGTTCTGAACTCTTCATTTTTGTTTGTACACCTTGCTCTATTGTCTTAGACGTATCCTTGCTGCCCTCACTCTCCTCTCTGCCCATTGTTTCCAAGAACCTCGAAATTGGTATACCGGTTTTTATCATCATCGGCTGCCTACGAACCCCGGCTGCCATCATCGATTTCTTGCTGCCCCCTTCGCTTTCCCGATCATATGTACTCTCATCCGCTGGCCATGTAGTCCTATTCCCAGATTCAATCGGATTCATCTCAACGTTTTCCTTTTCCAATCCAAACAAGGGTTTTCCTCCATTCTCCATGACCTCACGATCAGCCACATTCAATAGTTCTTCTCCAGCTTTTTCCTTAAGTTTCTGTTCAATCATTCTAAAACCTTCGTAAGCTTTCCCCATATTTTCAAAGAGCTCTTCGACCGACGCTTTCTGAATCCATTTTTTCATCGCCTCACTGTGGGAACTTGACTCAGCCTTTATATCAAATTTTCCGCTGCTAAGGTTTTTCTCTGCTGCAGCCCGAGGGTTTTTTGCCGCATCTACCATCCCAGCGATAGGATTCTGCCCGCGAGCCATCCCGTCGTTTCCTCTCCGTTCAAAGTTTAATCCTGACAGAGTGCCCGGGTTTTCAATCACGGTTGGCCGTTTCGGAAAAAACTCACCATCATCGCCAAACAAACTTCGTCCATCACTTCCCAAGACCATCTTCGTCACATCCTTAGGCTTATTTCCCGCGTTTCGTTTACCACTACTGTTCTTGCCCATGGCGGCAGAATCAAACGAATTTGATTCACCAGAAAATAGTGGAAAAAGAAAAACGGAAATCGCACATAATAGGAATTAGAATCGCAGCATAGGATTTAGGTCGCCGTTCATACAGATTCGTCCGTACAGAACCGTGTACTACAGCTCCGTACAGATTCGTCCACTGATCGTCCGTACAGGATTGGTCCTTGAATCTGTGTCCTTGGTGAGCGGTGCGTACAGATTCGGGCGTACAGATTCGGAAGTTTCAGAACCATGCGGTTATAATGTATTACGGAACTAATCAATCCCTAAAGGAGAGTTTACTGGAACAGGACGGCTACACAGCTGAACTGAAGTTGTAGTTTACTGGTGACCAGTTCTGTGAAATATATTTAAGATCAGTTCTACAAACTAGATTCAGCAGTCGTACTTTACAGTCCCTTCTGCTACCGTTTCCCAACCAGATAAAATGATTTGTGATTTTTAAATATAGTTCATCACTTCGAGATCACAACAAAACAATAACCAATCAAAACCGAGTCACGGTTAACAAGATATGGATATTCTAAGTTAAGCATGCTAAAACTCTTCATCAGCAGCAGATTCAAAAGTCCATTATCTTACCCATTATTTATTCCTTTTTTAACAACTGAATGCTCTGAAATACAGATGACATGACAAGGTTTGTAATGGTGCTGGTTTTAGCAAAAACAGAGTTGCGGTTAGCGAGATATGGCTATATTAAGTTAAGACCGCTAGAACTTTTATTCTATACGCATCAGACTTAAAAGTCGCTTTATTTCACTCGTTACTTATATTATTGTAGAAAATCCAGATTCTAGGCTTTAGATTGTAGAAAGATTGTGGGAATTGTGTGTGTTATTCACCACGTGGGGTATGATATATATACAGTTACAATGAGTATTCACCAAGGAAAAGGATTCTATCTATACAATGTAAAAGGGAAAAAGATATATACAAAATATTCCCTAATACTCCTCCTCAAGTTGGAGCATGAAGATCTCGAATGCCCAACTTGCCAAGCAAAACTTGAAACTGAGCACGACCAAGGGCTTTAGTGAAAAGATCAGCTGGTTGGTCCTTAGTAGAAACATGAGAAGTAACAACGGCACCAGACTGAACAAGATCACGAACAAAATGACAGTCCACCTCAATGTGCTTCATTCGCTCATGAAACACAGGATTGGCGGCTATGTGAAGAGCAGCCTGACTGTCACAAAATAGTCGCATAGGAGCAATATGAAGAACCCCCAAAGAGCGAAGAAAGGCTTTCACCCACAAAAGTTGACAACAAGTGTAAGCCATAGCACGGTATTCAGCCTCAGAAGACGAACGAGAGACAGTAGCTTGCTTCTTCATCTTCCAAGACACAGGAGAATTTCCGAGCATTAGGAAGTAACCCGTCAAAGAACGACGAGTGATAGGACAAGTAGCCCAGTCAGAGTCACAGTAAGCAGTTAATTGAAGGGAACTGCGGGCAGACATGAATAAGCCTTGGCCAAGATGACTCTTCAAGTAGTGCAACACACGTAAGGCAGCTTGCCAATGAGGAAGGCATGGCGACTGCATAAACTGAGCGAGTGTATGAACCGAATAGCTCAACTCAGGTCGAGTAATAGTAAGGTAAATCAATCGTCCAATGAGGCGACGATAACGGGCAGGGTCGTCAAACAGGGGCTCTTTCACACGTGCAAGGTCATGTTGAGGCTCCATCGGAAAGTCAACCGGTTTACTGGCTGAAAGTCCAGCATCAGATAAAATATCTAGGGCATATTTCCGTTGACACAGAAACATCCCATCTGGGCCGCGAGCCACCTCGATTCCTAGAAAATACTTCAAGGGACCAAGATCCTTCATGTCAAAACATGAGCCCAAATATTCCTTAAGGCTAGTAAGGAGAGTAGGGGAGCTGGAGGAAATGACCAGATCATCAACATAAAGCAACACATGCATGGAAGTCGAACCTCGAAGATATGAGAAAAGGGAGTATTCAGCCTTGCTTTGTACGAAACCAAAGGTCATCAAGGCAGTAGACAGTTTCGCAAACCAGTTACGAGGAGCTTGGCGTAAACCATAAAGGGACTTCCGAAGTTTACAAACCAGTCCAGGAGACGAACCATAACCAGGCGGCGGGCGGATGTAGACTTCTTCATGAAGATCACCATGGAGAAAAGCATTGTGAACATCCATCTAATGAAGCTCCCAACCACGAATGACAGCAACAGTGAGAAACAAACGAACAGAGTCCATCTTGGCAACTGGAGCAAAAGTTTCCGTGAAGTCAGTTCCCTCAATCTGACGATTACCGAGAACAACCAAACGCGCTTTATGACGCTTAATGGATCCATCAGACTTGAACTTGGTGCGAAAAACCCATTTAGTACCAATAGCCTTCTTGCCAGGAAGAAGAGGTGACATGGTCCAGGTGCCATTTCGCTCGAGAGCATCGATTTCCTCAGACATAGCAGTCCGCCAATGAGGGTGTTTAGAAGCCTCTATGTAGGTAGTAGGATCTGCACTAGAAGTTACCGCATACAAAAATCTAGAATGCGAAGCAGAAAAATTATCATAATTTACAAAATCAGAAATAGGGTATTGAATACCTGAAAACAGAGAAGCCAATGCAGATGAAGTAGCATGGGGGGTTTATAAGCAGTGAGGACGTAGTCTTTCGTCCAAGCTGGTGAAAATTTAACACGAGTGCTCGGTTGCCGACCCGGGAGAGGAGTTGAAGAAGACAGGACCGGTGGTGGAGGCCGAGTAGAGGTCTGATGTTGCTGAACCGGTGAGCGAGACGACTGAGCTGGAGGTGGCTGAACCAGAGTTGGTTGAGCTGTAGATGGTTGAACCGGAGGCGGCTGAACTAGAACTGGTTGAACCGGAGGTGGCAGGATCGGAGCTGGTTGAACCGGAGCTGGTTGAACCGGAGTTTGTCGAACCGGAGTTGGCTGAACCGGAAGCGGTTGAACCGGCGGGGGAGGCCGAGTAGACCGAGCTTGCTGACCCGCCTGGCCCTTCTGAACAACAGGTCCGGCTGAAGTATCCGGACCCAGTGGACTGATTAGAGGCGCCGTTGGCAGTGGGAGAAGGTCGAAATCATCGTAAAGGGTCGGCGACAAAGCTGGAAGTGGAGAGGCCGGAATAGCAACAGAGGAATCCTTAGCAAAAGGAAAGATATGCTCGTAGAATGCCACATCACGACTATCGAAGAAGGATTCAGTTTCTGAGTCATAGAGATGAAACCCCTTCTTTCCAGGAGTATAGCCCAAGAAGTCACAACAACGACTTCGTGAGGCGAACTTGTCGCGAGGGCGAGGAAGCACAGAGGCGAAACAAAGGCAGCCAAATACAAGAATCTCCGAGTAGGTAGGTGGAGTTCCATAAAGTAGTTCAAATGGAGAACGATTCTGAAGCAAGGGTGAAGGAGTTCTGTTGATGAGGTAAGCTGCAGTATGAATGCACTCTCCCCAAAAGCGAATAGGTAAATTGGCCTGAAACATCAAAGCACGAGCGACATTGAGTAAATGTCTGTGCTTCCTTTCAACACGGCCATTTTGTTGAGGAGTGTACACGATAGTGGTGTCGAGAAGTATGCCTTCGTCTGCAAAGTAGTTCTGGAGAGGTAAGAACTATGTTCCATTGTCAGTCCGAATCCGGCGAATTCGTCGATTAAACTGAGTTCTAACTAAAGCACAAAATTGCTTGAATTTAGAAACTACATCTGACTTGTGAACTAATAACTGAACCCAGACATGTCTAGAGTAATCATCGACAATAGTTAAGAAATAAAATGATCCATTAGATGAAGAGGTTTTGTAAGGACCCCAAACATCACAATGTACTAAATCAAAAAAATCATTCGCTTGAGACAAGCTTATAGGGAATGAATGCCTAGCCTACTTTGCTCGATGACAAATAGAGCAGGGAGTAGAGGTATTATTACTTAATTGTAAAGAGGGAATTGAAGACAACACCGTAGAAGATGGATGACCAAAACGCTGATGCCATAAAGCAGAGGATGAAGATCAAACGGCAGAGACGGTTCCTGTAGGTGGCTGAACTCGGTTTGGCGGCCGAAAATCCTCCTCCAATGTCCGAAGCCAATAAACCCCACCAAACTGTTCACCTACGCCAATCACTGTCCTCGTGCTGATTTTCTGTAAAATGCAATAATTTTCAGTTAGCAAAGCTAGACAGTTTAATGAAGCAAGCAATCTAGAGCAAGATAATAAGTTGCAATGCAGTTCAGGAATATATAAAACATTATGAAGCACAATATCTCCAAAACGCAAAGAGCCAGAGTAAAAGGCAGAAGAAATTGATCCATCAGGCAGATACACATTAACCAAAGAATGTATAGGAGTAAGATTCGTGAGGGTATCCTTGGCTCCAGTCATATGATAAGAGGCGCCGGAATCAAGGATCCAAGGTAGATGAAGCTTGCCTGGCAGATTGCCAGAAAAATTATGTGAATTACTCAACAAATGTTGAACTGAACTCCATTGTTCGTCAGAGAAATGTTGACCAAAGTTGGAGCGATCAAGAGGAGGATGAACGGAGGCAGTAGCAAAGCCTGGTGGCGGCGACAAATAAAGCGGAGTTGTGATGGCAGAAGCGGCGAATGGTAGGAGTATAGCCTGGCGGCAGACAGAAGTTGTCATCGGTATTAGGGCCGACGACATGAGAACCACTAGGATTGAACATGGACTTGGTGAGAGCCAATGAGTCCGGGATAAGTACACGTGATCGGACATCAAACTGAGTTATCTTCTCCTGAATAGTAAGATTGTAAACATGAAAGAAAGCAGCAGCATTACGGGCAGCAATTTTGTGAAGCAGACGCTGTTCTGTTGGAAGGTGAACGGCGTTGAGGGAGATCATGGTTGAACCATCATTGGAAGTCGACATGTTAGGAGTTGAAAATTCAGATCGTACGCAAAGGGCCGATCGATAGGGAATTAGTAAGTGCAGATTTGCAAGACACCAGGAACTAATGATTAACTAGGATGGAATAATGAAGCACCAGGAAGTAGCAATGTTGGTTGAACAAACGTGCACAATTAGTGCAGTGACTTGACGAGTTTTTTTTTTCTTCTTGAGAGAGAGAAGGTTTATGCAATGTAAGAATGCAGAAAAATTAAAATATGGAAGGCGGCGGTTCGTAGAAGGTGAACCGACGCAAGGGTGAGGACTAGGGTTTTGAAAAAAAAATGTTTACGAAAAGTCTGAGAAAAGATCTGCTCTTGATACCATGTAAGAAAGTAGAAAGATTGTGGGAATTGTGTGTGTTATTCACCACGTGGGGTATGATATATATATACAGTTACAATGAGTATTCACCAAGGAAAAGCATTCTATCTATACAATGTAAAAGGGAAAAAGATATATACAAAACATTCCCTAATATCTAACAATGATTACAGGAGTACAAGATTCGAGCAAATCAGAGTGGTGGTTCATCGGATATGAGTTTTTAAAGTTTACGGTGCTGCAAAATAATTATGAAAATATCAGAACTTCAAGACTCCTTTTCTCATTCATTTGTTAAACAAATAAGTCCATTCTCGGTTCTAGTTTGCAGTTCTGAGTAAAAGAATGGTAATAAGAGCTAACAAAACACATGCCAGAGTTATTAATTATGTTCTTTGAACTCATGTCTTCATTAACACCGTCGAGAACAAACATTAACACACATAATTTCACCACCCCTTTTATTACTCGTTTCTAAACCAAACTGATCAATTCTTGTTATCAGTTGTAAGTCTAAATCTTAGGTTTCCAAACGTACAACTAGTAATCTAAATGGATTTATAGGTTCAGAAGTGTATGCATTCAAGGTTCAGTTTAGCATTATCAAAAAGAGATAGATACTTGTACACCAGTGACCTTAATACATCGCTAATTATGTATTCTCAAAGGAATAAGTGTTTACCTTTCTACTGGATTTAAGGCATTGATTTTCCCAGAAGCGATCAATGACAGAATAGCTAACTCAAAATCTATCAAAGGCGAAGAAGAGAGGACTGCAGAAGCTGACAGTGATCATCAAAGGCATCCAATAAATGCAGCAACGTCTGAACTAATTTCGATTAACATGGTTACTCAACCACCAGAGGGTGCGGTAAGAACTCGGCGGCTTCCGAGACGGCTCGAGGTTCCTTGACAGTGACTCAAGGTTATCCATGTGTGGCTGATTTGCATGGCTGAATTGCGAATCAGTCAGCAAAAGAGGTAGAAAGAGAATAGAGGGAGGAAGAAGAAGATGGTGGAGAAATTGAATGAGAATAATGGAAGAAGGTTGAAGGTCTAGCCATGGTGATTTGCGAAGGAGGCCAAGGCGGTGATGATTGGAAGAGATAAGGGCGGGCGGTTTCTGGAATTGGGTGAAGCCTCCTGAATGTTTTTGGAACTTCAAAGACTTTCCTAATTTATTTATTTCCTAACCTTTCCCAATCTTGATAATTTCCTTTCTTTCTAAGTTTTAATTTAATTTAATTTTTTTTATTTTTTCCTCCACGTTTTCTTGCTAATAAGGCCCTGTTTGCTAGAGCTTATTTCCACCACGTACTGAACTGAACTGAACTGAACTGAATTGAACTGAAGTAAAAATGATGTATTGAAAAATGGAATCAGCATAACTGAATTAACCTGAATTTCATCAATTACATTTTCACTGAACTGAACTGAACTGAACTGAACTGAATTGAACTGAACTGAATTGAACTGAATTGAACTGAACTGAATTGAACTGAATTGAACTGAACTGAACTGAACTGATCTACAGATAAGCTCTGATAAACAGGGCCTAAGTTTGTTATTTATTTACTTTTCAACTTAATCCTTCCTCAAATGGTATTTGGTACTTTATAATTTATTCAATTTTCTTTCACACAAACATTTATCCTTCTCTAGTTTATAAATACTATGCAGTTTTTAATGTGTATACATATGAAGACATTTATTTTTATTTTTAATATAGAGAAAATTCTAAATTTCTATTGATATTGTTTTACTATTCAAGTCCTTGAAATTCAGTCATCCTATTTTGAATGATCTCATGTCATC
Organism: Cruciata laevipes; assembly: GCA_963678965.1. Lineage (NCBI taxonomy): Eukaryota > Viridiplantae > Streptophyta > Magnoliopsida > Gentianales > Rubiaceae > Cruciata > Cruciata laevipes. Next base: position 16,132,390 of record OY787641.1, read on the forward strand.
CACAAGACAGGGTCTTCACAGCCTCTGAATTTCATAGTAATAGATGTTTTTGTACATTACTTATTCTACTCCCTCCGTTTCTACCACTTTGGCACCCATACCCATATTCAACTATTCATTGTATTTGTTGTAACCTTAAAAAAGAGTCCAAATTATCTCTGATAAATAACAAAACTTATACTACAATATTACACTAATCAATTAGATACTAAATATAATTTATATTAACCAAATCTATATAATAATCATGACTAAAATATCATTTGTTTCTCATTTCACTTTTCGTTGGCACTATTCACAGTGCCAAAATTGTAGAAACAGAGGGAGTATGAGCCTTATTGGGCTCTGCCTCATGTGTGATGTTGTCTCACAAGAGAATTACTCAAATAGAAAAGTTAAAACATGATTTTACATGTGCTAAGCTACGAGTAAAAAATACCCATGATTTTAAACATGAAGGTTTTAACATGGAGCATAAATTGCAAAAATATGAATGTTTTAACATGAAACATAAACTATAAAAGATAAAACATGAAGTTTTAACAATGAAACATAAAACTATTGTAGCTTAAAATATGATATACCCATGTGTCTAAATTATAAGTAGAATTACCCATGATTTAAAATATGAAGCTTTTAACATGCAAGATAAACTATTATAGTTTAAAACATGAGGAGAAGGTCTTGAGTGAGACCGTCCTACCATAAACTTATGGTAAGACGAATGATAGTTCATATATTTAATGGATTTGTTCATGTGTTTCACACCTTTGTTAGTTCATTTACACATGAACACAGATTACAACAAACAAAGTTGTGAAACAAACGAACAAATCTATCAAACACATGAACCTAGCTTATAGCAAATAAAGCTATGAAATACACGAACAAATCTATTAAACACATGAACCTAGCTTATAGCAAATAAAGCTATGAAATACACGAACAAATCTATTAAACACATGAATTATCATTCGTCCTACCATAACCTTATGGTAGGACGGTCTCACTCAAGACTTTGTAAAACATGAGAGGATATACATAATAGAAGGGTGAAGAAGCTCTACAATTTGCCATAAACATCCACATTTTTGTTAACTGATTGCATGTTAGGGCCTCGAACTTCGTCCGCCTTCAAATCGACTGCCACAATAACCTCTTCTTCCCAGTGAACACCTCAATATGCAGCCTACAGACCGATGACTTTGAATTCGACATACCATGCTCACATTCTGTCACGACCCGGTGGATTAAGAACTTGCTACGGTGACAATGATGTTGTTATCGCGGAGAAACTAATGGTGGTAGAAGTTACGAGACTGATGTGAGAAGGATTGAGAATCTAGGAAATTAGATGTGCGATATGGGTTTTTGCAAGAAAAGTCCATGCTTTTACGAGTATTTCACTATTGCAACAAAAATAAGATATTTATGTTTTGACCCAAAACTTGCAAAAAAAAAGGGATTGACGTGCCTCACGTCAAACAAGGTTTTATCCGTTTAATAAAATTTAATTTGCAACTTATTTTTTCCGTTTTGCATGCAACATTTTCCAATACCACGCCCTCGAGATAAAAAATAGGGAAAAATTGATCACTACCATTCATAGGTTTTATATTCGACCAGCACCCTTTTCCTCTCCCTCTAAACGCCCCCTTTTTTCTTCCTTTTCCTCCCGACTGTAACTCGCCGGGGAGGCACCGGATGGCGCCTCTCGCCGTTCTGGTGGTGACCTCCCTACCCCAAAACCTAGATAATCCAAGCCTACCCCTTTTCCTCCCTCAAACCCGTGAACCCCTATCGACTCCGACAATCAACGGCGAAATCCCAGCTCCTGCTCCGACAAACCAGATCTGCAGATCCCCGATCTGCAGCCTACACGGTCAATCTTACCCACCCAAAATCCGATCTATGGCTCATCCGAGCCAGATCTGCAACACAAAGTTTTTTCCGTCACGATCGAAGCAGTCCAGCTCCAGCGACGACACCGGCACCACCAGGAGAAGGTGACACGATGGAGATTAGCCGCGGGAAGGGAGGAGTGTAAGCCGCGACGCCACGCGCCACCGCCTCTCTCACGCGCTGTTTGGACAGAGGCTCAACGCGTTGGCGACGCGCGGCTCTGTCATGGTGTGTTTTCACGCTCCCCTGCGCCGCTCGTGAAGTTCACGCGCCGAATAATCGCTTTGGGTGCCCGCGCGTTAGGTACACACGCTGTCGCCGTGCCGGAACTGCCGCCGATTTCCACTGTCACCACCAGAGGGGGTTTATTTCTTTTTTGTTTCTTTCATTTTCTGTTTTTTCAATTGTTTTTTAGGAATTTAGAAATATGTTACTTTGGTTTTGTTGCAATTAGATGAATGCTATCTGCCAATTATGGTTTTTCTAACAGATGTTAGTTTAAACTGTTTTTGGATTAAGATCTAGTATAAGCAATTAGGAGAAATCCGAGTCATAACTAGTTGTTGAACTCAGTTTTTGGCAATTTTGCTTTTAGATCTTTAGACTGTTTGAGCTGTATAGTTTCATACGTGTTAGATGGTTTTCGTACGCACTCAACCTCAATTAGCTTTTTTAAAATCTCTACAACCCTGAGATGACGAGTAAGTGAGGGTTTGAGTTGATTGAGTCTGAACGGCCCGGGGTGTTTCTTTTACTGTGAGACTAACCGGAAAGGGAAAGACAATATCTGGGCGAAATCTAATTGTTGTATATTGTTGTAGGGAATATGATTTGGAACTGGTCTTTTTTTGTGAAACTATCTTGGCAGACTTGGTGAGTATCCTTGCTCATTTGTTTGTTACATCCCTCTTAACCCTTTAATGGCGGGAGGGTAAACCCCATGGGATTCTGGTCTGGGTTGCATTGTGCCTAGACTTAGATAGATTAGAATGTGAGTTAAGGTGCTACACTTGTTAGGTAGTTTTTACCATAGATTTTACGATGTATTCCCTTTTGATGTAAGCCTTCGGGCATCACAGCCTTCAGGCGACTCCTTGGTTCCAGACGAAAACCTAGGAAATTGCATTCGGGCAACACAGCTTTCGGGCAACTGTTCCCTTGCCTTGGGTGATTTCACCCCTATTTTCCCTTACTTTAGGGTTATATATGGCTGCGGAATTGTATTTTTCTTTTTGTTATTTACGGTATGAGGAAGCCAATATAAGTCCTCCCACCAATGGTGGTTTATCTTTTTTAAAAAATCAATATCACGCCCTGTATTTTATTTATACACGCCCTGAAATAGTGTAAATACGCCTTAAAATGATTATTTTTGTTATGTTTCTTTAACCAAAATTTTTCTATAGTTGTGAAAACTTAAACACAATCTAAATATAGTTCTTAATTTTTGAACATCATATTATTTTTAAATATAATTAAATAATAATTAAAATAAAGGGCGTATTATAACAAGGGGTTTGCTACATGCAGGACCATTTTTCTCATGCAGGACTGGTTTTTTACCAAAATGCCCCTTTTATTGTGAAGGCAAAAAAAGCTACTCAAAATGCAAGGGTACACTTGGGGGTATTATGGTAAAAAATCGGTCATGCATGAGAAAATCGGTCCTGCATATAGCAATTGGGTATATCAACACCCATCATTAACCCTTCAAAAATAATAGTGCCCATAAAGTAGGTACAAAAATAAAAAGGCCAAGTGAGCATGAAGTGTGTGTTTTCATTTCAATTTCAACCCATAAATTTGATAAAATTAGTGGTGTCAATTCGAGTTGGCGTATCGGATTATGTGTTCGGGTCAGATAGGTTCGGGTTGATACGAGTCGGGTTTCTTCGGATCAGAACTTTTTTATCATGTCGTGTCGGGTCGCATTCGTGTCTGGTTAAATTCGTGTCAGCACTAATTGTTAGGCCGGGGTCGGATTCAGAAAGAATTGCCTTGGGTTGGGTCGGGTCGGGTTATACTCGTTTGTCAGGTTGAGTCGGATTAAGTAAAACTATAATCTACAAAACTGAAATGGGAAGAACAAATTTTTATGTTGGATCATTATTATTAGCCGTGTTAATTCAGATCGAATTGATTTCAAAATTTTAGTTCGGGTAAAAATTTGAGTCGGTCACTATTATCTTATTGTTAAAAATACATAATAAATTATTAACGAGTTAACTTTTTGAGAAAACTAAGGATTGAACATGCTAAGTTGACACTAACTCAGATTTCTACATATACTAACTAAAATATGTATAAAAAAATTAAACCTTACTTAAATTTTTATGAAGACAAATTCTCTCAATCGGTCTCACTGAATAGTCATACTTAATACGTAAAAGATCAGTGTTGATTTATGAAAGCGAGAAGATCAACAATAATACACTAAATGATCACACTTAATATGTAAAAAATCTTGTTTGAAAGTGAGAAGATCAACATTTGTCCTAGTCTCAAAAGAATAGTAATGCTTAATATGTAAGAGATTAGTGTTGATATATGAAAGCGAGAAGATCATCAATAATACACAAAATGACCACACTTAATACGTAAAAGATCATAATTGAAAGTGAGAAGATTAATATTTGTTCTGGTCTCAAATGAGACGAGTCTCACAGGAGACATTCTCTTTTATAAATACTAACTAAATATAGTTTAATTACTTAACTCAATTAGTTTAATTACTTAACTCCTTGTAATTAACAACTAATCTTTAATAATCAAACATAAAATCTTAGTTGGGTTTGGGTTCGGGCCATCTTCGAGTTTGTGTTAGGTCGGGTTCGGGTCAGAATTTATCGGATCAAAATTAATTTTTGGTTGAGTTCGGGTCGTGTTGGGTCGAATTCAACCTAAAAATTTTTGGGTTATAATCGGGTCACGTGTCAAATTGGGTTGGTTTGATCGTATCGGGTTTGTCGGGTTCGGTCAGGATTGACTAGATAAAATGGACACCGCTGGTGTGTGTAAGTAAGTGGACTCTCCGGTTCAGCACCGCCTCCCATGGCGTTTGTTCCCTTCACTAAACCAGCTCCCTGCGCAGCACCGCCTCATTCATTCTTCCGCCGCGCTCCCCATTGCTCACACAAATTACACTCCCTGCCCCGCCGGAAATATCTCCGACCCCAACTGGACACCATTACCAACGCTTCAACTGGTCATTGCAATTCAGTCCCTGAACACATTTCCTCCAATCCTAATGCTCCAGAGGAAACGGAGTACGTGGAGGTATTCGGTATTGGAAGTAGAAAAGACGCCGTCCTCGACTTTTGCTCAAATTCCCCATTTCTTGTCCCTGATTTGCGCTTCTGGTAAACTCTGCTTTTACATTTGCTTGTTAACACTAAAGTGTGTCCAATTCAAGGGTCCCTAGTAAATTTCATTGATATATAGATTAGAGAAATATAATGTGACATCTTGTTTGTTAGATTTGCCCCAACACATATTTTGTAAAAGTACTATTATTATAAGGAATATGAAAGGGGGAGAAAATGTGTAGTGAAATTGGATGATCTCCAACATGAATTTACAAGTCTTATCAATGCATTCATATTGCATTGATGCATCATATATTCATACCCTGCATATATATGGTGCAGTTTAACCAACTTACTGTTTACAACAAATGCTATAGCTATGTTCGAAAGGTGCTAATGAAATATACATTTGAAAATTGTTCGTGATGAGGAAGGATATACTTTTATGGTCAAAGTTAGTCATTTTGGACAACTTGAATTAGGATCCCAGCATATCTTTTAATTCTAGCAGAAAGAAGTTTTCTTATCCTATGTTGTTGTCTGTTAGTTCTTCATGCTCATCATAAACTTTACTTTGACTTTTATGCATTGAACGATCATATATTAATGAAGGTATGCATGATTTTATAACTAAACTGACATTCTGAGATGCTCTGTGTATTTCAGGAACATTGTTGTGAAGGATTCATCAAATGTACAGCTACAACATAGGTTCTCCCATCAAGGTCTACTCTTTAGCTTAGCGTATTTAAAGGTTTTTGGTCACAGGCTAGAGAAAGAATGCAGACTAAAAAATTATGTGAAATATTGACTTTGATTTCAACATTTAAACACAGAATTTGCAAGTTTTCTGATAGATGGATTGAAAAGTTATTTTCTATATAGCCTTCTAAAGGACGTGTATTGATATTTAGAGCCATGATTTGATAAAGCACATACACACAGATTTCCTTATTTATTTTCCTACAATATTCTTGTTGTTGCTCTTTCTATGTTATTTCTTAACCCCTAAAAGAAAGGAAGATAAAAAGTTCAATGAATAGGTTTCTGAGTTGTAGTTGCTTATGTGCTTGTAGAGATGCTTTCAAGAGCCGTGGAAGCTTTGTCGAGTTGGCAACCATGTCCAAAAGCAGTTGTACTTGTGAGTACATCCTTTTTCTTTGTTGCTGCTTATTCTTTGTTGTAACCTGATATGTATACATGACTTATTAAGTAAGCAAAGCACATAAAGTAATTGCAGCTGATAACATGCTTTGTTTCTTTGCTTGTATTGAGTATTGACACGGATAGTGACAATAACAACTTCAAGAGGCTCACTGGGTAAAAATCCAGCATACAGTGTTGATGGATTACACTTAGGAGAGCTGTTATTGGGTAAAAATTGTACCATTTTATAGACAGTTAGCCATATGGGACAGATATGAGGATCACATGATAATCCAAACATAAGTGAAAGATATTAAAATTTATTGTAACAAAAACCTCAAAAAGTTGGTATTAAGTGTTGGAAAGCTGTCAGATTTCTAAACAATAAATATGGTTAGTATGGCAGTTCTCGGTGTGGTTTATGAACCAGTTTTAATATGATGTTTGTCAGCAGTGTTACAATAATCGGATGGCACTTGAACAGTATCTAGAGCTCATTCTAGTGGTCATTAGCAATAATAGTTGTATGGCACCCACGAACGATGTTCTAAGAGCTGATAGGAAGGTAAAGGATGAAGAAAAAGCAGGATAATCAATATGTTTTAATATACTAAAGTTGTAGGCTTGTAGCCATTATTCAAGTATGAATGGATGAAGAGTAGTAATTATATGTAGGCTGTCAGCATTGATAACTTTCATGAGCATAGGATTCTCTGCCCAGCAAAGTTTGGTGGTTTTGATCATAGGATTTTCTTAATCAAAATTATGCATGTTAGTGTATGTGCAGAAATATCTTGTGCAAGTTCGTTCACTGGGACACTGACAAAATTGTAGTATGTGATATTTTGTTTAGGCATAGATCCATTCAACATTTTGACATTATTGTTATTGTTTGCCTAATTTCCTCCCCATTCAGTACTAAACTAAGAGGTTTTCTTCTGTTTTTTGAGTAACATAACTGATTCAGTAGATTTGCCTATGGATAAAATGAAGCTGAAATGAGTAGATTAAACATGAAAGACAAACCTGATTTGCCTATAGATAAATTTGAACTCTTCTTCATGGCTTTGTTTCAAGTCTTTTTAAATCTTCTCTTTGCCCGTTTAATTTTTGTTAGTAGTATTCCGTCCATTATGCACTTGTCCTTTTTAGCATTAAGCATTCTTATTTTTGCTATTCTCATCACATCCATATATAGTCAGTGAACACCAAAAACTACTGGTTGTTTAATATTTATGCTAATACATGTAATTTAACGGAACTTTAAACTAATAACTTTGGTTAGTTCTGTTAGCATATAGAATGTAGTATACTCGTGGATTGTGCCAGAGTAAGCTCTAAGCGTCTTTGAGTGATCAACGAGAGAGAAGAAAAACATTGATTTTGGGTTTCTTCAGTTCCTAATTAAACAATTGCTTCTATAATTAAAGGGAAGATGACTGCATCTGCAGGCAGACTTCCTTCATTTTTCATCAGGATTAAACTTCCTTTGGCAACTATGGAAAGAGCATTTTTTTACCAATCTGTTTCAACGAAAAATGCTATCTATGAATAGTTCTTGTGACTGTCAGTCATCTCAAAAGTTTAATTAGATTCTTCTGATATGTAAAATTTTGGTTTATTTTTGATGGCCTATGTTTCCATCTGAATTTGCTTGTTTTACTGCATGTGTAGGTGGCTAGTGCAGCATATGGGAGTGATAATATTGCTGCTCTTGATATTCTTGGGGAAGTAAAATCAACAAAATGTTTAATTGTTGCAATCATTATGAGGCCTTTCAGCTTTGAAGGACAAAGACGCCAGGAAGAGGTATGATATTGCTAGATAAACCACTCATGTTCCTTGTAAATTTCTAGAGGCTATGCATAAGTTGTACAAGGGAATATAAACTGCAATCTAACTATGTTTTTCATTCCTTTTAGTTGATTTTACCAAGCTTGTGGCATCGCTACACTTTCTTTTCCTACAAATTTTTCAACAAATAATGTAGCTTGTAGAAATCAGTTTTGACTTAGACTATCTGAGCAATGCATATTTGACACACAATTCAATGTACTAAAATGTACTGTATATTCTTTCTTTTGCAGGTGAAATATTTGGTGGATATACTTGAACAGCAAGTTGACTTTTATATAGGTGTGTAGCACATTTCCTTGACATGTTGGATGAGTGGTTGCAGCAATATGAAGGGACAGAAAATTATGAACTCTTGATATTATGCTTACTGATAAAAAGAAAATTTCCTCGATTGGTGGCTTCATGGTTAGGAGTGTTGGGCAACTAAATAGGTGAAACAAATGTTTATGTGTGGGCGCTAGATAGGAATCATAGGATAATTAATGAATATACTTGGAAATAGGTGAAAAATGATAGCATTCCCAAAATGCTCAGCATGTCTACACAGGTCACCCTTAAATCTAAGGCAGGTAGAGTATGGAATAGAGAGGGAAATGATGTGGAGTACATTACTAAAAATGTTTATACTAATAAAGAATAAAACAATGTCTTCCCTGTATCGCTGTTCCTACCTAGATAAATCTTTCTGCAGAATGTTTTCTTGACCAGGAGGTTCTTAATGTTCAACTCGATACTCTTTCTTAGCTGTTGAATGTTTCTTAACTGCAAATGTTCATGTGCAAGGCTTCCCTGCTGTGACTTGCAGATATTGACACCAACGCACTTTTAGATAACGATTTCATGACGCTCGATGAAGCCTTAAAGACTTCAAATAATGCTGTCTTAATGGCTATTAATGCCATTTCCATTCTGACTTCAGTAAGCTAATTTTTGCTTAATTTCTCCTGGCAACAAAGTTTCTGACTTCTTGCTGCTTTGTAGTGCATTTAGCCCCATTTATTTTGCATCATATCACAGGAAACACATATAAAACTTCAACATGGGGCACATGATAGTGGTAGAGAAATTAAAGTTGCAGAGGTTAAAAAGGTATGTGGCCGAAGTTTTTTTGCTTGCTTATATTGTTTCCACACTCCCTTCTCTGGTTTCTTATATTCATCACATATGAAATCTTTACGATTCCAGAAACATTAGTATTTTTCAAAGGGTACTAGTCTGATGGAAATTTTTTTGTAGATTCTGAAGGACTACAAAGATGCAAAAATTGGGTTTGGAGCTGGTTTCAATGTAAAAAGTTCAGTTCTCCAGGCTGTGTATGACTGCCCCTTTCTGGGTATTGACGTGAAGGTGATTTCACTTTTTTTCCTTTTCTTTTTCTGCAAGCGTGCCGTGCTGCTTTTGAGTGGGTGCCTGTGCTACTTGACCTGGCATGGACATTTTTCTAGCACCTTTAGAATTGCTTAAATCAAAACAGAAGTAGAATTTGCAGATACAATAGTCTTTAGTTCTATGCTACCTCCTTACAATCTCATTCCCTGTGGTAAACTTTCTAAAAACATCCTATGAAATCACCATATTCATGAAAAACATATACTCCATATAGTACATAAATTGTAAAATAGTCATCTCTCTTTTTTTCCAACTTTTTAAAATTCCATGTATCCCTATTTTAGGTTGTTTCTGTTAGAATACATTTCAATTATGTGTACTTTGGTCTACTGCTTTTTCATTTAGTCCACTTAGAAAGTCTTCCCATTCCATTCACGTATCTCAGTTATATCTGTTTCCATTTCTCATTAATAATTAATTATATCCCTTCAAAATTTATTTAAATCCTTCTACAATCTTCACTCGTGATCCCATAGTTGGATTTGCAATCCAGATTATGTTGTGCTACATCAGTACACTAATTATGTTAATAGGTATTTAGTCTACCAATATTAACATTAAAAATATCTTGTTCTAGTATATATATTTGTTACTAGTTTATTTTAATTAATGGGTTTTAAAGTTTTAAGAGCACACATGTTTAGTGGGTTTCTTCAATTAAGATATTCTCTACCCCAACACTAGGAAGAAGGAGACAAGTAGCTGTCGTTTGTAGTTATATGCTTGGGTTGTTGCCTTCAGAGATTAAGTAGTGTTGATGCCTTCAGAGATTAAGAAACTTAATAGGAATAAGAGTTCAAATATACCAAAACTCTCTGGCACTGATTATGTTAATAAGGTGAAGTGAAAAGTGTATTACATGGAGCATACTTAACTCATATGTTAAACTTGACTAAGGTCCTTTTTCTTGAGTCTGGTTGTTTTTTCAAACCACGTTTATTGACCTAGTCCTCATCTCATGTTCCAGATGATATTAGATTTTTGTAGGTTGTGATTTTAAAACCTCTTCTGATTACATTTTTCTTCTTTGTTTTTCTCTCAGTTCATATTGTTTGATTTGAGCTGTACATCATTTTGTTTTCATTAAGCCAGGACTCAGGTGGTGTAATCATATGTATTCTTGCAAGTTCAGTGAACATCAACTACCAAGATGTTGATGCTATTTTGCAAGTTATTCGCCTGATGACAGGTTGCAAGGAAGTTATTGCGTCTACAGTCTGTGAGCAAAAACTGGAACCTAATCTAATTAGGACTACTATAATAGCATTTGGGTAATGTTTCTTAATTGAGATTGCAAACTTTTTCTTTCCGGTTGTGGATGGATATCTATAATTTTCACCTTTCATATCATTTGCTTTCCATCAGTGCAAGTATAATTTTCTAAATTTCCTAGTAGTCTAGGTTTCTGTGAAACCGTATGAATTGCAACTGCTTTCTAGGGTCTGATTAAAACAATGTTACAGCTGCATTTTAACACGATTAAGAGGTTTTAGCTTTAACTATGCAAAAATAGAAGTAGGTTTGCGATTGGATTGAAAGTAGAATGACGTTCAATTTAGATATTATAATATGATTATGTTTGGATTTCATGATTCAGTGCTCTAGGCCAAATGATGGTTATAAGAAATATTTTAGGTTGCTGTTAATATTTCTAACATGTAGAGCATCAGTTTTATGTTCTACTGCGTGAGAAAGTGCCCATTTCCTCGTACCTAAATGTTTACTTTAGAGTCTATATTCTCCTGCTAATTATACTGGCTCCACTGTATGAACTGCTGCATTTTTGTTGTATATTTGTCTTGTTATTGCTTTAATACTTTGTTGTGTTGTCATTACAGGTGTACTGAGCAGCGATCGCCGAAGAAGATTGGCATATTTTCTAGACTGGCCCAACAGTTTCCTTTCATTTTCAATGTTTTAAAAAAGGGATCTCCGCAACCCCAAAACACCAAGGAAAGTGATGTATTTCCGGGTGAAGAAATTTCCTTGGAAGAATCAAGTATATTACAAAGTGTAGAGTGCGTTGATGGTGCCTCTGAAGATTTAGTTGTTCACACTCAAGAGGTTGCTCCCTTGTTTTATATTGAGGAAGATGCATCTTCTTTCAGGTATATCTCCCTTCCTAAGTATTGCTCTGACTTTCAAGTAATTATCCTGTTTACATGTTGCATTCCACAATTGATTGTACTTATAGGAGTTCCACAAGTTCTACTGGCCAAAGTGACACAGATTTTTCCAACTCTTACCCTTCGACTTATCCAGAAGATGCAAAAGGTACAGAAACAATCTGTCTATAAATTTTATTGTTTTGATATCTCTTTTGGTCTCATACTTTTTGGCAAATTATTGGTCCTTTAGTTCCTACAATGTCATTTCCCCTCTACTTTTTTTAGTCTCACTGACTGAAGCTTTGAAATCTGTCCAGTTTTATCACTCAAAGCTTGCATGTATTCAATCAAGTGGCAGTGAAGGCTGTACCATAGGATCACATCTAAAATCTATGATGCAGCACAACTTAGGGTAGGTTTAGAACTTAGCTTTAGAGTAGCTATGGGGTAGGCTGTAGAATGAAAGAAATCTCCAGGAAAACAGTTGGAAATTAATGTTTGTCTAGGAATCATTCATAAAACAACCATTTAACTAGATATCAGTTTTAAACCCTTGACTTCGCACCTAGGGGTCCTCTAGGCATCACACCTGAAAGTAAGCTGTGTCTCACAACTCAGGTTATGATAAAATCGCTGGTGTTTTTAATGAACTCAATCTTCATATATTTCTCCTACAGAGGTACATTATTTATAGCTAGAAAAGTATATCCTTCCCTTTATTCTCCTAAACAATGTCCTAATTAGGTATACAAGGAAACAGAATAAAACTATTCTTAATAAGTTTAACATTCTGTTGTATATGAAACTTTTTGAAAGAAATGTTTTTCTTCTTTCTCATTCCTCTTCATCCTCCCCCTCTTGAAAAACTAGACTCTGGCTAATGAAACCATAGACTCATAAAGGCTAATCATAGGCTGCAGTTCTGAATCAGTTAGATTGGTACTATCTTCACGAGGCTGTCTCATCCAATGAACAGAGAGTTATGTCCGTGCACTATGTTACTTTGAAAGGGACATCCAGGTGAAGATTGTATACGGTTTACGGATTGTTCTTTATGAGAAGATAAATACTTGTAACTCGCCGCAGCTGAGTTTTTTAAGAGGGGGGAGAACGACGAAGGAAGAAAAATCTAACTTTTATCACAGAGTTTCTTATTTTCAGAACGTGTAGTTATACTTTTAGGAATGATTTTTATTTTGGTTCCTTTTTGTCTTAAAATCTATTTAGTATATTGTTTGTTTAGGAGAAACTTTTTCTTCCTATAATTAATCTACTTCTCTAGACCTTTTTCAATTTACAGGCATAAAGCTACCCCAAAGCTAATCTGATAGCCAAGTTTTAAACATTCTTTTTAAACCTCTGGTGCTGGGTACTTTGGAGGAAACTTCTTGATTATGTGAGTGTAACTGGTTACTTCGTTTGTCTTTAGAGAAATTTAGTGCTTTACCTTACTAGCCCCTCGATACATGAATATATAATATAATATTAGTTGTAACTGATAGAACTGGATGAAATATTATCGGAATAAATCCATACAAAAAAAATAGTGGGAAGCAAAAACTATATACAGTATTCTTTTCCTAAAGAAACTACGTTTGAAAAGTACGAAGGATTAAAACAATCTTAGTAATGGAAGGGGATATCCGACTAAGACAGGAGTCTTGTCTAAACTTTGTATGGCAACCACTCATGTTGTCTAATATCAATAGACTATACTGCTAATGTAATTTTGTTTTGATTCACCTAGGAGGACCTTTTTATCAAGAGGAATTGCTTGGACCAAGTAATCAGAATTTACAGTTGCAGACTCAAGAGGGGTCTGCTGATATGGATGCTACTCTTGTTCCTGATGCCGTGAGCATCTACAGACTCCCTGTTGGTGTAAAATGCTTAGAACCGTCACCTGATGGTTCCACTTACAGCAATCATGACAAAAAGCGCATAAAGGAGGATAGCAGGAAAGTGCTCTCTGATACAAATGCAGCTGTGTCTTGGGATGATATGGGTGACCGGGGTCTCGAAGTTACCGCAAGCTTTAATAGTTCCTCAGAATCTACTAAAGGAAACCATGTCCTTGGTTCTAATAAGCAAGGAATTCTTTCTAACAGGGCAGCATCTATGCTGGTAATTTCTGCTCTTATTCTGATGATAATTTTCCATGTTAAAATAATTTTGTTACCATTACATATAATGTTTCAGTTGATTATGATGGAATTTTCATGTTCTTGATTTTGTGTGCACTGAGATGCAAATTCAGTTTTTGGTGTATGGATATAATGACAGATTTCTACACAAGATGCATGTTCTACTGGCGTTTAATGTTCTTTTTGGTGCCAAATCAGCTAAATGGGAATTTTAAGAACTCAATCACCGTGCTGTCATTTATTCTTTCAATTGATCTTACTTCTGGATGCAATCACGTGTTGGCTTATTATGCATATCCACTTTTTTTTTTTTTTTTTTTTTTTTTGTAAAAGATGTTTGATCCTGATGTTCATTAATGGGGGAATGTGGAACCTCTTCGATTTTTTAGAAACTTTAATTTCCAATTATCCCTTTGAGAATTTAAGCTTTGCTCTACATTTTTTTTTCATTTAGGAAGCTGAAAGAGACTCACCAAACAAGATATGGAGTCCCATCCTTGAAATTCAGTACAGGGGAGGAATATACCGTGGTCGCATACAAGGAGGCCTTCCGGAGGGGAAGGTACTTGATATTAGTATGTTACTTCAAGATGAGTGCTAAAAGTCTTCTTTCTAGATACTTGAATCTGCTTGATGAAAAATGACACTTTAGAATTGGTAGGGTCGTCTTTCTCTTGGAGATGGAAGCATATATGAGGGCATGTGGCGTTTTGGTAAAAGATCCGGCCCAGGTACATTGTACTTCAAGAATGGTGATGTTTTCCAGGGATCGTGGAGAAATGATGTCATGCATGGCAAGGTATCCCCTCTACTTTTTGTGTCTAACTGCTTGAGACATTCTCAAGACAGGGAATAGAAATGTGATAGTACTTTTAAAAAAGAAAAGGAGATGTCAATATAATAGTACAAATGACAGAATAAGTCTCACTATTATAAGCAGATTTGATTAGTTGTATATATTTTTAAATTCAACCAAGCAAATACCCCTTTTATTAAAAGACACATGGACTTGAGGATATATAGCGTGAAAGGTAAATGAACGTGAAAGCAAAAAAAATAGAAAATGGGATGAGAGAGAAACCATCATGAAGTAGTAAAGATGAGATAACTGGGAAATAGAGGGGAACAGAAAAGATAAACAAATAAACTATTATGTGGGTGATTTCTTAGAAGTAAAGATATTAATTTTGGAGACTAAATGTATCACTCAATCATATCAAAATCAGTTGATCTGTTTGGACACATCTCATTCCCAACCATTTTACGATGTTGACCAATTCACAAACTTCGTCCCGACCAAGCAACCATTCTTTCATTCCATACATCCAACCAAGTGCCTCTGTAATTGTTTATATTTAAACTTTGTAATTAGCACAATACTTTTTCCGTTTTTGTTTCCCTATACTAGATTAGATAGATAAGTGCTGAAACCAACTAGGGGGAGATTTAAAAAAGACTAAATGAAAGATGCACTGTATTAAAATGTCAATGGTCTAATGTTTGGAGCAAACTTGACGTTGAGATATCGAAGGTGTTGGTGATGTTACTATTGTTGGAGAATGAATTTTGTTGTGAACTTTTAGTCCTTTTCCTTTCTTTCTCTCTCTGACCATGACAAATACCAACAATGCCCTGTCAGTAGTTTCTAAGATATATGCAGAAACACTGCTTAATTATCTATAATATTGAGTTTGATGTGTTTCGGTGGTCACATAGGGTTGGTTCTACTTTCTTACTGGGGATCGGTGGTTCGTAAATTTCTGGAAGGGTAAGGCAAATGGAGAAGGGCGATTTTACTCTAAACTTGGGGATGTATTCTTTGGTGACTTCAAAGATGGATGGCGGCATGGCCATTTTCTTTGTATTGCCGTTGATGGGACAAGGTCTGTTAGCTCCCACCTTTTTAGTTTTTTATTTATGTACATATGTAAGTAAGATTTTAAGAAAGAAGTGGCTATAGGCTATACAAAAGGAATATAAATTTTAAATTGCAAGGAGAGACAATTCTTCAGCCATGTTTCTGATAACATCAGAATCTTGTACTACTGAAAATATTTCTACCTAGAAACATGATTTTACATACTCCGGCTCTGTGAAAAAATCTTATTTACTCAGTAATGCTCGTACAGCTCTGGATTCGACTGACTTCTTTCAAGGATGTGTAAGTAATGTGCATTTCTCTTGCAAACAATGTAGGTTCCGTGAGGTATGGGAAGAAGGTGTTCTTGTTAGCCGCAAGCCGTTGGATCCTGATGGAAATGATACAGCTTAATCTTCTTTGACATCGAATCTTAGTCTGTTTCATTGATCTCTGGAAGCTGCAAGCAAAGGACTGAAGAATACGTACGAAGAGAGCTTGCACTTGAGCCACAACAGGTATTGGAGAACCCAACATGACAAACCAGATGGATTTTTCGTGTTCACTGTTTATACATACAAATCCTTTCATTGGACAATAGGACTGTTTCTGACATTTAGCCTATTTCTATTAAATGGGCGGTCTTGTACCCCCTTGTACAGCAACGACATTAATGTACATGGAACAGAGTAATGTAGAATATAGTAGTTCATGTATTGTGTAGTTTATAGTTGTGGTATATTCATCAGTTGCTCCGTCAATAATGAGAATTTTAAGACCTGCAAATTTTGGGATTCTTTTTGCACACTTTTCTTTTTTTAAAAATTAAACTTTCATTAAATTTTAAAAACCTGAAGAGTTGCAAATAAAATGATTAAGAGCTAAAGCGGCATTGTGCTCTTTAACTAGAGCAGTTCTACTAACTTTCATAAACTTAGACGAGAGAAAAGAGTATTGTAGAAGTCTTCTGATGTCTTCCACTGTGCTCTTGATCTCCCATGGCGTTGACTCCGCGTGTTTGAGTGCCGCCATTAGTTCCGATGAATCTGTTAGCAAGTGAATTCCAAGGATATTAGTCCTTTCCGCTGCTTTGAGTGCCCTCCAGCAAGTTTCAGCTTCAGCCTGTAAGGGGGAGGAACAAATGAAAAAGTCCGATCCTGTGGTAGTTCTGATTTCCGATCTGATGGTCCAGGCTGCAGTGCCAATATTCTTCTTGGCCTGAAAAGAGCCGTCCACCATGATTAAAGCCTCTTGAAGGTTTGAACCAGAGAGATGACTGGAATTTTCTGGTCTGTTTATGATTTCAGTCAGCTGAGGGGATTCAGCAGCTGTTTCTTGTGTGATATTTCCGACCTTTTTGCACACTTTTCATTTCCCTCAAATATTGAAATTGCAGTAAAGAAAATAATATTGAAATTTGTATTTGAGCACAGAATCACAAGCGTGGAAATTTTTAAACAAACATAAAGCAAAACAGGATAGGAATCATGTTAATCCATGACTAGAAAATAGGGCTTGCTGAAACAAAAACTGGTGCTTGAATCAACCATATGGCAGCATCACCGGAATACTCGTACATTGCCAATCGTGTTTAAGATGAAGTGAAGATGAAATGCATGGATGAAAGCACTCCATGTTAAAGAACATTTATCCCCAATTCCCCATGGAGCTTACAATCTGCACAATATCCATCTCTGGCCATCATCATCCTACAGTCCGTCCAACGAAGAATTGCCCTTTCATCCTCGTAGGATTTATTCATAATTCTTTGGTACAATTTAGAGAAAAGTTTTCATGTACCCATGAGTTTTTTTGTTAAGTACACATGTAACCCTGATTTTTTGAAAAATGCTTCTAGTACCACTAGACTGACTTACGTTGACTTTGCTTTAAATTTTACCTCTAAAAACTCTAGTCCACCATTCAAATATGTATTTCCGATTATTAGGTGACTTGAAAATAAATATATAGCTACAGATTAGAGTGTTTAGAGGTATAATTTTCAAAGTCAACTTCTTTCCAAGAATACCAGAACACTTTAAAAAAATTTAGGCCTGACTTAACAAAGAACCAGGATTATGTTGACTTTTTTAAGGGGTACCCTCTTTTAGCCGTTCTCAAATTTTCGGTTGGGGTAGCAATTGATTTCGAGGGCAATAGTGGAGTTGCGGTCGGATCATAGTCAAAGGCTCAAAAGCGAATAAGCGTTGTAGAGAGTGAGCAACTGAGCATTCAAGACTGGCAAGCTTTTGAAACTGCAGATGGAAAGCAGTGGAGCAGAAGAGACGAAGGAAGAAGTGGAGCTGAAACCATGGGAGCAGCATTCAGCTGTAATTAGTCTGCCTCGCTTTGATTACAATGCTCCTGCTGCCATTCTCAGCCATTCCCACTCTGGCTTCCTCATTACCTGCCCTATCAGTGAGATTTCCCGCTATTTCCCAGTTTTTGTTTGGGGTTTTTCTCTGAACATTGATTAAATTACCTTGTACTTGTCTGTTTTGTAGAGAGGGAGAAAAGCGCAACAAAAGAGGCCATGTCTATATTTCAAAAGGTGGCATTTTTTGAATTTGACCTCTAGGGAATGTGTTGTTTTTCAGAAATATTTCTTTTGAGCTTTACTTATTTGTCATCTGTGTCTGTCAAATTGCTGCCTGTTTTGCAGTATTTCTCACTCAATGATGAGGTTTCTGAGAGAATGGATACAAAGAGGAGGAAATTATGTAAACCTGACAATGATACAGAGGCCAAACAACCAGGTTACTTATAATCGCACTTTCTGTTTATCTTTTCGACAAATGCGAGTAAATGGCTGGGACTGAGTTTTTTTTTTTAATGCATTTAGATTCTTGTACGAAAAGAAAGGAGAGCGGCAATGAATTGAATTCTACCCTTTCACTAGTTAAGTTGACACGGAGCGGGATGCTTCTTTTTATTTTTCCTAAGGATGAGGGCCCTGCTGCTGTTGATATCGTGACAAAAATCATCCAGTCTAGAGAAAGTGGAAGTCTCAAATCACTACAGTAAGTTTATTAATTTGGACAGTAGTTTTAAGACATCTATTTTGCATTAACTGGTCGAACACATATGAACTAACTTGTACAAGTTGCATTTCTGAATTTGATTAACATGAAGTCTCTGTGGTGGTTTGCATACATTTATGGTTCACAATACATTTATGAATTTGATTAACATTTCAAATGCTTGGGCCCTGAATGAAAGGTAACATACAGAAATGGCTAGGCTTGGCTGTGTGTGTGAATTAGATTGCACAATCTTGATGCCTATTTTGTTCCCCAACACTGTATAGTGTAAATCTTGGGTCAAGTGGGCATCAGTGTTCATGCCAGTGATATAACTATAAAAGACTATCCATGTAGAGTGTGTAAAAGAGGTACTTTGAAAGGGATTGTTTCCCATGGTTTGATGCTTATTTATGAATTTCACTATCATTCTGGTTCTCTTTTTCCTCAATATCTCTCTACCTTTGACTGACTCTATGTTTTTGTTTTTTATCACCAATTACCATTGACATCTTTCCTTCTCTGTATATCTTTACTTCCTAACAAATGCTTTTGTTTTAAGTTCAAAGTTCCTTCTTGAATGTGTAATAATTCATTTTTATAATAACTGAATTTCTCAGACTAGTTTTCAACCAGTAAAATGCCTAACAGTTGAGCCAATTGGTTTGCTGTAATTTCCCCATTGGAAGGCTAATTTTGTTTTAACTTAAACTCTCAGAAAAAAATGTATTAATGTGGTGCTGCTACATTTTTATTTTGGTTAACTTACTGTAACTTGAGTCTTAGCATCTATGTTTCACAATCACCACGAATAAAATATTTCTGAATTCACTTAGGAACTTGTTTATTAATGTTTCTCCCTTGTAAATGCAATGGTGTTTATACTTTTCGGAGAAAATGATGACACTATTTGAAACCGGCCTAATGTACCCACTTTCTTATTGGTCCATCCTGCCTAATGTGCATGTTACTCCTCCATCTATTCACAGTACGTTTTCCTTTTATCAAATTCTCCTACTTATCCACCCATTCTTTTTCTTTTTATCTCTTGTGCTCACATGGGACTGAGGGTGTTACTATTATAAGCAGAATAAACTATATTTCACAGATTTTGTTCTCGAAGAAAAGCCTGTTTGGATTCAAAAAACAATATCCGCTGAAATTTTGTGATAACTCTTCTTCCATTTATCTTTTTCTGTTGATCCTCAATTGATCACTCTTCTTCAAGCTGTCCCATGTTATACCAGATTCACCTGATATAGAGAGATTTATAACTCTGGATTTGCATTATTTATGTGTTGTCAGTTAATAATTGATTACAGCAGTAATAAAAGCTGTTATTTCATTGACTTGAAACTCTGTCATGCAATAAACTTTAATCAGTGTATACTTTGGTAATGAACTTGAGCATAGCTTTCAGCAGATGCGATTTTACTGTTAATGGATGGGAGTATGGGCATGGCAGTAATTTCTTTTAATAAAATGTACTCCCTTCGTGTAGGAAAGATTAAAATCTGAGGAAGAAAAAAACTCATAAGTACAATATCTTGAGAATGTAGCTTATGAAGGGTGAGAAATGAACATTATAAAGATACTATCATCCCTCTGTAGAGCACGAACATGATTGTCTTTAGCTATTTGAATAAAAGAACAGACAACTTATGACACGCTCATGCTTGACTACCTACACTTCCTCAATCGGTCAATCCTCTTTTGGCTTTTTTGACATCATGATCTTAGCTAAAAGCGATAGAGCTCCCATAAAACAAGACTTATCCATAATCAGGTACTTCAAGTATGATCATCGTGAATGTAAAGAATACCTTCCTTTCTGTTCTTCGTTGAAAGATGAACTTGAAATCACCAACATGACTTCTGAGACATTCTCTGACTGAACTGAGTTTTTTTTTGTTCGATTTGTTTTTCGGTGTCTCCATGTTTATACTTTAATATTCATATTCCATTAAATGTATATTTGGTCATGTCTTGCAGATGGTGCAATCGTATCTTCCCAATCCAAGCTACTTGTGGTTTAGACGAGAAAGAATTGCACAATGTTGTTTTCAAGCTAGTTCAACAGTTTCAGAAAAATGAAAGAAGCAATGTAGCAGGACCAGTAAAGGTATTCCCCAATCTTAATTTTAGCTCCATAAGTTGATCGTTTTGCAGTGCATGTGGTGTTTCTTCTTTTCTCTGATCATCATTGGCATGCTCATAAAAATGCATGTGAAAAGGACACTAGAAAGGCAATTAGTCAGCCCCGTAAACATTTGGTCTGAGTTTTAAATGAGCTTTGAAACTCATGACTTTACAGTTTGCAGTTGGTTACAATAGAAGAGGTATTGAGGAGAATGAGATGAAACACGTTCCAAAATCAAATCCATCCCACGAGTGTGCCCTGATAGACCGAGCCAAATGTTTTAGTGTTGTTGCAGCTGCAGTCAAAGATGTGTTTCCGGATTCAGTCGTAAACCTCAAGTGCCCAGAGGTAAATCCATGAAATTCTAGCTGGTGCGGTTGTTGCTTTTGACACACTGAGGGTGATGCATCATGCATTGTTTGATATTTCTAACCTTTCTTGCAGCTAGCGGTGCTTGTTGAGATTCTGCCACTTTCAGGGATTTCTAACGAGAGAATCGTGGTTGGTGTATCTGTTCTTTCACAAATGCTTGTTAGTTTGAAACCACGCTTGTCCATTAAAGCATTGGTATATGATGATAAAGCTGGTAATCAGAAGAAGAAAGTTATGAACTGATCAATGTTTTATTATTATTATTGTGGTTTTCAGCGACCTACATTATTATCCCCAAATACGATGTAATTCCAAAGGAATCTTGATGTTGAAACTTTTAGCGGTGTGTTTTTTACTATTTGAAGTGATTCAATGCCATTTTCCTATTTTTAATTTTCATGCGAACGAACATGAAGGAAAATCACATGAGAACAAATAGTCAAACTAGTAGTACATGATTTTTTATCCATGGGCGAGAACGAACTCGAGATCGAACGTTTATTAAATGAAAGAACATGAATTTTTTTAGAACGTTTATTAAATGAATGAACACAATTTTTTTTTAGGATCGATTAATAAACGAACAATACACGAACATGATGGTAAAAGATGTTCATGAACAATCAATTAAATTAAATTTATTTATTAAACAAAAATAACATCTAATAATTTTATAAATTAATGTAGATGAAACTTAGGTCCTGTTCTCTTTGATGCGGGGAAAATCTGCATTAGTAATCTGGGACTCGGATAGCTGACGTATCCGAGGGCTTCTGCGTGTTGATTGTTGATGAAGTATGGATGCTCCTCGTCACTTGTTCTTGACCGTCCGAGCTCCTTACCCTCGGGCTGGACCTACTTGGAACCTGTTCTCCGATACCTGCAAAACAAGCTCCTCCGGGGGTGGTAGCTCCGGTGTGATGATGAGATTTCGTGCTTTGAAAGATAAAAACTCTGTATTCAAGAGTTAGAGAACTTACCTGGAATGGTTGATTGTTGCCTCTATTTATAGGCGTCCTGGAGCGCCTCCTCCATATGCCTCGTCATTAGTGTGCGTCACCTCTTCGTTCGAGTGACACCTCCTCTTCACGTGAGCGTACGGGCCGATCCTTATCTTTTCCACGTGACCAGGAAGCTTCCTAGAAAGCCACCTAGATCCGTATCTTGGGTATCATCACTCTTCACGGTATTTGAACGTATCTGAACTTATCTGAACTCATCTGAACTTAAAAACTTTATCTGAACTTAAAAAACTTAATCTAAACTGAACTCATTTGTGCTTAAAACATTTAGCTGAGCTCATTTGAACTTAAAAATTGAGCTGAATTGAAATATATATATATATATATATATATATATAAATTGAACTGAACTAAATTGAAACTAACTAAAATATATGATTATTTCCAATATATTTAAAATTTATTAATCTAAATATAACATATTACATTTTATATTAAAATATACTGAACTGAGTTGCACTAATGTAGATAAACTGAACTGAACTTAATTGAAATAAATACGATCAATTAAATATGAAATATATATGACATTTTCAAAACATTTGAAATTTAATAATTTGAGTATAACATAGGTTCAAAAGAATTTATTTCATGTTGAACTGGATTGAATTGAACTGAAGTAAAAATTAATGTACTGAAAAAAAGAATCAGCATGACTGAATTAACCTGAATTTCATCAAATTACATATTACTCCAATTCACTGAACTGAACTGAGTTTATTTTATGATGAATTGAACTGAATTATAATTGGTATAACTAAATTAACCATAATTTCCTCAAATTTTATTTTACAGAACTAAACTGAACTGAATCGAAGTAAAAATTAATGTGTTAAAAAATGGTATGAATAAATTAATCTTAATTCATTGCATCAAATTATAATGTTGTTGAGCTAAACTGAACTGAACTGAAGTGAAATTAATGTATTGAAAAAAAAGAATCAGTATGACTAAATTAATCTAAATTTCATCAAATCATATTGAAACTGCTGAATGAAATTGAACTGAACTAATATGAACAATTAAGCTCAAAAGAAGAAGGCCTACGACGCATGTTAGTAAAATCACAAAATATTTTTTTAGCATTATTTAAATTATTATAATATACAATACTGAACTGAAATGAATTGAAATGAAAAAATATAAAAATATTGAACTGATTTAAACTGAACTGGACTAAATACAAATAATTTTACTGACCTTAACTTATCTGAAAATTAAATAAGTTTACTGAACTAAACTCATCTGAACTGAAAAAAGATTGTCTAAACTCATCTTAACTGAAAATAAGATTATTGGAACTTATCTGAACTAAAAAAAGAGTTTATCTGGTGAGTTTAGATAAGAGTTAAAGTCTTGTCGTGGTTAGAAAAGAGTTAAAGTCTCCAATACTACATACTAGAGGGTTATGTTTTCCTTTATGCTCAGAGACATAAGAGATAGGGTTAAAATCCGCAACATAAAATGTTGGATCATGTGGGATCTGGGATAGATCACTCCACGGTGCTTTTCTAATCTGCCTCAACACTTTGGCATGTTCAAAAATGCAGTTCCATGTATGTGATGTTGCATGGTCAGTAAGGGCAGTAAGAATGTATTGGTCAGGTTAAGGATACTTACATCAAAAGAGCCGTCCCAAAACAGCCATATTTTTTAATCAAAACATGGGTAAGAATTCCGATACTGTAACTCAAATTGAAGTGATACGAATATCCAGAGGTTATTCTTTTATGTTATTTCATGTGCCAAGGCCTGGAAGAAAGAAATTGTTCAATGTTCTCAATACTCTTATGAAACAAGTTCGTGATGAATATTAGAAGAAGATGAGGGCTATGCTAGTTATTACTCTTATTTCCGAAGATTGAAGTCGTGAAGAAGTTTTATTGAAGTGCCTTAAAAGAACCGACTGGGCCTTCAATTAGTGGGTTGGTTCAACAACAGTTTATCGCTTTATTATTTATGTAATTTTATTATTTTTACTTAATAAATTCGTTCATACCTTTGTGTTATGGTATGATGAATTTTAATTATAGTTTGCAAAAGCTGCCTTAAGTGTTTCCTTTTTGGTTAAGATGTAATATTCATTACCTTATTGTATCGTGCACTTTTTAATCACCCTATAATCTTATAAATAGGGTGGTGAACGAATTTATTCAAGGACAAGTATTTACAACAATCATCTTATATTGAGTTTTATCTCATTTAACCGTTAGGTTAAGCTCTAATCGCTAGATTAGGTCAATCGTTAGATTGAAACCCCCGATTTTGAGATCTAGGTGTGTCAATCTCAAGTTGGTGCAAGTAGTGCTTGGCGTGTGGAATTCGACCTTGTGTTACTGAAGTTCAAAAGTTGTGACTTTCAAGTTCATCTCGAAGTGTGTCTTCTTCTTTGAAAGGGGGTGCTTTCGATTGACACTTCGGAGGGTGCTCTTAATCATTCCGCAAAAACACTTCGGAAGAGGGGCAAGCCTTAGTTAATGCGGAGGAATCGGCAGCGTTAGAGTTCATGAGAGCCAACAAGGAGTTGTACCGCCAGTGGGTACTCTCTTCCCGGGAAAGCCTTAGGCGAAGGGAACCCAGGGGAATCCGGCAGGCCTTCCACGGGGACACCAACGAGAGGTTATCGATCTGGACGGAGTGGTGCAGCCGCCAAGGATACAAGGGCGCGTGAATTCCTCAACCGTCCCACCTTCTTTCCCTCCGAATTGCGGAGTCGGAGGGGGAACGGCTACAGGACAACAATCAAATTTAGTTCCATATGCTCCGCCCTACAACCCGCGTTCTAGTTGGGGGATGGGGAAGATTGGGTATGATCCGCCAGTCGCGCCTGCAGAGTTATTAGGTTATCAGGCCCCTGGAACCAGGGAAACCCGATTCAGTATTCCATGCCAATGTATGGGCAATGGGGATGAACTACGGTTACCCGGAGAGACACTATCGAGAGGACGATAGGATGCGGGGTTATCAGGTGGCGTAGCAGGACCCCAACTCTTTGGAGGCGCGACTAGACAAGTTGGTGGGAAGAAACGGAGCTAAACCCACCTCCCCATGGGTACCTCGAGTGCTTGCATACCCATGGCCGCCGGGCCTCCGGGTCCCGGAGGGAATCCCAACGTATAATGGAGAGACAGACCCGGAAGAGTTTGTCAGGACGTACCAGAATCTAATGGTATCGAGGGATTTCCCGGAGGAATTGAGATGCAAGTTAGTGGGCTGCTACTTGAGGGGAAACTGTCTCCTATGGTTCGATTCCTTGCCCCGGGAAAGCTTTAGAGATTATTATGATTTCTCTAAGGCTCTGCTGTTTAGGTACGCCGGACTGAAGAAGGAAGGGAAGCAGCTGACTGAGCTTCTCGCCACCTGGCAGAAGGCTGTAGAGGGGCCAATGGAATATTACCGAAGGTACATGGATGATAGTATGAAGGTCATTGACAGGCAGCAGCAGGAGAAGACGGTGATTAGTAGATTTATAAATGGCTTGAGGGATATGGCGCTGTTCCAGAAGTTGATGGAAAACATCCCGGAAACCTTTCACAACTTACAGATGGCGGTGCAGCTGTATTGTGCGGTTAATGATGCCACCCGGAAGAGAAAGGAAGAATCTAGGGGATTCCTCTCAGATAAGATGGAAATGAGAAGGACGACAGAGCCAAGCAGAAGGAATCCGGGTCCCGCGCCGGTGAGCCGGGCAAGAGCGGACAGTTTCACCTCGCTCAGCAAATCCCGGACGGAGATACATGCTATTCACAAGGATCTGTTTCCAGATCCGTTGCCTATCCAGGGGACCTCATCCAGGGAAAATGCGGATAAGTGGTGCGCCTATCACAAGTCTTACGGGCATACGATAGGGGGCTGAGGAATGAGATAGAAAAATTGATAGAGTAAGGGAAGCTGAGAGACTGTGTGGCGATGGAAGCAAAGAAGGAACATCCGGCTCGGGAACAGCCTCAGAAGCAACCCCGGAGGAGGTGGAGGCCCAACCCCCGGAGAGCAAATGGGAGAGCCCAAGGCAACAGGGCCCCAGGCCGGCCCGCCATAGCTGCCGTACCAGTCCAAACAGTGGAACCGGCCCCAGTACCCAACGTGATAAGTGGAGAAATTGGAGAAGCATGCCAGTCAGTTTCCGCTATCCGTGCCCGGATGCGGTATGTCCCCCCGGGGGAGACACATGGGAAAAGATTTTGCCCGCATCAATCACCGCAAAGTTACATGTCACTGAGACCCGCTTGCTCCGATCCTTCTCATCCACCATACCCGCTCGCCAGACTCGTTCTCCTGCCGCCGTCCGCCATTTGAGGAGGTTTCACTTCTTTTTGCCTTTTCTTTGTTTTATGCTTTCTAGTTTTTATTTTACTTAATTTTTTAGCTTTCATTAGATTTGTTAGAAAATAGGCGTAACTAGATATACTCTTCAATTGGTTACTTTTGTCCAAATGTTGGTTAAGTTGGATTGTCTTTCAATAAGGTTTTTCAGACGGGTCGATTCTCGGTTAAAACCTTTTTGACTTCTGCTATGATAATGATTAGGGGACAGGAGAAATCCAAGTCGAGGTTTGCATCATAGTACTTTCCTTCGGCGATTCCCCTATGTTTAGAGTTGTAGGCCGTACTGATCTGTGGTAGCGTCCAGGTCTGATGCGGTTGGGCAGTCCTTCTGATGCCTTGCGCCTGTGAAACTAACCTGTAAATTCTCTTGTCGGTCTCTTACTGGCTCCAAAGGGTGATCGAATAACTTCTTTAATGAGACTTATATAAGACCGAATGGGGAGGAATCACATGCTCGAGGCGTTAATCCAACATTGCAAGCAACTTGCAGTCGGCAAAGTTCGACCCGGATTTGTTGGAAGTGCTGTTGTTTTGAGACCACTATCTTTTTTATCCATTTGCTCTATTTTAGTTAGTTTTAGTCAGTTTTAGTCTAGTTAAGCTGTTACCGGTTTGGGATATGGAGAAGGTTTTTTAGAAATCTATATGTAATCTCACAAATCGCCTCCACTTGTGGAGTATTTGTATTTTCATTGCGCATTTAGTGGTTTGGGAGGCCCAATAAAATTTCCTTGCCTTTCATAGGTGGTTTAATCAAAAAATAAAAATAAATAAACTCTAGCACCGAGGCCTTAGCTTATTTCTTGCTGAAGTAAAAATGAATGCATATATTGAAGAAAAACAAATCAGGATAACTGAATAAACATGAATTTTATCAATTATATTTTAATTATACTGAACTACACATATAAATTAAGAGACCCTGTTTGCCAGAGTTTATCTGTAGATCAGTTCAGTTCAATTCAGTTCAGTTCAGTTCAGTTCAATTCAGTTTAGTTCAGTTCAGTTCAATGAAAATGTTATTGATGAAATTCAGGTAAATTCAGTTATGCTGATTCCATTTTTCAATACATCATTTTTGCTTCAGTTCAGTTCAATTCAGTTCAGTACATGGTGGAAATAACCTCTAGCAAATAGGGCCTAAGTGTTGTATGAGACATTGTTACCCATGAATCAGGGCCTAATATGACCCATAAAATAAGAGTAAGGGTCAGGCAAAACACATTTCTAAAACATTTGGGTAAAAAGAAATTATTCACTTCGGATGTAAGGTCCCGCTTGCTAAAGTTTATTTCTTGATGTACTGAATTGAACTGAACTGAAGTAAAACTTGATGTATTGAAAAATGGAATCAGCATGACTAAATTAACCTGAATTTTATCAAATCACATTTTCAATGAACTGAACTGATCTACATATAAGTTCTGGCAAACAGGGCCTAAGTATAAGGGAAAAAAGTATAGAGATTTAGTTGCAAACAAGACTTTTTGTTTCTCTCAATTTCCACTTTCTTCTCCAATTTGCCTTCCACCTCATCGAACCACCCCACCGCCACCGATACACCACCGTCAAACTACCATCGCACCCTCTGCCAAACCACCACCGTGTTTCTATCTGACCAGTACCATCGCGTTGTCGGTCAAAATTAGTCAAACTAGCTGGGTTTTTTTTGATATAATATTTTCTTCTATTAAGTTGCTTAAAAAGTTCATACAACTGGTTTGGCCATCAGTCTAAGCCAAACATTCAACAGATATAAATAACTAACCAAAAGGAGAAAATAACTATTCTATAGCCATATGAAATACAAGTGGCTATGATCATAACTACTTCATCAAGATATTGCTAGGATTTTAGCATAACTATCATGAATGCGCTTCCATTCCATCTGTATTTGCATATCTTGCTAAATCCGCATCCACCTTTGGAGCTTTGGTGTCTTCAACGTTCCATTTCTGTCTCCAACTCGTATATGATTAAGAGAAAATCCACCGTAGCATATCTGCGAATTGATATGTCAAAACACAAGTCTGCCCCGGTTCAGTTTCCATAGAAATCAAATAAGCCATATGTAGCCTGGTCTGAGCATGCTTATAATCTTCTTCAATCCAGTCCGTCAAGTCTTTAGATAATGTCATGGACCAAGGTTAGGTAACTGGTTTCAACAGCCCAACACCACTGAAATACCAAAGGTAATCAGTGCGGTACCTCGACATATGTACAAGTTTCATACTAGGGCCATAATCCCTCATCCAGTCCGTCAAATATTATTGATAGTGTCATGGGCCAAGGCTGGGTAATTGGTTTTTACACCAGCAGCCCAACACCTCTGAAATACCAAAAGGTAGTCAGTGCGGTACCTACGACATATGTACAAGTTTCATACTTGGGGTAAAACTCCTCAACCATTCCATCAAATCAGATTATGGCATGGGCCAAGGTTGGGTAACTGGTTTTTATACCAGCAGCCCAACACCTCTAAATACCAAAAGGTAATCAGTGCGGTACCTACGACATACGTACAAGTTTCATACTTGGGGTAAAACCTCTCAACCATTCCATCAAATCAATTAGTGTCATGGGCTAAGGTTGGGTAACTGGTTTTTATACCAGCAGCCCAACACCTCTGAAATACCAAAAGGTAATCAGTGCGGTACCTACAACATGTGTACAAGTTTCATACTAGGTATATATCCCCACAACCAATCCGTCAAGTCTTTAGATAGTATCACAGGCCAAGGCTGTGTAACTAATTTGTACACCAGCAGCCCAACATCTCTGAAATACCAAAGATAATCAGTGCGGTACCTACGACATATGTACCAAGTTTCATACTAGGATCCATTCACACCATCTTCAACATCAATCAGAGGAGTCATAGCCTGTTTCAATCATCACCTTTAGAGCATCCACCACCTATGTGGCGCCACCTCATGAGTACCACATCATTAGTTTAACCTCATCAATATGAACAGAGACTTAACCACACAAACCTCACTGAAAAGATACATAACTTCATTACTATCGAAATCTCATCAATCTGGAAAAAGTTTCATTAAAAATCCTCACAGAAAATCACATATCATGAACTAATACATATAATTAGATTCCCATCATCAAAACCAAAAAATAACTAAAAGTACTAAACATCATCAACTAAGAAAACAAAACTTGTTGAAAAACGACATACATCAACTAAACTATAAAGTTCGAAAAACCGAAAAACTTCGAAGCAGCCGCTGAAGCATATAACGCGAATTCACCAACTGAATCAAAAGCACATCCGTAGTAGCGTGGGCTCGACGGAGTAGACGTGATCTAAAATCATTGTGCGATCACCGCTATGACCAGAGGCGGACCCAGAAATTAAAGTTGAGTTGGGTCATAATAGAATATAAGTAAATAGTACTAAATTTTAATATATATAAAAATTTACAAAAGTATAATATGCAATTTTAAATTTTTTGGGGTGGTCGAGCCAGCTGGGCCACCCCATGTTCCGCCCATGCCGCTATCCTCTAGTCGCTACCGGAAAATCAACTGGGACAATCTGTAAAATTTGTGAAGAGTGACGCGTAATTCGGGGGTTTGTTTTGGAGAATTTTGATATTCATATTTTAGGTCCCTATAGCTTATTAGTATTTTATGGGGTTTGCTAGATGCATGTCCATTTTTCTCTTGCATATCCGTATTTTAACCATAATACCCATTATTGTTAAGGCAAAAAATGGGTTTGAAATCATAGAGTTCCATTAGGGGTATTATATATGGTAATATTTGGACCTGTAAGAGTAAAATGAACATGCATAGAGAAATTGCCGTATTTTACATTATAAAAATCACATTCCACTTATAATTCTTTTTATTGCATACCAATAATACACTGGTGAGACATTCTCACCCAAATCTTTGTCGTCAATTAACCATGAAAATAGACTGGAATATAACATATTAATTCAAACACTTTTAATATAATAGTTATCTTTTAATATCGAATTAAAAATTGTAAGAATATAAATCATGTGAAATTATATATAACTATTACATTCATAATTTCTTTTTAAAAAAGAAGTAATTATTACACTCATTAAGTCACCCAAAACTTTGTAGTAAATTAACCATGTAAAATAAACAGTGGAACATATTAATTCAAAATGTTTTAATATAAGAGAGTGTGTCCTGTAAGGTTCCCTTACAGTAAGGTTCCCTTACAGTAAGGTTCCCTTACAGTAAGGGCAGACAATAGTAAACTACCTTCTACAAGATTGAAGGTTACTATATAATTATTTTAATTATTTAGGTCATAAACATAAAAGATCAATGAAATAAAGTGAAAAGTAATGGCCAAAACCTAAAATATCAAGTCAAATAAAAACACCAGGCAAAAAATCTAAAAGATCAAACCAAATGAAACATTAACCCAAATAAAGATCAAACTCATGTATAAAAACATCAGACACAAACAAAAATAATTCCAAATAATTAAAATAATTGTATAATAATCACAAATCACTAGTGCAAAGTAATGCATCCCAGGCGCTGTTTCATGGCGGTTTTGAAAAACCGCCGTGGCTGGGTCCTTCCGATATCGGAAGCTCCTCAGGAGGGTGTTAATGAGGCGCTTTTAAATTTTTGCGGCGGTTTTTGTAAGCCCGCCGTGTTTAATAACAGTACGATATCGGAACACTACGTCGTTACTGACATCGGTACGTTTACGACATCGGAATCAAACCAAATTCTTCCTACTGGGATACCTCCGATGTCGTAACACGTTTAGAATTGTGCCAATTAAGGTCTACGATACCTTACGATATCGGAAGCGCAACAGACTTCAAGTATTGAACGCTTTACGCCTTCGTGAGGCCAACCGATTCAAATATAGACATGACATTTTTTTGACGAGAGCTTCTCGATTAAGGAATCGGTGTCGTAAATTTCTAAGCAATAGAGATTCCGATATCGGAAGATGGATTGTATGCGTTTACTACACATCGTCCGATGTCGTACAGTTATAGTTACCTGTTACCCGGAATACCTTCCGATATCGGAAGTGATTCTTTATGTATATGCTATTGTGCTTCCGATATCGGAAACCGTGACGAAAGTAACATAAATGGTATGGTTCTCTAACCAAAACAAGCACTACATTTCACTTAGTTGTAGGCTTAAAAAAAGAGCTTCAGCATCAACAACTGAACTATTGAAATATGTCTACAATGCCAAACATGATATAAAATAGAAACCGTGTTCATTAACTAGGAAAATTCACTTGAAAATTCACTAAAACAAGTGTATCGAAGTACAATACATAGTAAATAGAAATAGACAATTCAAATGAACATGTGTGCTCGGATCTCATCCTTTCCACAGTCATCATCCGGGGCTTGTGAACTAGACACCCCATGCACCAAGCCACTCCCACCAACATATTCTTCATCCATTGGCGCTCTCCCAGTTGGACTAATGTGCATTGCAGCTACATCTTCAGCTCGACGAATGAAGCGAAAGGTTTTCTCCGCCTTTCTTGTGGCTTTATTGAGTTTTATCATACGGCCAAGGGATCCTTTCATGGTGTTATAAAGCTTTCGCAACGCAACAGTGTCTGCAATAAAATGAGCCTAACATATCAACTCAAAAATACAAACACATATAAAACATAATTAAATACAATTATTAATTAAAATTTATTTATCGTCCGAAGCTGTAGGATGCTTGGTGTGATCCGAAGGAGGTCCTTCCACCCACTTCCCGTCAACCAATTTCCATTTGTGGTTTGAAAACCACTTTGAGTTATAGTACTGATGGATATGAACGGGATCACAATGAAATCGGACAGGCTCCCCAATCTTGTGACATGGATGCTTTAGGTACTTCGTGATGAAATGACCATAAGGTAGATTAATCAAAGGTTTTTTAGGGATGATGATATTCTCCATGTGTTTGAAGATGGTAAAACCGGGGTTCATAGCCTTTTTTGTAATCACAAAAAAGAACATCATAGCTGTGCAAATGTTTGGCTCGCTAATATTCCCACCTGTAGGTTTAGGGTTTAGGGTTTAGGGTATGGGACTTATTATTTAGGGTTTTAATAAACATAGACCATTTGTTAAAAAGAGTTGATGTTTATTAATTATTCCATCGTAATCCTTGATTATCCCAATTGGTTTATTTGTTGGCACACTAGGCTTAATTAATTCTTACACATTACATTATATAATTGCTAAATGTATAAACTGATAAATTTATAAATAATTTTTTTTATATGGTGCTTTGACTCGATTTAAGATTAAATCGTATATGGATTCATGCTTTCACCTTAACATACTCTTAAACATGTATAAAACATTTATACAATACAATTTAAGCATGTATAAAACACATGTGTAAAATCAATACAAAGTCTTGATGTGATCAGACCGTCCTACCATAAGCTTATGGTAGGACGGATAATAGTTCATGTGGCTTTTATAGATGTTTGTGTGTTGAGGTGAGACCGTCCAATGATAAGTCTATTGGGGAGAATATCCTACCATTAGTCTTTTGGTGAGACTGTCATATCCTACTATACAAGATATTCATGTTTTACACGAACTTTGATTGATATAATCTATGTTCATGTGTAAATGAACATAGAAAAGAATTCAAACACATGTAATAACATGTCATTAAATAAATGAACTATTATTCGGCCTACCATAAGCTAAGATGATCTCACCAATATTAATACTACGTAATATAAGTCATCTAAATTAATAACAATACTAACCAGTATAAACATATAAGCCATCTAAATTAATAACAATACTAACCAATGTAAACATATAAGCCAAGAATATAATAATAAAATTAATGTATTTTAATGTTTATGTATTTGAATGTTTGCTAATTAACCATTGAAGAAATGTGGAATTTAAAAATGAAACTACAATACGATTATTGGTAACTAAGGCTTTCCGATATCGTAAGGGTTCAAGAAAACCCAATCGATTCTATTACGATATCGTAGGGTCCTTAGCAACCACGACCGATTGCACCCCGATATCGTAACCATGTAATATACATAGCTCTATTGGATTCCGATATCGTAACTTGTATCTAAATCGATTAATGACATTTTAATTATTTTGGCCGAGGGATGTTCGATTTAGGTACCGGTGTCGTAAGCCATAAAAAAAAAGACTATCGTATGTGCTTACGATATCGGAAGATAGTAGGTACTTGAATTAGATGGGCCTTTACAATATCGGAAGGGTCAACAGGATCTGAAGTCCAACTGGGTACGACGTCGGAACACAACCGATTGGGGACGGTGTTGAAGCATTTAAGACTAGAATAGTGGAATTAGGGTTTATTTGACTATCTTTTTCTCTCTATAAGGGTACGACGTCGGAAGGCGTATAGATAGTGGACGGTCCAGACACATTTAACACTTGGGAAAGCGGGATTTGTCATTATTTGTCTATCTTTTTCCCTCTATTTTTGTCTCTCTCTTCTTGAATTTCACCAAGATCCAATCACATTCAATCTCCTTAACATAACAAATTCAACCTTTGAAATCTGTATTCTAATCCAACTTAGAATACAAATTTCCAAAGTTGTGAAATTTGTGAGGATATTATACATTTCTCTTAGGTTTTGTGTGAGTGAAGTAAGAAATTGTGGGATAAGGGTTTGGGTTGAGTGGGTATGAGGTTTTGCTAAGCAACAAAACATCACCATCAAGTCGGAGCTTGTTATAAATGTATGTATTTTCTATTCTCTATGCATTTGTCTTTGCGATTGAATTTCTATTGTTGAGAGGAATGTGATTTGGATTGGCTTTCTATGCCCATTTTCTATCCAAAAAGCGTCACATGATGTTGAGAAAATGCTAGTTTATGTAAAACTCGCTCTTGCCAATCCCGACAAGTTTTTTTTATATGCCCGTTCATTGAAGGGTATGTTTTACTCTTCCTTGCAATTCCTCTATTAGTTTTCATGTACATAAAAGTATTGTGATATTAATTTGATTAATACATGTACTTTATTTGGTAGGGGTCATTGGCGGTTTGTAGCAATTAACAAGACAAACAAGCATGTTTATTGGATTGATCCATTGCATAGGCCGCCGATACGCTATTTCGTAGATTTACTAAGGGATGCTTTGAATTACGTAAATCCAAATACGAAGACTCCTTTTAAATTAGTCGAGATTAAGGTTCGCTCTCTATCTTACATTTTTCATTTCCATGCAACATTGTTCTAAAGTGTATCCCAATGGTAACCTTTTTTTGTTGAAGTACAAGAAACAAGAGAGTGATTGGGAGTGCGGTTATTATACAATGTTGCACGCTAGCCGTTGCGTGTTGATGATGAGTTTAAAAAACATGGATCTAAAAGCGGTAAGTATCCTTATGTATAGATTAGTTTTTTTGTTACCAAATTCACAATAACCTAAGTTCCATGACATTCTTGTTTTTTAGATCTTCGATAAGGATATCACTCCTTATACCCAAGAAGACATTAAGGCATCAAGAAACAATTTGGCTAACTACATTGTCAATGTCCGTGGTTTGAGCATTTTGGGTAACGAACTTCAAAATGTAGTTTGATTTATGTCCTAGTAGAATAGGATTTTTGTGCATCATGTTTTGAACTAGATTTTGTTGGCTCTCGTTGATGAGTGTGCCCACCATGTGTGTATGATGCCTTGTAGCTGTGTTAGCGTTAATGTCTGACTAGTGGGATTTGAAATCCTAGTATTAATGCAAACAAAATTGAGTTTCCTTATTAGTCTGTCAATGTTCCGATCTCGTAAGCCCATTAGCAAGTGCATAACTTTCACATTTACACCGTCGTAAAGGCTTCCGATGACACGAATTCACAATCTACCCCATAACCGATATCGGAACTACAATCGGAATATACCGAATCTGAACAGGTTCCGCAATCGTAACCGAAAACTTATTACCTCCTACTGGTTTCCGATATCGGTATCTGATCGTCCTCAAATTTACGGGGTTGCTTACGATACCGGTGGATGGACCGATAGTCTTCGATCTACGGCCTTTACGATAGCGTAATCACGCCGGTGCCATGACTTTATAGCTATGTTCTATTGGACTTCCGAAGTCGAAATGCACGTAGCAACACACAATATGGTTGTTCCGATGTCGTAATAAACGCCGGTGCCATGACTATCTACCTATGTTCCGTGGTCGTAAACATGTACTGACCTCAGTGTAATTTTAGCCCGTTCCGATATCGTAATCAGTTTCTACACATAATCTATGCCTTTACGATATCGTGTCCGACTCTGGCACGCATCTATACCCTTCCGATATCGGAACCTCGATTCACGGCGGAAAAAAACGCCGTGGCTGGCGATTTACCAGCCACGGCTCACCCACCCACGACGGTTCAAAACCGCCGCAAATCGTCCAAAAAACCGCCGTGGCTGGTACCTGTCTGCACTAGTGAATCATGTAAAATATGATATTGTTTGTCATGCCCTTATATGAGACTTTCTTCTTAATATAATAGTTATCTCTTAATATCGAATTAAAAATTGTAAGAATATGAATCATGTGATTTTATATGTAACTATTACATTCATTTTTTTTTTAAAAAAGAAGTAATTATTACACTCACACTAGTGGGAGAGCATAGGATTAACGGCTGTTATTTGGATGATTAGAAGGCATTTTGGAGGAGCCGTAGGTGGCTGAGCCGTCCATTGTATTTCTTTAGACAGCGTTTAATTAGGAGACGTCCAATGAGATAATCAAAGGCTTTTTCAAACGTTATCCATTGTTTATTTTCAAACCGCTTTCCATTTATTTCCGGTGGCGGAACTTAAGATTCTGAGATTTACTCTACATTAGTTCCGTGTTCGAAAGGTAGTATTTTCCGTTGATTTGTCGCCGGAATAAAATTATCCATCCATTAGGTTTATGAATACGAGTCCATATTCGATTTTGCATAGTTTACATATTCTAGGTTCCATTCTGATTAATGAGTATTGTTCCGAATTAGGAAATCCAATTCTACTTGTTGGTTGTTTTTCACCGTTTTCCAGATTCTATAAGCGTTTCGATTTATTATACGTTACGGTATCTAGTATGAATTCTAGTTAGTTTTAAAGTTTCCGACACCGAAAATTCAATTCTGTTTCACACTAATATCGACCGCAATCGACCGGATTCTATGACTGTTTCGATATATTTAATGTTACAATGTCGAGTATGAATTCTATTTGTTATTAATATTTAGAAGCCCAATTCGAGCCCAAACATTTAAATATGACTTTGCATATGGAAATCCACCAAAACAAGTTGGACTAAGAATGTTTAGGAAATGAGATCAATTTATAACTTAGAGAAGATTTCTCCCTTTCTCTTGCCACCGATGTGGGATTCAAACTTTCCTCCCTTCCCTTTTTCTCTTTCTTTTTTTCTCAAGATTTATTTTACTTCTTTCTTCAATCTTCATAACGTCATATCTTATCCATTTCTTATTCAAAATGTATTCTCTTAGTTTTTTTTAATACAAAAAAGACTAAAATAAATAAATGAAAAGAACCAAAATTAATAAACATATAATTACCTTCTTTAAGACGTGTAAATTATTTTTATAAATTCTAAATATAGTACCTATAAATTATTCTCGAGCCGTTTAACGAGCCTATTGAGTTATGATCTCGAGTTCGAACTCATTTATTAACTAACGAGCTCGAGTTCGATTTTGAACTGGTCAAATCGAGTTCGAACACGAACTTTGACCGAGTTGTTCACGAGTTGTTCACGAACGATTCAGTTCATTTACACCCGTAGGTTTGATATCTAGTATGAATTCTATTTATTAATAATGTTCATGACATTCATCATTGATTTCATCCCATACATCTACGTTTTCCCCATGCCATATCAACTTGGTGTATGAAGGCTCAAATCCCCTTATAATCAAATGTGAGCTTAATCCCCGCTCCACCAGATACACATCATTCCTACAATCATTACATGGACATCGCATCATCAACATATTCTTCATTCTCGCATGATTAGAAGCAACTTCAATGAAATATTTGATAAACTCCCTATATTCAGTAGATGTTCGAATGTTCGATCCAACAATACGAACACGATCCAAGTTCATACCCCTGCAATGTAAATCACAATATATTTAAATCATATCAATTAAATTACTCAATCAATGAATTCACATAAAAATCCCCAAATAATCTTGTAAAATATGATAGTTCATGTATTCAATATCTCGTAAGCAAGTAAGAGCATCCAAAATAGTTTGAAGATAAAGAGCACTTCTTAAGTGCCACATAATCAATTTTGACCAAACCTAAGGAAAAATCCAACACTAACAATGGAACAATACTTAAGAAGCACTTCTTTTCTTTATTTTTATTTTTAAACTTATAATTAAAAAAAATACTCAATGGCAAGAGTAATGTTTTTATTGGCTAGTCAAGCACAATAAAAGAGGTAATCACTCCCTAAATAAGGAGTTGTTCTTAAAACACCACAATGGACCTTCTTAATTAAGGAGTGCTCCTTATTAAGAAAAGTGCACTTAAGCAGTACCATTGTGGATGCTCTAATAACCTTGTATTGTTTGTTGCCTTGTTCTGTTCGTTGTAGACGGATCACGAGTCTTCGAACACACCAATTCTTTCTTCACAAATACAAAGATTTATGGCATTCACTAGTGATTACCCGTTCCTGAATATATAGGTATTGCCCTTTTATTTATATAGTCTTCCGACTCGGCCCTTTAAAATTGAGTATCCCTTTCCTGCTAGGTTTCCGAAAAAATATAGTCATGTATTTTAGGTTAACGTATTTTCAATTTTTTTTAATTTAGTTCCGAATCCGGAACTAATAGGGATTGGAAATTATATTCACTTCCGATCCCGGAACCTAAAAATGTACTAGAATAAGGTTCCGATCTCGGAACTATGATGAGATTCTACGTAAAATATGTCAAAACAGTAAAATATTTACGCCGGTCAAACTTTAAAAAAGTCAAAATTTAGCTCCGATTACTACATTAACCGGGATCGGGAACTTATTAGTACTTCCGAATTCGGAACCTAAAAATATATATTAGAATTGGTCCTAGATATCGGAAATATGCTTGTTTTTCCGGTTAATCGCTAACTTCTTTACTTCCAACTTCGTAACCCAAAAATTATTTACTAGAATATTGCTTCCCATCTCGGAACTGGGCTTCCGTTATCGGAAACTACTTTGTTTCAACTGCGTTTCTAAAAAAACGCCGTCTTTTATTACATTGGACAGCTGGTATTATAAAACGCCGTTTATGAAAAATTTTAGACAGCGGTTCAGATTTGACCGCTTTCTAAATTTTTTCAAAAGTTGTCTAATGATAGAGCTCCTAGAATTACATGCTTCCGATATCGGAAATATTGTTACACAGCATTTTTTTGAATTTTTCAACGAACAGCCTTCCATTGAAAGCCTTTAATCAAGCTTTCTGCACTAGTGTCATCAACTTGTTTTGGAAAAAAAAAATCATCCCAAGAGCATCTTTGAAAACCAAGTCAAATCTTCAAATCGAATGGTTGTCAAAAATCAAAATAATGTTTTTTTACGATAAAAATTAATAGCTTGAATCATGCAATCACTTTTAGTCAAATTTTCTCACCAGACACGTACCTGTCAACTAACGTAAAAATTTGATGATGGAATATAATTTAATCAAATAGTTTTATTTTAATTGTTTTTTTCAAATATGAAATTAAAAT
Organism: Cruciata laevipes; assembly: GCA_963678965.1. Lineage (NCBI taxonomy): Eukaryota > Viridiplantae > Streptophyta > Magnoliopsida > Gentianales > Rubiaceae > Cruciata > Cruciata laevipes. The sequence continues at coordinate 16,171,739 of OY787641.1, forward strand.
TGTAAGAATATAAATCATGTAACATAATATGTATAATTACATTCTTCTAGTTTTTGGAAAAAATCATCGCCAAAAGCATTTATATATGAGAAAAGTCAAATTTTCTGATCGAGCAGTTGTCATCAGATAAAATACATATTAATATTTTTACAAGATAAAATTGAGCTGGAACCAAATCCATAGTCAAATTTTCTTACCAGACCATGTAAACCTATTATGAAAAGTTAAAAGTACTTAATCAAATACTTTTATTATAATTTTTATGTTTCAAATATTATATTAAAAATGTTATGAAGATAGTATATGTACTTAATTTTTATAGTATATATAATTTTTAATGCATCCAAAGCGTTAGAAAACCGAGTCAAAATTTTATAATTGAACAGTTGTCAAACAAAAACTTGGACTTAATATATAGAAATTCATAAAGTGGACAGTCTAATGAAACAAGTAGATAATTATCACTACTAATTATCACAGAACATAATCCTGTTACATAATTATCACTACTAATTATCTTTTTTACACATAACATAATCCAGTTACAAATATTCTATTCTTAATTCACACAAAATACAATTTTAATTACATTGATTGGATAAAAATTACAATTTTAATACAATATAAGATCACTATATTTTATACTAAAAATGTTGCAAATCAAGGACTTTTCTTCCTTAGTTTTATGAGTTTATAGGAAAAATAGTAATATTATATTATTCTTAGACGCAAATGGAACGTCATTTACTATACAGGGCTAGTGCATATCTCATTCTCAGTTCTTTTTATAATAATATTAATACTCCTTAAGAATAATAGAAAGCAAAAAGTAAACTATGTGATTTGATGTCACATTTAATTTTAATTATATAGAATATTAGAACTTGTAAAACTGTGTTCAGATAAACATACAAATTCAGGCCACTTTTTAATGAAATCTGTTTCAATTTCGTGTTTGTGACATAGAAAATACTTAATTTGTATATATAAAAATTACAAAAACAAAATAAACAAGCATGGGTTGCATGTTTTAATTTGTTATTTCCAATAAATACACATCAATCTCTATCCATAGTTTGACTGGAGTCTTGCATATATAATTACTTTTTTGATCCGTTAAATGAGCAATAAAGTCACCACATAATTTTCTGTAATTGCTGAATTCAATTCAAGATTACCCAATATGGCAAAGACCATGGTTGTTGAGCCATTTGTTTTTTTCCTGACTTTTTATTTTACATTAGTTTAATACAAAAAAAACGTGCTCCAAAGTAAAATTGTTTGCTTTTAATGTAGTATAAATATGAGATGCAAAACATAGATTTTGTACAGCCATATTACTGAAGTGGTGAGGTAATGCTCTTCAGACATATCCCTTCACTAAATTACATGTTCTCATAAATTAGTATAGAAGCGTTTAATATACATTGAATGGATCATGAAATGGCGTTTTCTGTAGGCCATTTCATTATTCATGATCATTCACGGTTTTTGAACCATTTGATTTTGATTTGAGATCTCTCAGAGTTCACAATTTGTACAAACTAAGCATGAATGCACTTAATTAACTGTTTTTAATTAAAATCCATTACATATAAGGTGCAAGGCTTTTTTTTTTTTTGAAAAAAAAAATAAAAATTGGTGTGAGGGGTACACTTGAGGTTTTTACTTGTTTTCGTGATAGAGGTTTGTGGGACCCATTGGCAGCAGAATGAGGCCATTCTTGGGGGCGTGGGCACAGCCAAAACTTGCCCCCTAAACTCATCTCTCGAGCCTCTTTCTCTTCTTTGCTGATTTCTCGTTTTTTTTTTGTTGGCTTTGTAAAAACGGATTGAGTTTGGTGGTGTCTGTGCATATATGAGACAACCGAATCGTATATATATATGTCGAAGTTTTCCAGTTTCTCTTCTTTCCGTTGGATTCTTCTGGAGAAAGCCGTACATGTATATATATGGATGGTTCGAGCCTAGCTATATATAATTAGTTCTATCATTTTCTGTTGTTTGAAACCTTTTTTTAGTTTGGTTAGATTTGTTGTTTAAGATCAGGGTTTTGATTTGCTTCTGCTGATATATACAAGTTGATTAACTAGTGTTAATTTTGATTTGAGAGAGAGAAGTTATTCAGTTTTGTTTGATTTGATTTCAGAAATAAGTTAAGGACGGAAGGAGCACAGAGATTGCCAATGGATTCACCAACAAAAGCTGCTTTTCTGGCCATGAAGAAAGTGGTGGCCTCCCGCTCTCCAGCTGCTTGTCCGGCACAAGCCCCGGCTCCGGCTCCGGCAGCACCCCAGTCAAGGAGGAGGAGAAACCAGCCGGGGAATCCCAGTGAGTTCATCTCTTCACCTCGTTTTTTCCGAAAAAGTAAAAAAGTTGTTTTGGATTTGCCTTTTTTTCCCAGTTTTTGGTGGGAGGTGGTGGGTTGAAGAAAACCATTAAACTAATAATTTATTTTGGGATGTCATCATGTTATTAATTGAGGTTGATGATGTGTAGATCCGGATGCGGAGGTGGTTGCGCTGTCGCCTGGGACGCTGATGGCGAGGAACAGATTCGTGTGTGAGGTGTGCACCAAGGGGTTCCAGCGGGAGCAGAACCTGCAGCTCCACCGCAGAGGCCACAACCTGCCATGGAAGCTCAAGCAGAAGACCACCGGCGGAGCGCCTCCTCGCCGCAAGGTCTACCTCTGCCCTGAGCCCACCTGCGTCCACCACGCTCCCTCTCGGGCCCTCGGAGACCTCACCGGGATTAAGAAGCACTACTCTCGCAAGCACGGCGAGAAGATATATCGATGTGAAAAGTGCAGCAAGAAGTATGCTGTCCTCTCCGACTGGAAAGCCCATATGAAGACTTGCGGCACCCGCGAATACCGCTGCGATTCATGTACCACTCTCTTCTCAAGGTATAATTCCTTTGTTTTTTAATTAGTTGGATTTGGTGCTATATTACAACTGTTAGAGAGAAATGGTTTTGTTTTTATCTGGTGGTATTTGGTTGTGTACCAGAGCGAGAGTATGCACGTGAATTCGTCTGAGCTGTTTTTCAATGGAATTCAATATTCACTGTTTGTTATACTTTCATCTCAAAAGATTTTCGCATATATATATATATATATATATATATGTATATGTATATTTCATGAAAGTGCATGGATGATTTTATTCTGGACTTATCGAAACTTTTTCCAGTTATGAAGTGGTTCAGTTTTAGCTGCAGTTGTAGTCTTGTAGGCTTTTGGAGCTGTTTATGAGGTAGTCACTGCATTTATGTATGACACTTAATTAATTATGCACGTGCTTAAAATATTGGATCAGCTTTTCATTTGTCCTGCATTTAAGGTTATAGGCCCTAGAACTGGGTGTTTTATGCTTTGATCCTCTCTCGAAATCAGTGTCTTTCACATTGTTCAGACAGTATTGATGTTGGTATTGACTATTTTTCGGGGAAACCTAGGTAAATCTGGACCGAGAGGGTTAAAAAAGTAATTATATATAACTGATACTATTTTAATTTGTTGCGCTCGCAGGCGGGACAGCTTTGTGACGCACAGGGCGTTTTGCGACGTGCTGGCACAGGAAATCGCCGCCGCTAGACCACCGCTTCCAGGGAGCCTGTTCAGCCGCGGCAACAGCCAGCTGCTTCCCCATCCTTCCCTCATCTCCGCCGCTGCTCCACCGCCCTTCCGCCTTGCTCATCCCTCCCTGGCGGCGCCGTCCACCTCCACCTACCGCCCACCCATGGAGGCGCCGCTCCCGTCGAGCTTCTTCCTCCCGGAGACCCACGGGCAGGATTTCCACCTCATCTCCGGTCATGTCACGGCGCCGCTCACGCATACCGGCCTCTTGGAGCAGCTCTCCGACCTCCAGACCCATTCCGGTGGCTCGTCTTCCGGTGGTACAGCTCCTGCTCCGGGGATGTTCAACCTTAGTTATTTCCCCATGGCCAGCAACAGAAGCAACAGCGGCGGCGACAGCCCAGCTAGCAGCATCAACATACTCCAGGGCCACCATTTCAACAACACCTGCAGCACTGACTTTTCCGAAGGTGGATTCTCTTCACTGCTCACCGCACCGCCTCATCCCGCCGCGGCACCGCCACACATGTCCGCCACGGCCCTTCTCCAAAAGGCGGCCCAGCTGGGGTCCACCTCAAGCGCCACCAGCGCCTCCCTGCTAAAGACTTTCTCGAACCCTAAGCTAGAGAACCTGCACCACCGCCAGCTTCAGTTCAGCGGCGGCGGAGGACTGTTCGATCAGGATGAAAGCTTCAAAAACCTGTTCGCCTCGATCCAGGGCCCACCACATTCCTACGCGAATTACATGGCCCCCGGCCTCGGAAATCTCCGGCGAAGCTCCAGCAGCGAGCACGGTGGCAGCACCAGCAGCGGAAGGATCAATGTCGCAGAGGGGATGACGAGGGACTTTCTCGGAATGCGTGCGCCGGCTGGCAGCGGAGGAGGAGGCGAGACTTCTGTCGACAGAAAGGGTGGTGTGCTGCCACCGCCCAAAGGACCAGCTTTTGGAGGAATTCGGTTCAAGTGAACAGGTAAAAAGCTACTTTCAGATGTACTAGTAATTAATAGTATACAATATTGTGTGGTTTTGATCTGTATCCGTGTTGTTGTTGGTTTGTGTTTGTTAGGGTAATCTTGGCTTATTCACCTTGGTTTAAAGACTCGTACATGCTTTATACTATACGTTGCATGTTTTTCATCTTAAATTATTTTTTCTTTCTCATCCCATTACAATTTACAACATTATCAAGCTTATCTTTCCAACGTAATTTTCCTTGATATTTTTTTTTTTTTGAAAAGTAAGGCCTAGTGATTATTTTTTGATGTACTGAACTAAACTGAATTGAACTTAAGTGAAAATTAATGTATTGAAAAAAGGAATCAGCATGACTTAATTAACCCGAATTTCATTAAATTACATTTTAATTGAACTGAACTGAACTGAACTGATCTACAGAAAAAGATCTAGCAAACCTGGCCAAATTCTGCTTGATTTTGTCCTATCTATAAAAACATTATCTATTTTATATATGTTGAAGGGTGGTTTTTTAAATTTCAACATTGTAATTATAAGTTTGATGACGTAAAAGAATTATTCTTTTGTTTGATGCTAGGTAGCTAGTGTCACGTCCCATTCTGTATAGCATGTTATTTGGCCTGAGCTATCTGTCCCTTTTTTAAATCAAGTCACGGGCTCTGAATCCCCACTCTGCAATGTTTGGATGTCAAATGGTTAAAACATCTGTAAACTGAAAAAATAAAAAAATAATTTAATTAATGAATACATGGAAATATAAATTATATCAATATGTTAATCCTTCTGTTTTGTACTGATGCCTTTATGTATTTAATTAGTAATTATCTTAATCTGGTTTTAACTACATTTTTGTGTCTGATATGTTTTGGCAGGAAACATACCAAGTCCCAGATTGAGCCCGCTTGGAGGACGACGACTTGATGTGAAGAAGTCTGAAGATTCAAAAGAATTATATTTTCGATTTTTTTTTCTATTTCTTTCTTGCATGGTTCGATATATCGACCTATTGAATTTTATATATATTTTCGCTTAAGAAATACATTTAGAAACTTTTGTTTTTTTTTGAGGCCCGGTTGATGATAATTATCTCAGAATGTTGAGACTTTGGTTGGTTCATTTCATACAATTTGGATAAAAACAAGCTTTGATTAATCGATTTAATTTGTTGAATTTTTTTCTTTCACTTTCATTTGGGAAGTTAATTAATCTAATAAAAGTTGATGGTTTATATATATATATATATATATATATATATATATATATATATATATATATATATATATATATATATATGGCAAAGTCTTGGAAGAGACCGGATTAAATTTTAAATAGTGTTATAAGTCAAAAATACGGAAGGACAAATTTGCAAATTCTAAAAATTCACGCGCTACAGTGCCGAGTCGCTACAGTGTTCCATTTAAGTTAAAACATGAATCTTTTAGCTTGAAATATAAAACATGAACATTATAACTTGAAACATGAAACATGAACATTTTAACTTTAAATATAAAACATGAACATGAACATTTTAACTTGAAACATAAAACTTGAACATGAATATTTTAACTTGAAAGTTGAAATATAAAAAATGAACACGAACAATTTTACTTGAAACATAAAATATGAACATTTTAACGTGGAATATGAATACTTTAACTTGAAACATAAAACACAAACACTTTAAATTGAAACATGAAGCGTACTGTAGCAAAACCCTGTAGTGCCACTGGAACAAAAACAATGTTCACGCGCGAAACACTACTGTAGCGCGTGAGTTTTTTAATTTTCAAAAATTGCAAATTGACCTCTCCTTGATTTTGATTTATTGCACTATTTACAATTTAACCCGATCTCTACATGAGGACGGTCTCCTCAGAGACTATCTCAATATTTATATATGATCTTAGCCTGTTATAGTATGGGAATTTAGGTTATTGTAGAAGCCGCTGTTAATGCCAGAGTTAAAATTAACTTCCACAACAAATTATAATTGTTATGCCAAAATTGCCCCTACTTCAACTCCCACCCTTTTTAGACGATGGCTATGGATCTGTGTTCTCTTTCTACAAGATACTTCTGAATCAAAAGCAAAGTAATGATAGTTGGGTAGATGATAGTTGGGTTCACGATATACAGAGTCAGGAGGCGGCGATTGAGGAGAAGAAACAAGAGATTGAAGAAGTATATAAATCCGATGTGAAATGTTCAATCTTGGATCCTTCGACAAGCCCCTCCAGTTCCTTAGCCCATTCGCAGAACCAAGAAATTGAAGAGGTTTGTAAATCCAAGGAAGTGTGATTTCTTTGGTCCTATGTGTTTCAAATTTCATTTCTTTTCTTGGATATGCTTTTAATTCAATGTATAAATTAAGATAACACAGAATCACAGATCCATAGCCATCGTTTAAAGAGGGTGGGAGTTGAAGTAGGGCAATTTTGGCATAACAATTATAATTTGCTCCGGAAGCTAATTTTAGCTCTGGTATTAACAGCAGCATACTCCCTCCGTTCAACTATTGTTGGCACTCACCTTTTGGCTCTTCAATTAAGATGATGCTCAATTAAAGGCTGAGATCAATTAACTTGAATTTTATTGGATGGTAGGGATTTGCCAAAATTTGGTCACTTTTACCAAAAGGGGAAAGGATGTCAAATTAAAATGAACACCCAAAATGGTAAGTGTGCCAATATTAGGTGAACGGAGAGAGTATTGTAGAGGGTCATGGCACTTGGGATGACTATATTGTGTACTTAATTACAGGCCTTTAATAGGTCAGGCAATTTCTAGAATTAGGAATCTAGGGTTTGATTTTTGAAAAATCTAGATTAATATTTTGGGATCACTATATGTTTGATTATGTTTTCAAATGGAAACTAAATAAAAAAATCATGTGTTATTATATATATACTAGTAGAAGTCTACCGGGCGTTGCCCAGTGTATTTAAAAACACTTAATATTGTTTTTATTTATAAAAGTATATTATATTGTAACAACAATATTGAGAGCAAATTAGACAATGTAAAGTTTTAGGTATACATATGACTAAATTCTATTTTTTGGGCCTTTCATTTAAAATGTCTGAATTGATATCCAACATATATAAAATGTTTATTTAGTCAAAAAGAGTTTAGTCTAAATGGCTGAAGTTTGGAGATGTCAACCATAAACAATGACATCTTGTACAAGATGTCATTAATTGTTTATTGTTTATGATCAATATGGTGAGATTGTTTAATGTAAATGAAAGAAACACAAATTTTACTCCAAAAGAGCCAAGATCCACCAAATTGTTCACGTAAACCAATCTCACCATATTGATCATATATACAAAGACATTTTCCCATCATCATACCTACATATTAAAGAAAACAAAGAACCAAAAAATAGCAAAATAAAACAGCTCATATGATGAGCATATCCTGTATCCTAAAAAGTTTATATACATGCCAGAATCAAGAAAGAAAATTCCCCACCACTTTGAACTTCACGGTCGTCCAATAGTGGATCAAACATAATCACATACGCATAATCGAACCTATCTATCAGAGATAAATAGTATAAAAGAGCGTAGGGAATAAATATAATGTATTTGTCAGAGATGGTCCCTGGAAGACCATCTCCAGGCTCCCAACATGTAGCCTCACCACGTATCCAGGCAACGTGTTTAGTCAGCCACTAGTGGGACCCCTCCCACTCGTATATATACCATGAGAGAGAAAGGTAAAGGAGAGTTCATTCTGATATATTCACAGTGATATATTACTTCCTCATACATCATTCATCATCTTTTCCACCAAATAATAGCTTCATGACCCAACCTGACTTGGGTGTCGGAGTGGGCTACGGCAACCTGCTGGCCCACCCTGAGTAACCCAGTGCTGCTTTACAGGTACCCAGGAGCACCGCAGCTCCACCAAACAGATCCAGATAGGAGGAAGAGCTTCCCGCCTGAGCATGACGCGTCTGTCACGTTGACGACCAAATCCTGCTTTGACATTGGCGCCGTCTGTGGGGATCCGTCACTAAGGTTCTCCATGCAGCTCAGAGGTGTATCCAAGCAGGCCTGCAACAACAAAGGCCTCACGCCTCCCATTCTTGCAAATACAATCTGCTCTAGGTTGGTAAAATCTTGCAAATATTAAGCTTTTCATTAAAATAGCTAATTAGAAAGCATGATGTTTAGATCTGTACAACTAACTATTAAAAGAGCTAAAATAGATATGAAAATACAACCTAGAATCCAAAAAGAAAGCCTTTCTTCCAACACATGAAAAAGGTTTTACATATTTGTGTAAAAGATACATTCTTTTCTTCACACAAATTATATTTCTTCACACATAATAGAATAGATCATTTTATCAAAATATAACGCCAACCCAGTCATGCTCCCTGTCGTACCACCTCTGTCCAGCTCCCCGTCGTAGTGCGAGCAGAAACATGCTAACTGTTTCGGGGCTGCGATCCCGGGTTGACCTTTTCACCCCATTGTATTATTGGCACAACGCCGTAGATGTAGTGTCCTCTGTTAGTAATGTCGTCTCCGCCGTGGATACAGAGAAGCAACATAGAGAGACGACATTAGACAACATGTTGCAATGTTGACATTCCCAATCGTCATTTACCAACAATGTTATCTACACCGTGGATACAGAGAAGTGGTAGTAAGAGAACGAGCATTGAGAGAGACACATATTGAGAAGTAACCTACTAAGGGACAAGTCAAGCAATAACGTATCTGAACCCGAGCAAGTTGACACGTCTTGCAATAGCGTAGCACTCTCAGGCCCGAACGAGCCGGTATAATGGTGGAAACATGCATACGTCATAGTAGACACAACCATGACACCAACTGGTTCAGTGGCGTCAGAGTTTCACGTTGGAGCCTAGAGACCAGCAACATGGCCCAGTAAACAGCACAATGTCGAACATGTCTAACCACGACCTGTAGGCAGGAAGCGGCAAGGCAATCCAAGAAGCAGTCTCACTCCAAATGACAGAGTTGTAGGTTTATACACCACGCCTTTAAGTAGTTCACCCTCACACAAAGGCATGATCATGTACATGTCACGATCGACATGGGCATGAGAGAGCTCATGACCGGGACAGTAACATACATTTTTTGAGGCAAGCCTAGGCAGCGAGTTTATCGCACCACTTCATTTCGGGCAAACCTCGATACGACTCGCTAACCTTCAGGCACCGCATGGTGATTATAGCCACCATTCTTGATGAAGTTTCCGCCCGAGTCCGAAAACAACTTGGCAGGCCACCAGTGATGGTGACCCGACCAAATCGGCTCTTAAGATAAGCGACCCCCAGTGATCCCCGTCCGCTCTCCATAATCACAGGGTCATAATCCAAACGCTTCCAGGCTAGCCATTGAGTCAATCAAAAGTTTGAGACAAAAGAGCGCCGCTTATACGGAGCAGCCGACAGCGGAAGATAAACTCAATCATCCACAAGAAGTCCCTGCATCCATTCAAGCTTATTGGCTCACCTAGCTCTTCGAGTTCCGACGCCACAGGCTGCCACCGGTGTATGCATAATAACCTCACCGCCGTAAAAAATTTAGAACATACGCGCGTCACTATGGTTTTAGAACAGACGAGCCGTTGCAGACGGCGTCGCTCTGGGCAGCATGTAGGCCTCATAAATTTCATCCGGCAAACAGGGTAAGCTCGCCGGAGAAAACCCATACCCATTTTCTGAAAGCCAGGGCGAGTTCGACCGGCGATCATCGACAACACCGGCAACCACCAACGATGGTTTGCCGCACCCATACAGATGATTTCACCAGAGAGTGCCCATATCCCAAGTCCGTAATTAAACCGCAGGTTCGGTGAGGCTCGCAATCGGATGCCCGGGTGAGTTTGACAGCTCCGGAAATTGACGATGGTTCGCCGCGTCTCGACAGGTGATTGCGCCGGAGAAAACCTTTTGGCCCATTCTGAGTTTCGATGATGAAATCGCGGGCTACGACAGAATCTACGGCCGAGAGATTTCCAGAAAATAATTATTACATCATAATAGGGAAAATAAATTAAATGGGTTTAAGGGTAAAGTCAAAGAAGAAAGAAAAGACTAAAAAATAGAGAAATTAGGAATAGGTTTGAGCCCATTTCAGCCCAAACCATTCTCTTCAACCAAGCTTATTTCTTCAGCCCAAATCACCCCAATTTCAATAAATCCCTGTATTTTAATAAATAACTTATCAAGATTTACATTAATTCCCCTCACCTAAAGTTACACACTTTAGGAAAAATAATGGGAAATAATAAAATACTTGAAATAAAATAAAAGAGGGAAATAAGCAAAGGCCTTCGGCCAAAAAAGTAATTAAAATGGCCATAGGCCCAAAATATTCTCTTTACCTTATTAAATTTTCCTCAACACAGCTCTTATCATAACAATTCTCTTAATTATAAGTTGTAATAATTCTATAGCCCAAACAAATTTCTATAACTCTTGTAGAAATGATAGGGAGAAAAAGATAAATACTTCGAAAAACGGGTTTACTGATCCATTCCCTGGATATGTCGAGGGCGGTAGGGTTCTAGTCACCCCGAACCCTGCAACCAGAGCAGTCTCACGGCCATGATGATGTAGCCAATATATACTCTACTTTTGACACATTTGAGAGTTCATTTGGGGTAGCATTTAGTGCAAAGGGTTAGGAATTAAGGCTAAATTTCTCTTACCTTGCATTTTGAAGAAAGACTTGTGCACTAACGTTAAGAAGCTAAAATTTGGAAATGTTACAAGAGGAATTGGAGTGCATAAGTGGTACCATTGGCTTCATCTTCTCGAGTACTACAAAATGGACTACTAGAACGTCAAAAACGGATCAACGGTTCATCCGTGGCGGGGTAAAGAAGATTGCTGTCAACCTGCCATGTGTATCTCGCGGGCCGCGAAATGGGCCTCGCGGACCGCGAAAATGGGCGGATTTCTGGTAGAATGAAGGTCAAGGAAGCAATTTTTGAAGGGTTATAAATACTTCTCTTATCCCTTATCATAAAAACGAGCTCCCCTTCATCCAAAACCCATTTTTCCTTTGTTCTTGATCTTTTCTTCCATTTTTCTTCTTCTAGATTTGATGTTTATGTAATGTTGTATTAGAATGATTGTATTAGCTTAGTTTAATCTTGGGAGCATTTGAATTCACTTTCCCTTGAGACTTTGAGGTGTGTGCTTAAACTTTGGATTTTGATTATCATTTGATGAACTTGATTTCTTATGCATGAATATTGTTCAATCTTGCTTAATTTGTTATGGGCTTTGTGTTTTATATCAATTGTATGCCTCATAGTCACTAATTAGAATAGATTAGTTCTTAAGGTTAAGGTAATATAGTTTTAGAGTAATTCTAGTGTAATTTTGGATGATGATGGATTGTAGTGTAATGTTATCTCTAGTAGTTAGTTTAGTGATTATGGAAAGGGGTTGAGTGATGACAAACTCTCCCCTTGGTTATGTGATTGTAGTTGAGAAATGCCATGATAAATATGAGTTGTTAGAATTGGAAATCTTATGAACTTGCATGATCAATCAATTATGTTTTTAGGTAAAGATGTAATGCTACCATTGGTCCCCCTAATATGTGATTGTATACTTGAGTTGAAAATTCCTTTTTGACGTATGATTGTTAGCAATAAATAACTAGATTCGTGGGTACAACGTGATCGTTTTCTCCAATATCATGAAGTAGCAAGTATGAATTGAGATTTTTATGTTATCATCGTCTTAGTTCTTTATATTTATCAAACGTCTTGTTTGTATGCTCTCGTTATCGTGGGTATGTGAGTAAGCTTGTCAATTCTCCATTTTTAACACCATTGTTGAGCTATCTAGATGCTATCGTCTAGGTGACTCGACAATAATAGCTTTGAGAGGTGTTATCATCTTCTCTAGCTACAATTGGGAGAATGAGATGATTTCATCCTTGACAAATGGTCGAAACTCCTTTGTAATAGCATTTGCCCGGTGATAAGTTGATAGTTGGAAATTGAAGTCATTTGCCTCCCAAGGCCTCATAATATTAGTGTTTTTATCTTAACTTAGTTAATGATAGTTACTTTATTTCATAGTGTAATCAACCAACTCAAAACCCCCCCTTGTTTACCTTGCTTTCTATATAATATATATGTATGTGTTTATAATCTTCACTAAAACACTAAACAATATCCTTCTCCTTGTGGTTCGATCCCTACTTCTCACTATCTACTCTATAGTAGTTAGAAGTCGTAGGTGAAATATAAATGTGTTTTGATTGAGTGGGATTCCCATTTACGACGTGGGGAAATCGCTTGTCAAAAATGGCGCCGCTGTCGGAGAGAAGGCATTTGTTGTTTTGTGTTTTATCTTAGATTTTATTTTTATCCCCTGTATCTTCTTTCTTATCTTTGAAAGTGTATTGTCAAAAGGACACGCGAAAAAACAAATGAGCAGTGCTATCATCTTTCTCCGTGCAAAGGGGGGAGATATTTGCCACTGTCATCGTGCACCTCCTCATATTGGCCCCGTGGCCAAAGCATCCGTGGAAAATCTCCAGGCAAGATGTGAAATCCTCTTTGGCACTTTAAGCCCCCACAATTTCTTCCAGTAAGATCGGTCCGCAAGAATCCTCCCCGAGGCAGCGTGGTGATGAAACCCTGAATTCGGGTTCTCCACGGCAAAATGATAACCCAACCGAATAGAGTATTTCCCCGAACTGTTAGCATGCCAAGCCCATCGATCAGCCCCTCAACCACCACGTAAAGGAATACGTTTAATTATTTCGACATCGGCTGGTTCAAAAGCTTCTAATATTCCCAAATTCCACCAAGCCGTGTGTGGATAAATCAAATCAGAAACCTGTGCTAGATGAGGAGGTATACCTCCTTGATTTTGAATATAAAAATTACCATCAGGTCTAGGCAACCGTGGATCATAATAGATACTTGTATTATCCTAGAGATTATGGCTTTATGACAACCAAGGCGAAGCAAACCAATACCTTCCTGAATACTACTCCACGCATAAGAGCCCCCAATCTCCATCGACGAACTAAACAAGTCTGAGTTCGAAAAATATTTATCTTTGTAGACCCGAGCCAAGAGCGAGTGTGGTTGGGTTAATAATCTCCAAGCTTGTTTTCCAAGAAGCGCAACATTAAAAGCTTTTAAATCACGAAAACCGACTCCCCCATTTTCCTTAAAGCGAGCAAGCTTTGGCCAAGAAACCCAGTGGATCTTCCTCTTCGTCTCACTGTTGCCCCACCAAAAACCACTAATTAGCCCTCTTATCTCTGTGATGAGAGTGTCCGGAAGTCTGAAAGAGCTCATGGCATAACTTGGTTATCATGTAGAACAAATTTAATTAGGATTTCTTTCCCAGCTTTCGAAAAATGCTTTTCTGTCCAACCATCAATCCTTTCCCCTATCATATCCTTGATGTATTGGAAAACCTCCTACCAATAACCGACGGAAGACAAGATACTTGCCATGGGATGAAACCTCTAGGATCCTCATCACCGCACTAATCTGCGGTCTTAGAGATATGGGAGTATTAGGGCTAAAATGAATACCAGGCTTCTCCAAATTAATCTTCTGACCCGAGATATCCTCGTATAAAGATAAGACCCACTGAATCATAGAAATTTCCTGCAAAGATGCCTCCCCGAAGAGTAAGGTGTCATCCGCGAAAAAAAGATGGTAAACACGAGGACCTCTAGGAGATGCACCAAGCCCTCTCAAGTTCCCGACAAGAGTGAGATCTAAAAGCATCACAACAAATGATAAAGAGATAAGGAGAAAGGGGATCATCTTGACGGATATGGCTCCGGATCCTCTATACCACTTTGGTGTACCACTCTCTATTCCACCAACCAAATTGTGCCACATGTTTTTATTAACTTAACTCTAGTTAACCTATCTAACTCATCGTAATTAATATTTCATCTACTTTTGACAGTACATTCTTTTCCTGTTTTTTCTATCTTTTAAATTAAATTGATGTCTTAATTTTGCTAAGTAAATTGTTAAAGAAAAATAAAATAAAGTCTAAAGATACAAAGGCCCTGCTTGCAAGAGTTTATTTGTAGATTAATTTAGTTCGGTTCAGTTTAGTTTAGTTAAATATATTTTAATTTTCAGTTCAGTTCAGATAAATAAATTTAAACTTATTTAAGTTCAGTTCAGTTCAGTTCATCGTAAACCTAATTTTTGTTAATTAAATTTTCTGTATACAACTTCTTGATTCATTTTATTTTATTATGGTATGTTTAATTCAGTTCAAATCAAATGTCTGTATAAGTTTATATTATTCATCTCAATTTTTAATTTGCAATTTTTAAATTAGTTCAAATTAATTATTGCAATCAATATAGTTCAGTTTTGGTTAAGTTCATCTGATGAAATATAAGTTCATGATATTCGACAAAATTTGCATGTATTTTAGACTTTATTTTATTTTTCTTAGATAGTTTACTTAGCAAAGTTAAGACATCAACTTAATTTAATTTAAAAGATAGAAAAAGAGGAAAAAATTTACTGTCAAAAATAGATAAAAAAGTAATTACTATTATGAGTTAGATAGGTTAACTAGAGTTAAGTTAATAAAGACATGTGACACAATTTGGTTGGTGGAACAGAGAGTGGTATACCAAAGTGCTATAGAGGATCCGGAGCCGACGGATACCCCCTTTGTGGTTGCAGATTGCCCATCTCTTTCACCATTTATAATAGGCATCAAATTAGTGCATCAAATTAGGGATGGTAGACTTTCCAATATTTGAAAGAAGGTCCGTGTAATTTACCTAACGTTCCAAAATAACACCAAAATGTAAAGGTTAAAAATACCTTATCTCAAAATCATTAGAAAGGTTGTTATTGACAAAGCAAATCTTTTGCTCATTTCCTAATGTGACCTTAATTTTTAACCTACTCTAATTCTTTGGCCCTGTTTACTAGAGCTTATTTCTTGATGTACTGAACTGAACTGAATTGAATTGAACTGAACTGAACTGAACTGAACTGAACTGAATTGAACTGAACTGAACTGAATTGAACTGAACTGAACTGAAGTGAAAATTGATGTATTGAAAAATGGAATCAGCATGACTGAATTAACCTGAATTTCATCAAATTGCATTTTCACTGAACTGAACTGAACTGAACTGAATTGAACTGAACTGAACTGAACTGAACTGATCTACAAATAAGCTCTGGTAAACAGGGCCTTTGTTTATCTCTAATTTAAATTTTGAGCAACAACTAGTAGTATTCAAATCCATTGTTTATCTCTAATTTATGTCCGGTATTTTTTCGAAAAGATCTATTCATAAAAATGAATATTGTCTTGGTGTTTTAGATTCTATCATATACAAAGATATGAGAAGAACAAATCTAATCCGATTCACGGTGCATCACAAACAAATGTTTTTAGAGACAACCATAGAATTTCAACCATAGAAACAGAATACAAATTTTAAAATTTTATGTCTCAAAATTTTCCCCAAGTAATTAATTTCAACCAAAATACTCCTAAATAATTGTTTTTTATGATTCCATTTTCATCCCGACTCCTGAGTCCTGAGTCATAAAACCCGCTGCACATTCAAATCATTTCAACCGTCGCATACTCGCTTGCATTTCCCCCCCTTTCTCTCTGCCGCAACTCACACACTCGATCTCCAGCCGGCGATTCTGGAACTCTCCGGCACCACCGCGCGATTCTAGGTATATTTCCTATGCGAGGATACTTTAATTTTGATTTTGTTTGTTCTCATTCTCAATTTGCGTTTGTCCGCGCGCACTCACGCACTCACTCTCCAGACTCCAGCTGCCGTCGCCGGCGATTCTAACTCTCTCCGGCACCACCTTGGTTTCAGGTATATTTTCTACGAGCGGGTACTTCTGTTTGATTTTTCTTGTGCTCATTCTCAATCTGTGTTTGTCTGCTCGCACGCACTCACTCTCCAGCTGCCGTCACCAGCGGTTCTAATACTCTTCGGCAACACCTCTATTCTAGGTATATCTTCTACGCGAGAATACTTCTCTTTGATTTTGCTTGTGCTCGTCCTCAATTTGCGTTTGTTTTGGTTGATTTGACATCGCATCACATTTTATCATCTGTAGTAGGGTCCTTTTCCGGACGGATCTAATTTGATATGCATATTAGATATTAGCTTGATCGCCATATTGATTGCTGATGACTTATTCTGCAGTTTACTGATGAGAAACTAGAAAGCATTTTGACCGTGATAATTTGGTACTTTAGCGTTTTAGACTTTTTAGCTAAAATTTGGTGCTCTATTCGATTCGCTTAAACAACAGAAAAAAGAAATCCAAGGCTTCCATTTGTTGAATCCTTATTCAGATTTTTACTGTCTCAATTTAAATAGATAAATGAAAAGAAGAAGAAGAAGAAAACATGATTCATAAATCTAGGTTTTCGTTGTGGAAGGATAGTGAAGTTTTCATTTGATATACTATTAGTCAAATTCATCTAGATTAGCAGTGAAAGCATGTCACACTGGTTAATTTTAATTTCGAGGACTTTTCCTCCTTCAATATACTAGGAAGGATAGTGTAAATTTTTGAGGACTTCTCCTCCTTGATTATAACAGGAAGGATAGTGTACTAGAGAATCCGAAATTTTCTGTTTGTTAGGATTTGTTGCATTGAGTTTGGGACAAAATATTTCCTAACTGACCACGTGTTTTCATGCTATTCATCTAGCATTGACATACTACTCTGGATACTTGCAGAACTGCGTTGGAAGGATCATTGAGAACAGACTCATGGCAGAACCACCGAAAGAAAGTTCATCCGCTGGCCAGCCCAACAGGTCAGTTAATCTACAACCCTTTCGTGTTGACTTCTGAAACATTGATAAAAAGAACCAATAGATATAAGTGTCACCCACCGATTAAACTCATGAGCATTTAATTATTTTTAAAAAAATTTTGTGATCAAGGCTCACAAACTTCTTTTTCTGAAAGCAGTGTTTCTAAATGCATTTACAAAAGAATAACACTTAAGCTTGACATATTGCAATTTTTCTTGATGCATTAGAACAACTGGTACTTTGATGCCTGAGAAAGAGGGAGAATCTGCTACGAGGCCAAGGTACTTCAAGCAACCAGATAAAATAGAATCTCAATTTTGTAGCAGTTCGAATCCGCAAACACATACATCAGTTAAAGATGGAGAGGCTGGCACTAAGCAGTTATGTCCTCCAATTGGAAGGTTAGTCAAGTCTTCTGTAGTTTACAATTCTAAAAGCTATATATACTGAGTTATTTATCTAAATTTTTCAGCGAGAAACACATCCCTATCGCGCCTGAAAGTAATTCGAGGTTAACTGGTATTTCCACATTGCATTCCGACTCTGTCACTGACAAGGAACATCCCCATAATTTGGAGAGCTGTAGAGAGATTAAGGGAAATCGGTGAGAGCTGCTTTAATGTTAATGGTTGTACTTGAGATGTTACAGTTTTATCTAAAAATGTTGTTGTGATGACATTAAAGGCCACGTGATGAAGATGTTATGAAAGAGAAACATGTGGCATCCACAGAAGGTGATAAGGGCATGAAGAGTCTACATTCTTTCCGGTGAGGATTCTTCTGGAGACTTTCACTGTTTCACTTACCACATTAGTTTATCAATTGGACTGTCAGTATATGTAAGCTTGTTTAGTTCTAAACTTCTACCCGTGGAAAAAATTGATTGTCCTTTACAAATTATTTCCCGAATTATTTTTGGATATGATGTCTCTTTGGTGTTCATTAGGTGCATGGCTTATGTATTCATGTTTCATATCCCTTGGTTATAACTAGTAAGCTCTCCTTGAATTAGTGATTGTTCAGCTGCTAAATTAAAGGTCTGATGTAATGTATTAATGTATAGCATGTATGTATTTTCCTCAAGCTTACAATTAATCAGATGGCTACAACTTCAAGGTAGTAAAACACACTTACAAACAATACTCAATGAACCATTATAAAACATTATAACCATTACAATGAACCATTACAATCAATGCTCAATAAACCATTATAAATGAACCATTACAATCAATACTCAATAAACCATTATAAATGAATCTTGGATTTTATTGCTGTTTTGCAGGGCTTCTGAAACAAATCTTGCCTCTCCAGCTCTAAAAGAATCATCTGTGCTTTCAAAAGGTGCGTGATAGACCCTAGATATACTCTTATTTCGTAACATTTGAGAGCTGTTTTAGATAGTATTTTGTAGATTTATATTAGACTTTTAGACCGAATCATTCATAGTGGTTTGAAATTGAAGACGTGCATTTTGATCTTGAATTGCACTTGCGATGAATTTGAATGATTTGAAGACCTTCTATGACCGTCCTGACCGCGATTGATACATTGAAGAACCGGTCGTAGAAGTGGCGTGAAGGCACACTCTCGCAGGCCGCGAACCCTAGGTCGCGAACCGCGAGGGTGTGTGTTGCTGTTTTGAAGATGCCGAGTTTCGCGAGCCGCGAGGACCAGACGCGAACCGCGAGAGCCAGACGCGCGCGGGGCGCGAGACTCCGGTCGCGAACCGCGCGAACCAGCACGAGGACCGCCGAGGCATAGACGCGCGGGGCGCGAACCTTCGGCCGCGACTCGCGAGGACCAGACGTGCGCGAGGCGCGAACCTTCGGCCGCGACTCGCGAGGACCATGCCGAGACCGAGGCGCGCGGACCATGCCGAGACACGGGCGCGCGCGGGCGCGAGACTCCGGTCGCGGACCACGCCGAGACACGGACGCGAGACACGGGCGCGCGCACCACGCCGAGACCGAGACACGGGCGCGCGGGGCGCGAATCCTCGGCCGCGAGCCCGGCTCGCGGTCCGCGAAGGATTTCGCGCGACCCGCGAAGGCCCTGCAAGTGGCATTTTATTTTGTTTTATTTTTGTTAATTTTTAAAGTATAAATAGAACTTATCCTCATTGTTTGAGGGATCGAATTTTTACAGAGTTAGAACTCTTTTCTTCATTTTCTCTTCACTTTGATCTTTGAATTCACTATGGTTTGTTGTGTTGATTATGTTTGTGATTATATAACTATGGTAGTAGGCTAAAACCCTTCTTGGATATATGTGATTGGACTTCTTGTTATGGATTGAGAACATGATTCAAGAGGTTTAGGAATGGTGATTTGCTATTGAATGATCATAATTTATATGTGTATTTGATGCTTGAAATGATTAGGAATGATTTCCTAGTGATAGATATGTGTTGGATATGTGTTAGATATTGCTTTTCCATGGTTAGAATGTTATCATTCTTTCTATGTAGGAGTAGTAAATTAGGAATTGAATGCATGTTGTTATCAATTGTATTTGTTCTTAAGATCATTCATTAGCATTGTACCTATGTCAAGTTTGTTATCAAATTGCATGGGTAGAATTGAGAAATATCTAATTTGAAGTAATATTGATTCAATTGAACTAGTTGTTATCATCTAGTAAATTTGTCAATTGAAGTTGTGAAGATGCTTTCATTTTTCATAACTATGGTTAAAGATAGTTCTCACTAATGTTCACCATTCTAAAAGCATCATGATAAAGTTTGAGGAAAATCTCATAATAAGAAGTCACCAATCTCATATGTCCAAATCTCTTATTCTCATTAGTTAATCCTTTAGTTGAATCTTTAGATGTTAAACTAGTTGTAATTCTAAAGTTCTAGTAGTTTTATTTAGTATTGTCTTGAACAAAACTCAACTCAAACCCCCCCCCCCCCCCCCCCCTTTGTTTACATTGCTTTTATATATGTATATGTATATATATTCTACAAGATATACATAGAAATAACCTTTTCCCTGTGGAACGAACCTTACTTGCCATTGTACACTTAATAGTGTGGAAAGGTAGTAAGTGATCTATAAATTGTATATTTGAGAGGTACGGCGACGACCTCCCAAATTTTGGCGCCGCTGCCGGGGACAAGGCGTATTTTTATGTGTGTATTGTAGTTTATTTCTAATCTATCTTACTTTTTAGGTACTATTTTGGTTTGGAACCTTATTGCTCTAGCTCTTGGTGCATGGTTCTTACACGATCCTCGAACCAAGACCCTTTGCAATACGATTCCGAGCTAGTAAGAAATCTCCGCCAACTTAGGAAGCAAGTGCAAGAGGCACTAGCATCTAATACTTCCCCCCTTGAAAGTGAATCACCACCTTTCAACATGGCGGACGAAGAAGAGGATAACGGCCAAAACCCTCCCCGAAACCAATACTACAACCCTTTCCAAAACCCTAACCCTTCTCCTACCAACATTTCTATGAGAGAGTACATGTCCCCCAACTATGAGCAACAACAATCGAGCATTGTTTACCCGAACTCTCAATATGAAATCAAGACGGGAGTGATAAATTTGCTTCCGACTTTCCATGGTAGAGAAGTGGATGATCCTAATGACTTCCTTGAAGCTTTTCATAGGGTTTGTAGTAGTTTGAAACCTTCCGAGATGAGTGTGGATGAGTTTAAGTTGAAAACCTTCACCTTCACCTTGAAGGACAAGGCCGCTAAATGGTTAAGCCGTTTACCTTCATCATCAATCACTACATGGCCACAATTGAAGAAAAAGTTCTTAGACAAGTACTTTCCTCCCTCAAAGTCCTCGGTTTTGATTCAAGCCATTAGCAACATCACTCAAGACGATGATGAGACATTGTATGAGTATTGGGAAAGGTTCCAAACTCTTCTCTCGAGTTGCCCGTACCATAGCTTCACCGAACCCCAATTGGTGTGCTTCTATTACAATGGCTTGAATGATAGGGAAACCGAGTCGATAAATAGGTCTTGCTATGGTTCCATTGCTAACCTTGGATCATCCGATGCCATGATGCTATTTGAGCAATTAGCCGAGGGGTGCAAACCGAAGAGGGACCGGAGATTACGAGTTAGTAACTCCGGTGGAAGCAATGATGGAACTCGTCAAGATATCAAGGAGCTTACAGCATTGATGAAGGGTTTCATGATGGGAAATAGCCCCGGAGGGACCATGGGGAACCAACCACGGCAACAAGTGATGACGTGTGGGATTTGTGCTTCGAACCATCTCACCGAATCTTGTCCTCAAGCAAACGAGGATTATAACGAGGAAGTCAATGCCATGGGGGTCTATGGTGGAAACCAAGGTTTTAGGGGCTACCAAGGAGGACGAGGCTACCAAGGTGGTAGGGGTTTTCAAGGTGGACAAGGCCAAGGCGGTGATAGAGGTAACCAAAGGAAATATGACCCTTATGCCCAACACTACAACCCCGGGACTAGAGATCACCCCAACTTTCGATGGAGAGATGAACCAACGGGGCAACAAGGCCAACAAGGTGGCTACCAAGGTCAAAGTGGTCAATCTTTTGATAGATCGAGGGGACAAAATGACCAAGGCTACCAAGGGGGTTACCAAGGTCAAGGTGGTCAATCTTTTGATAGAACGAGAGGGCAAAATGACCAAGGCTACCAAGGAGACCAAAGCCATCAAAATCAAGGGTACCAAGGTTACCAAAACCAAGGGTATCAAGATTTTGGCTACCAAGGGTACCAAGATCATCAAAACCCTCAATATCACCCTCAACCGCAACAATACCAAAGGAACCAAGGTCAAGGCCATTTCAATAACCGTGCCCCTCAAAATGCTCACCCGAGGTTGGAAAATAAATCTCATGATCAAGGTGAAGGCTCGGGCCAATTACCACAAGATGCTCGACTCAAGAGCATTGAGGTACAAATGAGTCAAATGGCCACGGTTTTAGGGAAGTTGGAAGCACAAAACTCCGGGAAACTTCCCGCACAACCGGAGTTAAATCCAAGGCCTCATGCAAGTGCCATGACCTTGAGGAGTGGTAAACAACCTATGGAACCCGAAGTGGTTGTGAAAAAGGCACCCAAGAGAGGCCTCATGAAGAAGAGCTTAACCAATGATGAGGTTAAGGCGACCTTGGCCGATGAGGAGGTGATTCTTGAGGAGCTAGCCAAAGAAAAAGGTGAGGCCGAGGTTGAGAATGAGAGAGAACCTATTGATGAGGAACATATAGACACAACCCCTAATGTTGAACCAATGTCACCTCCATTCTCACCTCTTCACAAGAAAACTAGGACGGACACTACCTTTGATGTGGAAGCACCATTTCCCGAAGCTTTGAAGAATATTCGGAAAAAGGAGATGGACAAGGAAGCGTTCGAGGTCCTTCGAAGGTGTGAGGTAAACATCCCTTTACTCGATGCTATTGATCAAGTTCCTAGACATTCTAAGTTCTTGAAGGAATTATGTGTGAACCATCGTCAACAAAGGTCTAAGCATGTTAAAAATGAAAAAATCAATGAACATGTGTCGGCCTTGTTTCAAGATAAAATACCTACCAAATGTGGTGATCCGGGCATGTTTACAATTCCTTGCATCTTAGGGAACACTTACTTTCCTAGAGCCATGCTAGATCTAGGTGCATCCATAAATGTCATTCCATATACATTGTATGAATCGTTGAATCTTGGCACTTTGCATAAAACCGGCGTGGTGATCCAACTTGCCGACCGCTCTAATGCATACCCTAAGGGTATTGTTGAAGATGTCTTGGTGAAAGTCGACAAGTTGGTGTTCCCGGCCGATTTTTACGTTCTTGACATGGAACATGATAAATTTGCTACCCCTATCTTGTTAGGGCGTCCATTTTTGAAAACGTCAAGAACTATCATAGATGTGCATAGTGGTAGGCTTACCATGGAATTCGATGGGGATAAAATAGAATTCAACAATTATGGTGCAATGAAATACAATGATGAAGAAACTTCTTGCAATGCTATTGATGTGATTGAACCTTATGTGCAAAAAGTTTATGAAAATGATATTGATGATCCCTTGTTAAATGCTTTAGCCAATAGTTTACACACAAGTAATGTTCATACATATGCTTTGAGTGCTAACTTGAAGGAAAGCATTTTTGAGCTAGATACTTTTGAGGAACTTTCTCTTGATGCACCAATTTTAGACCTTGAGATGTTGAAGGGCTCGGGCAACCGACCATCTTTCAATAAACCTCCGGTGGTGGAGTTGAAACCACTACCCGAGAATCTAAAATATGCATTCCTTGGTGGTGGTGAGAAATTACCGGTGATCATCTCCAACAAGCTCACCAAGGAACAAGAGGAAAGGTTGATGAAAGTGCTCCAAGATCATAAGGAGGCCATTGGGTGGACCATTGCCGACATCAAAGGTATGAGTCCAAGTACTTGCATGCACCGTATACTATTGGAGGATGATGCTAAACCCGTCCGACAACCTCAAAGGCGGTTGAACCCTCCAATGATGGAGGTAGTAAAAGCCGAGGTGCTTAAATTGTTGGACGCGGGAATGATCTATCCAATCTCTGATAGTAAGTGGGTAAGCCCAACGCAAGTAGTGCCAAAGAAAACCGGAGTGACCGTAGTGGAGAATAGCCATGGCGAATTGATTCCCACTCGTGTCCAAAATGGATGGCGTGTTTGCATTGATTACCGAAGGTTAAATGCGGTAACAAGGAAAGACCATTTCCCTTTGCCATTTATTGATCAAATGCTTAACCGGCTTGCAGGCCACTCGTTCTATTGTTTTCTTGATGGCTATTCAGGGTACTTTCAGGTTGCCATTGCACCAGAGGATCAAGAAAAGACAACCTTCACATGTCCCTTTGGCACCTTTGCATATCGACGCATGCCTTTTGGCCTTTGCAACGCGCCGGCCACATTCCAAAGGTGTATGGTTAGCATTTTTTCAGAATATCTTGAGAAGTTTGTAGAAGTTTTCATGGATGACTTTACTGTTCATGGAAACTCTTTTGACAATTGCTTAATTCATTTGTCATTAGTCCTAAAAACTTGCATTGATAAAAACCTTGTGCTTAATTCTGAGAAATGTCATTTTATGGTAGAAAAGGGCATTGTGTTAGGGCATGAAGTGTCATCTAAGGGTATTGAAGTAGACAAAGCAAAAATTGATATCATCCAATCTCTTCCTTACCCTACTTGTGTGCGAGATGTGAGGTCCTTTCTAGGCCACGCGGGATTCTACCGCCGTTTTATAAAAGACTTTTCAAAAATTTCTTCCCCTTTGTGTAGATTGTTGCAAAAGGATGTGGAATTTGTGGTAGATGAAGGTTGTAAAAGGGCATTTGATTGTTTAAAGTGTATGCTAGTGTCGGC
The DNA here is from genome assembly GCA_963678965.1 of Cruciata laevipes. Classification (NCBI taxonomy): domain Eukaryota; kingdom Viridiplantae; phylum Streptophyta; class Magnoliopsida; order Gentianales; family Rubiaceae; genus Cruciata; species Cruciata laevipes. The sequence goes on from OY787641.1 coordinate 16,196,476, forward strand.
CCCTATTATACAACCTCCAAATTGGTCCCTTCCATTTGAGATCATGTGTGATGCAAGTGACTACGCCGTTGGTGCGGTGCTAGGTCAAAGGGTGGGGAAAATTCCCCATGCCATCTATTATGCATCCATGACTCTCAATGGTGCTCAAAGGAACTATACCACAACTGAAAAGGAATTGCTAGCGGTAGTCTTTTCTTTAGAAAAGTTTAGGCCATATTTGCTTGGTACAAAGATCATTGTTTTCACTGACCATGCAGCTCTTCGTTACTTGATGACGAAGAAAGAAGCAAAGCCTAGGTTACTCCGATGGATCCTACTCTTGAGTGAGTTCGATTTGGAGGTCAAGGACAAGAAAGGGGCTGAAAATCTAGTGGCCGACCATTTGAGCCGATTGGTGCCCAATGAGGAGTTTGGGGCCAAAGCATTGAAGGAGCATCTTCACGAAGAGTTCCCCGACGAGCAATTGTTTGCTCTTGGTGTTTCTCTTCCATGGTATGCCAACCTTGTGAATTTCCTTGTCACAAGTAAGTACCCTTCTCACTTCACAAAAGCACAAAAGGATAAGTTAAAGCATGATGCTAGGTTTTATGTGTGGGATTATCCCTATGTATGGAAACATTGTGCCGACCAAGTGATTAGGAGATGCATTCCTAATAATGAAACAAACTCGATCCTTGCTTTTTGCCATTCATATGCATGTGGTGGTCATTTTGGTGCTAGGCGAACCGCTAGGAAAGTGCTAGATTGTGGTTTCTATTGGCCTAGTTTGAATAAAGATGCATACACATTTTGCAAGTCTTGTGATAAATGCCAAAGAGTAGGAAACATCTCTTCTAGGAATGAAATGCCCCAACATTGTCCTCTATATTGTGAACTTTTTGATGTTTGGGGAATGGATTTTATGGGACCTTTCCCTACTTCCTTCGGTTTCAAATATATCTTGCTTGCGGTTGACTATGTGTCTAAGTGGGTTGAAGCAATCCCCACTCGTACTGATGATTCTAAAGTGGTTGCAGAGTTCATCAAATCTCACATCTTCTCTAGGTTCGGGGTACCCCGAGCTTTGATCAGTGATCGAGGCACTCACTTTTGCAATAGAACCATTGCCGCATTGTTGAAGAAATATGGGGTAAATCACAAAACTTCCACCGCCTATCACCCACAAACGAATGGACAAGCCGAAGTTTCCAATAGGGAAATCAAGTCCATCCTTGAGAAAACGGTTAGGCCGACTCGCAAGGATTGGAGTACTCGGTTGGATGATGGATTGTGGGCATATAGGACGGCTTATAAGACTCCAATTGGTATGTCTCCATACCGATTAGTCTTTGGAAAGCCGTGTCATTTACCGGTGGAGTTAGCACACAAAGCCTATTGGGCAATCACAAGGTTCAACTTGAACTTGGACGAGACCGGGAATGAAAGGAAGCTTCAATTGCAAGAGCTTGAGGAAATCCGGAATGAGTCCTATGAGAACGCGGCCATTTACAAGGAGAAGACGAAGGCATGGCATGACAAGATGATAATTAGGAAAACTTTTGAGGTAGGTCAAAAAGTTCTTCTATTTCAATCACGCCTTCGGTTGTTTCCAGGCAAACTGCGTTCTCGGTGGACTGGACCGTTTGTAGTTGTGAAGGTTTTCCCTCATGGAGCAGTGGAGATCCAAAGCGGCGAGGATGCCAAAATCATCAAGGTCAACGGCCAAAGGTTGAAACCGTATTACGAGGGTTTCAAATCGGAGATCCTAGAGGACATGTCTCTAGGCAACCCGGCCTACGAGTGACCTTTACCATGGAGGTACATCGTGCCGACGATGTTAAATAAACGAGTTTTGAAGCTTTTAAAGTATTTCGTCGTACAATTTCAACCTTGGGAACTTTACTTTCTTTATATTTATTTGTTATATACATTTAATTAAGCTTGTAATTCGAACATTACGCTAGTTTTTATGTTGTTTTTGTAGAAATAGGTTTGAAGTGGTGCAGAACAACAAACACCAAGGAATGCATTCCTCGCGGTCCGCGAATTCATCGCGCGGACCGCGCTCGAGGTTTTCGGGGACCGCGGACGAGGCCTCGCGACCCGCGAGCAAGGCTGGATTTCCTGGAAATCCCTGCCACAAAAACGACGGTTTTCGCGGTCCGCGGCTTGATCGCGCGGACCGCGACACTATCCACGCGGATCGCGGTTTCATCGCGCGATCCGCGAGGTTTTGTCGAGCGCGGCACGCGATTTCGTCGCGCGTGCCGCGACGAGCTTCAATTTGCGCGCGGTCCGCGACGAAGATCGCGCGAACCGCGAACGTTTGGGGCGCGGTCCGCGAAAGAGACCGCGCGACCCGCGAAAAAACAGAGGATTCCAGGAAATCCCTGGAACGAAATGACACATTTTCGCGGCCCGCGACTTGATCGCGCGGACCGCGACAATATGCTCGCGGTCCGCGGTTTCATCGCGCGAACCGCGACGATTGCGAGGTTCGGCCGAGATTCTGCTGGCGCGGGGCGCGATTTCATCGCGCGCACCGCGCCGAGTTCCAGCGCGCGCGACCCGCGACGAGACACTGCGCGCACCGCGACGAGGATTCGCGCGCACCTCAACGGTCTTCAGCGCGCGGTCCGCGAATTCATCGCGCGGACCGCGACGGACTTGCGCGCGGCCCGCGACGGAGGGCGCTCGAACCGCGACGAGGACCGAGATTTCTCGGAAATCGCTGGAACGAAACGGGCCATTTTCGCGACCCGCGAAGAAGTGGCGCGGCCCGCGACGATGTTTCGCGGCCCGCCAATGGACGCTCGCGACTCGCGAGGTACGGGGACTATTTCTTCACCTTTTCTCCTTCTTTCTTTCTCTTCTTCTTCTTCTCCTATTCCTCCCGACCCCAAGACCCTTTTCCGGCCACCTACTCAATCCTCCATTCCGGCGAGTTTTGAACCGATTTCTTCCACCCAAATCAATCCCCCAAGCTTTCCCAACAAAACCCACCAAAAATCCCAATCCAAAACACCATCTTTTAACCACATTGCCGAATTCTCACCGGAAAGTTCTTCACTCCAATTCGCCGGCCTCCGGCGACTTTTGTTCCAAACCAACTACCCAAAAACTTTCCCTCCACCACCCTTAACCTTTTCCCAATCCCAAATTCCAAATTCCAACTCCCAATCAAATACCCCCAAATCTTATGAACCCTAATTTTTGGATTCTTTGATTTGGTGGTGTTTTGATCAAATTGATGATATACTTAAGCTACATTGCATCCTAAGGCTTCAATTGACGGTACCCTACTGAATTTATTTCAATTTTGGGTGATTTAGGGCTTGCCGCCAATAGGTTTTCATTGAAATTTCAAAGGCTTGCGCCTTTAGTTATAAACTGAGCTATTTGAGTAGGGGCTGGCCGCCTTATAGCTAGTATAGTTGTGCTGGACTGTTGTTGAATAGATTGTGATAATGGCACCGAGGAAAAGGTCACGCCGAGGAGAGGCCTCTAGTTCGCATGATCCTGTGGTTCCCGAATCCCCACCTCGCCAACCTAGTCCTCCCCCTGCAGAAAACCTGCCTCCTATAGACCTTATGGGACTGCAAGGTTTAGATGAGGATGCCCAACAACGGTGGAGAAAGTTGATTGGGAATGGGAAGCGAACAATCATGGAGACGAAGTTCTTGTCCTCTGAGCTACTTCAAGAGCTGGGTTTGCAGCAACCAGTTCTATTTTTATTGGATCGCGTTGGCATGAGAGGATTCATTGATCGGTCGGCACCGACCTATACCCGCTATACATTTGAGTTCTTATCCACTCTAGCCAAGCACTATGACGAGGACCATGACATGCATTACATCACCTTCAGGTTGAATGATGTGGACCGCCGGATGACCTATGATGAGATCCAAGATGCTTTTGGGTTCCAATATGCAGGGGGATACAAGAATCCAAAAGAAACTAACCCGGACGGATTTGATCTAACTTACTTTTGGAATTGCTTGTCTGGATTTCCCAACATCACAGGCACTACGAAGAATAACCACATCATACATCCAGCTGTTCGTATGGTGCACAAGCTCCTAGTGATGACGATCTTCTGCCAAGGAGAGTTGACGCACATTACTAGGGAGCAGGTCCAATGCCTTTGGACCATGTGCTGGGGACCAGTACACCCTTGTTGGGTGGACCTTTTTGTGCAGAAATGTCTGGAGGCCTCTGAGAAGACCAAGGGAAAGATACCACAGGGAGGTATGATTTCACTTCTGGCAGCTTATCTGAACATCCACCTACCTCCAGACATTCAAGCAATAGGCAAGACAGCCGAGAGAGCTCACCAGTTTTACTCCATTGCTTCTTTGGAGTTCACTAATGTCTTGGCCATGCACAAATATCCTCCTCCTAGATTCATTTGGCTAGTAGCCAAGAATCAGCACATGTACCTGCCGAATCCAGAGGCTGTACAACTGACTGGGCGCACCCGCATAGAGGATCTCACCTTGCCAACCCAGATCACAGTTCCTGCACCTACCATTACCCTTGCCAGGCTAGAGGCACCTCCGGAGCATGGAGAGCAGTACGCTCCTCCACATCATGAGGCTCAGTATGTCACTCAGCAGCAGTTTCAAGCATATACTGAGAGGTACGAAGATGATATGGCAGTGATGTTCGCCATGATGGCATCCATGCACCCACAGGGACCAGGAGCATTTGACTATGAGGGCCATCGCAGATCGCGAGCTCAGCGCCGTCGCGACGGTTCCGGCCCCTCGCAGTGAGTATATCCTACACTCTTTCTTACACTATGATTTTCATTGATATATTTAAACATTGAGGGCAATGTTTAGACTAAGTGTGGGGGAGAGGTGTAGGACTTTTGTTACTGCTTTTGTTGCTGCTTTTGTTGCTGTTATTGCTGCTATTTTACTACTGTATTTTAAAAAAAAAAAAAAAATGTAAAGCTCTCAAATGTTATATGCTTAATTATGTAGAGTATACACTTGGATCTTAATCGTCCTTTCTCGAGGACGAGAAAGGTTCAAGTGTGGGGGATTTTGATAGACCCTAGATATACTCTTATTTTGTAACATTTGAGAGCTGTTTTAGATAGTATTTTGTAGATTTATATTAGACTTTTAGACCGAATCATTCATAGTGGTTTGAAATTGAAGACGTGCATTTTGATCTTGAATTGCACTTGCGATGGATTTGAATGATTTGAAGACCTTCTATGACCGTCCTGACCGCGATTGATACATTGAAGAACCGGTCGTAGAAGTGGCGTGAAGGCACACTCTCGCAGGCCGCGAACCCTAGGTCGCGAACCGCGAGGCTGTGTGTTGCTGTTTTGAAGATGCCGAGTTTCGCGAGCCGCGAGGACCAGACGCGAACCGCGAGAGCCAGACGCGCGCGGGGCGCGAGACTCCGGTCGCGAACCGCGCGAACCAGCACGAGGACCGCCGAGGCATAGACGCGCGGGGCGCGAACCTTCGGCCGCGACTCGCGAGGACCAGACGTGCGCGAGGCGCGAACCTTCGGCCGCGACTCGCGAGGACCATGCCGAGACCGAGGCGCGCGGACCATGCCGAGACACGGGCGCGCGCGGGCGCGAGACTCCGGTCGCGGACCACGCCGAGACACGGACGCGAGACACGGGCGCGCGCACCACGCCGAGACCGAGACACGGGCGCGCGGGGCGCGAATCCTCGGCCGCGAGCCCGGCTCGCGGTCCGCGAAGGCCCTGCAAGTGGCATTTTATTTTGTTTTATTTTTGTTAATTTTTAAAGTATAAATAGAACTTATCCTCATTGTTTGAGGGATCGAATTTTTACAGAGTTAGAACTCTTTTCTTCATTTTCTCTTCACTTTGATCTTTGAATTCACTATGGTTTGTTGTGTTGATTATGTTTGTGATTATATAACTATGGTAGTAGGCTAAAACCCTTCTTGGATATATGTGATTGGACTTCTTGTTATGGATTGAGAACATGATTCAAGAGGTTTAGGAATGGTGATTTGCTATTGAATGATCATAATTTATATGTGTATTTGATGCTTGAAATGATTATGAATGATTTCCTAGTGATAGATATGTGTTGGATATGTGTTAGATATTGCTTTTCCATGGTTAGAATGTTATCATTCTTTCTATGTAGGAGTAGTAAATTAGGAATTGAATGCATGTTGTTATCAATTGTATTTGTTCTTAAGATCATTCATTAGCATTGTACCTATGTCAAGTTTGTTATCAAATTGCATGGGTAGAATTGAGAAATATCTAATTTGAAGTAATATTGATTCAATTGAACTAGTTGTTATCATCTAGTAAATTTGTCAATTGAAGTTGTGAAGATGCTTTCATTTTTCATAACTATGGTTAAAGATAGTTCTCACTAATGTTCACCATTCTAAAAGCATCATGATAAAGTTTGAGGAAAATCTCATAATAAGAAGTCACCAATCTCATATGTCCAAATCTCTTATTCTCATTAGTTAATCCTTTAGTTGAATCTTTAGATGTTAAACTAGTTGTAATTCTAAAGTTCTAGTAGTTTTATTTAGTATTGTCTTGAACAAAACTCAACTCAAACCCCCCCCCCTTTGTTTACATTGCTTTTATATATGTATATGTATATATATTCTACAAGATATACATAGAAATAACCTTTTCCCTGTGGAACGAACCTTACTTGCCATTGTACACTTAATAGTGTGGAAAGGTAGTAAGTGATCTATAAATTGTATATTTGAGAGGTACGGCGACGACCTCCCAGTGCGCAAGAATTTAGCTGGGAGTACACCATTAAAGACTGTTGAAGTTGCTGTAACAAACCAGCAGACACCAATTGCTCCTTCTCTCAAGCGGAGAATTGATGAGGTTTATTGTCTTTGAAATTTTTTTGTCTCCTGTATTACAAAGCTTCTTATTACTGATATATGGGAGTGTCTTGCATAAACTTCATGGCGTTTGTGAGGTCTTTTAAATCACATTTTATCATGGGAAGCTGCTTATCAGTATTGGTGGGCGTCGTTTGACACACCAAAATAAACCTGCAATCTCAAGGAATATAGAATTCTTAGTACAGAGGGAAGCAGGGTCGATCCCACGAGGAATGGAGCAAAATCTATTAATTTAAAACCTACTAAAACGATTTTTGGTTTAGCAACCACGCCTTAAATTTGAAGAATTGTTTCTATCAACTAGGAAAACGGTGAATTTCAACACAAAGAAAATATATAAAATTCAATCGGCTTAGATTAACCTCGTTGATTCATTCATTGATCATCGGCTTTAGATGAATTATCTCATGCAAATCAATTAGTTATATAGAGGCAAGTATTTGTTGAACCCCTAAAATCCCCTCTTATTACCCATCTACGAGCAAGTATTTGCTAAACTCGTTAAATTACAGATTAAAACCAAGGAGACCTAATTTAGATAATCGTTCCAGTATTCGCTATCAACGATCATCTACTCAGTTGATTACTTTCTTGTTATTACAGTCTAGATAATCGTTCCAGTATTCGCTATCAACGATCATCTACTCAGTTGATTACTTTCTTGTTATTACAGTTTGTATCAGTTATCTATTTTTCACAAGAAATTTGCCACTTTTATTAGCCCTAGCCAAGCATGCATCAAGGTGATCAAACTCAATTCAGCAGGCATCAAATTAAAACAGTAATCAACAGAGAATTCTCATAGATAATTGTTAAGACCAATTCAGTCCTCACAATTACATGAATCAATTCAGTCAATCCAGCCGATAACTAAATTAGCTACTCATAATAAAACTGTAAAAACAAACAATTATATAATAAGAAAGCATGAAAGAACTAATTAAAAAGATGAAAAGAAATCACCAAAATTGCTCCAAAATCTTCCAAATCCGAAAATAGAATTAATCTCAAGAATGGAACAATATTCTGTTTTCTTTCCTGGCGGCTACTCTCTCCTTCGCAGAAAAAGAAGACTGCAGAATAAATAGAGGCTTGTATCTCTTTACATTCCAAAACAGAAACTTAGTTTATTACCTAAACTAATTATTTGGCTCAAGAATAAATTCTGGCCGTAGGCTTTCCATTGCACTAAAGGCAAATTGCCTAATAAAACAAATCATGCTCCAAATCCTAATCCAAATAGGATTTCCTGAAATCTTCACCAACTTAATTCAGTCCCGAGTAGATTATCTTGGCATATTTTAGTTCTCCTCTTATGTGGTGTATAAATATCACTACCTCATTAAAAACCCAGTGGGAAAAGAGAGTGTAGCGATTTTGCTTGTAAGTTCCATCAATTTCACCAAATTCCGGGTCATCTCATGGAGCAACTTAGTGATCGATAAACGAAACACAACTCTGCCACATAAGATATTCCAGAATAGAGATCAATTGGATCAGCATCTCTTGGCTCCAAATTGCTCCAAAAACAGCTCCAAATTGCAGCCCAGTGTTCTTTATTGCCATCTCCCAACATGTGTAAAATCTGCCAATGAAACAGCCCATAAGCATCTAAATGCATAATAATTAGCACAATTTCACCACCATTAATCTATCATATAAACAACATATCAAATATCCTCACACTTAAGTCATGCTTGCCCTCAAGTATGATAAGAACACATTCAAAGCACACATGTTGTTTATCCAAAAGTTCTCATCCTCCTCAACTGACTTAGACTCAGCAAAACAGAAATCAACTAAGACTCTATGACTCGAACTTTGGTCAAAAAGTTCAACATTCAAGTGTTCAGTTCCTCGGTTCATCAACAAATGTCCCCTTTCCAAGTTCAAGTTTCATCACAAACAAGTGTTGATATCATCCCCCCTTAGCACTCAAATCAATCCCCCCTACATCATTCCTTCATGGCCATCAACGTGTTCAAAAATAGACAAGCACAAATTTCTCACGGATTTCACTCAGCACACACAATGATAAGGGACAATCACTCAATAATATGCATGTGGCAGTATCGGTCAATACACAACAAGCACAAAAGGTATTTTACAGGTTGTAATGGGGCTGAGGGCTTGTAATGTTGGTGAGATCCTAAGGGCTCTAAGGTTATACATCAACAAATATGCACACATGCTCAACAAACAAAATCAGTACAAAAATTCCAGCAATCATATATCATTAAAACCAATTTTCTGGATTGATCAATGGATTAATTCAGGTCTGGACATTTTTTTCATGTGCAGTTTTTTTTGCTAGGCAGAATTTTTTTTTTTCTTTTCAGAACCACACCATTTTTCTGTTTTTTTTTCTTCTTTTTTGTCCAGACCCAAATCCCAAATTTCACTGATTACACGCTCACTTTACATCCACAGTGCCATAGAAACTAAAAGGCTCATAAAACCTTTTGTTTCAATGAAAATCGAGGCACTCAAATCATGGAATATGCAATATCACACAAGAGCAGAATCTTCTAGTTCAAGAGCATACATGCATGGGACAAAGAGATGGTAAAAGAGAAAAGGCTTGTGTGTTTTTTTTTTTTTTCAATCATTGGGTGAAAGAAAGAAAAGGTCAGGCTCAGAGGGGCTCACTAGGGGATATAAAAGGGTAGGCTATATACGATGTATGGTTAATCCTAATTTGCCTTTATTCACTTATCATGCATCAACCTAAACTGCCACAACTCTCAGAAAAAAAGATTGATGTAGAGAGTGCTCTACTCTAGGCTCAGAACCTCACATTTTACTAGGCTTTTTCATGCAAGTCAAGTTCGTCATCCCAAGTATCATTTAGCCAAGTTCAGATTAATTTCAAGGGGCTATCATCAAGAGTTTCAAGGGAGATATCAAACAACAAAAGTTTGCTAATCAGATTCTTTCACCGGCAAGGTTAATTCACATCAAAACCAAATCCCTTACTAACTCTCATGCTGGACTTTTGACCGACTCGACACAAACACACACACTTCTTTTTTTCAGTATTTTTTTTTTTTTGGACTCAAAGAATCACACAAAATAGCACATAAGACTCACATATATACACCTAAATCTCCTCACACTTAAACCTTGCTTTCCCTCAAGCAAGCTCAGCTTAAAAGTAAGAAGATACCCTATGGAAAGCAAATAAAAAATGAAGAACAGGCGCAGAGGGATTAGAAAAGCTTATTCTGAATGGCTGCCCGGTCGGGGAATGCTAAGTGAGTGCATGACTTGCTCATTCTGGGCAGCAAAGTCTTCCATGTTCTCACGTGAGCACCCATGATTTCAACAAGTCAATTTCAGCCCATAAAACAATTTCAAAATCGCCCAGAAACTTTGGTTTGCGAATCTACATCCCTGCACCATAATAAACAAGTTAATTTTTTAAAAACTTTTTTTTAACTAAAAAAAACTAGAAACAAGCACCTTTTTTTTTCAGATTTTTTTGTTGTTTTTTAAATAAAAATAAATTGAAAATGGAAAGGAAGAAAATTTGGGATGCCTCCCAGAAGCGCCTTTGTTTACAGTCTTTGGCTAGACTTTTCAGTTGCGATCAATGGAGATGTCGAGGAAACATCCCTCCACCATCCTTGTACCACATGGCGTGATCAAATGTATTCCAATGGAACTCTTCGTGTTCACCAAGTCGATACATCTTATCCTCCTCACACTTGGACATGTGCATATCCCAAGGAGGATTGTAGTTGATTGGGAGTGTCACATTATAGCCATAGTGTGGATTGAAGGGTAACACATTCTGCTCAAAACATTCGGGCTTGATTTCTACAGGTAGCCTCTGTTTGGCCAAACAGAGGCTAGTATCAGTACTGTACACTTCTTCTCACATGTTCATCGAGCATCTCGATTCTTGTATCTCCACTTCGTCCACTCCCTGATCATGCATTTCTGATCTATTTTCCTGCAAAAGTGTTGTCTCAAGATCGTCTTGGACAATGGGGTTAGAAGCATTGACACAACCATCTTTAGAATCCATGGAGTTTTCAACAATTTCATCCATTTTAATGGTTAATTCTTCTCCAAAATAATCTAAAGACATTGTTCCTTTTCCAACACTAATTGTCGCATTAGCCGTTCTTAAGAAAGGACGACCTAACAATAACCCTGTAGTTTTATTACCCTTTGTATGCATATTAACCACATAAAAATCAGCAGGGTAAACAAAATCATGAATTTTGACAAGAACATTCTCCAAAATACCTTCAGGAAAGACACAAGATTTATCAGCCAATTGAAGTGTATTATTAGTTCCTACCATTTTAACTCCCTTTAAAGACTTTTACACAGACAATGGCATCACATTCACAGAAGCTCCTAAATCACACATGGCCGAATCAATCATCATATCACCAATTAAACAAGGTAATGAAAACATACCAGGATCCTTGCACTTAGGTGGTAGCTTCTTTTGTATCACCGCTGAGACAGACTCACCCATGATGATTTTACTTGAATCCTTTGGTTTTCCTGCAATAAACTCTTTCAAAAACTTGCTTACTGATGGTGTCTTTATAGCCTGCAAGAACGGAAGGTTAATTTCCATGTTCCCAAAAATAGATAAGAAATCCAAACAACATTCTTTCTTTTTCTCTAATATGCGAGGAAATGGTGGAAGGATTTTAACTGAAGGATTTTTCAAGCTTAACCTTGGACTTACCTCCTCAGGTTCATCATTTTTACCTTCAACCTTTTTTTCAGATTCTGGTTCTGGCCTCTGTTTGGCTAAATCGAGGCTTGCATCTGGCTGCTCAACCGATTTCTTGGCTGCTTCTGGTGGAGGTGCTCCAATATTCCTTCCACTCCTTAGAGTGACTTGATTGACCGTCTCCCTAGGGTTCAATTGCACATGAGATGGCAGCCCTGGTTGCTTCATTCAGAGCTCGTTCATAGAGTTCGATAATTGTGTTATTTGCCGAGTATGTTCCTCCAAAGTTGCCTCTACTTTCCTTGAACTTTGCTTCTGGTCATGAAGCATGCTCATCATCATATCAAGCTTATCATCCATGGATTTCCCTTGAGGAGGTGGCTGGTTCTGTGGAAACGATTGTGGCGCCCTTTGATTTGGAGGAATGTTGGATGACTGTGGAACTTGAGTGCCTGGATCTCTCCAACGAAGATTCAGGTGATCTCTCCAACCCGGATTATAAGTGGCTGAGTAGGGATCCCTCTTGGGCTGCCTATCATTCCAATTCCCCATTGCATTCACTTGAGCCGGTTGATCATCCATCGCAAAATGGCATTTCGACTTAACATGGCTATAAGTCCCACAAATTTCACAAGGGCTATCATGAGGACCAACAACGGACACCTTTTCCACCACCTTAGAAAGGACCTTTTCCATTCTATCCATCCTTTCCTTGAAATCGTCTTGATCAGAGGTGACTGTGTGTGCCACTTTCTTCAAAATTCGAACTTCCTCCGTGTCATACTCCTTCTTGGCATCAATGAGCTTCTTGACAATTTCCCCTGCCTTATTCACTCGAATATGGGAGAATCCACCATTGCTCGATGTATTCATCAAGTCTTTGTTCACAGCAGTAAGACCTTGGTAGAAATATTGAAGTAGTTGACCCTCCGAGAATCGATGATTATGACACTTATCCACCAATTGTTTGAACCTCAGCCAAAATGCGCTAAATGGCTCGTCATATTCTTGTTTGATGCTTGAAATCTCCTTCTTCAGCGCCTCGGTCTTGGTGGAGGGAAAATAGTACTCCAAGAAAAGCTTCTTGAGTTCATTCCATGTAGAGATGGAGTTCGGTGGCAAGCTAGAAAACCACTGATTCGCTGCACCCGTCAAACTAAAAGGAAAAGCAACGAGTTTGAATTGCTCTTCGGTGACATTGGTAGGCCTCTTTTGCACTTTGCAAATTCTGATAAATTCACTCAGAAAGTTGAAGGGATCCTTAGTACTACTCCCATGAAACTTCGGAAGGATATTCAAAAGAGCCAATTTGATTTCAATAGGGCTCTCCGTCTGTGGCACTCGAATAGGAGTAGGAGGGTCCTCTTCATTATGTCCAGTGAGCTCCCACATATATGGATTATCAGCAATTGGGTCCAGAACTTTGTTAGCCATTTCGGTATCGGAAAAAGCAAATTTGGACTCAGCTTTAGATTCTGCTCCAGAAACAGCCTCTGTTTGGCCAAATGGAGGGTTTGCGGCAGAATTCAATTTCGCCTCTTTAGTTGCTTTCCGAATTTTTCTGGCTTTCCGCTCAATCTCAGAATCAAACAATAATTCGGACTTCTCAAACATGGTCATAAACCAGCACTAACACACAATCAGTAGGAAAAAAAATAGAAATTGACAAACCGTTCCCCGGCAGCGGCGCCAATTTGGTGGGCGTCGTTTGACACACCAAAATAAACCTACAATCTCAAGAAATATAGAATTCTTAATACAGAGGGAAGCAGGGTGGATCCCACGAGGAACAGAGCAAAATCTATTAATTTAAAACCTACTAAAACGATTTTTGGTTTAGCAACCACGCCTTAAATTTGAAGAATTGTTTCTATCAACTAGGAAAACGGTGAATTTCAACACAAAGAAAAATATATAAAATGCAATCGGCTTAGATTAACCTCGTTGATTCATTCATTGATCATCGGCTTTAGATGAATTATCTAATGCAAATCAATTAGTTATATAGAGGCAAGTATTTGTTGAACCCCTAAAATCCCCTCTTATTACCCATCAACGAGCAAGTATTTGCTAAACTCGTTAAATTACAGATTAAAACCAAGGAGACCTAATTTAGATAATCGTTCCAGTATTCGCTATCAACGATCATCTACTCAGTTGATTACTTTCTTGTTATTACAGTCTAGATAATCGTTCCAGTATTCGCTATCAACGATCATCTACTCAGTTGATTACTTTCTTGTTATTACAGTTTGTATCAGTTATCTATTTTTCACAAGAAATTTGCCACTTTTATTAGCCCTAGCCTAGCATGCATCAAGGTGATCAAACTCAATTCAGCAGGCATCAAATTAAAACAGTAATCAACAGAGAATTCTCATAGATAATTGTTAAGACCAATTCAGTCCTCACAATTACATGAATCAATTCAGTCAATCCAGCCGATAACTAAATTAGCTACTCATAATAAAACTGTAAAAACAAACAATTATATAATAAGAAAGCATGAAAGAACTAATTAAAAAGATGAAAAGAAATCACCAAAATTGCTCCAAAATCTTCCAAATCCGAAAATAGAATTAATCTCAAGAATGGAACAATATTCTGTTTTCTTTCCTGGCGGCTACTCTCTCCTTCGCAGAAAAAGAAGACTGCAGAATAAATAGAGGCTTGTATCTCTTTACATTCCAAAACAGAAACTTAGTTTATTACCTAAACTAATTATTTGGCTCAAGAATAAATTCTGGCCGTAGGCTTTCCATTGCACTAAAGGCAAATTGCCTAATAAAACAAATCATGCTCCAAATCCTAATCCAAATAGGATTTCCTGAAATCTTCACCAACTTAATTCAGTCCCGAGAAGATTATCTTGGCATATTTTAGTTCTCCTCTTATGTGGTGTATAAATATCACTACCTCATTAAAAACCCAGTGGGAAAAGAGAGTGTAGCGATTTTGCTTGTAAGTTCCATCAATTTCACCAAATTCCGGGTCATCTCATGGAGCAACTTAGTGATCGATAAACGAAACACAACTCTGCCACATAAGATATTCCAGAATAGAGATCAATTGGATCAGCATCTCTTGGCTCCAAATTGCTCCAAAAACAGCTCCAAATTGCAGCCCAGTGTTCTTTATTGCCATCTCCCAACATGTGTAAAATCTGCCAATGAAACAGCCCATAAGCATCTAAATGCATAATAATTAGCACAATTTCACCACCATTAATCTATCATATAAACAACATATCAAGTATTGTTCAAATATCTGAGCTCTGTTCACATGTGTGTCTATTACAGGTCTGTGACATGAATCTGGTCTCAAGGCCACTAAAGCGCCTAAGAGTGTCACAAAGAAGCAGGTTTGTCATAGCTACCACTTATTTTCTTAATCCTTGACACAAGGCTTGATTTTTTAAATTCAAATTTGCAGCGAGTCAATGGATGTTTCTGGAGTGGCTGCTGATAACAATGTGGTAATTTAGCAAAGCTAATTGGTTTCTTTTTGAGTTAGTGTATTAAAGTGACTGGCTAGGACAAAAGTTAAATTCTATGCTTCTTGTACATTCAACAGGCACCCGAGGGCTCTGATGGGAGGATGGGTTATTATGTTGACTATAGGATGATATCAAATGAGAGAGAACTAAGAGTCCCATTTTTGCCTAGAGCTGGTGTGCAGCTTCTCAATAATCCAATCATTAGCTCCCCCATTGCGTGTGGAATTTCAATTGCGTGTGGAGCCGCACTCCTACTCCCCAATGGGCCACAAGAGGGGTATGCCTTGCTGTACTATATGATGTTGAGCATTGGACTTTTCTGTGGGATTGCTCTAGGATTATTGCAGCAAGATCGGCTTCAGCATTGCAACAGAATAGCTTTTGCAATCCTTGTTTGCGCTGCAATATATTCATTTCTCTCGTCGGCCTTGGTGTATGTGTTGTCAATTAATGATGTTGGATTGAAATGGCAGTGGCTTATAGGCACTAGGATCCTTATGCTACACCGGTGGGCACTAATTTCCACCTGAGCAGTCCTCCCCTTCCAGAGCTCCCGATAGACCAATCTTTTGCACACCCTACACGTCCTTCATTGCCATCTTTATATGCCTGGGGTTTTGCAAAGACTTGTGGAGCTGCTCTTTTGAAGGGAGTTGATAGAGATAAATTTATCATACCATACACAAATTTTGTGTTCACTGCAATCTTGTGCTTTGTGTGGGCACGTCTGTTGGCTACGAGTGGTCATCATTATTACTTCAGAGCATCCTTAATAATTGGTGGCTTTGTCATGGTAGTATTTGTTGTAGTTACTGTGTTCCTATCAAGGGTTGCAGTGGCTGCAGTTGCTTTTTGTTCGTGGGTGGAACCAGGACACTACTACTACATCTCAGTGGTTGCAGCTCCCGTTTTATGTGTCGGTTATCGTGTAGCTATGTAGAAATTTAAATGGTTTTGAATCCCTGCTACTTTGGTATTAAACCTGACATATATGAACTAAGGATGGAAATTTAACAGGATTCTTGAAGAGCAAATAGCTCAATTTCAAACGTTTCTAGGCTGATCTCTGATTGTCTTCCAAGTTTAATTGAATGATGATGGGGTAGTTTTTGTGATGTAATAGTTGAAGTTGAAGGATTGATCGCATATTATTCTTTAGAGAGCCTACTGGCCATGCATTTGAATGTAATGCAATTGCTTGGGCAATTAAATACAGATTTTGACAGTGATTTCCATCCTCACAGAATGGTATCTCTTGGTTAATGAGTATACAAATACTGATATAATGTGATTGGTGCTTTAAATGATCCATTTTGTACAAACATTTGATTCATGATGCAGGCTTAATCACATATATTCTTGTCAACTTAGCATAAGTTTAGAAAAAATCAATCATGTTTCATGAATCTTGCAAATAATTTGCTTGAATCAGACAGCGGAAACATCTATAGCACCCCAGTATAACCTGCATACATATTTTCTGTCAAGCTGCAAATGTCCTGAATCTGGATATGAGATTTTGCTCCAAATTTATGCACCATATTGTCAATCTTTATCATACTACAACCCTGCACTTTTTTCAAGCCTTCTCTTGCCATATTTACTCTCACCATATTGAATTCATCCCATTCTCCTCTATCTGCATACAAGTTTAACAAAAGTATGTAATTTCCAGTGTCGTCTGTTTCTACATTTCTAAGATTTCCCTTCACTCTTCTGATCACATCCATCCTCTGGTGAATTCTGGATACATTCACCAACGCCCACCACACGCTCGCATACACAGGGGTGGGCATTGATTTGATAACCTTGTACGCCCTATATAAATCCCTTGTTCAGCTCAGAAGATCGACCAGACAAGCATAATGTTCAAAGTTTAGTTTTAGAGTAAAGTTATTCATCATGGAGTTGAAGAACATCTTCCCTTCTTCCAAATAGCCAGCGTGTCTGCAGGCGGATAAAACGTTCATGAAAGTGATCTCATTTGGACTGATTCCAGTTCCGCCTGAATCAATCATTTCTGTGAAGACGGGAATTACCGAATCAGCCTGGCCGTGCATGGCAAATGCACCTATCAGAGTACTCCATGACACAATATATTTTTCAGCCATATTGTTTAAACCTCGTCGTGCCATGGGATGGCCTCCATATTTCGCGTACATGTCAACAAGAGCAGTATCAATGTACAGCTCGTGCTTTATTACCTTTTGGAAAATCCATTTTCCATCTTCTATGCATCCCAGGTTTGAACAGACTTGGATCGCGCTTAAGAAGGTGACATCATTCATCTCCTTCGAGTCATAGTGCATTTCACTGAAAAGCTCCATGGCTTCTTCAGCGTTCCTGTTTTGAGAAAATCCGCTTATGATAGCATTCCATGAGACCATACTTTTTCCTTTCATTTCATGGAAAATTGAGCTGGCTGAATCAAGAAGTCCACTTTTACAATACATGGCAATGAGTGAATTCTGGACAAACTCTGTTTGAATCCCTAACTTAAGAGCATGGTTATGAATCTGAAATTCGAGTTGAGAACCTGATATCTCCACAGGCTGATAACCACTGGGCAAAGTGAATGGATCTGGCAAGGAAAAATCATTTTCTTGAAAACTTCCATGCCTTCCTTAATCATCCCTACTCTAATATAGATGGAAATGAGCATGTATCACAGCAAAACCTGCCGATTTCTAGAACCATTAAACACCTTACAACACTCCCATAACCTTCCCCAACTAGCATATAGATCCACCAATGCCGGTCCAAGAAGATCATTCTCATGACCAATGGCATTCTTAACAGCATAACCATAAACAGATTTTCCTTCATCTAACTAGCGTAGCCTTGCACACATTAAAGTCACCTCAGTCGGTTTCACACCACTCAGCAGCATCTCGATTATTAAATTATATGGATCTCAGTCTTCCATCCTAAAACCAATTGGCAATAGGTGGTGTCACCTTTGATCCTTATATATTAGTTATTAGGCTCGTACGCTACCGATGTGGGATATCTTAACACGCCCCCTCACGTGCAAACGTGGAAATAGTCCACAACCCATATCGGGTCATATTAAGGCCAAAGTAATGGGGCACACCACCGGTTTTAAGGGAGGATAATACTCCACCGGTTAAATTAAGGGAGATACCACCGGCCCATAGGGGATCCACACACCGGCCCAGTTAACCCATTAGGGCCCAGGTCTAAATTGAACCCGCACTGATACCATATTAAATTATATGGATCTCAGGCTTCCATCCTAAAACCAATTGGCAATAGGTGGTGTCACCTTTGATCCTTATATATTAGTTATTAGGCTCGTACGCTACCGATGTGGGATATCTTAACATCGATGAACAATCCCAACGCTTCTAGTTCCTCCAATCATCGCAGTCCAGAAAGAAGCGCTCTTATCAACAGCTTTGTCAAAAAGAGCTTCTGAGCTCCTCCAATCAACACATTTTGCATACATTGCGAGAATCAAAGTACTTCATCCACACTAAGCATAGTCACTTCATCCATGTTCGAAGTTTTCCCCATCATCATCTCACTGACAATCTACAGTCTCTGCCTTGGAACCCCATTTCGGACATAGCAAGAGATGATCGAGCTCCACAAAACAACACCTCTCACCGGGGCTTTTTATCGAACACCTGCTCGCACCCCCATCTCCCCATACATTTTCAACAATGCTATCTCAATCACGCAATCATTCTCAAGCAAACACTTGCATAATCGTTCCGTGCACTCTTTTCCCGAACCACAGATCGCCAATTCCAGAACACGCCCCTCAAAACCGACAGGAAAACAAACTTGCTGAATGTCTTGTATTCCATAATTTGGATCCCCCCATAATCCCATTATTGTTGTGTCTTCTTATTTGAGTTACCAATTTGTAATGTTAAGAGTTTAATGGGCCTCTAATTCTTGGCTATTACATGTCATTGTTCCTTGGGATCTAAGAGTAGTATCAAACTATCAATTTTGGGTTGTGTTTTTTCCTTATGAAATCATGTTGGGAATTTCTCATTTGAAAGGAGATTAGTAAAATGATCAGAGAATGGCATCTGCCCACATTTCAACCCAGAAATTTAAATTTAGGCTCTGTTTGCTAGAGTTCTCAGTAAATTGGATTAGTTTAATTTAGTTCAGTTTAGTAAAAATGTAATTTTATGAAATTTAATTTAATTCAATTATGCTAAAAAAAATTCAAAACATTAATTTTCACATCAGCTCAGTTCAATTCAGTTCGATGCATCAAGAAATAATCTCGGGCAAACAAGGCATTAGTCATCCATTGAAATTTTAGCCATGCTCATTTGGAGAGTTTTTTTTTATCACAAAAAGAAAAGAAAAAGAAATTGGTGAGTTTTTTTGGTGAGTCTTGGATCAAAACATGTGGGAAGTTCGGTTTGATAATGGAGCTTGTAGTTGTTGGGAAATTGACCATGCGTTCAAAATAATACAAAACATAGATTTTAACTTGGTTCACCAATTTGCTACATCCACAACCATAAACAGATTTATTAGACTCTCAGATTGGTGAATTTCTAAGACCATAATAGATGTCTGAAAAACACACCGATTACAGACGCAGACGAGAGTATATATAATGCTCTCTCTACAGCTACAAATTTGGAAACTAAATATGACTTTGCCTAATTTAAATCATAAACAACAAAATTTACCTAATCTATAAATCCAAGAACATAAGGAAATGTCACCTTTTCATTAAGTATAAAAAACAGATTAAAGGAATTCAATTGAATCCTAATAGTAGTTTGGTTAAAATTGAATTTCTTTTGATGTTTAAATGAAATTATTGGTGAACTTCTTGCTGGTATTATTAGGAGGAAGGGGTTCTAGAACGAATTATAATAGGTTTCCTGTGTAGATTTAGCTGTTATGGAGAGGGTAAAGAAAAGTGCTCGTGTATCCCGGGTTCTTTGTTAAGAGTTCATATATCTCTGAGTTTTTGAAAAGTGCTCGACTATTGTTTACATTGTAAACTTTACCTCTAAAAACTCTGACCGGCAATTCAATTGTGTATTTCCGACTAATAAGTAACATTTAAATAATCATCAAGATGTTGTTGAAAGTTTTTAGAGATAAAATTTACAAAGTCAATGTTTGTCCAGAAGTACCAGAGCACTTTATAAAAACGCATGGGTACACGAGAACATAATAAAGAACTCAGGAGTATATGGACAATTTTCTCAATATAGTAATTGACTTATACGAGAGCCCTAATAATGCATATTTAACAACTAGCGTGGTCTCTCCACGCGTTGTGTGGAGAGCTTGATAGTAAGTTTGGTATGTAACTTTGATTTCATTTCGAATGATATACTCCATCAAACAGTTCATTCTTGGTTCCCAAATACACCTCAACATCTTGACTTCACTAAGGCGTTGGCGGTGATATTCACCGGTCTATGCAGTACGCATAAGAAAGAGACATGTTTATGATCAGAATACATAAGAAAGAAGCATGTTTATGATCATAATATATTGCCAGCACATTTCTAAGAGTAACATAATAGACGCTCAGGGCCGGCCCAAAACTTTTGGTGGTCTGAGACAAATTTTAAACAATAGTCTAATTTTTACTTTTTATATGTATAGAGTCTAATTAGTTTAAATTTGAGGCCCTTTTTAATCTTACATTAAGCCCATATGCATAAAATATACTCCTGATTAGTCCATAATTGGGCTAATTTCATTACTTTTTTTATAAAAACACACTATAAATAGTAAACAAACTTTTGAAATTGAGTCCCCTAATTTATCAATCCAAATGGTGGCCTGAGGCCTATGTTTCACATGCCTCATAGTCTGGGTCGGGCCTGTAGACGCTTCATATCCTCCTTTTCCAAAAATAAAATAAAAAATAAATCCAATCTACAACAATATGCCAATTAAAAGGACATGTGTTCCCAGCATGGTTGGATTTATAACCTAATCCAAACAATTATAGTTTACAGAACTATGCACTATAGTAACAGTACACCATATTGAAACATACTACACAGAAGAGGTTCTGAACAACAAATTTTTCCTCTCATAGGTTTTGCAGATGCTTGGATCACAACTTGCATTTGCATCCCTCTCAGCTTGCTTAAAGGAGGCCTAACTCTACAAGTCTCTGCCTTATTCCCTTTCACACAGTAAGCTTGCAACCATTGGATCCATAATATGTCTTGTTTCACTAAGTTTAACTTTTTTGTTATCAAAATCGATCATAATCAAATCA
The DNA here is from genome assembly GCA_963678965.1 of Cruciata laevipes. Classification (NCBI taxonomy): domain Eukaryota; kingdom Viridiplantae; phylum Streptophyta; class Magnoliopsida; order Gentianales; family Rubiaceae; genus Cruciata; species Cruciata laevipes. Next base: position 16,217,797 of record OY787641.1, read on the forward strand.
ATTCAATTCATTTATATCCCAACATTTTATTTTCGTTCAACTAAACTAAGTTTAATCCTAATTTTTAAATTTTAGTTCAATTAAATTCTTTTAAAAAAATTCAATTAAAGTCATTCGAATTTGATTGAATTCAATTTTGTTATTTTAGTTCGTTTCCATTAGGATCAGTAGCTATCACGAATTTCACAATCAGTGCTATCACGAAAATAGTTGTCGGGTTACGTGTTCGAGTCAAATAGGTTCGGGTTGATACGGGTTGGGTTTCTTCGGGTCAGAACTTTTTTATCGGGTTGTGTCGGGTCGTGTCGGGTCGCGTTCGTGTCGGTTCAAATTCGTGATAGCACTGATTGTCAGGTAGGTCGGGTCGTGTTGGGTTAGACTCGTTTGTCAAGTTGAGTCGAATTAAGTAAAACTATAATCCATAAAACTGACATGGGAATAATAACTAAAATAAGTATAAAAAATTAAATCTTACTTAAATTTATATGAAGACAAATTCTCAATCAATCTCACTGAGTATTCATGCTTAATACGTAAAAGTTCAGTGTTGATATATGAAAGCGAGAAGATCAACAATAATACACTAAATGATCACACTTAATATGTAAAAAATCATGTTTGAAAGTGAGAAGATCAACATTTGTCATAGTCTCAAAAGAATAGTAATGCTTAATATGTAAAAGATCAGTGTTGATATATGAAAGCAAGAAGATCAGCAATAATACACTAAGGCCCTGTTTACTAGAGTTTATTTCTTGATATACTGAATTGAACTAAACTGAATTGAACTGAACTGAACTGAACTGAAGTAAAAATCGATGTATTGAAAAATGGAATCAGCATGACTGAATTAACCTGAATTTAATCAAATTACATTTTCACTGAACTGAACTGAACTGAATTGAACTGATCTACAGATAAGCTCTGGTAAACAGGGCATAAATGACCACACTTAATACGTAAAAGATCATGTTTGAAAGTGAGAAGATCAATATTTGTCCTCGTTTCAAATGAGACGAGTCTTAAAATAATAATAACTAAATATAGTTTAATTACTTAATTTCCTATAATTAACAACTAAGATTTAGGTCCTGTTTGCCAGAGCTTATCTGTAGATCAGTTCAGTTCAATTCAATTCAGTTCAGTTCAGTTCAGTGAAATGTAATTTGATGAAATTCAGGTTAATTCAGTCATGCTGATTCCATTTTTCAATACATCAATTTTACTTCAGTTCAGTTCAGTTCAATTCAATTCAATTCAGTTCAGTTCAGTTCAATTCAATTCAATTCAATTCAGTTCAGTTCAGTACCATCAAGAAATAAGCTCTAGTAAACAGGGTCTTAATAATCAAACATAAAATCTTAGTTGAGTTTGGGTTCGGGTCATCTTCGGGTTCGGGTTAGATCGGGTTCGGGTTTAGGTCGGGTTCGGGTCAAAATTAAATTTCGAGTTGAGGTCGGGTCGTGTCGGGTCGAGTTCAACCTAAAAAAATTCGAGTTACAATCGAGTCACGTGTCAGATTGGATTGGGTCGGTCGTGTCGGGTTCAGGTCAGGATTGACAGCACTGAGGATCAGACAAAGTTTTTTATTATTATTATTAATTATTTTTTTTCGATTTCTCTAGTTGACAATTTATCCAATTCCATGGATATTTTGGAAAACACATGGTTTAATTTGGTAAATTTAGTAAGAGTTGAGGGGTTAAAGAAGAAAGTCGGCGTTGATAACTGAAAAGTATCCTTAAAAACCCAGATCTCTTCACCAGAAAATAAGAAAAAACCCTGATCTCTACACCAAAGAAGAAGAAGATGGGAAAAGATGGGATGGATAAGTGGTGGAGTCCTAGTTTGGTAGATGGGCTACCAGAACGAATTTGTGGCCTGAGTAGGGGGAGTTTTTGCATCGGCATGGCATTCGTGTTCTTCTATGTTACCGCATATAATTGGCCGCCGCCGTTGCTGTTCAAAGACGTGCCGCTGCCGATAGGCTGCGCTATCGTTGTCACCGTGTGTGTTTCGCTTTTTTCATCTGCGTTTGCCTGTATTCTGGACGGAATTATTATTTATGAAAATCAACTCCCTGAATACCATCCGATGTCGAAGATATGCGCTCTTCTCAATTGGTGTTCTGCCCTGTGCTCCTGTTTGTCTGCTTCTTTGTTCTTCGTCGGTCTCGCCTGGCTCCGCTGCAAACAGATCTCGCATCTCATAGACTGGTGAAGATTTCTGTTGCTTCTTTGTTCTTCTATGCTTTGAACTGACAGTGACAGATTTGAGCTTATGAATTTATGAATGCTTGGGTGCTAAAATCTGTCACTGTTAGTTCAAAGCATAGAACTTTTGCAGCATGGTGTCTATTGATGAAGAAGGCCTAACTAATTCAGTAAAATTGATGCAGTAGTAGAAGTAGTGTTGGCAGAGAATATTGATATCATTCTTTGGATATTTTGGATTGAGTGAAAATTACTAATACTTTTGAAAGTCCAATGTCGACCATCAATGGATGAAAAAGATAAGGAGTTGCAGTTGATTTTGGTTCCTGAGTGGAACCAGGACTGTACTACTACATCTCAGTGGTTGCAACTCTTGTTATTTGTGCCGCTTATCGTCTAGCTACCTACGTTGTAGCTATGTAGTAATTTTATTCATTTTGAATCCCTGCTACTTTGGTAGTAAACTTGATGTAAATGAACAAAGGGATGGTTAACAGGATTCTTGAGTTACAAATGTTTTAGGCTTGATCTCAGATTGTAGAGGTACTCTATTGTCTTCCATGTTTATTAGAATGATGATGGTTGAAGTAAATTTTGTGTTCACTGCATTCATATGCTTTGTGTCTGTAAATTTTGTACACTTCACCATGTACTTATCACTTGGTGGCTTTTTCATGATTGCATTTGTGACATTTACCGTGATACTGTCAAGGGATGCAGTTGCTTTTGGTTCGTGTGTGGAACCTGGACACTACTACTAAATCTCAGTGGTTGCAACTCTTGCTATTTGTGTTGGTTATCGTGTAAGCTAGCTAGTTTGTTTCTATGTTGTAGCTATGTAGAAATTTAATTTATTTTGAATCCCTGCTACTTTGGTAGTAAGGGGATGGACTGAAATGAACGAAGAGAATAGTTATGAGTCTGAAATCCGAGTTCAGCCTGTGGAGATATCTGTAATGAATTTAATTTTCGAAGGGATGGAAATTTAACAGGATTTTCGAAGAGCAAGTAGCTCAGTTTCAAATGTTACTAGGCTGATCTCTGATTTAAATGATGGTGTGGTATTTGTTAAGTACTAATAGTTAAATTATAAGAATTCCTGCTGGCCATGCATTTGAATGTACTGCAATTCCTTGTGCAACTTGAACTCAGATTTTGACAGTGATTTCCATCCTCAGAGAACGGTATCTCTTACTTAATGAGTAGTTTTTATATATTTATACGACTAGTGCTTTAAAGGATCCATTTTGTACAAACATTTGATTCTTGATGCAGTGTAGCTTAATCACATATCTATTATACTATATGAAAGCAAATCTTCGAGGAAATGAGCCGGTACATGCACTGTGGCCGGTTGTCCAGCCGTTCAAATAACTCGCCGGTTGTCCAGCCGTTCAAATAACTCCTCCAGCCTGCTTCCTGCTGTGTGCTTTCCTTCAATTGGAAACCTTTTGCTCCAGCTACAGAACCGGTACCCTGTCTCCGCCCGATTTCAACGACCAAGACCACCAATGTGTCACCTTCTCAAGTAATTGCATATTCTTCCTGCTTGCCTGTTGGTCTTTATCCTTATTGTTTATGCACTTCTTCTGTTTGATAAAATGCCCGAACCACGTCCTCTTAATTATTTTCAGTTTTTGTTGCTCATAGAATTCACCCAACTTCAATAACATGCTCACTCCAGCTCTACAACGAAATAGGTACAAATTATGGAGCTGCTTACACTTTGTTTATCAGTTGAAAACACCAGCCTCTCATACTGCATGTTCCATGTTTCATAGGATAACCATTATGTCTTTGCTCCTCTTGCCAATTGGCTTACATATGTCATGCCTTTCAACCTTTAATTTAGGCAGAACCGTATTTTTTCTATTCTTAAGCGTATTTTCTTTAAGTACAGTTTGGATACGAAATGTTTTTGAGTTCCATCAAATCTTATTTCTTTGAGGTTTTTTGTGTATATTCCAATGTTAATTAATGTCTTATTAAAAGCTTACTCAGTTTACCAACTTGTGTGGATGCCTTAGAGCAAGTCCAACAGATACTACATCAAAATCTCTAAGATGTAGTATGAAATGATAAAATGTAGTATGAAATTTTTGGTCATCTCCAAGAGTTACTACATTTTGTAGCTCTTGCATTGATTATCATTAATATTATAAACATTTTTAATATTATTTTCTACCTTTTTTAATGTTTTGCATTGAAGATGAGAGGAGAGAGAGTGGAATTTGGGTTTAAAAAAGGAAAGAATGCATTGATCAATGTGTAGGCATTTAATTTTCCATACTACAAATTGATTTTCTCTTACTACACATATGGAGGATGAGTTTCTCTTACTACACCAAATCTACATCTTGTAGTAGCACATGTAGTATCTCTTGGAGCTCAATAATGGGATAAAATCTTCATACTTCCTCCAAAATCTACAAAATGTAGTATCTCTTGGACTTGCTCTTATGATTCAAATGTGTAATCTGTCTTGCACTGAAATGAACACCGTAATCTACTAGGCTTTCCACTTAAGCCTTATAGGATATGGTAAAAATGATATGTGTGCCTTTTATGATGTATGGAAGTCATACGGAAGTTTCCCTATGAATTACTTGTGTTTTGTCCAAATGTTTTTGTCAGTTACTTAGATTTAATGGTATTTCATGGCCCTAAATTTATCAAAAAGAAGATTCATGGCCCCTGAAAAAATAGTGCATCATTTGTGGTCCCTAAAAAATAAAAGTGCATTATTTGTGGCCCCTAAAAATGAAAGTGCAGCATTTGTATCCCCAAGTTCATTTCCGTTACCGTTGTTGACTTCCGTCAAGGGTATTTCAGTATTTTAAAATTTCAATTTTAAAAACAAAAAATAAAAGATAAAAGGAAGCATGGCATCATGATGACATCATCATCTTCCCTCCTTGCCTCACGTCGCGGCCAGGTCACCAGGTCACCGGCGGCCGCTACCAGAACCGAACTCTCTGAACTCTGATGCAGCTTGCCATCTTTCGTTTTTCAGCAGCCGCGGCCATTAAGTCCCTATGCGCCTTCCGATTGGTCCCTCTCGGCCGGCTTTTCTTCGGCTCCGGCAAATCGTCTCCAGCTCGGGTTGTCCGATGTAATTGCGGAAACCCTTTAAGACACACTTTGCTCTGAACGAGTGAAAGTCCGTGCTTACTAAGATCTATACTATCGTGTCAAGTTTTAACTCAAAAACAACGAAATTAAAACTAAGTGCGGAAAGTAAAGAGACACGATATGATCACCCAGTTCAGTGCAAAGCACCTACGTCTGGGGGGCCGTAGCCCGTGTTAAGATCCTTCACTAGATGCAATAAATATTTTCCTGATCTATCACAATCTAGTGGCTACTCTAGCAAGCCTATCACCCTACCATTTCTTTCTGATAGTTGTTACAGTGATTACCTTCTTTTCCACGAAGGTGCGGCAAGATCTTGAACACCCGAGCTTTAACACACGTCCCTAGTGTTTTGGTTATTGTAGAAACCGTGGACTGCGTTGCCTTTGCTCTCAAAACGATAAAACTCTGAATTCCAGAAGTTTTCTGTGTAAAACCGATAACTCGAGCACGCAACCGATGTCCTTCTTTTATAGCTCATTGCCGTGAACACTTTCCTTTTACACGGCTCTTGAATCCTTCCTTCAATAGACTTCTATTCCACATTTAAATCTTGAAGAAAAGGAATTTATGTGTGTCTAATCATCTGGTAAATGGAAAACCGATCACCACGAATATTTCCATTCTAATACAGCTGCAAATCACATTGTAGACACCCATTAGGACTGTAGTTTCCATAAACTCCATCGCACAATATTTTCCTTCCATCTTCAAAACATGCGCTGGAACCTGGAAAATATTCTATCTTTTTCTGTCAACTGAAGTCATGTTGCAACATGACATTCCACAAAGCAGCCAACAAAATCTGGACTTACAATCTCCCCCTTTGGCAATTTGTGGACCCACTACAGCAAAACGCTTCTACTGAACTCATAATCCAAAAAAAAATATAATCTTCTACTCCATGAATCCAACATAAGAACTTGGCAGAAAAAATAGAATTAACAATTAACTACAGTCATCAAAAATCACAGTCACAATATTTCTCCCCCTGGGGCCATAAAATGCCAAAGGGCCCGAATCAAAACATCCACAGTATGACAACAAATCAGAGAAGGGGAGAGAGAAAAATGCAAAGATCACTAAGCATCATCCTCAGAATCAGAAAGAACTTTGCCTCTTTTCCAGGCAGGAGTGACTGAAACCTTGGTTTTCTTGGCTCGGGGCTGCTTCATATGGCCAGAGGAACTAGCTCTCTTAGAAGACCTGGAGGGAACATGCATAGATGGGCTAGAAGCAGGAGGAACAGATGGCTCAACTGTCTCATTTGCCTTGGCAATAGCAGCCAAAATCCGAGCCTTAGCATCCTGAGCCTTCTTTAGCAACTCACTGTGAAACATAATTTGATCCATGTGTAACTGGATCTCCTTCTCAGCAGCCCTCAACTCAAATTGGTTAGACATAACCACATCTCCTGACATCATTTTCTGATCCCAAGGCAGATCTAACACAGTTCTGTCCAAAGACTTGGCAGTAAATCCAAACTTGCCAGCTGGCTTCATCTCATCCTCATTTGCCTCAAACCCTTCAGCCACAAGAAATGCAGTAATTAGGCAAGGATGAGGGAGAGCCTCAGTGCATCTAGATGCATCAAGAGCACCCACGATTCTCTTTAACACATACTCCCCAAGGTTCACCTCACACCCTGAACCAATCCCAAAAAGAAGCTCTGCCTGATCTGGAGTCAAGGAAGTGGTGTTGGAAGTTTGCATCCAGCAGTTGATAAGCACCTTGAACAGCAACCAAAACCTGAGGGTAAGCGAGCTGGTTGGGACATGTCCAGAAGGCCAGGAACTTAGCTTCCCAAATGTCAGTGCTCTAGCCAACACATGATTGTCCACGATATAATCTCTGGGATAGACCATGTCAGAGTCCTCCAGCAGCTGAATACCCAGGACTGAATTCAGTTTTGCTGGGGTAAGTGCAACAATTCTCCCCCTGAAGTATAGCTTGCCAAACCAGTCAGTTCCAGCTTTCAGTGTGCTCCTCTGAAGGTTACTGTAAAATTCCAGCACCATTTCTGGATCATACCTCTGGAATGCAGTGGCCGCTTGCACATAGCCAATTTGACCCAGAAACGTATCAAAGCCACTTTCGGCACACTTCTTAATATCCAGGACCTTTTCTACAAAGAAACCCCTGGAACTCAAAAGATCATAGTGGAGGCTGGCTGTGACAGAATAGAACTTCTCAGAGTGAGCCAAGGACAACAGCTTAGCATTGAGCATCTCACCATCCTCAGGGGCATCCTCCTTCCCAGTTGTAGCCTCAAGGTCAACATCTGGTTCTTCCAGATCAGCAAGATTCTCATCAGCAGGGGTATCATCACCAGTTGGATCCTCTAAACTTGCATAGGCATCCTCATCTGAAGCTGGATATGGAGAGATGGGGAAAGTAAGTCCTGCTCAACATTGATATTATCCAAATGAATTGGAGAGTCTGGGACATTGAGTTTAATAGGACTGAGCTGAGAAGAGACAGGAACAGTATTAGCATGTACTGGAGAGGGTGGAGATACAGTATTTTCAGAGCTAGAGAACAGCTGGTCCTTTCCAGTGACATTGGCAGCAGCTGTAGAACATCTCCCAGCTATCCTCCTTGATCTCCTAGAGTAGTGTTTGATAGTAGCTGGAGCAGCCCATTCTGTGAACTTCTTCCTGTGGTATCTGACATCCACCATTTGCCTTAGGGACTGCAAAACAGCCCCATCGGATGAGGCATTCAAGGGGAACTTCTTGGCTACCCTAGGTGTAAGCTTGGTCAAGCTTCTGAGTTTGGAGATATGGAGAGGCACCTCTGTAATAGACACAGATTGGCTAGAGTGACTGGTGCTAAGAGGGACCTCAGACTGAAAATCATGCTCCTCATGAGCATTAACAGCTGCTGCATTTGGCATCTCTGCAGAAATAGAAAGAGGACCCTGGACCTCATCATCAGCATTACCAGTTTCCTGGTCTTCAAGAATGGCAGTCTTGGTTTGGTCCTCAGATTCCACAATCTCAGTTTTCTGTGAGGGACTGGGAGAATCTGGTGTTGCAACATGAGAATCTGCTGGCATAGGAGTCTCAGTAGGAGCTGGGGCAGGTACTGGTTTCCTCAAACTCCCCAGTATATCAGCAATGAAAAGCTCATCCTCCTGACCTTCTTCATCATCTGACAGAGGTTCAAAGCAATCCTCAAGATTTAGGCCATCAGGCAGAAATATCACTGCTCCAGTCCCACCATACCGGAAAAATCTAAAGATGCTGGAGCTCCAACTGGTTCTGGATAGAGACCTCCTGGAACTACATCAATCTTTCCAGAGGCAGTAACCCGAATCCCTTCATCCCTCTGAGCTGCAGGACCCCGAATATGCTTCAAATATTGGGGGGAGAGTCATCCTCAAAATAGGAGGTAGCTTGTGGAAAATTTGTGAAATACTGTGTCCTTCTTCCATCATTCCATATCCTTCCAGCTGTCTGTTTGGTTCTCCTGGAAACCACTTGTGTAGGAGTTGAAGCATCAGAGGGAGCAATGGTGGAGCCTCCAGTAGAGGTGGCAGGGGATGAAGTGACACCAGGTCCATGGATTGTATCATGGACAGTAGGAACTGGTACCTCCTGTACTTGTGGTGCTTGAGATGCGGGAGCTTGTCTTCTTAGCTTGAGCCGCTGCCCCATGGTCAAGTGATCCAGGGGATCCATAAATTCAGCACCCAAGGCACCAATAGATCTAGAACTTCCATGCTCGCCCTCCTGTGCACCTGAGTCATCCAAGACTATAGGAGTATCACTGGTATTCGTAAACACAGAATTCAACTTGGTGTTGGATCTGGTGTGATAGGGCCTACTCCTCACACAGGAAACCTTTGTGTTTGGAGTCCTCTTAGGAGGCTCAGAGCTGCCATCTCTGTTCTGACTTCCAGCCATAGATGATCCTCTTGTAGAATACCTGGAATTAGAAGAAGAGGGCCTCAAATAGGGATTTGTTTTAGGTTGAGGCCTCACAAAAGTTGGTTTGTAAAGATCAGAAGTTATAATCACATCAGTCCTAGGGGGTTTTGGCCTCATCTTGCCATCAAAGGAACATCTGTCAGGATTATTTCTACTCCCCAAAACACCATGAAGATAATTGTCTAATCCCTTAGCATACTCCCATACATCTAAATCGTCATAGTACTTCTTCAAACGCTCTGCATCTCTAGATCCTGGAGCAGGGATAAAATTTTCTGGAATCGCATCCAGTGCAGGCGATGGGGGTGATTCAGGCATGGGTTTCACAAATCCAACAACATATGTCTCAGACTCAATCAAATCAAAGCATGGATCCCATAAACCCTTGGCCCAGCGAGTGTCAAACACTCCCCCTAAATCTGTCAATACTTGCCCTTCAAATCCCACACTGAACCGATCACTCTCGCGAAAATACATGATTCTAAAACGCCCAAATAACTCAGCGAATCGGAGATTAACAACAGAGAAACCCTAACATGCAACTCAAGAATCCAATGGCAGCGAAGAGGTTCGAGAAACCAAGAATATACCTTAATACAGAGCTGCGGATTCCGATGATGCCAAGAAGCCGGAAGCCGATTGCGAGCAATTTCACGATGGGCTGAGAGCGATGTTGGTGTTGCAATAGGAATAGGGAAAGGTTTCTGGTTGGGCGCGAAGAAAATAGAAGGGAAACCAATTTTCCGCCTTTTTACGCGAAGGAATTAAAGTTGGCCCAATGGAAAAATAGCCAAAAAAAAAACCATGTGGGCCCCAGCTGTTCCCTACACATACACGCGCCACTTTATCACTTGCACCTTATATCTTCATGTTGCGACATGACATGCAACTTCAACCTTAACCATATTTTTGGTATTTTCTGATTTTTGTAAAATGAAAAACGGAATTCAAAATAACAACTATACAAAAAGGTAGACTTCAGCACCTCAGATAGTACATACCCCAAGATGTTGTCTCAGGGTTTCAAATGTGGATGCATCCAAAGGTTTGGTGAAGATATCTGCAAATTGGCTTTCAGTGGGCACATGCTTGAGTTCTACTTCCTTTCGTTCAACTAAGTCTCGGATAAAGTGATGTCTGATATCTATGTGTTTGGTTCTGTTGTGCTGAACTGGGTTCTTAGAGATATCAATTGCAGATTTATTGTCACATAGAATAGTAAGACTTCCAAGCTTAATTACATAGTCTCGGAGCATCTGTTTCATCCATATTAACTGAGTACAACAGCTCCCTGCAGCTAGGTATTCGGCCTCAGCAGTGGATAAAGAGATTGAGTTCTGCTTCTTACTATACCAAGACACCAAGTTCTCCCCAATAAAAAAACAGCCTCCAGTTGTACTTTTTCGATCATTTGCATTTCCAGCCCAGTCAGAGTCACTGTATCCATACACCTGACGACTAGTTCCCTTAGAGTACCAGATGCCATAATCAGCAGTGCCAGAAATGTATCTAATGATTCTCTTCACTGCAGATACATGAGATTCCTTAGGTGCAGCTTGAAATCGGGCACATATTCCAACACTTAGAGAAATATCAGGCCTGCTTGCTGTCAAATATAATAGGCTACCAATCATGCTTCGATATAGCTTAGTATCAACAGGCACACCTTTTTCATCCTTAGTTAACTTCTCAGTTGTAGACATCGGAGTTCATACTGCTTTTGCATCTCTTAGGCCAAACTTTTTGACCAGGTTCAAAGCATATTTTGTTTGATTAATAAACAAACCATCATCACCTTGTTTGACTTGTAATCCTAGAAAGTATGAGAGTTCACCCACCATGCTCATCTCAAACTCAGAGGTCATCAAAGAGACAAATTCATTTACCAGATTTGTGGACGTTGAGCCAAATACAATATCATCCACGTAAATTTGAGCTATTAAGATGTCAGTCCCTTGAGAATACATAAACAGGGTTCGATCAACTCCCCCTCGAATATAGCCCTTGTTAAGCAGAAATTGAGTCAGTCTGTCATACCAGGCTCTTGGTGCTTGTTTGAGACCATATAGAGCTTTCTTGAGTTTAAACACATGATTGGGAAAGTGAGGATCTTCAAAACCTTTAGGCTGCTCAACATATACCTCTTCATTAACAATGCCATTTAGAAAGGCACTTGTAACGTCCATCTGATGTAGCTTGAAGTTCAGCACACATGACATAGCTAAAAGAATTCGAACAGATTCAAGTCTAGCAACAGGGGCAAACGTTTCATCAAAATCCACTCCTTCTACCTGAGTATATCCCTGAGCCACGAGCCTTGCTTTGTTTCTGGTAACTGTTCCGTCTCCATCAGATTTATTCTTGAAGATCCATTTTGTACCAATGACATTAATTCCTTGCGGACGTGCAACTAACTCCCATACATTATTCCGTTCAAATTGGCTCAGTTCTTCCTGCATAGCTGAGATCCAGTACTCATCCAATAAGGCTTCCTTATGATTCTTTGGCTCAATCAAAGACAGAAAGCATTGCAACACATGACGGCTTCCATGGTGCATCTGAGCATAGTTCACAGGGGGCTTTCCTCGGGGATGTTTCTGTCTTGGAGTAATTCCAATGTCTGCTCGTGTTGCTTTTCCATCAGATTCATCGGACGTATCTGACTCACCTTCAGTCATTGGTTGAATAGGTGCATCAGAGGAAGATGTTTTTGACAAATCCAGTCCTACTGCATTAGTTTGCTCATCTTCAGCAAGTTTTGAAATTTGGTTCTCTCCTGGAGTAGCAGTTGGTGTTGCAACATGAGAACTGGTACATGGTTCAGGAGAGAGGTTTTTCAGACTTGCACTACTTTGGATTGAATTTTGCTGAAGTAGCTCTATGTCGTCAATATCTTCTGAAATCCTATCAGGCACATCCTTAACTATCACATTAATCGATTCCATAATAGTACCCGTGCGTTTGTTAAACACCCTGTAAGCTCTGCTGTTCAATGCATAGCCAATAAACACTCCTTTGTCTGATTTTGACTCAAACTTACCAAGTTTTTCTCTATCTCTGAGAATATAACATTCTTCACCGAATACATGAAAGTGAGCCACACTAGGTTTCTTCCCTTTCCAGATCTCATAAGCCGTTTTCTCTGTCCACGGTCTTAGGTATACCCGATTTATAACATAGCATGCAGTCTTAACAGCTTCGCCCCACCAGCGTTTTTGCACATCATACTCAGCTAGCATAGTCCGAGCCATCTCTTGTATGGTTCTATTTTTACGTTCAACAATCCCATTCATCGGTGGAGAGAAGGGTGGTGAAAAAATGTGATTAATCCCATTTGTAGAACAAAATTCAATCATGGTTGCGTTCTTGAATTCTCCTCCATTGTCTGTTTGAATGCTAACAACTCTCTGATTTGCACTAGCCTTTTCAGTGTTTAGACGAAGTACAAGATCTCTGATAAAGCTCACTGCCTCTGATTTCTCTGTCAGTAACTCAATCCAAGAGAATCTAGAGAAGTCATCAACAACACAAAGATGAATCTCTTTCCAGACACACTAGAGATATTAACTGGCCCCATTAAATCCATATGAAGTAATTCCAAGTTCTGGGAAGTGGTGATGTCATTAATGGCTGAATGAGGTGCCTTTGTCTGTTTTCCTTCCTTGCATGGACCACAGATCATATCCTTCTGATAAGTGATTTGAGGGAGCCCCCTGATAGCTTCAATCCGAGATGCTCTACTCAGTGCTTTGGTGTTTGCATGACCCAGTCTTCGATGCCACAGAGTCGAGTGGTCAATCTTAGCACTTAAGCATGTAATTGATGGTTCCAAGATATAACAGTTATCAGAAGATCTTCTCCCTGTGAGTATTCCATTAGAGCCTTGCTTGACCGTACAGATATATTCATCAAAATGGACTGTCATATGATGATCACAGAGATGACTGATGCTTATAAGATTTGCCTTGAGATCCTCTACTAGCAATACATCATAGAATACAGGGAAGTTCTGAACATGTAGCTCGCCTTTTCCGATAACCTTGCTAATTTTTCCATCTCCAAATTGAACAGTGCCAATCCAAGGTAACACATTTTTGAGAAGATCTGGAGAACCAGTCATGTGTCTGGAACATCCGCTATCAAAGTACCACGTGTCCCTGGCATAAACACTATAGCAGGTATGAACTACATAACAGTTGAGAGAGGTTTTAGGAATCCATACCTTCTTGGTCAATTTCTTCTGCAGTTCAGGTTCCATGTTGCAACATGAGACAAATTGCTTGCCTCTCATGATATCTCTAAGTAATTTCATACATCGAGATTCATTATGCCCCTGCATCATACAGTACTCACAACATCTGGGAGGGGTTTTTCTCTCTACAATTCCATAGTTAGACTGATTACTTCTGTTTTTCTTCTGGCTGGTAGATAAATGATTTCCAGCAGATACAAACACTGTCTTCTTCATCTGAGAGTTTGACACCTTGCTGTTGAATCCCAGACCATGCTTATTACCATCAGTTTTTCCCATTATCAGAAGATCATTCAATTTTGCAGTTCCCTTGTTCAATTTCTGAATGGTTGCTTCAGCTTCTTCAGCCCTAGCAATTACAGATCTCAACTTCTTCCCCAGATTGTCACAGTCGATGGTTCTGGCCTTAGCCTTTTCTTCAGCACTCACTGCTCTAGAGGTCATCATTTCCAGTTTCTTGACTAGAATTTCAGAGCCTACTTCAGCATCCTTAGCTCACTTGGTCATTACTTCAAGCTTTATGGATTTCTCCATATCATCCATAGGTTTCTTTCCCTCAGATATCTCACTTTTCTTCATGTGATCAGCAAGAGACTCCTCAGCTTTCTCAGCTCTTTTTGTCATGGATTTAAGTTTCAAAGTCAACTCCTCAATTTCCTGCTCCTCAACCAGTGAATCATTTACTAAGGTGTTGACTTTTACTTTTAGAGACTCAACTTCTGCTGAAAGTTTTAAGACTTCAGTACCTTCACTTTGACCATCCTTCAAATTTTTGATTAATTCAACAGATTTTTCACATTCCTTGTAAAGCTCATCATAAGCACACTGGATATCAGAACTTTCTGAGTCATCTGGAACTGGTCCTGACTCCACAACTCTAACGCCAAAGGATACATGTTTCTCTGGTTGAATCTCATCTTCATCATCGCTCCAGGTTTCACCAGATGCTACAAATGCCTTTGGTTGATTCAGGAAATTTCCACACTGATAGGCAAGATGTCCATAACCCCCACATTCCTTACACTGAGGTTTTCCAGCATGCTTTGTACCTTCAGGACCTCTAGGTAAATCATCAACAGATCTGAGTCTGTTCTGAGAAGTGTCACTCCCTTGATAATTTTTGAAATTGTTCTGTGAGTCTGTAGGCTGAGCTCCTTGACCCTGATAAGGCTGTGCTCCCTGATTCTGAAAAGCCTGAGTTCCTTGACCCTGATAGGACTGAGTTCCCTGGTTCTGAAAGGGTTGAGCTCCTTGGTTTTGGAAAACCTGAGTTCCTTGGCCTTGATTCACTAGAGCTTGTACACCTTGTGGACTTGGAAACCCTCTGACTTGGCCCTGAGTTCCTTGATTTCCTCTTCCTTGATTTCCAGAGAAACCTCTGCCTTGATTTCCCCTCATGAATCTCCCAAAGTTTCTAGCCAGTAAAGCTATTTCATCTGAACCAGTATTTTCCATCTCCTCCAATTTTCCTTTCCCTTTTGATGTTGCAACATGAAATGACAGGGCCTTTTTGTCCTTACTTTTTTCAGTGCACATCTCTGATGTCTTCATAAACCCCATTAGCTCATCTAGAGTAACCACATCCAGCTGAGAATTAATCTCCAAGTTCATGACTAAAACCGAGAATTTCTCAGGCAGTGACCTCTTCACCTTGTCCAAAACTTGAGCCTCAGTATATCTTTCTCCAAACTGGTGTGCTCTATGAATTAAGTCTTTCAATCTAGTGCTGAATTCATCAACTGACTCGTGTTCCAACATCTCCAGGCTTTCAAATTCAGATTTGATCATTCCAAGTTTGATTTTTCTGACTGACTTGGAACCTTCATGCTCCTTCTCAAGAGCTTCCTAGGCAGCTTTGGCAGTAGTACACCCCGAGATGATTCTGAATTGGTCATCTTTTACTCCATTATACAGAGCCCCCAAAACCTTACTGTTAAGCCTCTTCATTGTCTTCTCTGCATCAGTCCATGGAAGAGGTTTAGGAATAGTTTCACCAGCCGGATTTGTTGTGGTAGGTGGACTGTAGCCAATCTCAATCATATTCCAAGCATCATCATCAAGTTGGTCAATAAATATACGCATGCGCGTCTTCCAGTCCGGGTAGCCTCCATCAACCAGTAAATGAGCTCTTGTGATGGATCCTCCTTCTTTTGCCATAGTAAGCAGATCGGTCACTCACCTCGCAAGAGGATTAAAAGAGTGATTAAGCTCGGATACCAATTGAAAGTCCGTGCTTACTAAGATCTATACTATCGTGTCAAGTTTTAACTCAAAAACAACGAAATTAAAACTAAGTGCGGAAAGTAAAGAGACACGATATGATCACCCAGTTCAGTGCAAAGCACCTACGTCTGGGGGGCCGTAGCCCGTGTTAAGATCCTTCACTAGATGCAATAAATATTTTCCTGATCTATTACAATCTAGTGGCTACTCTAGCAAGCCTATCACCCTACCATTTCTTTCTGATAGTTGTTACAGTGATTACCTTCTTTTCCACGAAGGTGCGGCAAGATCTTGAACACCCGAGCTTTAACACATGTCCCTAGTGTTTTGGTTATTGTAGAAACTGTGGACTGCGTTGCCTTTGCTCTCAAAACGATAAAACTCTGAATTCCAGAAGTTTTCTGTGTAAAACCGATAACTCGAGCATGCAACCGATGTCCTTCTTTTATAGCTCATTGCCATGAACACTTTCCTTTTGCACGGCTCTTGAATCCTTCCTTCAATAGACTTCTATTCCACATTTAAATCTTGAAGAAAAGGAATTTATGTGTGTCTAATCATCTGGTAAATGGAAAACCGATCACCACGAATATTTCCATTCTAATACAGCTGCAAATCACATTGTAGACACTCATTAGGACTGTAGTTTCCATAAACTCCATCGCACAATATTTTCCTTCCATCTTCAAAACCTGCGCTGGAACCTGGAAAATATTCTATCTTTTTCTGCCAACTGAAGTCATGTTGCAACATGACATTCCACAAAGCAGCCAACAAAATCTGGACTTACAACGAGCACTTTGAGAAAAAGTTCTTCAGATTCAGAGCTAATTTTGCATCTTCTTCATCCCTCCTTCCGTTTATCCGGTGACCCATCTTGTTTTTAAAGCCATCGACGGAAAAGGGCTACCGAAATATTCACCCACGAAGAATTATTCATTCCTGTCGAACTAGTGCTGCGTGCTCATCCTCAAAAGCAAGAGCGGGGCGATGAAGATGCAGGGCTAAGAAAAGGTATTATTTTTATTTTTTATATCTTAAAATTAAATAATTAAAATTAATAATATACCCTAACGGAAATCAACATTTCTAACGGAATTGAAATTGAGGCTATAAATGCTGCACTTTTGTTTTTAGGGGCCACAAATGCTGCACTTCTTTTTTAAAAGCCATAAATCTTTTTTTTGACAAATTTAGGTGCCATCAAATACCATTAAATCTAATAAATATTTAGCCCATGTTTCCTTTTCTTTCTTTGTTTTCATTTTTGATAAACGTCTTACCTGAATCTCAGCTACCTACAAAGAACGAAGGAATCTTACGATATAAAATCTTAAAATATTTAGCAAAATCATTCATCATGGATTTGAAGGACATCTACCTTTCTGCCAAATAGCCTGTGTCTGCAGGCGGATAAAACGTTCATGAAAGTGATCTAATTTGGTCCACTTGACTCAATCATATCTGTGAAAACAGATTTTGCTGAATCAGACTGGCCGTACATGGCATATGCACCTAGAGGTACTCCATGACACAATGTTTTTTCAGCCATATTGTCAAAAACCCGTCATTTCGCGTGTACATGTCAACAAGAGCAGTATCAATGTACAGATCGTGCCTCATTCCGTGTATGATTATGTTTTGGTGAATACATTTTCCATCTCAGATCGTGCCTCATTCCGTGTATGATTATGTTTTGGTGAATACATTTTCCATCTCAAGAAGGTGACATAATTCGTCTCCTTCGAGTTACAGTGCCATGGCATCTTCAACTGTCTGCCTCGGAAAATCGTCAAACCTTGTTGTGTTCTTAGCTTCCCCTCCTGTTGCAGAAACTTACAAAGCTTCAATTGGATTGGTAACTGTATTTGTTTAGTGAGGCCGAGGCTTAGACATAACAGGATCACTGGCAATTTGGCAAAGTTCCCAAAAGAGTAGTGTTGTCAATCCTGACACGAACCCGAAAAATCCGATCTGACACGTGACCCGATTGTAACCCGAATTTTTTTAGGTTGAACCCGACCCGACACGACCCGACCTCAACCCGAAAAATAATTTTGACCCGATAAATTCTGACCCGAACCCGACCTAAACCCGAACCCAAAGATGACCCGAACCCAAACCCAACTAAGGTTTTATGTTTGATTATTAAAGCTTCGTTGTTAATTATAGGAAGTTAAGTAATTTAACTATATTTAGTTATTATTTTTTTAAGACTCGTCTCATTTGAGACTAGGACAAATATTGATCTTCTCACTTTCAAACATGATTTTAATTTTACGTATTAAGTGTGGTCATTTAGTGTATTATTGTTGATCTTCTTGCTTTCATATATCAACACTGATCTTTTACATATTAAACATTACTATTCTTTTGAGATTAGGACAAATGTTGATATTCTCACTTTCAAACATGATGTTTTACATATTAAGTGTGATCATTTAGTATACTATTGTTGATCTTCTCGCTTTCATATATCAACACTGAACTTTTACGTAAGATTTAATTTTTTATACTTATTTTTGTTAGTATATGTAAAAATCTGAGTTAGTGTCAAATTAGCAGGTCCAATCCTTAGTTTTCTCATGAAGTTAACTCGTTAATAATTTATTATATATTTTTAACAATAAAATAATAGTGATAATGACTGAAATATTTACCCGAACTTACCCGAACTAAAATTTTGAAATCAATTCGATCTGAATTAACACAGCTAATAATAATGATCCAACATCAAAATTTTGTTCTTCCCATGTCAGTTTTATGGATTATAGTTTTACTTAATCCGACTCAACTTGACAAACGAGTCTAACCCGACCCGACCTGACAATCAGTGCTGACACGAATTTAACCCGACACGGACGCGATCCGATACGACCCGATAAAAAGTTCTGAACCGAAGAAACCCGACCCGTATCAACCCGAACCTATTTGACCCGAACACGTAACCCGACACGCCAACCCGAATTGACACCACTACAAAAGAGATGGCTGGGCTTGAGATCTTGAAATTTCTTTGACTGTAGTTGGCTCAGAGCTACAAATGGTCTCTATATTCAAAATTTCTCTGGATTGACCTACTGTCAAAATGAAATCAGAATTCTGACATCTGCATATTTTTATAGTCCTTTTGAAACTCTCTTTCAATTGTCCGTTCTATCATTGTCAAGTCTATTGATGAATATGCTGCAATCAAGGCCATGGAAGCTAGGAATGAGTACACTGGATTCTCGGTTGGAAGAAATGGTTGAGAGGATGCTTGATAAGCATGTAATATTTTGGTATCATCGTTCGGGTTTCCTGCATTGTCTGTTTTAGGGGTATGACTGACGGAAGATATTAACAAGATGTAGGAGTGGCGATTATGAGCTGTGATAATGTTCATACTGAAATTTTCTCTTAATTTGTTATATCAGCGAAAAGTGAATATCTTTACCTCATTCCTTGTCTTTCTGTTTAACCTTTTCCATTGCTGATGCGCTTTTGGTTTGTGATTCTTGATTGAATTGACTGTTTATGTTGGATGTACTTTGTTACCACTTACCACTGATATATGAAACTAAAAAGTTTGTCTAGGGGCTTCAGAGGAGAGGTTAATCTGCATTTTTCTGAAGTAAACTTTTCTGAATTCTTATGTGGCTTCTTCTAAAGAAATTGTATAAAATTTTGGTCGTTTAGGTGGAAGAGTTTTATGGTTTACCACCTCATAGTTGTCATATTTCAAGGTTTTGGCACGTGCATAAAAAAATGAGACATTCCTTTACCACCTCACTCAAAATGACTTTGTTTACATTATACCGAGGTTCCAATTAAAATCTGCCAGATTGGTTCCAATTAACAATTATAATCACATACTATGTACTATGTACTCTAATGTGATTAAATTTAAAGATTTTCAAATAGAGAAGAGAGTGATCATTGTTACTCATGCACTGCCTTGAACATTTAGGGTGTTGCTATATGTAGCCCAACATTTTGCTCTTATAGCCCAAATTTAAGTAAAATGACAAAAATGCCCTTAGTTTTTAGTTCATGAAAAACTAGTAGCCTAAATACAGGGGGCATTATAGTCATTTGATGGAGATTCTGGGCTACAAAGAGTAAAAACATAGGCTACATTTAGCAATTCAGAACATTTACTTAGGACTCATTTTATGAAGTTTGGGATTTATTATCGAATCAAACAACACTGATGGTTATCAATAATTCAACAAAAAAAAAGCTCAACCTTTATTAATCATTCATTCACTCATTAAAATAAAATTGATGAAGTTTATATATCTAATCTTTCTACGTTTGATTTTATGGTAAAGAGCTCCAAAAGCAGTTTGTAATGATTAGTACAACAATAAGAATTAACATGCTAGTATGGAATATTAGAGGTATGGATACTTCAATGCTTAGGCTAGAAAGACTTGTCCTTGCTCACAGACCTGAATTGATATGTTTAATTGAACCTAAACATCCCAATTCTGAATGTGCCCATTACATGAAACTGTTACATTTTGAAAACTGTATGCATGCTGCCTCTGGCCAGATTTGTCTTTTCTGGAATAACTCTCTTTCTATCTCCCTTAAATGTGACCATAGACAATTCCTTGCTGTTGACATTTTTAGCCATAAACTAAAATCTCCAATGGAAGGAGTTCTTATCTATGGTTTAAGGACTAAAATGGGAAGAAAAGATCTATGGAAAGATTTAATTGCTTCAGGTTATAATAATGCTGTTTATATAGGTGATTACAATGCATTTAGATCTGTGAGTGAATATAAAGGTCCATCCTCTCCTAAATTAGGAAGTATTCAGGACTTCAATGATTTTATTCATGGATTATCTCTCTCTGAAATCCAAACTGTGGGAAATTTATTCACTTGGACCAATGCTAGGTTGACCCCCACAATAGAGAGATTAGATAGAGGATTGTGCTCCCAATTATGGAGTTCCAATTTTCCATCATCCTCTATTTTAGTACTTAACAAGGAGACTTCTGATCACTGCCCCCTTTTGCTAACAGTAGGAAGTGCAATCCCTTCCTCCCCCAGGCCTTTTAGATTCCTTAACACCTGGTTCAAAAGAAATGAATTCATTGAGGTGATAAGGAATAGTTGGTCCACTCCTCTATCTGAGTCTGGAATGGTGAGATTATTCCTGAAACTGAATAGATTAAAATTTGTCCTCAAGACTTGGAATAAAGAAGTTTTTGGCAATATTACTGATAATGTTGCTAAAGCTGAAGAATTCCTCAGACTTCAGGAAATAATTTATGACCTTAACCAATCAGATAGTGAACTGGTCAAACTCAAAGAAGCCAAAACCATTTTAAATAAAGCTCTAGCAGAAGAAAAACACTTTTGGAAGCAAAAAGCAAAAATTAAATGGCTCAGAGAAGGAGATGAAAATACTGAGTTTTTTCATAAATCAGTAAAGGATAGAAAAAATAGGCTTGGGATTTCCAAAATTCAGAATTCACAAGGCATCTGGCTAGATGATATATCTGATATTGAGAATGAAGCCATATCTTTCTATGAAAACCTCCTATCTTCTGAATCAACAGAAAGAGCTCCTTTTCATTCACACTTCCTTAGTCAGATTCCTTCCCTTGTCAGTCCAAACCAAAATGAGCTTTTGATAAAACCTGTCACTATGGATGAGCTTAAACAAGTGGTTTTCAGTCTCAATAAATCCAGCTGTCCTGGTCCTGATGGCTATACGGCAAAATTTTATATTAAAGCATGGGATATTATCTGTGAAGATGTGCTTAATGCTGCAAATGATTTTCTTCATAATCCTAATATCCCAAGGGGAATAGCCAGCACCTGGATTACCATTATCCCTAAAAAAGAGGTTCCAGTCTCCTTCAATGACTACAGACCTATAAGTCTTTCCAATGTTAGCAATAAAATTTTTTCAAAAATTTTGATGGAAAGACTCAAACCATTGATGCCTTCTTTGATATCCCAACATCAATCTGCCTTTTTAGCCAACAGAGAAATCTCAGACAATGTCCTTTACTTAAAGGAAATGATGAGATTCATTAATAGAAAAACTGGGGGTGCTAACTGTATACTTAAACTTGATCTTCAGAAGGCTTTTGATAGAGTGGAATGACATTTCCTCAGCTCTGTGTTACTGAAATTTGGCTTCCATGGATCCTTTGTCCATACCATCATCAAGAACTTGTCTCAAGCTTGCTTCTCAGTCCTGGTAAATGGAAAAGCTGTGGGATTCTTCAAAGCTTCCAGAGGAATAAAACAGGGAGACCCTATTTCTCCTTTCCTTTTTAACCTGTTTTCAGAAGCTTTCACTAGATCACTTGCATATGCTTACCACATAGGAAAAATCCAGTATTTTAACTTACCAGATGGTGTCATTCCTATCTCTCATCTGAGTTATGCAGATGACACCATAATTTTTTTAACTGCTAATAAGTCCAGTCTAACTGTCCTTAAAGCTTTCTTAGTGGTTTTTGAAAAAACAACTGGTCAAAAAATCAATTTTCAAAAAAGTGAGGTCTTCTATAGCAAAAATGCTTCCTTACACACCATTAGACTAATTCAGTCTATCCTAGGGATGAAAAAAGGAGATTATCCTTTTAGATACCTTGGGTGTCCAATTTTTACAGGTAAAATGACTTGTTCACATTTCCAGCCTGTGCTTGAAATGATCACCTCAAGGCTAGATAGCTGGAAAAACAAGTGGTTATCCACTGGTGGAAAACTAACACTGATTAAATCTTGCATTTATTCCATTCCCCAGCACATTTGGGCAGTTTATGACCCTCCAAAACTTATTTTAAAAAACCTAGAGAGAGTTATCTCCTCTTTCTTCTGGGGGCATAGTGAAAATGGTGAAAAGAAAAAGTGGAGGAAATGGAAGGACCTGTGCTACCCTTTTGTTGAAAATGGTATTGGGATCAGATCGCTTTCAACCATTATTGAAGCTTACTCGGCTAAATTATGGTGGAAGTATCAAAAAGCACTAGCCCCATGGACACTTTTTATTTCTTCTCTCCCTTTAACTGACAAAACTTCACAAACATGGAGAAGGATATGCAAAATGGATTCCTTTGCAACTTATAATTCAAAAATCATCATTGGTAATGGAATGTGTAGTTTTTGGAACTCCATCTGGATTGACTCTGGTGTTTTGAGTGATTTTATTTTACCTGATGCTACTAATATTCCATCTGATTGCACTGTGGCTGATTTTATCACACATAAGGATCTATACATGCACTCTCTAGCTCCATTGCTACAGACTGATGCCTTGAATTTTCTACAGGACATAAACCTCTCACCACATAGAAAAGACAGACTCATCTGGAAACCTGATCTGAAAGGAAATTTCACCTTTGCTTCAGCCTACAATGCACTCAGACCTAAAAGAGGTAACATCTCTTCTATGGTTAAGATATGGTCTTCCAGAACTCCAAAAAAGGTGTCAGTTTTTATGTGGAAACTTTTTAATTGTCTCATTCCTTTTGATGACATACTGTTATTCTTTGGTTTCAACATAGTATCTAAGTGTTCTTTCTGTGATAACTCTGATAGTATAGATCATTTCTTCAATGGCTGTAATATAGCCAAGCAGGTCTGGACTGCTTTACACTCTTTCTTATGTATTGGCAATCCATATTTTACCTCCCTGTGGAGCAGACTTGCTAGCTATTGGTCCTTTAAAGGACTTACTACACTCCACACAAATCTAGTCAATATGGTGCCATCTTTTGTTTGTTGGTGTTTATGGAAAGCCAGGAACAGAAAACTTTTTGACTCTGTGACTCCAAATGTTCAAGGCTTGGTTAAGGAAATAAAAGATATGATTTCTGATGCCTTTGTAGCTAAGCCTTTTTACATTACAAAACAGCATGATAAGGATATTGCAAATGCTGGGGTTTTGCCTAAATGGTTGAAACCTCCTAAGCCTAATTTTTTTCCCATTAAATGGCTCAAACCATCTAGTGGTATAAAAATGAATGTAGATGCTGCATGGAGTCATAATAGTCAAAAAGCTGGTCTAGGAATAATATTAAGAGATTCTACTGGTTCTCTCATACTTGCTAGATCCTTATATGTTAATTTCTTTTCTCCCCTTCAAGCAGAACTGCAGGCTATAAGTTTTGGCATTCTTGTTGCTCACTCTGCTAACCTGTTTGTTTTCTCCATGGAATCCGACTGCTTAAATGCAGTAGCTATGATCAAAGACCATAATAAGGCTCCATGAAATATGTTTTCTCTTGTAGACTACATATCCTTAAACCTTTACCCTGCTGTGCTTAATCATATCCTTAGGCAAGGGAATTGTGTAGCTGATTTGTTAGCCAAACATGCTCTGAGAAGTAAACTAAATGATCAGTACAATTTTCACAGCCTTCCAGTCAGAGTTAGAGGGGCTTTAATTTTAGACAAAATGGAGCTCCCTTCTCTGCGGATCCAGAACTAGATACTGCTAATTTTGCTGGTTTTTTCAATACAGATGAAGTATCAAAGACACACCAGCAGAGACTATGCTCCACTCACAGGTCTTCACCAACTCATGCTGCACCTCAACTGTCTCAAGGAACTTTGTCCCACCCTGGTGCACCTCTCTTTTGTCTGGGTGAAATAAAAAGGGTAAGCATCATCTTTAGGCTGAATTGTGATTTTGTGTTTGCTCATGAAATCACTAACAAGCAAGTAGATTGAAGCTTCCTGTCTTTTATTTCACCACCACTTTTTGTTGTATAGAAGGAGAAGCCTTGCTTCTATTCTTTCTTTTTGAAGGCACTTACTTGTGCCTTGTGTAGTGATACTACACCATAGATGCCTTTAGAGTAGGCCTCTATTTAGCTGCACTGTGCTATAGGCCTTACCTGTATGCAGCGTTGTAACTCTTTTTTTCTTTTGGTCATTTAAAAGGCATGGGGAAGCCAATATAACTCCCCCCACCAACGGTGGTTATTTTTTTTAAAAAAAAGAAAGAAAGATTTTATGGTAAAATGAAACACATATATTCAAGCAATTGCAAATGTATTCCTTGAATCATAATTCTTCTGCTGGGGCAGTGGTATGAGATTGATGAAGATCAAAAGCCACTCGGAGCTCATTATCGAAGCTGTCAGCCTTCATCAAACGCTTCTGCTTAGCAGCGAACCGGCTTTGAAAGAAACCTTCAAAAGATGGGTCAATGGCAGTCCTGAGAAAGAATGCATATCCAGCCATGCAATTTAAAGATGTAGAAGCAAATGGGCTCCATTACATCCCATGAAAAATCCCAAAATGACAGCCTCATGAAAACCACGGTTTGAGCACGAAAAACCCCATGCGAACCGATGATTCGGCTTTGCTGTGGATGGCCGCCTTCGCTTATTGCATTGCTTGGAGCTCCTTCAACCTCGGATCGTTCCGGTCAGGGAAATGCAATGGCATTAGGCCCTGGAGGGATTTGAAGACCACGGTGCCGGACTCATCCAGCGCCTCCTCCGTGCTCCAGCAGCCGTGGCCGCAGCAGAGCTTTCGGGCCTACATATGGAAATCAGACTCTGTCCCGCCGGGAATGACTGGAGATCCGGCGGAAGAAGCTGCAATCCAAGGCGGTGGGTGATGGGGATTTTGCCGGGAATGACCGGAATTTCCGAAATTTGATTTTCTGGTACTTGGTGATGAACTGTTAAAGTTGTTGGGAAATTGACCCCCTCCGCGCAGCTCAAAATAATAATAAAGAAAATACAGAACACAGATTTTAACGTGGTTCACCAATTGGCTACTTCCACGACCAGAAACAGATTTATTAGGCTCCAGAGTGAATTTCTCAGACCCAAACGGTCATCTTGAAATCACACCGATTACAGATACAGACGAGAGTATTTATAATGCTCTCTCCAGCTACAGATTCGGAAACTAAATATGACTTTGCCTAATTTAAGTCATAAACAGCTAGATTTACCTAATCTATAAATCCGAAAACAGAATGGAATATCAACTTTCCATTTATTACAGAAAACAGAATAAAGGAATTCAATTAAATCCTAACAATTCCCCCTTGAATTGAATCTCCTCACAGCCAGATGCAGATGCACAATTATCGTCAATGATTGTGCCAGATGTACCAGATGTACGATGACTAGTCGTACCAGATGCACGGTGGTCGTGCCAAATGTACCGGAAACAGATGCACTCGGGGAGTCGTGCCAGACAGATGTACTATATGTACCAGATACCACCAACAGAACAAATCCAAACAGGCAAGGACTTGCAACCAGAACAACAACAGACCAGAACAGCAACAGACCGGAACAACAAATACAAAACAAATCCAACCAGGAAAGGATTTGCTAACAGAACAGATTTCAACAAGTTCAACCAGGAAAGAACTGTTGACAAAGGGTCGTCCTCAAACGTAGTCTTGATCCAGAGCTCTCATACGTCTTCTTGAACTGTACAGACTCAGACAGACAACTTCTCAAGCGTAATCTTGAACCATGCACCAATGAATTCTCATAAGCCTTCTTGAGTTGTACCACACACAGACAGACAAATTCTCAAACGTAGTCTTGAACTCTCTCCATAGATGAATTCTCAAACGTCTTCTTGAATCACCCCACAAACAGACAGATAGATTTCAGATTGCCGACTTGAGCCCAAACAGATGGCAAACACCGCAGTTCACCCAGATTGTACGGCAACACCAGATTTCTTTATCATTATCTTGACGGAAGCCGAACCAAAGCTCTGATACCACTGTTGGGAAATTGACCCCCTCCGCGCAGCTCAAAATAATAATAAAGAAAATACAGAACACAGATTTTAACGTGGTTCACCAATTGGCTACCTCCACGACCAGAAACAGATTTATTAGGCTCCCAGATGTGGCAAATTTCTCAGACCCAAACGGTCATCTTGAAATCACACCGATTATAGATACAGACCAGAGTATTTATAATGCTCTCTCCAGCTACAGATTCGGAAACTAAATATGACTTTGCCTAATTTAAGTCATAAACAGCTAGATTTACCTAATCTATAAATCCGAAAACAGAATGGAATATCAACTTTCCATTTATTACAGAAAACAGAATAAAGGAATTCAATTAAATCCTAACAAAAGTTATGTTTTGAGTCATGAAGATCTCATAATAACTTAACAAACAGCCGACCAAGATTTCTGAAGCTGCTACGTACATTTATGATACACACACAATACAAATTTCTACAAGAACAAAGCCATACTCAATAAGGATTTTTTCATTCCTACTCGATGCTCATCTTCAGTAAATAATAAGCTTGATAGATACTCCCTCTCCGGATTGGTGACTGAATCAGATTCAAAAGGTGGAAGAATACGTTTTCGTAAGAGCGATTCAATTGCTGGCAACTTCCTCTTTCTGCCACCCCTAGGTCTTGATCTGAATTGCTCACTACTCTCTTCAAAATCACCCTAAAAACAAAAGACAAAGAAGGGTTAAAATGACTATCTTCATAGTAATCAAACAAACAATCAGTCGTAGGGACTTACTGGAGTGAAAACATGGCACCCAGACATCTCGTGATTATCTCGGACATGCTTGAACGAGAATCTCATCCCACAAGCTGGTTATTTGTAGACAAATGGCTTAACCTCCTAATGTACAGCTTTGATGTGCTGATTAAGGTTTGATTTCTCCGTATTAATCAAAGACTTAAGTCATATAATTCCTTAAACCCCCATCTTAACTAGAGACTGTTAATTAGTCATCAAAAAGCATATAAAATAATATTTATGACTAGCTACTTACATTTGAGAATGAATGAAGGCAGCTATCAAACGTGCATTTCACTCTAGGTTGAATAAATTCTAGATCATGTGATCGAAGATGCCACTTCATGTTCTTCTTCAACTGCCTGCTCCCACATCTAACATACTGGTGATGTTAGCAGACATGCTCCTTGAGGCATTGCTCATTAGTGAAATACTTCATACACTCACAACAAAAGGCCTCCACTGCATCCATCTTAACTGCATTTGGCGAAAGTCCAGAAAATCGTTTAAAAAGAAATACAATACAATGCAATCCTCCAAAGACTATCAAGATTGCCCCCCCAACAATGTAAAATTATGAGAATCATTAAAGCACAGTAGCTTACCATGGGAATTCTCATGCGTACGTAATTTGGATGAATCTTAAACACTTTTCCACACCCAATTTCAGGGCACACATACTTCTTTAGTCTCAGTAGCAGCAGAGGAAGCATCATCGTGAAATTCTTTGATGTGGCATCTCATGTTATCTTGTAGAGTGAATGACCGTTTGCAAGAACTAACTGGACATTCATATAGAATCTCTTCATCCTGAAACAAGTGCCTAGTTAAGTGGACCTTTCTTCTGTAGCTCGAGTGGCAGGCATCCACAGGGCAAGTAAAAGGTCTCTGCATCAAGAAGCTCCATGGCTTCTTCAGCGTTCCCGTTCTGAGAAAATCCGCTTATGATAGCGTTCCATGAGACCATACCTTTTTCCTTTCATTTCCTGGAAAATAGAGTTGGCTGAATCAAGAAGTCCACTTTTACAATACATGGCAATGAGTGAATTATGGACAAACTGTGTTTGAATCCCTAACTTAAGAGCATGGTTATGAATCTGAAATTCGAGTTGAGAACCCGATATCTCCACAGGCTGTTAACCACTGGCCAAAGTTGAAATTCCATCTACTTAAAATAAACAATTGTTTTTTACTAGTTTCTGCTTATTATGACGTTCCAACATGAAATATAATAAAGTGCAGAAAAGTAAATGACACCAGCAATTGTTTACGCAGTTCGATGCATCGCATCTACATCTGAGGGGCCAAACCCACTAATGTAATCATCCACTAGTATGTCAAAGATACAGTTTATACAAGAACTTATCTTTACTATTCTATCTGTGGATTTGCAACTCCCTTGCTGCCAATCCGGCTTAACCGATTCCCACCGGTCTCAACTCCCGTTGACGCTGGATCACCTCCTCCCGAGATTTTATGGCGTGTGATTACACTACTAAACCTTCATGTCCCAGAGTATGTTGCATGAAGTTTGTTGGACCTTGCTGCCTTGCTCTGTTTTATACAATTCTGGGTGCAGAATTGTTCTTCAATAAAATTGTTAGCTTAAGCGTTGCAGCTGATGTCCTCTTTATAGTGCAGAGCCGTATCTTCCTTCGGTTAGCATAGCTGTAGAATTCTCTTTCCATTCCAGCTCTCAATCAGTTCACACAAAGCTTGAAAAGTAGAATCCTGAATATCTCCAACTCCTTGATTATCGCCAACTATTCCTTATCTCTTCAAATCAAATCCTATGCGATATTCTCCGAAATCCTGAGCTGAGAATATTCCATCGTCTGTATTCATACCATAAATACGACGCACATTAATATTCCATAAACCAAAGTTTCCATAAATAAACCTTGCACATTCTGCATTTTAAACTCTGCTGGTATAAACCGATGTTCCAACATGACTCTGTCTGCATGATGTTGGACCAAACTTTCCACAAATTAGCCAATTAAAAATGCAGACCTTTCAATCTCCCCCTTTGGCAATTTGTGGACCCGATAAACATTGGATGGCTAAAGCTGAACTGATATAAATCTCAGATTAAAGATAGATCCCAAAAGCTCCCCCTGAATATCAGAATCAGATTAGTTCAATAATATAACTCCCCCTGAATATCAGACTCAGACTAGTTCAATAATATAACTCCCCTTGAGTTCCAGAAATCAACTAGACGAAATATTCAGCCATCAACTACCAGCAAAAACACTTAGGTTATAGAATACAGTCATCGGGATTTCAACTGCTTAAATGCCAAGGTTTGTTCTATGAGGGTTTGATTTAATTGTTGCGGGTTGTGCATGAGCATGGATATGATTTTCTTTGGATTCACTGTTCAAATCTCGATGCATCGGCCCTCTATGTTCTGTTCAGAGTGTATTTGAGTGATGATAATGGTAAGAACTCTGAGTTGTTGAAGTAACAAGGAGTTGGTATTGACTTGAGTGTGGATGCTGTCAATCCTCTTACCTCGGACTCAAACATCTTCACAGAATACAATACAATTGAGCACCAAAATAACTCCATGCATCTCCAGTACTCACTCATGTTGCAACATCAGTAAAACCATGCATCCAGAACTCAAGCATGTTGCAACATCGAGGACCAATACTATTATTTTTGTGTTTTTATTTTTATGAGAAATAAATAACAACTATATAGATTATAAGGGTATGATAGGTCCTAGATATACTCTTATTTTGTAGCATTTAAGAGTTGTTTAAGATAGTATTTTGTACTTTTATATTAGACTTTTAGACCAAATCATTCATAATGGTTTGAAATTGAAGACGTGCATTTCGACCTTGAATTGCACTTGCGATGGATTTGGATGATTTGAAGACCTTCTATGACCGTCCAGAAGAAGTTAGATACATTGAAGAACCGGTCGTAGAAGTGGCGTGAAGGCACACTCTCGCGGGCCGCGAAACCTCGGTCGCGAGCCGCGAGGGTGTGTGTTGCTGTTTTGAAGATGCCAAGTTTCGCGCGGACCGTGAAACTCCGGTCGCGAACCGCGAGGACCAGACGCGCGCGGTCCGCGAAACCTCGGTCGCGGACCGCGGAAACCGAAGACGCGCGATCCGCGAAACGTCGGCCGCGGCTCGCGAGGACAAGACGCGCGGTCCGCGAAACCTCGGTCGCGGACCGCGGTAGCCATAGGCGCGCGGACCGCGAATCCTCGGTCGCGAGCCGCGAGAATCAGGCTCGCGGTCCGCGGAAATGGCCTGCAACTTGCATTTTGTTTTGCTTTAATTTTAATTGTTTTAGACTATAAAAGGATTTGATCCTCATTTGTTAGAGGATCGAATTTACAGAGCTTGGGACTCTTTTCTTCATTTTCTCTTCATTTTGATCTTTGAATTCATCATGATTTCTTGTATGGATTTATGTTGTGATAATATAATTATGGTTGTAGGCTAAAACCCACCTTGGGTATATGTGATTGCACTTCTTGTTATGGATTGAGAACATGATTTATGAAGTTTAGGAATGGTGAATTGCTATTGAATGATCATAATTTATATGTGTATTTGATGCTTGAAATGATTAGGAATGATTTCCTAGTGATAGATATGTATTGGATATGTGTTAGATATTGCTTTTCCATGGTTAGAATGTTATCATTCTTTCTATGTAAGAGTAGTAAATTAGGAATCGAATGCATCTTGTTATCAATTGTATTTGTTCTTAAGATCATTCATTAGCATTGTATCTATGTCAAGTTTGTTATCAAATTGCATGGGTAAGTTTGAGAAACATCTAATTTGAAATGATATTGATCAATTGAACTAGTTGTTATCATCTAGTAAAGTTGTCAATTGAAGTTGTGAAGATGCTTTCATCTTTCATAGCTATGGTTAAAGATAGTTTCTCACTACAAACAATCACCATTCTCAAAGCAACATGATAAAGTTTGAGGAAAATCTCATAATAAGAAGTCACCAATCTCATATATCCAAGTCTAATATTCTCATTAGTTAATCCTTTAGTTAAAACCTTAAATGCTAAACTAGTTGTAATACTAGAATTCTAGTTGCTTTACTTAGTAGTGTTTCTTACAAAAACTCAACTCAAACCCACCCCCCCCCCCCCCTTTTGTTTACATTGCTTTTATATATGTATATATATATATATATGCTACAAGATATACATAGAAATAATCTTTTCCCTGTCGAACGAACCTTACTTGCCACTATATGCTTAGTTGTGTGTAGAGGTAGTAAGTGAACATAAATTGTATATTTGAGAGGTACGGCGACGACCTCCCAAATTTTGGCGCCGCTGCCGGGGACAAGGCGTATTTTTATGTGTTTATTGTAGTTGTACTAACACCCTATCTTTCTTTTCATCTTATTTTTGATTTGGAACCCTATTGCTCTAGCTCTTGGTGCATGGTTCATACAAGAACCTCGAACCAAGACCCTTTGCAATACGATTCCGAATCAGTTAGGAGTCTTCGTCAACTCAAGCGACAAGTGCAAGAGACACTAGCCGCCAATCCATTTTCCCTTGATAGTGAAGTACCACCTTCCACCATGGCGGAGGAGGACCGAGAAGAGGAAATCGGGCAAAACCACCCCCGAAACCAATTCTACAACCCTTTCCAAAACCCTAACACTTCTCCTACCAATATTTCTATGAGAGAGTACATGTCCCCCAACTATGAGCAACAACAATCGAGCATTTTTTACCCGGACTCTCTATATGAAATCAAGACGGGAGTGATAAATTTGCTTCCAACTTTCCATGGTAGAGAAGTGGATGATCCCAATGACTTCCTTGAGGCTTTTCACCGAGTTTGTAGTAGTTTGAAACTTTCCGAGATGAGTGTGGATGAGTTTAAGTTGAAAACATTCACCTTTACCTTGAAAGACAAGGCCGCCAAGTGGTTAAGCCGTTTGCCTTCATCATCAATCACTACATGGCCACAATTGAAGAAAAAGTTCCTTGACAAGTACTTTCCTCCCTCTAAATCCTCGGTCTTGATACAAGCCATTAGCAACATCACTCAAGACGATGATGAGACGTTGTATGAGTATTGGGAAAGATTCCAAACTCTCCTCTCAAGTTGCCCGTACCATAGCTTCACCGAACCTCAATTGGTGTGTTTCTATTACAATGGTTTGAATGATAGGGAAACCGAGTTGATAAATCGGTCTTGCTATGGCTCCATTGCTAACCTTGGCTCTTCCGATGCCATGATGTTATTTGAGCAACTAGCCGAAGGATGCAAACCAAAGAGAGACCGGAGACTACGAGTGGGTAACTCCGGTGGGAACAATGATGGTTCTCGTCAAGATATCAAGGAGCTTACAGCATTGATGAAAGGTTTCATGATGGGAAATAGCTCCGGAGGGAACTCGGGGAATCAAACAAGGCAACAAGTTATGACGTGTGGGATTTGTGCTTCGAACCATCTCACTGAATCTTGTCCTCAAGCAAACGAGGATTATAACGAAGAAGTCAATGCCATGGGGGTCTATGGTGGAAACCAAGGTTTTAGAGGTGGCCAAGGATTTCAAGGAGGACGAGGTTATCAAGGTGGTAGGGGTTTTCAAGGAGGACAAGGCCAAGGTGGTGATAGGGGTAACCAAAGGAAGTATGATCCTTTTGCTCAACACTACAACCCCGGAACTAGAGATCACCCCAACTTTCGGTGGAGAGATGAACCAACGGGGCAACAAGGCCAACAAGGTGGCTACCAAGGGGGTTACCAAGGTCAAAGTGGTCAATCTTTTGATAGGTCGAGGGGGCAAAATGACCAAGGCTACCAAGGAGACCAAAGCAACCAAAATCAAGGGTACCAAGGTTACCAAAACCAAGGGTACCAAGATTTTGGCTACCAAGGGTACCAAGATCATCAAAACCCTCAATACCACCCTCAACCCCAACAATACCAAAGAAACCAAGGACAAGGCCGTTTCAATAATCGTGCCCCTCAAAATGCTTACCCGAGATTGGAAGATAAATCTCGTGATCAAGGTGAAAGCTCGGGCCAATTCCCACAAGACGCTCGATTCAAAAGCATTGAGGTGCAAATGAGTCAAATGGCCACTGTTTTGGGGAAATTGGAAGCACAAAACTCTGGGAAACTACCCGCACAACCGGAGTTAAATCCAAGGCCTCATGCGAGTGCCATGACCTTGAGGAGTGGTAAACAAGCGGTTGAACCCGAAGTGGTTGTGAAAAAGGCACCCAAGAGAGGCCTTGTGAAGAAGAGCTTGACTAATGACGGAGTTGAGGTGACCTTGGCCGACGAAGAAGTAATTCTTGAGGAGCTAGCCAAAGAAAAAGGTGATGCCAAGGTTGAGAAGGAGAAAGAACAAATTGATGAGGAACATGTAGACACAACCACTCATGTTGAACCAATGTCACCTCCATTCTCACCTCTTCACAAGAAAACTAGGGTAGACACTCCCTTCGAAGTGGAAGCACCATTTCCAGAGGCTTTGAAGAATACTCGCAAAAAGGAGATGGACAAGGAAGCTTTCGAAGTTCTTCGAAAGTGTGAGGTAAACATTCCTTTACTCGATGCTATTGATCAAGTTCCTAGATATTCTAAGTTCTTGAAAGAATTATGTGTGAACCATCGTCAACAAAGGTCTAAGCATGTTAAAAATGAAAGAGTCAATGAACATGTGTCGGCTTTGTTTCAAGACAAAATGCCTACTAAGTGTGGTGATCCCGGCATGTTTACAATTCCTTGCATTTTAGGGAACACTTATTTTCCTAGAGCCATGCTAGATTTAGGTGCATCCATAAATGTCATCCCATACACATTGTATGAATCATTAAATCTTGGCACTTTGCATAAAACCGGTGTAGTGATCCAACTTGCCGACCGCTCTAATGCATACCCTAAGGGTATTGTTGAAGATGTCTAGGTGAAAGTCGAAAAGTTGGTGTTCCCGGCCGATTTTTACGTTCTTGACATGGAACATGATAAATTTGCTACCCCTGTCTTGTTAGGGCGTCCCTTTTTGAAAACGTCAAGAACTATTATCGATGTGTATAGTGGTAGGCTTACCATGGAATTTGATGAGGATAAAATAGAGTTCAACATTTATGGTGCAATGAAATACGATGATGATGAAACTTCTTGCAATGCTATTGATGTAATTGAATCTTATGTGCAAAAAGTTTATGAAAATGATGGTGATGATCCTTTGTTAAATGCTTTAGCCAATAGTTTACACACAAGTAATATTCATACATATGCTTTGAGTGCTAACTTGAAGGAAAGCATTTTTGAGCTAGATACTTTCGAGGAACTTTCTCTTGATGCACCACTTTTAGACCTCGAGGTATTGAAAGGCTCGGGCAACCGACCATCTCTCAATAAACCTCCGGTGGTGGAATTGAAACCACTACCCGAGAATCTAAAATATGCATTCCTTGGTGATGGTGAAAAATTACCGGTGATCATCTCAAACAAACTCACCAAGGAACAAGAGGAAAGGTTGATGAAAGTGCTACAAGATCATAAGGAGGCCATTGGATGGACTATTGCCGATATCAAAGGTATGAGTCCAAGTACTTGCATGCACCGTATTCTATTGGAGGATGATGCTAAACCCATCCGACAACCTCAAAGGCGATTGAACCCTCCTATGATGGAGGTAGTAAAAGCCGAGGTGCTTAAATTGTTGGATGCGGGAATGATCTATCCAATCTCCGATAGTAAATGGGTAAGCCCAACGCAAGTGGTACCAAAGAAGACCGGAGTAACCGTAGTGGAGAATAGCCATGGCGAGTTGATCCCCACTCGTATTCAAAATGGATGGCGTGTTTGCATTGATTACCGAAGGCTAAATGCGGTAACGAGGAAAGATCATTTCCCTTTGCCATTTATTGATCAAATGCTTAACCGGCTCGCAGGCCACTCTTTCTATTGTTTTCTTGATGGCTATTCAGGGTACTTTCAGGTTGCCATTGCACCAGAAGATCAAGAGAAGACAACCTTCACATGTCCCTTTGGCACATTTGCATATCGACGCATGCCTTTTGGCCTTTGCAATGCACCGGCCACATTCCAAAGGTGTATGGTTAGCATATTTTCAGAATACCTTGAAAAGTTTGTAGATGTTTTTATGGATGACTTTACTGTTCATGGAAACTCTTTTGACAATTGCTTAATCCATTTGTCATTAGTCCTAAAAACTTGCATTGATAAGAACCTTGTGCTTAATTCTGAAAAATGTCATTTTATGGTTGAAAAAGGCATTGTGTTAGGACATGAAGTGTCATCTAAGGGTATTGAAGTAGACAAAGCAAAAATTGATACCATCCAATCTCTTCCTTACCCTACTTGTGTGCGTGATGTGAGATCTTTTCTAGGCCACGCGGGGTTCTACCGCCGTTTCATAAAAGATTTTTCAAAAATTTCTCCCCCTTTATGTAGATTGTTACAAAAGGATGTGGAATTTGTGGTAGATGAAGGTTGTAAGAGGGTATTTGATTGTTTGAAGTCTATGTTAGTGTCGGCCCCTATTATACAACCTCCAAATTGGTCCCTTCCTTTTGAGATCATGTGTGATGCTAGTGACTATGCCGTTGGTGCGGTGTTAGGTCAAAGGGTGGGGAAAATTCCCCATGCCATCTATTATGCATCCATGACTCTCAATGATGCTCAAAGGAACTATACCACTACTGAGAAAGAATTGCTAGCGGTAGTCTTTTCCTTAGAAAAGTTTAGGCCATATTTGCTTGGTACAAAGATTATTGTTTTCACTGACCATGCAGCTCTTCGTTACTTGATGACGAAGAAAGAAGCAAATCCTAGGTTACTCCGATGGATCTTACTCTTGAGCGAGTTCGACTTGGAGGTCAAGGACAAGAAAGGAGCTGAAAATCTAGTGGCCGACCATTTGAGCCGTTTGGTGCCCAATGAGGAGTTTGGGACCAAAGCATTGAAGGACCATCTTCACGAAGAGTTCCCCGACGAGCAATTGTTTGCTCTTAGTGTTTCTCTTCCATGGTATGCCAACATTGTGAATTTCCTTGTCACAAGTAAGTGCCATTCTCATTTCACAAAAGCACAAAAGGATAAGCTAAAACATGATGCTAGGTTTTATGTGTGGGATGATCCCTATGTGTGGAAACATTGTTCCGACCAAGTGATTAGGAGATGCATTCCCAATAATGAAACCAACTCAATCCTTGCTTTTTGCCATTCATATGCATGTGGTGGTCATTTTGGTGCTAGGCGAACTGCTAGGAAAGTGCTAGATTGTGGTTTTTATTGGCCTAGTTTGAATAAGGATGCATACACCTTCTGCAAATCTTGTGATAAATGCCAAAGAGTAGGAAACATCTCTTCAAGGAATGAAATGCCCCAACACTGCCCTCTATATTGTGAACTTTTTTATGTTTGGGGAATTGATTTTATGGGACCTTTCCCTACTTCCTTTGGTTTTAAATATATCTTGCTTGCGGTTGATTATGTTTCTAAGTGGGTTGAAGCAATCCCCACTCGTACTGATGATTCTAAAGTGGTTGCAGAGTTCATCAAATCTCACATCTTCTCTAGGTTCGGGGTACCCCGAGCTCTGATCAGTGATCGAGGCACTCACTTTTGTAATAGAACCATTGCCGCATTGTTGAAGAAATATGGGGTAAATCACAAAACTTCTACCGCCTATCACCCACAAACAAATGGACAAGCCGAAGTTTCCAATAGGGAAATCAAGTCCATCCTTGAGAAAACGGTTAGGCCGACTCGCAAGGATTGGAGTACTCGGTTGGATGATGGATTGTGGGCATATAGGACGGCTTATAAGACTCCAATTGGTATGTCTCCATACCGATTAGTCTTTGGAAAGCCGTGTCATTTACCGGTGGAGTTAGCACACAAAGCTTAGTGGGCAATCACAAGGTTCAACTTGAACTTGGACGAAGCCGGGAATGAAAGGAAGCTTCAACTGCAAGAGCTCGAGGAAATCCGGAATGAGTCCTATGAGAACGCCGCCATTTACAAGGTAAAAACGAAGGCATGGCATGACAAGATGATAATTAGGAAAACCTTCGAGGTAGGTCAAAAGGTTCTTTTATTTCAATCACGCCTTCGTTTATTTCCAGGTAAACTGCGTTCTCGGTGGACTGGACCATTTGTGGTTGTAAGAATTTTTCCTCATGGTGCG
Organism: Cruciata laevipes; assembly: GCA_963678965.1. Lineage (NCBI taxonomy): Eukaryota > Viridiplantae > Streptophyta > Magnoliopsida > Gentianales > Rubiaceae > Cruciata > Cruciata laevipes. Next base: position 16,255,233 of record OY787641.1, read on the forward strand.
GTGGAGATCCAAAGCGGCGAAGATGCCAAAGTCATCAAGGTCAACGGCCAAAGGCTGAAACCGTATTACGAAGGTTTCAAATCAGAAATCCTAGAGGACATGTCTCTAGGCAACCCAACCTACGAATGATCCTTACCATTGAGGTACATCGTGCCGACGATGTTAAATAAACAAGTTTTGATCCTTAAAAGCATTTCGTCGGACAATTTCAATATTTGGATCATTATTTTCTTTTTATTGTTATCCATGTACATTTCATTTAACTTGTAATTCGAACATTACGCTAGTTTTTGTGTTGTTTTTGTAGAAAGAGGTGTGAAATAGATGCAAAGCAAAAAGGCTCTAAGAGCAATTCCTCGCGGACCGCGAATTCATCGGGCGGCCGCGACCGAGGGTTTCGCGGACCGCGATCGGGAAGGCGCGGACCGCGACGGAAAACTTCGCGAGCCGCGAACGGAACGCGCGCGCCGCGACAGTGTCTCGCGACCCGCGAACGGAGCCTCGCGAACCGCGAGAAATGGTGGGATTTTGGGAATTCCCTGGCACGAAAACGCCGAATTTTGCGGTCCGCGGCTTGATCGCGCGGACTGCGAAACAGTGCTCGCAGACCGCGAATTAGGGCGCGCGGTTCGCGAAGAGTTTGCGCGCGGTCCGCGAAGGAGACCGCGCGACCCGCGAAATACAGGGGATTTCTAAGAATCCCTAGAACGAAAATGCACCTTTTCGCGGTCCGCGACACTGTGCTCGCGGTCCGCGGTTTCATCACGCGGACCGCGAAGAATTTTCGAACGCGGCGCGCGAATTCATCGCGCGCGCCGCGAGAGCACCGCGCGCGCAGTCCGCGGTTTCATCGCGCGGACCGCGAAAGCTAGGCGCGCGACCCGCGAAAATCCAGGGATTTTTCGGCAATCCCTGGAACGGTTTGGCATGTTTTCGCGGCCCGCGAAGATGGCGCGCGGCCCGCGACGGAGTTTCGCGGCCCGCGAAGGGAAGCTCGCGATCCGCGAGGAGACGGGCACTATTTCTTCCCTAATTTTTCTATCTTTTTTCTTCTTCTTCTCCAACCCATCCCACCCGAATACCTTCCCCTCTTTCCAGCCACCACCTCAAATCCATCATTCCGGCGAGTTTTGAACCAATTTCTTCCACCCAAATCAATCCCCCAAGCTTTCCCAACAAAACCCACCAAGAATCCAAATCCAAAACATCCTCTTTCACCCCCATTGCCCAAATTCCAACCGGAACTTCTCCACTCCGATTCGCCGGCCTCCGACGACTTTTTTCCCAACTCAACTACACAAAAACCTTCCCTCCACCAACCTTAACCTTTTCCCAATCACCAATTCCACATTCCAATTCCCAATCAAATACCCCCAAATCTCATGAACCCTAATTTTTGGATTCTTTGATTTGGTGGTGTTTTGATCAAATTGGCGATTTAATTGCATTTAATTGTTTATGTGGAATGCTACATTGCAATTTTTGAGTAATTAGGGCTTGCCGCCACTAGTTGTAAATTGCTTGTTGAGTAGAGGCTTGCCGCCTTATAGCTAGTTTAGTTGTGCTGGACTGTTGTTGAGTAGATTTTGATAATGGCACCGAGGAAAAGGTCTCGCCGAGGGGAAGCCTCTAGTTCACATGAGCCTGTCATCCCCGAATCCCCCCCTCGCCAACCTAGCCCTCCCCCTGCAGAAAACCTGGCTCCTATTGACCTTATGGGACTGCAAGGTTTAGATGACAATGCCCAACAACGGTGGAGAAAGTTGATTGGGAATGGGAGACGAACAATCATGGAGACGAAGTTCCTCTCCTCTGAGCTACTTCAGGAGCTAGGTTTGCAGCAGCCTGTGCTATTCTTATTGGATCGCGTTGGCATGAGAGGATTCATTGATCGGTCGGCACCGACCTACATCCGCTATACACTTGAGTTCCTATCCACTCTAGCCAAGCACTATGACGAGGAGCGAGACATGCAGTACATCACCTTCAGGTTGAATGATGTAGACCGCCGGGTGTCCTATGATGAAATCCAAACTGCTTTTGGATTCGAATATGCGGAGGGCTACAAGAATCCGAAAGATAATGCCCCGGACGGATTTGATCTAGCTTTCTTTTGGAATTGCTTGTCTGGATCTCCCAACATCACGGGCGCCACGAAGAACAACCACATCATACATCCAGCTGTTCGTATGGTGCACAAGCTCCTAGTGATGACGATCTTTTGCCAAGGAGAGTTGACACACATCAATAGGGAGCAGGTCCAATGCCTTTGGACCATGTTTTGGAGGCCGGAGCACCCGTGTTGGGTTGACCTCTTTGTACAGAAATGTCTGGAGACCTCCCAGAAGAGCTCAGGGAAGATACCGCAGGGGGGTATGATTTCTCTTCTGACAGCTTATCTGAACATCCACCTACCTCCAGACATTCAGGCAATAGGCAAGACAGCCGAGAGAGCTCACCAGTTCTACTCCATTGCTACTTTGGAGTCCACTAATGTCTTGGCCATGCACAGATTTCCTCCTCCTAGATTCATCTGGCTAGTAGCCAAGAGTCAGCATATGTACCTGCCGAATCCGGAGGCTGTGCAGCTGACTAGGCGCACTCGCATGGAGGAGCTCACCTTGCCCACCCAGATCACAGTTCCTGCACCTACCATTGCCCTTGCCAGGCTAGAGGCACCTCCAGAGCATGGAGAGCAGTACGTTCCTCCACATCAGGATCCTCAGTTTGTCACTCAGCAGCAGTTCCAGGATTTTACGTAGAGGCATGACGCGTTTACTCAGAAATATGAGGACGACATGGAGGTGATGTTCGCTATGATGGCATCCATGCACCCACATGGACCAGGGGCATTTGACTATGAGGGCCATCGCAGATCGCGAGCTCAGCGCCGTCGTGACGGTTCCGGCCCCTCGCAGTGAGTATATCCTACACCCTTTCCTTTCACTATGGTTTTCATTGATATATTTAAACATTGAGGGCAATGTTTAGACTAAGTGTGGGGGAGGAAATGTAGGACTATGATTCTGTTTTTGTTGCTGTTTTTGCTGCTGTATTTTACTACTGTATTTAAAAAAAAAAAAAAACGCCCGGATGGTTCCAAAAATACTAGAGAACCAGGCAAAAATGAGAGGCAAAAAAAAAAAAAAACATTTTCTTTTCTCTTGTTAATAGATGTCTTTTGTAAAGCTCTCAAATGTTATGTGCTTAATTATTTAGAGTATGCACTTGGATTTTAATCGTTCTTTCTCGAGGACGAGAAAGGTTCAAGTGTGGGGGATTTTGATAGGTCCTAGATATACTCTTATTTTGTAGCATTTGAGAGTTGTTTTAGATAGTATTTTGTACTTTTATATTAGACTTTTAGACCAAATCATTCATAATGGTTTGAAATTGAAGACGTGCATTTCGACCTTGAATTGCACTTGCGATGGATTTGGATGATTTGAAGACCTTCTATGACCAACCTGAAGAAGTTAGATACATTGAAGAACCGGTCGTAGAAGTGGCGTGAAGGCACACTCTCGCGGGCCGCGAAACCTCGGTCGCGAGCCGCGAGGGTGTGTGTTGCAGTTTTGAAGATGCCAAGTTTCGCGCGGACCGCGAAACTCCGGTCGCGAACCGCGAGGACCAGACGCGCGCGGTCCGCGAAACCTCGGTCGCGGACCGCGGAAACCGAAGACGCGCGATCCGCGAAACGTCAGCCGCGGCTCGCGAGGACAAGACGCGCGGTCCGCGAAACCTCGGTCGCGGACCGCGGTAGCCATAGGCGCGCGGACCACGAATCCTCGGTCGCGAGCCGCGAGAATCAGGCTCGCGGTCCGCGAAGGATTTCGCGCGGTCCGCGGAAATGGCCTGCAACTTGCATTTTGTTTTGCTTTAATTTTAATTGTTTTAGACTATAAAAGGATTTGATCCTCATTTGTTAGAGGATCGAATTTACAGAGCTTGGGACTCTTTTCTTCATTTTCTCTTCATTTTGATCTTTGAATTCATCATGATTTCTTGTATGGATTTATGTTGTGATAATATAATTATGGTTGTAGGCTAAAACCCACCTTGGGTATATGTGATTGCACTTCTTGTTATGGATTGAGAACATGATTTATGAAGTTTAGGAATGGTGAATTGCTATTGAATGATCATAATTTATATGTGTATTTGATGCTTGAAATGATTAGGAATGATTTCCTAGTGATAGATATGTATTGGATATGTGTTAGATATTGCTTTTCCATGGTTAGAATGTTATCATTCTTTCTATGTAAGAGTAGTAAATTAGGAATCGAATGCATCTTGTTATCAATTGTATTTGTTCTTAAGATCATTCATTAGCATTGTATCTATGTCAAGTTTGTTATCAAATTGCATGGGTAAGTTTGAGAAACATCTAATTTGAAATGATATTGATCAATTGAACTAGTTGTTATCATCTAGTAAAGTTGTCAATTGAAGTTGTGAAGATGCTTTCATCTTTCATAGCTATGGTTAAAGATAGTTTCTCACTACAAACAATCACCATTCTCAAAGCAACATGATAAAGTTTGAGGAAAATCTCATAATAAGAAGTCAAGACTATTAAAACAGATAATGGCACTGAATTTCTAAATGAAACACTTTCTACCATTCTCTCTAATTTGGGGATTTTTCATCAAAAATCATGCTCCCATACACCCCAACAAAATGGCACAGTAGAAAGGAAGCATCAACACTTGTTGAATGTAGCCAGATCCCTACTATTTCAAGCTCATCTACCCAAGAGATTCTGGGGAGATTCCATACTCACAGCCACTTATCTCATAAATAGAACACCTTCAGCCCAGCGCTCTTGGAAGTCACCCTTAGAAGCTTTGATGCACAAACCTGCTGACTACATATCCTTAAGGACTTTTGGATGTCTTTGTTTTGCCTCAGACACTACTCCACATAAAGACAAGCTACAACCAAAAGCCTATCCTTGCATTATGATTGGATATCCTCCAGATAAAAGAGGCTACAAACTATTTGACATTACACATCAGAAGATTATCATTTCTAGAGATGTAGTATTCCATGAATCTATATTTCCCTATCAAACCAGTGTCAAAGATTCATCAATTTCCCTTCCAGTTCTACCTACTCACTATCATTCTGATATCTTTTTATCTCCTGAGTCAGTTTCACCTATTCATCACTCTACTCCACCCTCTCAGGAAGAAATTCCTGTCCACACCCAGGATGATCATTCTTCTACTCCTATCATCTCATCTTCTCTTCCTCCTATATCATCTACTCCAGTTCTATCACCATCACATACTTCTATCATACTTCCAGAAAGTCATTTGCCTGAGCCCAGAAAGAGTACAAGGATGAAATTCAAACCTGTGTGGCAAAATGATTTTGTGTTAAATACCATTCATGATCCTTTTCACCCACCTCTCTTTTCAGATGCACATAAGGCATTTCATGCTCAACTATTGAAAATAAAAGAACCATATTCATATAAGACTGCTAGCTTGAAACAGATAAGGCAAACAAACTAATTAAGCAAACTTCAGCATCATTAATTGACGGTAGCAATGTTATTATCAAATCCTACTGTGCAATTCAGGTTTTGGACATCTAATGTTCCTTTAAAAAAATGAAAGGGTACAATTTAATGACAGCCCATTCTCAGCAACTTGAAACACCATTTTGTATTTACAGAATTCTAGTATTACCTGGATTGTGGCTATAGAGGAGTGCAATTAAAATCGTCATGATCTATTCATGTATGCTGCGTATTTAACTCAGAGTATATATAAAAAATAGAATATTCTAAAAAATAGCACAATACCGAGAAAGGAAAATAGTGCAGAACAAAATGAAATCAATCCTAAAGAGGCATAAAATTACAATTTGGAGAGGAGTAATGATCAATGAACTATATAAAAAAGGAGAATTTGAACAGGGTTGATATAAAAGAAGAAGATAGAATGAACTATACATATCATGAATATATGAGACATAAGAATTAGATCTAAATATTTTAAGAGTTAAAAATTCTCACCAACATATCAGGATCACGGTGAATGCTTACTTAACAACCAATGACACAAAAATCGTGGCTGACTGGCTGGTGGAATCACAACAAGAGAAATTTTCTACAATCAGAAGAGTACCTTCAGACTAACAAACAAAAACTTCACAGAAACTTTAAAACCATAGCAAACTATAACAATGCTCGACCTCAAATTTTCAGTTCCTCCAGAAACTCCCAAAAACCTTTATGAATCAAACAAATTTATATCCGTGTCAAAATGCATTCTCATTCTCATTCTCATTCTGAAATCCTCTCCCAAATAGCAAAATAAACCTCAACACCAAATCAAGAGCCAATAGTGAGATATTAAGACACTGTACTTGTCCTTCAGGATTTTCGGTAAGGCACATCATTCCCACTGTGAATTATGCAACTTCCTTGGCTTAGCCAATTTACCTGCAAAAAAATCATCAATTATCTTAATCAACTATGAAGAACACTACATAGTACATTATTCATCTATCATCTTGTGCATTTCTATCATCTGTGATGCACATCCATCATTACTTTGCATAATTCGATCAAAAATATATTTTATTGGCTCTAGTTGACCACCAAAGTGATGTAGAAGTAAGCATAAGTCATAACTTGAAATTCAACAATATAAGGGCAGTCGATTTGAGTGTTTGAATAGGCGATTTTATATTGCTCGCAGAATAGAATCCAACTATACAAAAATCACAGCCTAATTCGAAATATAACTTACTCAAATTCGTGTCCAAACTTTCCCTGTTTTCCTCGTATTTCCAACAAGTTTTCTGTTTGGTTCGGTGCAAATGACTGGCATTTTGCATTATTTAGGAGTAGAAAAAGGTGAAGATGGCATTGCTATTTGTTGGGCTGACGTGTTGAGGATGGAAAATTATTATGGTTTTTGGTGAAGAGGTTTTTGGGTTCAAAACAGCTGATTTGACTAATATTAGTTGATTTGACCGTCAAACGGTTAATTGAAAGTGTTTGGTGATGAGCTGATTGGATTAGCTTTTTGGTCCAAAAACTCTTTTTCAAAACGCTGATAAAAGTAGCGTTTCTGAAACAACTAATTCCTCTCATCAATTTACTTCCTATAATACCCTTTCTTGATTCTTCATTCGTACGTACAGCGGCTATGATAAGTTTACGTAGCTTACATTTTGCATTTTCTTTACTTTCGTTTTTTTATTAGATAAAAATAATATTTCAATATATTTCATGTAGATTCATATTCTTTTCTTTTATGATCAAAAAAAAATATATATATTCTTTTCTTGTCCATATATTTTCTTTTGGTTAAGGATAATTTTAATATTACTACAACAATACTTTTATGAATTAATTTCTAATGTACAAAATTTTTGTCAGCTATGTATTTCCATTAAAAACTTATTTTTACTTAAATTTAGTTAATATAAAAAGTTTTGTATAGGTATAATGAATTTTTTTATATTTTTTAAAAGTTTATAAACTAGTGATACCAGTTAATTTATATTTATTTTAATCATTTTGGAAGACTATAAATTATAATAAATTAGTGAAATATTATAGTATTTACCTTTTATAATTAAATATAGTATTTCTAATAATTTAAAATTAATTAAATGTTATTATTGCTATTTATAAAATTATTAATTAATCAAATATAATCATGCCCTTAAATGTCATTTTACCTTGACTATCATGTAATTTTACCAAACACTTTTAAACAATCAGTTAATGTAAACAGCTAGTCAAGTCAGCTAATGCAATCAGCTAGTCAAATCAGCTAATACAATCAGCTAACAGCTAACTGCTATCAGCTAATCACCAAACACCCCCTATTTATAGGAGGAAGATAAACATTGTTTGTATGGTCATGCAGGATCAGTAGACTAGGGGGTGTTTGGTGAAGAGATTTTTGGGCTCAAAACAGCTGATTTGACCAATATTAGCTGATTTGACCGTCAAACAGCTAATTGGGAGTGTTTGGTAAAGAGCTGTTGGAATAGTTTTTTGGCCAAAAAAGCTCTTTTTCAAAACGCTGAAAAAAGGAGCGTTTTCCAATCAGCTAATTTTATTGGTCTTCTAAAATTACTTCTTTACCCCTTGTTTCTTTAAAAACCCTGGGCGCACCTTTTTTCCTATCCATTTGCCGTCACTCTCTGCACCTCTCTGAATTCCGATCCTTAGGGTTTTGCCATCTCCGACATCTCTTGGGTTGATGCCTCTCGTTCAAGGTATGTGTTCAAAATTACACTCTCTTAATTATTTGAAGTTCTTATAGTCACGGCTGATTCATATTGCAACAATATGATTATTTGGATGAAGTTTGAAGATTCTTTTGAATCCTGCAAAGTTATCTCTTTTAAGTGTTTATTCTTGTGACCCATCATTAGTTTGGTCTTAGTTTTGCTTTATGTGATTATGTACTTCTAGTTCTGCTTGATTTGGTGTTTTTCAAATTTTGGGTCCTAATTTGGAGATAAATATCAATAATAATAATGATAGAGATTCCAGTGCCAATAGCAAGGTAGACACCCGATCTAGTAAGCTGAAGGAAATATTATTAGTACTTACTCCCTCCGTCCCAGACTAAACTGCACACTTTCCTTATTTGGATGTCCCATCTTAAATTGCACAACTGATTTTCTTTCCATTTTTGCACCACATAACAACTAGAAATTTACTATAATACCCTTAATGATATGCTATATTTTCACACAAAGCCACTCAATTAGGCCAATTAGCCCAATTAGCCCACAATAACCAAGCCCCCCTTTTGACTCTTAATCTTTCCTTGACCCTTATCCAAATCATATTCACACAGACGCACTTCTCCTTCTCCCTTCTCCCTTCTCCCTTCTCCCTTCTCCCTTCTTTCCCCCTCTCTCTTGTCATGTTCCACTCTTCCTCTCTGGTCTGTTCGCCCACACACATTCACACTTTTCCTTCAATTCTTCCACTAATTTACTATCATGATCCAATCTTTATTACTTCCGTTGTGTTTTAACATATTTTTGAAAATGAAAATTGATATATTACCTAGATCTGAAATATTTACTTGCTTAGATTTGCTTTCGAATCTTCTGGGATGATGATGCGATCAGAAGGATGCTCATATATACCTTCAGATCTAATTTTCTGCCTTGTTAATTTGGTTTGAATTTGAGCAACGGTGGTGGTCTTGTTATTGGGTTGGTGGTCGGGTGGTGGTTGAATGGTGGTTGCCGGAGGTGATTAATTGATGGATTAGTACGTTACTTGCTTTTGAGTCAGCCGACAAGGACAACAAATGGGGGCCAACTTGTACTGTTCTTAACCCGAACCTTTTTTCTCTCTCTGCAAAATAAGCTGGGACAGAGGGAGTATAAAACAAGGAGTTTAAAGTGCCAAACTGCCAAATTGCATAGTTTTAAGTGTATTCGTAGGAGTTTATTTTTTTTAAAAAAACTTATTTTGTTTCTGCTTTGGAGTAATATTTGTGCCAAAATTTCGTAGTAGATTTCTTTGGGACGGTTGCGATGATTTATACAAACAATGGTCTCTCAACAAATTCTAATACTTGAGATTTCACTGTAAATTACACTCTTTGGCATAGTGTTGAAAAAGTGACATACATAGGATACTTTCGCTTCGATTCATCTACTTCTTTTTTCATGTGCATGTTGTTCATTAGTGCATTTCTAATGGTATGAATATAATAAGTTTTTTCTTATTACGTTTAGGCAAATATTATTTGGCTGACAAAGGATATCCGGAGAGAGAAGGGTACTTAACACCCTTTCACAAAACAAGATATCATCAATCAGAGTTTCGTGGTGCAAATCCAACAGGTCGTCTAGAAATTTTCAATCGACCTCATTCATCCTTAAGGAGTTGTATTGAAAGGTCATTTGGTATTTTGAAGGCACGGTGGAAGATATTGGCGAAGGTACCTATATACTCACCAAATGATCAAAATCGAATTATATGTAAAGTTTTGCATTTGCACTTCATAACTACATCAGATTAAGTAAAGTTTTGGACCCTGGATTTGAGGTAATTGATAGAGATTCAGATTTTATATCTCCTGAAGTAAGGGTGCTAGATGCAGATGATAATTTGGTGGCAAATGAACGTATTGGTAATCACTCCATATCAAAAGTTCGTGATGATATTACTGCAAGTTTGATGGCAAATCGGCGGCGCAATAGAAATTAAACTTGTGTTCTTTAATCATTCGATGTGCTAGTTTGGGTACACGTATTAGTTTATTGTCAAAATCAACGAATATTTTTTGCAAGGTTTATCTTATAAGATGATTATCTATTGTGATTTTCTGTATTTATATATTTCGCAATGGATTCTTCAATTTTTTTAACATGCATGTGAATGTTATATTTTCTCCTTATTGGATTCATGAAAAGTAAAGGCATTTGGTAGAAAAATCCATGTTATATACACATAATTTATATATATATATATATCTATATATTGGAATAAAATATCCAATTCATCGAGAATATTTCATAATTTAATTTTTATATTAATTGGTATAAAATTTCATATTATTAGTAATAATAATATCATTTCGTTCCATGTTAGCTATATAATTTATATGTGTATATATTAGAAATGAGTAGTTAAGGAATAAAATATATCCATGTCCTTATATGTCATTTTACATGATTAATTGAACAAACAGCTAATTTTATCAAACACTTTTAGACAATCAGCTAGTCAAATCAGCTAATTCAATCATTTAGTCAAATCAGCTAATACAATCAGCTAACAGCTAACAGCTAATCACCAAACACCCCCTAGGTTAGAGTAGGATTAATTTAGAATAGATTAGAATTTTTGTATCACATTCCGTCTTTGTAGTGTTACCTTAAATAAAAAATAGTTGCTGGTCATTTAGGTGGCCAATTATAAACCGGATTTCTCCATGTTGGTACGTTTTTCTTATGCAGATCCACATTTTTATCAAAATACCCTCCAATACCCCCTTGTATTTTGGCTAGCTTTTTTAGCCTTAGTAATGTTAAGGACATTTTTGTAAAAATTCGGACATGCATAAGAAAAACGTACCTGCATGGAGCAACCTTCATTATAAAAGATGGAAAGCCTGCCGCTGGTAGTTCAAGCCCTGCACAAACATGTGCATACATTAAAACTGATTTATCCAAGCGAATTCATTGAATTAAAAACAATATTTCTTGATGCATCAAGTTGTTATGACATAGGCCTCGTTTGGCTAACAGCTAGCGGATTCTATCAGCTGTTAGCTGTTAACAGATTCTATTAGCTGTTTTGACTAGCGGTTTGACTAGCTGTTTGTATTTAAGTGTTTGGTGAATAACAGTTAGCTGTTTTGTTTTGTTAAATGACTTAAATAGACATTAGTAAAATTTATTATAAGTTATTTTTATGTAGTGTGTATTACTTGTTTTAAAATATCAAAAAGTATTTTTATTACTAATATGTTTATCTATTTTAATTTTATTTGAAATATTATTCATTATTAATATACTTACATTTATTTAAAAAAATAAATGTTTAGATTAAAATGGTTGAAATTTTCACAATGACATATGTTTAGAATATATATTTCGGTTATTATTTGAATTATTATTCTTTATTAATATATCTACATTTATTTATTTTTTAAAATTTTAGAATTAAAATACTTGAACTTTTTATTTTGGTGTCATTTTAATTTTAATATGTGTAATACTTTAAAAATAAATTGAAAATATTATTTTTTAAAATCTCAAATGCACGTACGTACGCAAAAATGCGTACTTTTTTTTAAAGAAAGCAGTATACTTACTTTAATTTTACAAATTGTGTACGTATATAAATTATTTTTTAAAGGAATTTGATTAATTAAGAAAGGAAATTTGTGAGGGATAAGGATAAAAAAGATATTTCTTTGATTAACTTTTTACAAACGCTGCTCTTTCTAGCGTTTCAGAAATCAGAGGTTTCACCAAAAAAGCTAATTTGAAAACTCTCCTCACCAAACACTTGAAAGAGCTGATTGACCAGTCAACTATCCATATTTAACCAAAAAAGCTAAACGCTCTCCAAAACTCTTGTCACCAAACGGGGCCATAAAACTCATGTGCTGGTACTTATAGAAAATTTTATAAGGTTATAGTTTGATTGTTTTATCTACTAATTTACATGAATAGGGGTTAAGAAGATGGAATGGGTATCTAGCATAGAGATGGCACCCGACGGGTATTTGGTGGATACCCGCCCGCCAACCGCCCAACGGGGCGGGTATGGATATGAATTTTTTATACCCGCCATGGGTAAATGGGTGGGTATGGATATTGATTTTATATCCGCCCCACCCGCCCCATACCCGCCCGTATAATACTTGTATAATATCCGTTATATATAACATTAATAGTATTATTTGTATTTATATTAATAATATTATTAATTTTAGCATTTTTTAAGCATGTTTGGTCTATTTTGAAACACAAAAGAATTTTATAAGTTAATGATTAGCATATTATAAATTATTTTGTTCTATTAATATAATATATTTGAATTATTAGTGCTTTTATTTAATTTTTTATGATAATTAATAGATTTTAGGTTAATTTTTTATAAATATGGATTAATAAGTCGGATGGGGAATGTGGGTATAACATGGGCATGGATATCCACGGATACCCAGATGAGATGGATATCCAGCTGGATGGGTATGGATATTAAATTTGTACCCGTCATGGATAAATGGGCGGGGATGGATAGTAAAATTTTAGATGAGGATGGACATTGATAGTCTACTATCCACGCCCAGTTCGTCTAATGCCATCCCTAATCTAGCAGGGGAACTTGGAATTGATTTTGGATATATGTACAGTACAACCCATATTAAAAAGGCAAATGCAAACTCATCTCTACACAGACCCACGTGCACACGCCTCATAAGGCGCGTGAGCTTGAATTTCACTCGCCCCTACAACGTTCTTCGATTTTAATTAATAATAATTAAAGTCCGAAATCCAGAAATAGAAAGTTGTCCTCCCTTCTCTTGCCGGCCGTTTCCCCAAATCAATACGACCGAAAAATTTCCGTTCGTGATTATTGGTATTGCTGCTATTAGAAGAAGAAGAGAAGAAGAATCAGTTTTTCGTTTGGACGGACGTTAAATTCTGGTTTTGATTTGATCTGGGATTCCCCGACGATGGAGACGATGGGGTCGCCGCTGTTTGCGGTGGCGCAAAACCACCTCAAAGACGCCGTGAGTTGGTGGGACCAGATTAACGAATCAGGGATTTGGCAGGACCGCACTTTTCAATTTCTTGCTGCGCTTTATGGGATCGTTGCTGCCATTGCTCTGGTATTTATTCCATAATTTTCGCTGTTGATTTATGTGTATAACGTATTTATTTTGGATTTTCCTGCTATCTTGGTGCATGTGTTGTATTTCCATAGAAATTGATTTTATATTTTACAGTGTAGAGTTATGAACATTAATTTGTTTACCAGGGGTGATATTAATATCTTTAGTTGGTGGAATTAAGTAAGAAATTATATATCAATATGTATTTTACAATGAAGTTCTTTGTTCAATATCCTTATCTACTACATAATCATTTTGGTGAAATTAAAAGTTTCTATTTTGACTGCAAAATAATGAGTGCTTTTTACTAAACAATTGTAGGTGGTTTAATATCCTTTTTAATGTAATTATCGTTTTGAGGGATGGTTTGATTTGATGACTTGTTCAATTGTAGGTCCAATTGGCTCGTATACAGTTGAGAGTACCTGAGTATGGCTGGACTACGCAGAAAGTTTTCCACTTTCTTAATTTCTTTGTCAATGGAGGTGTGTTTATTCATTCTTTAGGTATATTGAACATGTTATAATATGCATGTTGCAATGCTGAGTTTGGTCTTATTCATTTTCCAGTTCGGTGCTTGGTTTTTGTATTCCGACGAGATGTTCAAACTCTACATCCAGAGGTTGGGATTTTGTATACACATCCTTTTTGAGGATGTTTGTTTTGTTAAGTTTCTTTTGACTGTTCGTGTTTCTTTTATGTTCTTCAGATTATTCAAGCATGTGACTGATTATGCCTTGTTCTTTTTCCTTTTATGCTCTCCAGATTGTTCAACATGTTATGCTTGATATGCCAAGCCTTTTGTTCTTCACAACCTATGCACTTCTAGTTCTGTTCTGGGCAGAGATATATTACCAGGTATAGTTGTGACTTATGCTATGTTCCTGCTTGTTTATAATATTTTCCTCATTTGTTTTTGTGCAGTTTTATATGATTGAAGTTATCATATTTTTATCTCTCTTGCTGATTCTTTTCAGGCTCGCGCTGTTTCCACTGACGGGCTAAGACCTAGCTTCTTCATAATCAATGGGGTGGTGTATGCTGTTCAGGTGAAACCCCGTATTCGTACAAGGTCACATAAGTGATTCTTGTCGTGCATGTTTTGTTTTGTTATGCATATTTGGTTTCCTCCAATGGGCATGATGTATGTTGTTTGGAAACTAGTTTCTATGTAATGTGGATTGTTGCTCTGTCAATTGAATTCATTCCCTGGGATCTTTAGCGTTTTGTCTATTGCTGACTGTCCTTCCTATTGGTGTAGATTATCTTGTGGTTGATTATTTGGTGGAAACCTGTCAGATTCCTGGTCATCTTATCTAAGATGTTCTTTGCAGGTGACTTTATACATAGTTGAAATGTCTTGGATCAGTTTTGTTTTGTCAACTACTTGAATTCCATTTTTTTTTTCTATTCTCCAGGTGTATCTCTATTTGCAGCCCTTGGGTTTCTATTATATGGAGGAAGGTACACAATTATGAGTTTGGGATACCATACAACTTAAAGTGGCGTGTTTAGCCCTTTTTACATTTGTCTAGCCCTACATTATCTGCTGTTTTTCATGCAGGCTCTTTCTAATGCTACAGCGTTTCCCAGTTGAGTCGAAGGGGAGGCGTAAAAAGTTACAGGAGGTGACTTGCCTGATAATGTGTACATTTTGGTTGCTACGACTGTCTTGCTTGTTCTTCTTCTTATTGTTTTTGTCTTGCAGGTTGGCTATGTTACTACGATATGCTTTTCTTGTTTCCTCATAAGATGCATCATGGTGAGTATAGTTTGTGGCTAATAATTTATGAACATACTTTTGGACAGCTATGTTACTTTTGTATACAACACCTGGATATGGCATAATTTGTGTCAGACATGGTTTAAGCAACTGCACATGTTGACTTATGCTTAGCTGCATAAAAGAAGAGTAGAATTTCTCTTTCGTTTTATAAAGATTACGAGAAGTTGGTTGAATCAAATTTAGAGGACTATATATGTCTGTTTGGGTAAGTTTATAAGAAGTTGCATGAGGGCTGAGGTTGAGATTTTGAGAATTTTTATGGCGTGATTCCTCGGTCTCATCTTTCCACCACTGTCTATGAAATTCAAATTGTATCTATATCTGAAATTTAAATGGAGAGGCACACCATAGACTTGGCTTCCTTTTGAGTATGTAAGATAGTAGTAGTTAGATGGAGGGTAATCAGGTTTTCATTGGACATTATCCATAGGGAGACATACAAAACAACTTTGGTTGTTTGATCGTAGTTGTGAATGATTTTTATCTTTATATTAGTAAATAATACAAGAAGTACTAGTTATCTGCAGCATAAGCAAGAAAAACCTGCCATTCTTCATACAATTGCCCCTTAGCTGTTTTTGACCTTCTTTCACTTTGTAAACTACACAAGGCATGGATACTGCCTGGTTGTGTGGAAACTGTATGCTTAATATTACAATGCTCATTAACTACTGTTAGAAAAACACCCTAAAATATCATTCAATGGAGACAAAAGTGGTTGTTCACTTGATTCTGTCTACAGTAGTTCTTTGGTCTTTTCTCATTTGATGACAATTGTTACTTCTGTTGATTTATGCAGATGTGCTTTGATGCATTTGATGCCGCTGCTGATCTTGATGTTCTGTATCACCCTATTCTGAACTTCATATATTACCTGGTGAGTTGTAACTTTTGGTGCTTGCATTAAAAACCTTGGGATATTGTTGTTTGATGGCCATCTCAGATAGAATATATAATTGGCTGGTTCAATGTCAAGTATCTCTTTTGTGTGTCTGTGCATGTTTGTTTTGTTTGTTTGTTTGTTTTGTCTGTGTATGGTAGCATGCCAACACACTTACTGGATTGATCTTACTTTGTTTTAAAAAAGATTAAATACATGGTTATATTTTTATATTGAAAAATAGAGTAAACTTGAATTTCAGCCCCTTGCGTGTTAGTGATGATAACCTTTAGACCGTTAAACTCAGAGTATCATTTTTAAGTCTTAACATTTTTCGAATGGATCTTTCGTCTCGTTATAGAGTAGATGTTCTTGGTCGCTTGACTATTATATTTGGTTACTCAAGCTCTTTTCTGCAGTTATGTATGGATGTTGAGCTTGATTCAGCTTACTATGAACTTGGGTGTGAATAAATATTCTTCTACTGATAAAACAACAGTTGAAATTGGATTACTTTATTCTGATTGCAATACATTTTTTGAATCACATGTTAAGTCTATTGACACTATAAGTTCAGTTTGTGAAGAAATTTTTTCTACTGTTAGGGACCACAATTAAAAATTTTCTGACACGTTTCTTTGATACTTTCATTGGATGGAACTTTGTGTAGTTAAGTTATTCTAGTCAGCTCACTTGTAATTGTGTTGTAGAGTTTTCCTATTGTTACAACTATGTAAAGGTCAGTATAAATCTTGCAACCACTTATTTTCCTTTTGTGTGGTACAGTTGGTGGAAATATTGCCTTCTTCTCTAGTACTTTTCATCCTGAGAAAGTTGCCACCAAAACGTGGAATTACACAGTATCATCCTATCCGCTAGGCGCTAGCAGAGAAGACTGGATCAGCAGTTGAAACTAGGTATGGTATCTGATTGTACATTGGTTCAGTACTCACGCTGCTCAAATGTTTGATAATGGAAGACTCACAAAGTGATTGATGTTTATGGCTGAGCTAGGTCAAAAATTTCTATATGAGCTTTCCTTAGCATAGATTCAAGATGTGATTTAATTTATTACTAGCTATGCTAAAACAGTTCTATAGTTTGTGAATTACGTAAATTAGTCTTGGTGTTGTTGTAACTATGAGCTCGTTGGAGATTTTATAACATATATCTATATCCGTTTGTGAAATTTCTGTTAAGCTCTGTAGATGAATATTCTCGTTATTTTGCAAGGCTATTAATTTGTAGCCCTAATCTACTACACAAATGAAAGGTTGTAAAACAGCTCTCTGTTACTTGGCAGTTGGCAAGGCTATACAAATTTTCAGGTTTTTATTGTGTGCTCGTTAAGCAGTGGTGTTTTTATGAAGCGCTCCCTTATTTGCTGATTTCTATTCATGTAAAAACAGTTGTTCAAGACATATAAACTTTGAATGAGATGTCTATAGATTACACTAGAAGCAGGGAAATGCTTGTGTTATATGGCATGAAACCGACAAAGCAGGGAAAAGCTTTGTTGTTGATGGTTTCCAAAACTAAGCAGCCTACTTAAGAGTTAAGCCACTTGTGTTGTGAGTTGGGTTATTCTACTTTGACATATTGGACTGAACTGTAAATGCTAGTTGGTGGTGGTGTGCCGAGCTGTCTAATAAACTAGGGAATTGTAATGTAAAAAGGGAATGGCTTCACTGTGATATGTGTTTATTTCTTTACCTTGATTATAAAGGGGGAGTGCTATTGAGTCTTGAAAGGGTGTTGACAGACTTTATTTTTTTATTTTGTTTCCTTTTATACTGTCTTTTGCCAAACTCCAAAGAACTAGTTCAATGGCCGTCGTGCTATGACAAATTTCTTTGACAACTTTACTTTGGGAAAAAAATAACATTAACTTGAAACCCACAAAAGAAAGAATATGAGAACATCATTCTCTACAAGTTTTGCAAGAGTTGTGAATTTATAAATAAGGTAAACACACTGAAAGATTGCAAAAAAGAAATAATTTAAAGGAGTTTTTCTTGAGATTTAACCATGAAGAATTGTCTTATATAAAAATAACATTTGATTGACTTGGTATTTTATTCATTTTGATATTTTTTTTAATTTGGATCGCGAACTAGAAGACTAACAAAAGTGGTGTTGCAAGCGAAGTGTTCGACTTCTTGAAGAGATCATTTTTCCTACACTTATTATATCCTTGTTGTGGTTATTATGTATGATATTGTTGTATTTTTTGATTGAAAATTAACCATGTTATATCGTAGACCATCTAAAACTATTAACTTTACATTACTATTTTATTTTAGATGTGTATTAAATGTCAACCATGAACTAGATTGATAGTGAATTTTAATATTTTGAAAAAAGTTCCCATGTACCCCTGAGTTCTTGTGTATGTATTAATATATTCCTTAATTCTTGGAAAGTGCTGATATACCCCTGATTTGTAATTTTGATTGATTTTTTTTAAAGCAAATTTATATTAATCACGAGAAAGAAAGACTATTACAAAGCGTACGACCTAAGCCTATTGCTTTATCATGTTCACACTGTAATACATTACGACTTACTTTATTAATGCTAAAAAAGGAGAATGAACCTCTAAGAAAAGCAATAATGTTTTTCCGAGATGTTTTTATTATCCATGGCGCTAACTCCGGGTTCTTGAGTGCCGCCGCTAACTCTGCTGAATCTATAAGCAATCAAAGCCCTTGAGGGGAGCCTTTGGCTGCTGCTTTTAGAGCCCTCCAACAAGCCTCTCCTTCAGCTTGTAGAGGGGATGAGCAAACAAAAAAATCCGAGCCACTTCCTCTTTCACCAGTTCTTGCAATGCTCCACGCTGTTGTGCCTAGCCATCTCTTCTTGTGTAATGAACTGTCCACCTCTACTAGGATCATCTGTGAGTCATCTGGATTATGTTGGCTTGGATTATGTTGGCTTGATGTTCTGAGCTATGTGAAGTTTTGGACTTCTAGCTCCTTGGTGCCCTGAGGTTTTGAGCATATTCTCTCATGTTCTGCATATAGCTTGAATTTATCCCATGCTAATTTGGAACAAATTCGAGAATCCAGCTCCACATTTTCCATTGCCTTCTTGTTCCTTTGTATCCAAAATTTCCACAAAGTAAATATGAGTAATCTGATCTCATTCTCATCCTTGGTTGTCTCTATCCAGTTTTGCAACCATACACTGAAGTTGGTAATGAGTAGACCTGCAACCTTTGACCTCGGTTCTGATTCACTCCATACTTGTTGAGAAAACCTATAGTTGATGAATAGATGCAGTTCATCTTCTTCTTGGCTAAGGCATCTTGCACACCACGCTTGATCTGTGATCTTTCTCTTTTTCCTGTTCACCATAGTGGGAAGAGCTTTTACTAAGATTCTCTAGAGAAATATTGGTAGCTTATAAGGGACCTTCAACTTCCAAAGCTTATCCCACATTTTCTTTCTTCTAAGGTCAGGGCATCCTTGTTCTGCTATGGCTACATGGTAGCCTTTCTTCACTGTGTACCTACCATCTCTATTAAGCATCCAAATAGGAGAGTCCTTTGCATTTGGATTTTGATCCATCAAACATGTTGATTTGTAAAGAATAAAGCTTACAATTGCAGCATTGAAGCGGCGGCTAGAGAATTGAAAATGGAAAACCCAAAATTTTGAATTTAAACCACATTTAACACACGCGATACGAGTCATCTGAGACAAAAATGACCACCGAATTCGCCATCGGATAATTTTGTCTTTTCAAATCGATTTTGACCGGTAAGAAAACACTCTAGGATTACGGCAAAAAAAAATCTCCGTCGGTCCAGGGGCATATCAGCACTTTACAAGAACTCATGGGTATATTAATACATACCCCAAGAACTCAAGGGTACATGAGGGTTTTGCTCTAATATTTTTATATCAAAGTTTGTATACCCATTAAGGACCCACTTAAGACCCTTGGACCCGTCAGACCCATCGGGTTTGGGTCTTACTAATTTTAACGGGTTGGGTCCGGATATCACTAGACCCGACCCATGATATTACTATTTTTTTAATGGGTTGGGTTTGGGTCTTACTACTGAGAACCATGCAGCTGATATGTTACCTAGGATTATCTTGACCAAAAGTCCATGAAATCCAAACTTCAATAAAACTGAGTTTAAAAAGGATCAGGACAGGCTATCAAATGTTCTCTGCATATCTAACTTAACAATAATATTATTGTTTCTTGGATTTTTATTGAGCAGCCTAGTCAGTTATAGCATCTGTAGAGTATTGTAAGAAATATCCTTGCCTTGAAGGAATTTTGGCTGCTCTTGAGATGTCAGTTTTGGCATTAGGGGTTTGATTATTTCCATGATAATTTTGGAATAAACCTTATTCACAAAATTGGAAAGACTTATGGGTCTAAAATCAGAGAAGGATGAGAGAGTGGGATTTTTAGGGATTAGGGCTAGTCAGGTGCTTGACATTGCCCCAATAATACTGTCTCCCTTGATGAATTCATTTGCAGAGGCAAGAATAAGAAACTTTGCACAAAAATTTCTCTTTGATTGCCTCCTAGAAATGTTTGAAAAAATGGCCAGAGTATCCCCATTCTTGTTCAAATCAGATACTTACAACATATTTCAGCTAGTTACTGGATTCAAGAGTTCTTCATTTTCCTCTTCGTTAACTATTTTTGGAATTTCTTCCATAAAATGGTTTAAAAAGAGTTCCCTTGTACCCCTAAGTTCTTTTGTATGTATTAATATGCCCCTCAATTCTTGGAAAGTGCTTATATACCCCTGGTTTGTAACTTTGATTGAATTTTGGTCGAATAAACATGTTGATTTGTAAAGAGGAAAGTTTACAACTGCAACATTAGAGTGGCGACAAGAGAATTGAAAATGAAATACCCAAAATTTTGAAATTTAAACCATAATTAACACATGCGACACGAGTCAATTAGGACAAAAATGACCACCAAATTCGTCATTTGATGATTTTGTCTTTTCAAAACGATTTTGGCCGGCAAGAAAACACTTTAGAATTATAAGCAAAAACAATCTGCATCTGTCCAAGGGCATATCAGCACTTTACAAGAACTCAGAGGCATATTTATACATACCCAAAAACTGAGGGGTGCATGAGAGTTTTGCTCAAGGGTTTAAGTACATTCCAGTATTATGTGAGACTACATCTTCGTTGAGAAGCTTTTCAAAGGATTGTGAACCTACCTCTTTAATCAGAGCTAAATTAGTTATCCAATTTCCTTTATTGTCCCTAACTTTATTTATCCGTGCTCTGCATCTCTTCCCATTCACATAATTCTGGAAATATTTTGTATTAGCATCACCCTCACTTAAACATTTAAGGTTAGCTTTCTGCTTCCAGAAGGTGGTTAGCTCACTCTGTGACCTTGCTAAGAAGGTTTTCTGTTTATTAAGCTCCAACTGGTCATGTCCTTCTCTAGTGACCTGCTAAACTTCTTCACACAGAGCCACCTTGTTTTCTGCTATCTGAATGTTCTTATGAACATCTCAAATTATCTCCTTATTCCATCCCCTAATGACTGGTTTCGGTCTTTGAAGTTTGGTAAATATTCTTCTCATTCCAGATTCATCATACTGTTGGTTCCAACTTTCACTGGCCAAAGCTGTGAAATCTTCCCTCTTGAACAACATCTGTTGAAACCTAAAAGGCTTTGGCATCTGCTAAAACCAAAGGATTGTGATCAGAAGAAGTAGCTTTATTCAACACCTGGATAGAGCAGTGGGGGGAATGAGGAGTGAAACTCCATATTTCCTAGTCCTCTATCCAAGTTCTGAAGAAGCCTTTCTGATCTAGTCCTATTGTTAGTCCAAGTAAAGTAGTTGCCCACTTTTGGGGTTTCTAAGAACTCTAATGTGTCAATAAAGGAATTAAACTCCTTTATCAAAAAGAAGTAGAATAGCCCAACAAATCTTCCTTGGTCACCAAGGGTAATTTCGGTTTTTCCCGCACCTTAGACCTTGAAACGACGTCGTGTCAAACCCTGCATCTTCACCGATCATTTTCCTTCTTCCCTGCCCGTGCCCCTACCCTGAACAGAGATTTGCTGCCCAAAATAACAAGTCGCAAGAAACTCAACTTCATCGTCTATGTCGGTTCTTTCATGGCTGGGATGCCGTTCGTTTTTCTGGATTAATTACATGGGCCGTCGATTATTGGTCTAGCTTGGACGCCGTTGATTTTGTGCTTGCTTGGACACCGTTGATGCTTGGTCTGATCCGGATGCCGTCGAATCTTAGGTCGGGGGTGGGCAAATTTAATCCGTTGGATTTCAGGGCAAATTTCTATATAAACTGGGTTTATATGGCCATTCTTCATCCTGAAATCAACTCAACTCCGCAGGTATGATTTTTGTAGGGGGTTGCTCCATGCAGGTCAATTTTTCTCTTGCAGGTCCATATTTTTACCATAATACCACTAATATTGTTAAGGCAAAAAATGGGCTTGAAATCATAGGGTTCCATCAGGGGGCATTATGATAAAAATACGGACATGCAAGAGAAAAATGGACCTGCATGGAGAAATTGCTTTTTTGTACTTAAATGCTCTCTTAGCAGTCTGTATTTGTTGGAATGGTGATTACCTTCTCGAATTCATGGCTTACTAATTTTCTTGTGGTTTCAATGGGTCAAAATCTTGATTTACTGTATGATTCTGTTCTGAAGTATCCAAACCAGATTATAGAGATAGTAAGGAACTAATTAGCATTCTTAGTTCCGTTGTGTTGAATCTGTTTGCGGTCAATTCTGTAACTGATCATTTTCTCCATAAGTTTGCATGTGAGAATTGCTTGGTTTGCATGATTGGCCTTCTGTAAATTGTTTTGTTGGACAAGAATGCTTTTCTTTTCA
Source organism: Cruciata laevipes (assembly GCA_963678965.1). Taxonomy (NCBI): domain Eukaryota; kingdom Viridiplantae; phylum Streptophyta; class Magnoliopsida; order Gentianales; family Rubiaceae; genus Cruciata; species Cruciata laevipes. Next base: position 16,278,131 of record OY787641.1, read on the forward strand.
AGCCAAAACATAAAAACATTCATACCTAAGTGAAACGATGCCGATCGAAGTTAAAGAGAGATTTGTGTACATAAATTTCCCAAAGAAATGGCTGTTGAGTTTCGTGTTTTAAGGGTTCTGGTACATAAATGAAGGATTCTGTAAATTTCCCAAAGAAAATGGCTGTTGAGTTTCGTGTTTTACGGGTTCTTATGCATAAATGAAGGGTTCTGTTGAGTTTTGTGTACATAAATTTGTTCCAAGAGTAACTAATTCATACCATTTTCAGCTCTGCATTTTTTGCTTAGTTCTTGTACCTTTGAATTTTTTTAATTTCTACTACATTGATGGTAGCATGAAGATATAATGAGGAAACATCCAAGTGTCATCTTATTTACCGTCCTGCATAGGTCGACTTTTATGATTTATGCATGTTATAATAATACACGACTTTCAAATTGATAAGAATGAATCTTGGCTGCAATATTCTTAGTTTAATAAATGTAGACGAAGAAAGTTGTTTATTTTAAATGTGAGATTTCATGTGTTGTTTTCGAAAATGTTAGGCTGAGAAGTAACTTGCGTGACATTGTTTTTGTTTTTATCTGATTTCAATTTCACTGGCAGGTTGAAGAAAAGTATCCTCAATAGCATTAGAGCTGAAGTATTTCTTATCTTCATGCAGGACTCATTAGAGCTGGAAGATATATAATGAATATATCCATGCTAGACATTGATGGTAGCATGAAGATATAATGAGGTAAAAAAAAAAACTCTCTATGCTTTGGCTCGTGGCTGGCCCAAAGGCTAGGTCTTGCAGGAAGCTCAGTTTTTGAATCTTTGTGGATGTGATAGAGCTGCAACTGATACCGCATTAAACGTTCGTCATCCTAGCTTGCAGATTGGTACTTTTGTCTCTTTCTTGCTTGTGATTGTTCATCACATTTTTCATGAAGTAGGGCACTATGCACCTTTTATAATTTCAGTATAATGATTTTGTATGTTGAATGAATTTTCGAGATGGTTTTCTTTGGGAAATTTACGTACACGAATCTCTCTTTAACTTCGATCGGCCTTTGGTTCACTATATTTTATTTGTTGGTTGTATAGGCTTAAGACCTTGCATCAGTTGCATGTGTGTTACTCGGATTTTCTCGGTGGAATTCAAACTCAGTGACATTTAATTTGGTTTTCTTCTTGTGCTGGAAATGCAACTTTTTTTCATTGGTTATAACTAATAAAGAGGAACAAATATTTCATTAGATTTAATTCAACACTTAAAATCTACTACAATTGCAACGAATAAAAAGCAATACAAGAATGCTATAAAAACTGAATAAAATTCAAAATCTGCCGGTGGAAGATCTTCGATGAGAATAACAATGTGCATTGCACAAATCATTACGGCACAAAAACCCAACACAAGTATGGACATTTTGTCGAAAAATTTAGTGGAGGAATGAATAGTATGAGGTATAAGAGAAAATGTGATTTTGAAGTATGAGATGAGTGCGAATTTATAAGCTACAAATATAGCCGTTTATGACTGTTTATTACCGTTTTATTTCGGCTGAAAATATAGCCGTTTATGGCCGTTATATTTTGGCTGAAATATAGGCATTTGTATCTGTTATATTTAATTAATTCAAGTTATTAGTTTTAAGATTAGATTTGTAACATCATCAAATTACATGGACATAATTAATCCTATATTAACATAAAGCATATAAAAAATTGTTAGACATTGATCACATCATATTGCTATAAGGTGGTAATTATTCTGTATTTTTTCACCAATTATTCATAACCTTGCCTACATTTTTTCGTTGTACTCAATTTATGCAAATTGAGTTATGATTAAAATTCACAATAAAATTGACAAGTAACATTGCCTAAAAATTACAATAAAATTGAAAATGACATGTAATTAGAGTTAGTATTGACCTCCTAGAATACCGACTTATATGATATTTAAAAATTAGTTTACGTTTAATTTAAATTGTGTACATTTGGATTTAGCTACTTATATTTTAACTTATAGGTATACATATATTTATATAATTTGTTTTTACATTTCACATTTGAGCTTAAATTATAGTTATAGTTCTAGAAACTTCAAGAAGACAAAAATAAACCAAATTATATTTAGAAAATAGAGTTAAACTTTTTATTAAAGAGTAAATTCTTCTAAAAATAATATTTTTTATCCTATATGAAAACTTAAATTTGATATTTAAATTTAATTATATTTTTTCTAACTTCAAAGTTTAAAATTTAAGGTTTAAATACTGCACGGTGTAAATTACCTAGTACTACCTGATGCTACCAAAATCCGCCCGTTCCTCCGGGGTTAACGCTATCCGGGTCTCCTTGTTAATCAGCCCGCCACAATCCAGCAAAACAATCCACGGGAGGCGTCCCGGGGAAGAAGCTCCGGCGTGATGATGAGATGGGGATAGCGGAGGAGGAAAACGTACGGAATGTGCTCTCAATATAAAGTAGAGAGATATAAGTCACATACCATCACTACAAGAGAACTGAGTTTTTGCGACATATATGTGTGCGACGAATGTATAAATGTCATAAATTTGCCACATTTTTGTCAATGTGTTGTTTATTTGCGACATTTTTACGTCATTTTCTTGCTATGTCATAAATTTTATGACACTTATGCGACATATTAGTAAATGCTCCAAATTTATGACATAATTTTTACATCACTCTTTAAAAATGTTATATATATGTGACACAATGGTAAATTTATTGCAAATTTGTGGCACAATTGTATCAATTTTTATAGAGTGATGCATTGCATGCGACATATATGCGACATTTTTTATAATGTTCCAAAATAGCTTCATATATTGTACGACACATAAATAGCATGTCTTAAATATACGACACGATTAAAAATTTGTTGCAAATTTGTGACATACTTGTATCATTTTTCCCTTGTGTCACTATTTTTGCGACACATATGCATCATTTTACATCACTTTAATCTATTTGTCATTAATGAAGTAATCTATGTCACATTTTCACCCTTAAAACTTGCATAACCATTACTCTCAACAAATCTAAAAAGTTTGGGGGCATTATATAAGTTGTTCTATTTAATTTCACATAAGATTATAGAAGTAAAAAATTACTCATGTGGTACATTTATTATATAGAATCAAAATTGCTCAAAAGTGATAGGAACTTACAGCTTGAACCCATAAGCAAAGTTCATATATCCGACGATAAATCATCCATGGTCTCTAAAGTAGTTTCGGGCGAACCTGCAAAGAAATTGGTCTTTTAGACACTTTAAAGAAATCTTGAATGCTAGTTAGGTGCTGATATCAAGTGTTCCGAAAGAGTCTACAAAATATAGAATATACATTAGAAAGCCGAAATATTTTCTAGAAATAGATACTAAGCTGCAAGGGTGATGAAAAATGGTTTCATTTGCTTTACCAATTTAAGCAAGCTTAACCGCTTGAACAATTTTGAGTATAAACATCTTATGTTCTTCTCTACTTTTCATCTAATCTTAAACTAAGAATGGAGAGTACTTCATAGCCAAAACTAATGTTGAACAACAAGCAAGTCCAATCAAGGAGGGGTGAGAATACCAACTGTCCAGGCTTTCATACGACTAGCACTCGATGTGAGCACAACTCTTGGATCCATCTTCATTTCCCTCACAAATATGAAGAAAATGTAACCAACTTTGGATAATATATCAATGAAAATGTAACCTTCTTGTGGGAGTGTGTCCAAATTTTTTTCCTATATATAATTCCTAGAATAGTTGGACCCAATTATACACCAGCCTGAGATCAAATAAAGAAAACCTTAATAACCCTGGAATATGATTGATGAAAACAGGATAGAACAAAAAACTACTTTGTGCATTCTACCAAGAAATTAAGTCAAAAAAATCACATGATAAATAAACATTTAAAAAATGAATCAAACTTAATGACGATGAAAATCGTGCACACCAAAACTTCAGAGCAAATTCAAGACAGCACTGGAGCAAATTCAATGTACGAATCTCATCATCTAACCTCTTCAATGTACGAATCTCAGTAACTTATATTCCAGGAAGGAATCATTGGTATATGGTCCACTCACATTAGCAGAGATGCCATCAACAAGTTTGAGAAGCTTCTTAATCTGCCCACACTTCTTCTCTTCATCCTTTGTCTTGTTATCAAATGTCACATGTCTGTTGTCACAAGTTTTCAACAATTCCTGGTTTATTTTATCACCAAGGCAAACACATTAATTAATAAGATCCATATATACTAATAGCCAACATGAGTATATCATGTACCTTTAAAGAATCTGGGAGCTGGGCAACGGGATTTTCATCGTCCTCAAGAGCATCACCGTGTGTGAATTTCCAGTGACAAACAAACACATGACATCAGTAAACAACACGAGAATCATACATTAATGAACCCGTAAACAACACGAGAATCGAATAAGATATATACTATTCATAGCTCGGAAAATGCCCTCGAAGTCAGATCTTTGGTAAGGCAATGACTTCCTTTCTCTGATCAATGCTGAATTCCATTATCGGTTTCCATGCCTGAAGCAGTTGTTCTCCTGTCCAAGCACAGAAGGAATGCTAGTAAGCTTCACGATGAGTGGTTTTCCGACGAAGAAAAAACTAGGAACAATTGTGGGCTTATGATTTCATCAGCCTACAAAGAAGAGGGCAAATTAGCTGAGATCTTACGTTGAGAGCTGAGCCGGAAAAGCATGAAGTGGTGCCCTTCTTCTGCAGGATGCAAATTCGTTATCGAATGTGAGTTTAGAGACACCAGAGCTGTGAATATATAAGGTATGTTTAGGTCTGGGCCATTGTTATTTTTTGTAGGTTCCCGCTGAAATTGTTAAACCTTGGCGCTCCGTTTTTCATCGTCTCCCGCGCTTCTTTTCCCAAGTCACATACCTTGTTTACTGTTTGAGATTAGTATATATAGCTGAGCTTCCCCTGCTTGGGGATAAGGTGCAGGACCACCTCCCTTGTCGTCATCCGCATTGTTTCTTGTCCGGACATGCCTCTCAGCGGGAAGGATACCGCTCCGTTAATCCTGGGCCGCGGGCCTTCTTCCTAGCCCAGCAGGATCCTGGGCCAGTACTATCACTAGCCCCCCAGACCAGTCATCCGGGTTTTCGTGACGCGGGGGACTGGTCTCAAACGCTCCTCCTTCGGTTGCCGTTTCTTCTAGTAGGGCCCATCTATGTTAAAATTAGTTTCTGACAACGCCACCTTTTCCCCTTCTGCATTAATCAGTACCTCGTTCACCGTGTCATCATTGCTTTTCCTCCTTTTGAGGAGGCGGTTCCTATTCATCCGCCTATATAAGGGGCCTAACCTCCTTTCTCACAGGTTACTTTCTGCAAAATTTCTCCAGACGCTCTGCTTACTCGCTCCTTCACCTTTTCAACCAAGTAAGCCCTAACTCCCTATTCTTTTCTTCTCTTCATGGATTCCCCGCTTCACTCCAATTCTTCTTTGGACACGGAAGGAGTTCAAAATCAGTTTGAGGCCCGATTTCGGGCCGCTGATAACATGATTTCCTCCCCTTCCTCCCCGGACACCTCTTCCGAAGCTCTCAGTACGCCCCGGGGGCCCGTCGCCCCGGATGCGTTGACCTTGGATGGGGTGGATTTGCGCCCAGTCGAGCATCCTCATCATCCCCGCAAGGATCAGGATGAGGAGGTGTTTGGCGAGGAAGGCGGTGATGACATTCCCCGGGGGCCCACTCACGGGGTGCGCCCGGTGGGTATCAAATTTTATGATGTCCCCGGGGACTCTCCTTCTTTAGATAGGGATGTCTTGGATTTAGCCAAGCGTTCCTTTATTCCTTTTCCTTTGAATGCCTCTCTTTCCAAACTTCCTCCGGGCGTCTCCGAGCGGGAGGTTTCCTGTATCCCGCGAATCCATTTTCAATATGGGCTTAGCCTGCCCTTCCCTCCTCTTTTCCTAGAGATTATCCAATTCTATGACGTAGCCCTCGCCCAACTACACCCTAACGGGGTGGTCCTCATCCTAGCCTTCTTGCTTAACTGCGCCCGGTGCGCCGTTACCGCTTCTCTCTTACTCTTCCGCTCCTTCTATGCCTTGCGGAAGGCGCACGCGTCCTTCCCGGGCGTTTTTTCTTTTACTATTCGTACCGGCCTAAAGGATTTCATTCTTTCTAAACCCAAATCCGCCAAAGGATATCTTTCAAAGGGTTTCTTCCTTTGTGATTCCCGGGTGTACCCTATGCCCGCCTGGAACAACTCTCTCGCTCCCGAGGACAAAAAACCTCTTTCCAATCTTCCGGCTATTATTGCCAATGATCACAACCTCCTCCGCCTCTCCCCCTTAGATATGGACGCCTTCTATAAGAACGGGAATGCGGGTTATTTCTGGCCTCGCGGGATCTATCCCAGCGACCTCTTCACGCTCCCGCGCATCTCTGCGGTGTGGCCAGATGGAGGTGCCCATTAAGGCTTTATTTCCTATCTTTCTCGGAAATTAAAATCAAACGTTTATATATATATATATATATATATATATATATATATATATATCTCATGGTCTCACCTCACTGTCTGCTTGATTTCAGCTCAACCTGCCCTATACGCGGACGTCATGGCTTACACTGATAAGCCTTCCGGGGACAATGTTCAAGCCAGAGATACTCATCCGGATCCCCAGGCCCCTCCTCAACAAATGGCCTCCGGACCACCTCCGACCGAGAATCCTGCCATCATTCCCTAGAAGCCCCGTGCGCCGCTGCGGTCTCGTCAACAGAGTTCTTCCGGGCCATCTTCTGAGGCCCGCGCTACTCCCGGCTCGTCGCCTACACCCGGACACCGGTCCTTCATCCAGCATCCAACCTATAGCGGCGGGGCAAGCTCGAGATTCAAACGGCCGCCCCCAGGCGAGCTATCCGGGTCGCCTCCTCCCTCTCGCCAAAGGACTCAGGACTTCCCTCCTCCTCCTCCTCCTCTTCGCGACGCTTCTCCGCGGGCCGCTACTTCCGAGACTATCGCGGAAGAGAAAGAAGAGGTAACTACTTTCCTTCAGCTTCGTTTTTCACCTAATGTTTTAATCCAATTTTTACCTAAGTTTTATGTCCTGTTTTGCAGAGCACCGCCTTCGCAGATTCCCTCCTCGCTGATCCCCAGTTTACCGAGGCGCTAAATCAGGGCTATTCCAAATACAGCGCCGGGTTGTTTGCTTCGATGGAGAAGGAGTTCCGCAATACCCGGGAAAAATTGGCCGGGCGAGATGACCTGGAGGCCCGGCTGGAGGCGTCTCAGAAGAAGCTGGCTGAAAAGGAGAAGAAGCTGGCGGATAAGGAGAAGAGGCTTGCAGAGGTGGAGAAGAAATACTCCTTCCTCAAGAAGGAGAAGAAAGAGGCACAACTTGAGGCCCTGGATGCTGTGACCCAAAAGGTCCTTCACTCCGTCGCCTTCGATCAAAGGCTGGAGGGTATCGCAGCTGCGGCAAGCGCGGTCGCCTGCCACGAGATGTACCGCAGTTTGCGGGGTTGGCTTTTGGGGCCCGCTCGCTTGGAAGCCCAAGCCTCCTACTATCGCCCCTAGGCGAGTGACCTGCTGAACCATCGCTGGAGATCCCTCCAGGATGCGAACTTGAAAAGACTGGTCCCCCAACTGTGGGAGTCTTTGAGGATGTCCTCCCGGGTCCCTTCCGCCTCGGATATCAAGAAGACCAAGCAACCGGAGATTGACGAGGCTTCTTTCCCTGACCCCGGCCCGGAAAGCTTTAATGCTTATGGGGTAGTCCCGGAGACGCCTCATTGGTCGGAGAACTATTATAAATACTGCGCGGTACCTGACAACTTTGGGTACCGCGCGGTCCACAATCAGGGGGGCGACTGCCAAGTCGGTCTGAGCGCGGGCCAAGATGACTTGCTGTATCAGTCCCGGAAGGCTGTGCGGAAGGTAGGGTTTCCCGAGCGGCCCGCTGATGAACCTGCGGTGGACGCCCCTGCCTATGCTGGCCCGGAATGGAGCACCGAGGACCTCGTGGAGTTGGAGAGGCGGTTTGAGAGGGCTCACACTGTTCCGGGGGAGGGGAACTCTGCTGAGGACAATGTATAACTCTAGACTCTAGTTATTTTTTCTTGTAACCCCCTCTTTTTTTTTCTTAAGTATTTTGTAAGTTTCCTCCCCCGGGGAGTGTATGTAGAACTTTCGTCCTTAGTGCCCATTTTGATTAATAACAAGTTCTACTTTTGACGAAAACGTTATCTTTTGTAGTCTGAGCGCCATTTAAAGGAAGTTCTCCCGCAAGAGCCCACTCCTTATGTTTTTCCTCATCCGAGTAATTCTTCTGGTACCTACTTCTCTCTCCCCCGCGCTGGGTGTCTCCAATGTTCTTTCCTTCAAAGGAAACTGGCCCACTGGCGGTTTGGATGCAACCAGGCAAATCGGGCCTTGGCTGAGGCGGGACTGGATTGCTTCCTTCAGGAGTTTGGAACGATCCGGGTGCTGGTATCATTCCTCAAGGCAACTGAGGCCAAGTTTGGGTCATTAAACCAGTGCTTCGACCTTGCTTCCGATCACATGCGGGAAGCCCTGAATTCCCACCAGACCATAGCTGAGCTGCAAGCCCTTCATGATGACTCCCAGCATCGCACTACCAAGGAGCTAGGCATGGTGTGGGGTGAACTTGAGCGAGCGCAAGAGAAGCTTAAGAAGCTAGAAACCCGCACTGCTCAGAATAGATTGATTTGCGACTTTGAGAAAGAGAATCGGTCCCTTACTCACAGGAATAGGGTCCTCCAGGATGCTCTACTAGTTACCCGGCTATCTTACCACCTTTCGGGTCTCAAGAATGGTTTAGTCGGGGTGTCTCCTCTTACCGATGTCCCAGCCGGGGTTCGCAGAACGATTGAGCGCATGAAGGCTAACCCAAAAAAGTTTGGTGAGGGAGCCCCTAACCATAAGGCCTATGTAGACATTGTGGAGTGGCACAATAGGATAGTTGCGGGAGATGCTGAGCCCTATCCCCCTAGCCTACGCCGAGTTCCTGCCCGGGTGGAAGTGGACGTGGTTTATGAAAGTTACGAAGATATGTCCGTATCTATTGACCCGGAGGAGGTAGCACGCCGGATAAGACGCGTCCGGGAGATTGCCGACTCTGGAGTTACCACCAAGGGGGTCAAGACCGCCGAGGGCACCCGCATTAGTCGGACGGAGAAATGTAAAAGTATAGCAGACTTGTTCCCTAAATACAAGTTTGTCACATCAGCCGGGGTAAGGAGGATGCGCCTGGTGGAGCCGCTTCCAGAAGGATCCGTGGTGGTTCCAATCCCTGAATTGAACGAAGAAGACGCCGCGCAATTGAAGGAGGAACTTGCGTGGAATCAAGCTCCAGATGCCCGCTTTGCCGAAGACCTCCTGTCTTCTCAATTCTTCGGAGGGGGTTTCCGCCCGAGTAACCCTGAGGGCGCTTCCGGGTCAGGACCCAAGTGGGTATAGTAGCAAATAGATAGGAAAGCCTATGTGTAAAATCCTATGTTATTATTCCTTTGTAATGTAATAGCATATTCATGCAATTTGACATTTAAAGATGACTGAATAAATATCTGAGAATTTTCCTGAAAATCCGTCTTTTCATTAACTCTTTTGGTAAGTATTACATCATCTGGTCCCCGGGCTTCATTCAAGCTCCGGTTCCATTCTAGCGGGGCACCCGAATGGGAGCTACCCATGGGTCCCTTTTTCCATCCTTCCTCTCTAAACCCGTGACGAGGCCAAACGCCAGGGTTATCCCTCCGAGCATATTCATGCTTACGGGAGGAGGCATATCCATGCCTGGCATATCCATGCCTGGCATATCCATGCCCTAGTAGCTAGGGTTCATCACGGGGTACTCTACTTCCCGTAGAACCTTCTTAGGTTAGCCACATTCCATCTCCTAGGAATTTCCTTCCCCTGCTCGTTCTCCAGCACGTAGCTTCCTCCCGGGTGTGTTTCCTTCACCTTGTATGGTCCTTCCAAATTGGGTGCGAGCTTCCCCTCCGGGGCTTGTCGGCTCTTGTCATTTCTCCTCATCACCCAGTCTCCGGGGGCGAAAACCTTTTTTCGCACCCTTCTGTCATGGTACCTCTTTACTCGCTCCTTCACCTTGGCTTCCTGGAGTGCTGCATTCTCTCGCTTTTCTTCCAGGAGGTCCAAGTCAAGGCGCCGTCCAGCATCTTCTTCTTCCGGGCGTTGGTGTGGAGTCCGAGGGCTCGGGATCCCAATCTCCGCGGGTATCACTGCCTCCGACCCATATACCAAGCAATATGGGAATTCCCCGGTGGCTGAGCTTTCTGTAGTCCGGTGGGCCCAAAGAACGCTGGGAAACTCCCAGATCCAATTTCCCCGCGCGCCTTCCAAGCGGGTTTTTAACCCTTTAACGATAGTGCGGTTGGTGACTTCCACTTGCCCGTTCGCCTGGGGGTGGTACACAGATGTCAACCTCTGCTCTATGCCATACTTGATACACCATGATTTGAAAGGATCATTTTCAAATTGCGCCCCATTGTCCGTGACTATGATCTTCGGGATACCGAATCGACAAATGATGTTCTTCCAGCAAAACTTAACACAAGTTAGCCCCCGTATGTTGGTGAGTGGTTCTGCCTCCACCCATTTGCTAAAGTAGTCGATCGCCACAATCACGTACTTGGCTCCTCCCGAGGCCATCTAGAAAGGTCCCACCAAGTCAATTCCTCACCTGCTGAACGGCCAAGCTCCCGTGACCCCGATTAACTCCTCCTGGGGAACATGGATTAGCGGGGCGAATGTTTGGCATGCCAAACACTTCTGAACATGCTCTTCCGCATCTTTGAACAGCGTTGGCCATTAATACCCCAGCCTTAAGATCTTCCTAGCCATTGTGCGAGCTCCCTGGTGACTCCCGTTAGATCCTTCATGCACCTCCCGGATGAGGTGTTGGCCCTCTGTCCTTTCTACACACTTAAGCAAAGGCTGGAGATATCCCCTCTTATATAACTCCCCGCCCTGGATCACATACCTAGGCGCTTTAACTCTCAGCTTCCGGGTCTGAACCCTATCCTCCGGGGTGGTTCCTTCTTCTAGGTATGCCCGCATAGGAATGATCCAGGATTCTTCCTCATTTACTACCATCACTTGGTCATTCTTCTCGTAGCTCCTCCTTCCTAGTACTTCCATGTAAAACTTTTGGTTAGGCTCAGTCTTTAATTCCGAGGAGGCCAACTTGCTCAAAGCATCTGCTTTACTATTTTCCTCCCGGGGAACTTGGACCAGGTTGAAGGTTTCGAACCCAGCTGCCAGCGGTTTTACCGTTTTCAAGTATTTCTGCAGGCTCCTCTCCCGGGCTTCATATTCTCCTTTTACCTGCTGCACCACAATCTGAGAGTCGCTGTATGCCGTGAGGACTTTGATGTCCATCTCCTTTGCCAATCTTAATCCTGCGATCAAGGCTTCGTACTCGGCTTCATTGTTGGTTGTTTTGAAAGTGAATTGGACCGCATAGGGGTATTCCTTCCCTTCCGGGCTAATCAACAAGACTCCCGCTCTGCTGCCTCCTGAGTGTGCCGATCCATCTACATATAACCTCCAAGCCGGGACTATTTCAGCCTTGGTCGTCTCCTGCTCTTCCTGTATCCTTGCTTCTGATTCCACCAGAAAGTCTGCTAAAGCCTGCCCCTTGATAGCCCTCCTTGGATCATACCGAATTTCATATTCTCCCAACTCTATAGCCCATTTCATCATTCTCCTTAATGCCTCCGGTTTGAACATGACCTGTTTGAGCGGGTAATTGGTGAGGACCACTATTGAATGGCCCTGGAAGTAGGGTTTAAGCCTCCTTGAAGCATGTATACCAGTGCTAGAACTAATTGCTCCAATTCAGTATACCGGGTCTCTGCCCCCCGAAGTGCCCGGCTAACAAAGTAGATTGGGTGCTGCTTTCCCTCCTCTTCTTTGATTAGCACGGCACTTACTGCCTCCCGGGATGCCGCTATGTACAAGAAAGCTCCTCCCCCGGGTATGGTTTCTTTAAAGTTGGCAAATGTCAAAGGTGATCTTTCAAGTTTTGGAACGCCTTCTCACACTCCCCGGTCCACTCGAATGCCCTGGCCTTCCTGAGAATGGAGAAGAAAGGTAGCTGCCTATCTGCCCCCTTTGATAAGAATCGGCTGAGGGCCGCGAGGGAACCTGTCAACCGCTGTACTTCTTTCACCGATCTGGGGGAGGTCATCTTAGCTATGGCCTCTACCTTTTCCGGGTTGACATCAATGCCCCGGCTTGACACCATGAAGCCCAGGAACTTCCCCGCTCCCACTCCAATGGTACTTTTGGAGGGGTTCAGCTTTAGATTGCTCAGCTCAAGTTTTTTGAACATCTCCTCCAGATCGTTCAGGAAAGCTCCATAAGTCCTGCTCTTAACCACCATGTCGTCGACATATACCTCCATGTTCCTTCCCACTTGGTCCTTAAAGAGTTTGTCCACCATTCTTTGATAAGTAGCCCCCGCATTCTTTAATCCAAAGGGCATCTTCTTGTAGCAAAAAGTCCCAAAATCGGTGATGAAGGAGGTTTTCGCCTTGTCCGCCTCATCCATCTGCACCTGATGATACCCTTTATGTGCATCAAAGAAAGCCAGCACCGAGTACCCCGCGATAGCCTCTGCCAGCCGGTCCAAATTCGGGAGAGGGTAGCTGTCTTTGGGGCAGTATTTATTCAAATCTGTAAAGTCGATACACATGCGCCAGCTTCCGTCATGCTTTTTTACTAAGACCGGGTTAGCTATCCACTCCGGGTAGATGATTTCCTCGACCACCCCGGCTCTCTCCAGCTTCTTCACTTCATCCTTTATGAATTCCGCTCTCTCCGGGGCTACAGGTCTTTTCTTCTGCCTGATTGGCTTGGTTGCCGGGCTTATGTTCAGCTTGTGTACCCCCAACTCTGGCAACACCCCCACCATGTCCTCTGGGCTCCATGAGAATACCCCTTGATACCTGGCCAAGAGTTCCTTCAATGCACCTTTTACTTCCTTCGGGAGATCTTTTCCCACCGTGACCATCCCTTTGTCCACCACTCGCATTTCTTCCAACTCTTGGCGGGGAGCTTCTCCATGCACCGCCCCAACTGCTTTCTTTGCATCTAAGACCGCCGTCATCATGCAACTTCTCGCGACTGCTTGGCTTCCCCGTACGACTGTCACTCCTTGCGCGGTGGGGAACTTCATTGTCAGCAGGTATGGACAACTCGCTGCCCGGGCTTGGGTTAGCCATGGCCTCCCTATGATTACGTTGTACGGTGAAGGTGCATCAATAACCGCAAAATTACATGTAACTGAGACCCTCTTGCTCCGATCCTTCTCGTCCACCATACACACTGCGAGGGGAATAACACCTAGAGGAACTTTAGGTTTGCCCGTGAACCCTGACAAGGGAGACGAAGGAGGTTTCAGATTCTGTCTCCCGATTCCCAATTGATCGAAGCAAGAAGCGAACATGATTTCCACGCTACTCCCATCGTCCACAAGCACCCTCTTGATCAAAAAGCCTTCAATCTCCGCCGTTACCACCATTGGGTCTGAGTGGGGTATCTATGGCGGGGCTGCATCCGCCTCAGAGAAAGTGAGAGCTTCGTCGAGGTGAAATCTTTTCCCCTCAATCTCCCCCGGGGGAACATATCGCGTCCGGGCCCGGATAGCGGAAACTGACTGACATGCTTCTCCGACGTCTCCGCTTATCACGTTGATCATTCTGTTTGGTACTGGGGCTGGCTCTACTGCCTGGACCGGTACGGCTGCTATGGCGGGCCTCCCCGGGGCCCTGTTGCCTTGGTTGCCTTGGGCTCTCCCGGGGTTAGGCCTCCACCTTCTCCGGGGTTGCTCCTGAGGCTGGTCCCGGGGATTCTCCTTCTTTGCTTCTGTCGCCACGCAATCTCTCAGCTGCCCCCGCTCTATCAACTTTTCTATCTCATTCCTCAGCCCTCTACACCCCTCTGTCGAGTGTCCATAAGACTTGTGATAGGCGCACCATTTGTCCGCATTTTCCCTAGACGGGGTCCCCTGGATGGGCAGCGGGTCCGGGAACAGATCTTTGTGAATAGCATGTATCTCTGTCCGGGACTTGCTGAGCGGGGTAAAACTATCTGCCCTTGCCCGGTTCATCGGCGCAGGACCCGAATCCCTTCTACTTGGGTCAGCCACCCTCCTCCTTTCCATCTTATCCGGGAGGAATCCCCCAGATTCTTCCTTCCTCTTCCGGGTGGCGTCATTAACCGCACAGTACAGTTGCACCGCCATCTGTAAGTTGTGAAAGGTTTCCGGGATGTTTTCCATCAACTTCTGGTACAACGCCATATCCCTCAAGCCATTTATGAATCCGCTAATCACCGCCTTCTCCTGCTGCTGTCTGTCTATGACCTTCATGCTTTCTTCCATGTACCTTCGGTAATATTCCATTGGCCCTTCCGCAGCTTTCTGCCGAGTGGCGAGAAGCTCAGTCAGTTGCTTCCCTTCCTTTTTCAATCCCGCGTACCGGAACAGCAGAGCCTTGGAGAAATCATAATAATCTCTAAGACTCTGCCGGGACAAGGAATCGAACCATAGGAGACAGTTTCCCCTCAGGTAGCAGCCTACCAACTTGCATCTTAGTTCTTCCGGGAAGTCCCGTGACACCATTAGGTTCTGGTATGTCCTGACAAACTCCTCCAGGTCCGTCTCTCCATTATACGTTGGGATTCCCTCCGGGACCCGAAGGCCCGGAGGCCATGGGTATGCCAGCACCCGAGGTACCCATGGGGAAGTGGGTTGAGCTCCGTTTCTCCCCACCAACTTATCCAACCGCGCCTCCAAAGAGTTGGGGTCCTGCTGTGCCACCTAATAGCCCTGCATCCTATCATCCTCTCTGCAGTATCTTTCCGGGTAACCGTAGTTCACCCCCATTGACCCATACATGGGCATAGAATACTGGATCGGGTTCCCCTGGGTTCCAGGGGCCTGATAACCCAATAATTCCGCAGGCATGACTGGAAGGTCGTACCCGGTCTGCTCCGTCCCCCAGCTAGAACGCGGGTAGTAGGGTGGAGCATGTAGAACTAAATTTGATTGTTGTCCAGTAGCCACTCCTCCTCGAACTCCGAAATTCGGGGGGAAAGAAGGTGGGATGGTTGAGGAATTAATTCGCCCCTGTATCCTTGGCGGCTGAACAGCCCCGTCTAGATCGATAACTTCCCTTTGATGTCCCCGCAGGGGGCCTGCCGGGTCCCCTCCAGGTTCCCTTCGTCTTAAGTTTTCCCGGGTAGAGAGTACCCACTGGCGGTACAACTCCTTGTTGGCTCTCATGAATTCCAACGCTGCCGATTCCTCCGTGTTAGCTAAGGGTTGCCCCTCTTCCGGGAAAGCCGGTCCCCGAGTTTGAAGGTTGCCGACCAGGTATTGCCCCTCCTCCCGGGTTTCAGGTTCCCGGGCCCGGGGACTGCCTCCCCTCGCGGGCCTAGGCTCCTGCTCATCCTGGTACTCTTTTTCCGAGTCGGCTTCGTCGGAGGTAGTTTCCACGTGACCATCCTGTGGCACTCCTAGCTCACGCTGGTGTCTAGCCTCCTCCTGCAACTGCCTCAAGGTCACGTCATCTCCCGGGGGTGGAGGACCACTCCCTGAAGGTGCTGCGTTCTTCTTCGGGCGCCCACGCCCTCTCCTTGGCGACTCCATCGTTGCAAAGATGGAACTGGTCCCACTGGGCGTGCCAATTGATGCTACCAAAATCCGCCCGTTCCTCCGGGGTTAACGCTATCCGGGTCTCCTTGTTAATCAGCCCGCCACAATCCTGCAAAACAATCCCCGGGAGGCGTCCCGGGGAAGAAGCTCCGGCGTGATGATGAGATGGGGATAGCGGAGGAGGAAAACGTACGGAATGTGCTCTCAATATAAAGTAGAGAGATATAAGTCACATACCTTGTTTACTGTTTGAGATTAGTATATATAGTTGAGCTTCCCCTGCTTGGGGATAAGGTGCAGGACCACCTCCCTTGTCGTCATCCGCACTGTTTCTTGTCCGGACATGCCTCTCAGCGGGAAGGATACCGCTCCGTTAATCCTGGGCCGCGGGCCTTCTTCCTGGCCCAGCAGGATCCTGGGCCAGTACTATCACTACCTAAAGGAGGAGCATGACTTCCTTTGTGTTCAGACATTGATGAAACTTTTCATGATTGTAGATTTTAAATTTTTCGTATGAATTATGGACCTTTAATGATGTCGACCTTTTACTTTTTTGAACCTTTAATGATGTCGACCTTTTACTTTTTTGAAGTCCATTTTTTAATATAATTGACTAAAACATCGTCGATATAATTACTAAGATAATGCAAGCATATTAAGAGCATACATTACTTTCACTAGTAAAACTTTGTTATTCATAAAGTATTACTGGTTGGTTATTCATGAGTTTGTATTTATGTTATGGAACTAAACAATTTATTTATGAACCTAACTTAGATTCATTATTATTAGAGCTCAATATGCTGCATTTTGGACAAACTTACATGAAACATTACATTAGGGAGCTAATTTACTTACATTGTGCACATTAATGCAAGGTTACAACTACAGAAATGCATATCTCAGGCCTGTTCAACGCATATGGTCTGGTTTAGCAGACAATCTTCTAAAGAAATTCGACAACATTGATGGCATTTTGTGTCTGAACCTCGGATGCCTCATCACATAGAATCCACCAAGGACCACAATCTGGAAAGGCATAACGTAGAGCACGAAAGCAATCACAAGGCAGATGCCAAGCACAATGTTGATGTTCCAGGATCCCTCCAGCTCAGCAAAAAGTATAGACTCTCCCCTTGAGTAGCCAGATCCCCGATAACCTTTTGAATACTTCCTCCAATGCTCCTCAGCCGGTTGTGCCTCATTCACACTTTATCCGTCGGCTTTGTGGTCGGAAATAAGTCAAACTCATTGAGTTCATCGGCTCCAACTGCATCAGCCTGAGAGAGCCTCTGTTTCCATCGATAACGCCAAACCCCGATGAAAAACAGCTACAAGAAGTGGGGAGGATTAGCTCAAGGATAGAGGACTAAGATCACAAACAGAATGTAGATCAGAATGGTTGTTAAGGGGTTTTTCCAATGGCATAACGGATCAAATCATTTTGTAATGGCAATGAAGCCACTCAAAACAGTCATCATTAAGAAGAAATTCGCTTTCCTCACTCCATACGTGTGATCCCACATCTAGGAGGTACTCCACCACTTCCTTCTTCAACGGCGGCTCAGCACGATCTTGGCACGGCTCAATCAGATCAAATTAGACAGCGGACTGATCACATGATCTGAGTGAACCAGGCCAATATCGCAATCCATATTCCATGCATACATCTTCTAAACAACTTTCTAAAACCCACTAAACATTCTAATCACCATACACGATGATAGATAAGATGCTAATTAACATATAAACTCGTATCCAGTTCACATAAAAGGGAGGATAAAATCTTACTATCTACAATTCATGAATCAGATTTTGCTTCAATAGAAAAACAGTAAGTCCTTAAGCTTTTATATCCCTTTCATCCTTTTTCAGTCAATTATTTTAATTACCAAAGAGATAAATTAGTTTCAGAAGACAGCATCATTACTCCATGGACTTACAGAACCCATAAAACATAAATAGGTATCAGATGAAAATAAAAGTTGGATTAGGTTTATTGTTCCACTGAAAGCATATAATTTCTCACAGTACACAGCGAAAAACAAAATAAGAAGCACAAAAGCAATTCGCCGTGGATATGAAACGTGGAAAGGTCCATTCCTATTCACATAAGATGAACACGAAGTGTAACCTGAAGGTCCTTTCCTATTCCACAGATTTCAAAACTGAAGTGTTATGTTTTCAGATGAAGAAAGAACCTCAAAAGTGAACTTGCATTTTTTTTAAAGATCCCAAAGGCTGAGGCTTTACAGTTTGACTAAATCAAATTAACATTAAGCAAGTTTCACTGTGTTCATCACAGTGATTAAACCATTAGCAGTACTGTCAAGAATAAAATTCAACATGCAAGAATCAATTACCAGGCAACTTTAAAAGATAAAATGACAGAATATCAAACAAACAAATCGAACAGAATGCATCCTCACATCTATAGCATCAGTTTATGCCAATAAACAATATAAATTCTACAACGGTTAACTGATCATCATATTTTATACCATGCACAAACAGCAGAAACACCTATATAAAATATCATCAATTCTACTCCAGGCAAGAAACACCTATCTATAATACCTCACAAGGTAAAATGGGTGGTAAAATTTCAGTTTGAATAAGAATAAGTCCTCTGCCAACAAGCTACAAAGAAGTTGCATAACATGGGGCATGAGATACTTTGAATACTATCAAATCAAAGTGTACTTGCTTTCTGTCCATCAAGTACAAATAAAAGAAAGAACATTATTTTGTTCAAGACTTCAAGTTCATTCTTAGCCAATAATGCATAACAAAACATATCTGTCTTTGTCTTCTCTCTACAGAACAAACACTTATGGATGACGGAAAGCAATGCCTGGAAAAGGTCATAATGAACTGAAAATTAAAACGAAATCTATGTATCGCAAATGTGGTTTACTGCCTAATGATATGGAAGTTAATATAGGTAACATTAGATTAGACACTGGTGTTCATATATCCTTCTTTTTAGCAATCCTCATTCTGACAAACTATTGGGCAACTGGAACATGAACAAACAGGAGCATGAACATAAAGAGCAAGCACATCTTTTTAGCAAAATCAATTAATCACATAGTATAAATCTTAACCTGAGATATCTTTGAACTCAGGTTCATCTAGCAAAGGTAGCACCCCGCTGAACTTGTCACTATTGTAAGTAGAATAAAATGATAGGATTATAAATTACGTAGTCAAAACTGCAGCAAAACAACAATCTACAGTAAAAACACATTCAATCAATGTGATCTAATTCTGTTTCCCATAAATACAAAGATTACTATCAAGAATACAGTAATAAAAATTTCTTACCTAGATGGACCTTGAAAAATAAAGCATCTCTCTATAAATACAGACTCATGAACACAGTTGAAGAAGTATTCAGTAGATTATATCCATGACTGTCAATATTCTATTTTGATTGGTCTAAATATCTATTGAATTGATCTTAGCATAAAATAAAGCTGAGCTTCTATGGATAATGAATAGCAAGAGGAACACTCAGAAAAAAGAAATCCATTTGAGCATAGAACTATCTGGATCAAACGAATACAAACATACCCTCGTAGAAGATTTGACCAAACTGATCCTGCTGCATTTTGCTCCACCTCACCTCAACTCAACAAGATGATCAAACTGTCCAGGAAGCTCATGATCAAAACAACTGGAGATTACCTCTCTTTGTAAACAGGCTTAACACCATCATAAAGAGGCTTATCAAATTGTCCAGGAATCAAAAGTGCGGCATCAATTAGATTTGGTCCAATGCCTACTCCAAATATAAACAATTGAGAGAGAGAGAGAGAGAGGAATTACATGCTTCATAAGAAAAGAAACTACAATCTAAAGCGTTATGAGTTATTACAAAACTGAGAGGAAAATAAAATCTAAGGAGCATAGAAATACCATCTCAAATATTGATAGCAGCTGGAAGCGCAAAAATGTTTGGAATATTAACCAAGGCAGAAGCATTATGTACGTATACCTGTTCACTGATTCTCATAGTTTCTGTAAGCATCTCTGTTTATTATATCATTACTTAATTTTTCAGTTCTGTTCCTTTCTACTAACGATTTGTTGCAAATAAGCAAGATTTCTTTTCCATCTCTACCTTAATTGTGATATCTTTTCTTAAATATAGTTTAGCCTCATTCCTAAAGTCCGTGTGATTATAGAGAAGGTAAAATGTTTAATTGCAAGAAAACATTGTGTTGCTTACTCTTGTACCAACTTCTTATTGGAAATGATGCTCTACTATCTTAAGCATATGCTGCTACATCAATTCCCTTCATGGCTTTCAATCTCAGGTAGTAATAAAAAAAAGAAGCAGACTGCCCTTTATGTGACATAGGATTTGCCAGATAATCATGGCGTCCATTTAAGTCTAAATTTTAAACAAGCAGAAGATAGAAATTACGTGTAAAAAAAAGGAAGAGGCTGATAGAAATGTTTCCTTTATCAGGCACACATCTATGATGCAAACAGTACACTACCTTTAAAGCTCGTAATTCCTGTAAAGCCAGACCAGAACATATTACTACAATGACAACAACACAAATAAGGAATGCCCAAGGGAAACAATAAGATCTTAGTTGAATGGTACACACTTTGCTTGCTCTAATATTAGGTTGCCGTTTGTCATCGTCGGCTCATTCAACTATCAGAAAGTCAGCTTCTGGCTCATTCAACTATCAAAAAAGCCTGGACCAGCCAGTGAGAGAAGTTCCTTTCCGGCGTCCTTGCCCATGGAAATCATGTCTTCTAAAGCATACGAACCTTTCCTAGAGGTTTCAAGAACTGGAAGGAGAAGAAGACAAACAGATATAAAATGTTGAACTTGAAAGAAATTAGTAATGAGAATCACAGTCTCTTATTTTACAAGAGTAAGACCTTTTTTCCCATCCGGGGAAGCCACCAGTCCTCTAAAATAGCAGTTTCCATTCTCATCACGGCATGAATATCCGGCAATTGGAGTTCGACATGAGCCATCAAGCGTCTCCAGAAAGGCTCTTTCGCATGCAACAGCTAATCTTGTCTCCTCGTGGTTCAGTGAGGCTAAGTAATTGGCCTGCATTTCATACAACATTGTCAGAAATACAGCTGCAGACTAAACAAAAACATATGCATCTAAGACTTCAACCAGTTAGAAAAGCCATGTAAAATAGAAGGAAATTGCACTGGATCACAAAACATACCATCTTCTCATCATCACTTCTACATGCAATGCCAATGGCTCCTTGAGCAACGGCTGGAAGCATATCATCAATTGAAAGAATTGAAGTAACATTTTCTGTCATATTTAGACGTTTTAAGCCAGCTAATGCCAGTAAAGTTGCTTGCACAACTCCTTCGTTTAGTTTCTTCAACCTTGTCTGAACATTCCCTCGAAAATTTTCAAGCACCTGTATATGGAAAACAAAGATATGTTTAAAAATATTCATATAAAGACGAGAGAAATTAAATTTATCAATCTGATAAACGGTAATTAGCAACAAAGACACGTATTAGTTACACTCACCTCAAGTTGTGGATATCGATGAAGCATCTGCGATTTCCTCCTCAGTGAAGCAGTACCAATGACAGCTCCGGCTGGAAGATCTGCCAGTGAGGCCGCTGTGAGAGAGATAAAAGCGTCACGAACATCTTCACGGGGCAGATTGCAAGGCAGGATGGTCTTTTCCGGAACGTAAGTAGGGACATCCTTCATGGAGTGGACAGCAATATCGATGTCGGCATTCAAAAGAGCCTCATCAATCTCCTTGGTGAAGAGACCCTTGCCACCAATATCAGCTAGTGGCTGGGTCAATATTTTATCTCCAGTAGTCTTGATGATCACAATCTGAATCGCCCCCTCCTCAGCAAGGTCAGGGTGAGAAGTTATGAGCTTCTCACGCGTCTCATAAGCCTGCGCAAGAGCCAATGGACTGTCCAGCACAATTAAGACTTGCATATTTGAACCATAGTAACTCAATAATAAGTTAATAACACATCTACTCAACCAATATTATATTTCAAAGTTTACAATTTCCAACCACAATGACACTATAAGTAATTCAAAAGAGCCATCTACATATTCCACCAATCCAAATAACACATGAAATTACATTTTGAGCTACAAAGGTACCTTCCTCGAGTTCCAATTCGGATGACAGCAGTCTTAGTCTTTGTCTCAACGACAAGTGAAGCCCTAATTGATCTCCTTGGTCTGTCATAAGATTTAGCATAGTAGGGCAAAGCTGAGGGTTTACAAGGAGGAGGATGGGCAGTTGAGAGTGAAAGAAAGTGGAGCTGATTTAGAGTTGAGCACGACAAGCTATCCATTCAACGGAAAGATGAAAGGGATGATTCTGCTTAATCACCTGGTGATGTCCATGAAATACAATAATTAATCATAACGAAATTCATAGTTTCAATCAATTCTAAAACAGAATTTCCCTCCAAAAAACATTTAAAAAAAGAAGATTAAATTAGAATTAAGATACAACCCATCGAAATCATGAGGAATTAAGGTTCTGAGACAGAGTGCGTTTGCCCCAAACAAGTATATAAGGGCCAGAACAATCAATTGAAGTTCAGGTGAGTGACGTAAATTACCTCTTACTACTGTTGTGTGATTTTCAAATGGATGATGAAAGCATTCCGGGGATGATGTTGTGTTAGAAGAAATCGTGGGGAAGATGAAGATTTGGGTAGGGGTTTAGGAATATGTTTGCTATCCTTGGCGGATAAGCCTGCTAAATTTTGGTCGTGGGCCTGTTTTTAGGCAATTTTGGCAATTTTCGCCCTCCTCCTCCTTGCTTCTACTGTTCATTTCTTCCAAACCAATACCTCCTACACCGGTTTTCTCTTTTTTCTTTCGAACTTTTAACTGTTGTCATCGACGCATAACCAACCTCAAATTTAGACTGATGGATGTGGGTTCTTCGGAGTTTAAGGTTTGTTTTCTCTCCCACTTCTTATTCATTTTTTATTAGCATAATCTATCGACGATCATGTATTTAAGTGGTCGTTCATGTCTGTTCCAATCTTACTTGCATAATTTCCCTGGTTTTAAAAACTTATAACTATGTAAAGATGTCATTTTTTAGTCTGTTTTCAAAATGCGAGTACATAATATTATACCCTGAAGATGTTCGACGAAAAGCCCAAGAGAACATATTATTTGAGAGATTGTTCATATCTTGGTACGCTGATCAAAATAGGATCGTTTTAACCGCTGTTTGGCATGTACATGTGTAGCAATTAAGATATTGAATTTATCGCAGGTTTGTAGAATTCCATAATAAGTGCACAAACGATTTATATTTTAATCTAATGGAGGATAGACATGTTGTTATCATCATGTGAGATATGCAATTTTCATTGTTTCTTCAGTTTCATTCCCAAAACAAAATTTTAACGACCTTTTTGAAACTGGATTCTTGAATGCACACTCTCTTCTCTAGCAGAAATGCTTTTTATCTATTTCAATGTTTAGTACTTTAACTTCCACTTATTTTTATGCACCTCCTGTATAAATCAGGTGTCTGCAATTTGTATCCCCTCCATTTGTTTAGTATTATATATTCCTTCAGTTTCTCGTACAAAACAAATAAAATAAAGTTAGCCAATATTACTACTCCTTAGTTTTTAACCTGGGTGTATTTTCAAGTTCTGTTAGCACCAAGGGCGTGCATTTATGCTTTCTTGAATTCCTTGTTTTTCTTCTTTTCATCTCTACAGTTTCGTTGTTCATTAATGATTAGCGTCAACTTTGTTTGCCCTGGAAGTTTTGGCTGAATAAACTTCCTCAATTATGATTTTGATACTGGACCAATATGAAGAGATTTATTTTGTAGTGTATCTAATTTCTATATTTCAAATTTGCGAGTTTTTTTGCAGCACATACAGAAATGCTATGTCGCATACTGTCATATCCAATATAGTAAATAGATATATCTATTGTTCTTTATTCGTATATAAGGAAATGAGTGGTTCTTTTACTTAAGAGCTCATATCCTAGAGAGACTGGAAACAATTTATGCTACTTTTTGTTTCCAAAAAACCTAACTGTTGCCTGTTTTGTCTATGCATCTGTCTTACTGATCTTTGCACGCAGCTGTCATATGAATATACTTGTCTCCAGTTTTATGCTGTTATAAAATAATTCATTACAATTAGAGGTATGGAACATAGATAATTTGCTGAAAACTCGGGTCACTGATACTCACAAAGGTGATATTAAGTTTAAAGTGTTCGATTGTTATTGTAAAAACTCTATCAACAAACCATTATATGTTTTACTCTTTCTGATCCTCCAAAGAAGTTTCTGATCAACAAACCCTTGGAGTTCTATCCATCTCAGAGGAAGACTTTCTTTAGTTATGTATTTAGCTTTTCCTGGCCCGGGAATATTCAATTTTCCATGTTTACATGAGACTAAGTTTGGCATGTCTTCTTTGTCATAATAGGTACAATAACTGAGCTTCAAGCTTTGTTTGAGCTATTGAGCTAAGCCATATCTATCCTGAATCTCTGTAATGCTTGAATTTCTATTATTTTTAAATGCTTGGATGTTGAAGTAGTGAAGTCATAGAAAGTTGAAGACTTTATGGTTTTTGTACAGAACTCTAGGAGTTTTTGGACTTAATTTGCTTTTAACATTTCAGGCTTTAAACTGAAGGACAATGCAAGGTTTGAGTTATGGCTGCATGCAGGCTTAGATACAGGAACATTGTCGTGGTGAACCATCCAAGCTCATGGGTCGTATGCACGATTGAGTATTATTCCACTACACTCTATGCTCTCTATTGTGTGTTTCTGTTTGCTTTACTGAACCAATAGCATCATAATTTGCGTTTGATTTAGTATGCAGGAAGATAATTCTAAAATTTTACTGTTTTACATTGTTCTGCTAAAAGAATAACCATGTAATATGTGTGTCTTTCATTTTTATTGATGTCTTAGTTTGTTTGTTTATTTTTTCATTGCAGGGTTACAAGTTGGAACACTCTTTGCTCTGTGCAATATCTGTGCCAATAAAATATTTGAGGTTAAGTTTTATAAACTTATTAGTGCATTAAGTTTATTTCTTTCTTTTTCATTAATTTTTCTGTTTCCATAATAGTACTAATATTGCAACGCAACATAGCGCTGATCATCACAACAACTCTTACATTTCTAAAGTTCATCGTGTAATTTTTAGTGTCATTTCTTTTCTCTGACAAGGGAGTTGAGAAGGGTATTGTACTATTTGTTAGCTTAGGCCAGTTAACTTGTAACCATTGTTTTCCTATACTTTTCTTTTTTGTAGTGTTTGTTCATAATTTGATATATCGATCGTCTACTTGCAGGTTTCATAGAAGATAGCTTCGGCGATTTCATGTACACCTGTAAGTCTTCGTTTTCTCTATTATTGCCGGAGACTGCTTTCTGGTTTTGTGTTTCTCTGTGTTTTCGAACTATTGGTTTGTTGAACATTACTCTATAAAGAGTTAAATGAGATCAGGATGTTTCTTTGTCATCTTGCTTCTCATTATTTTGCATTTGCTGACTGATATGGCCTTTTGATTTTCTTCAGGTGTATGAATGTTTCAGTCAAGAGGTATTGGAAATTGAAAAGGAGTACAATGAAAAAGGAGGTCTATTTATATGAAAAGAAATGAGATACCAAAAGCAATCCCCAGCTTTTCGACGACCGTTGTAATTCATCAACTCATGCATTAGATTATCAATGAATTCATGTAGTTATAAATGTTTGTCTTTTGTTTTTTTTTTACAACCACACTTTTTATATTTGTATTTGGGCAAGGACCCGGTCAACTAAAGATGAGGGTGTGTGGTTATGAATGTGTGATATGATAGATTTTACATAAATGTAGTGAATGAATTTTGTGAGCCTAGGATACAAGTTACTATCATTATTTAGTTTCTAATCATTATTTCAGCATTGAAATACTTGGATCATTCAATTTTCATCATTTTGTTTCCAACATGCAATTTTGAAGGACTCGGATGATTACGCTTATCAACATATCTAAAATTCTTGCATGTAGTTTTGTTGGTGTAATAACGATGATTATGCACTCTGCCCCTCCATATCCTTCTTTTCTCCTTTTATTTGTTGCCTTTCCTACCCCCCTTTTCCTTCCTAGAACTCTATCTAAAACTCTAATCCTACCTTTCATTCTTCCTCTCCTAGTTTTCCCCCAAATCGACCTCCGACCCCTCGGATGCTTGTGTCCTTTCAATAGCTTTGTATGTCTAAAACTCTCCTTGTTTTGGTCCCAACCTCCTTAGTGATATTGGTAGATCGCCGCTTGTTCTTTGAATTTCCTCCCTCCGCGACTTATCCGATGGTGTGACCTATCCGATGTAGTCCTCAGGTTTTCGTCTTTCCGATGTTCCCTTCCTGATGTTGCCGACTTGATGTGCGAAACAACGGGCTCCTTCCGTAGGTATCACAACAAAAAACTATATGAATTCGAGTGTCTATTTGGAGGTTTGTTGGTGACCAGATTGGCTCCTCAAAGGTACCCTGATTCTTCTTCTTTTTTTTGCATAAATGTGTTTGTTTTTCGTCAACATTTATTGATGGTTCTCTAGAGCTGTTCTACAAAGACTTGGCCCATTATATTAGTGTACGTATCTTGCTTCTGTAATTTTTGGGGTTTGCTACATGCAGGACCATTTTTCTCATGCAGGACCGGTTTTTTACCAAAATACCCCTGTTATTGTGAAGGCAAAAAAAGCTACTCAAAATGTAAGGGTACACTTGGGGGTATTATGGTAAAAAATCGGTCCTGCATATAGCATTTGGGTAATTTTTTGATGAAATTAATATCTGTGCATATTATCTTAAATAGGTTGGGGTTGAATTGAACTTTGCAAAGAAGAAAAGCCAGGATTATACTTCCAAATGTGTTACTGAAGCAAGAAAGGTGCTAGACAAAGTTGAAGCAGTTATTTCCGTGTTAAATAGTAGGTGGTAGAAAAACATTGGTTGATTTTGTAGGGAGCCAACTATTTAGTGAAATTAATTAGTTGATGCAATCTACTGCTGCAAATGGTTTGCTTTGGTGAAAATCCGCAACAGAGGAATCTATTCACATTTTAGGTGAATCTTATCCGTTTATAGCACCAAAGCCATTTTCCGCAATCTCCCATGGCATTTTTGTACTTTCCTTGTCGTTAACCTCTCCGGCTATTCCTGTACTTTGGGCTTCACCGCATTATTACACCTAAATGTCGGAGGCACCGGTGGCATTATTACACCAAGCTTGTTCCGGCTCGGGCAATTCACCTCCTCGGCATGACCTCTCCACGTCAAGCTTGGTGCAAAAACAGGACGATATCTGCAAAAGATGAAATCTCAGACTTAGAATTCATTTCTTGAAGATGTAAAATCCATAATAACTTCAACTATTTCAGTAGTTTTTTAAAGGTACTTGAATCTCTGCGTCTTTTGGTCTGAACTCGAGTTTCACGACATTTGGCACAGTCTAATACATTACCAAGCATTCATAAGACAGTCTCCCATACTATATAATTATGAACCAATTTCCCATAGAGTACAAGTGAATTTCGTATTAAGCACAAACAATTTAATACACAATTTCATAATATCTAATTCACAGGCAATTCTAACAAAAGTGTGAGTTTAAGTTTTATTTTTTTACTTCTATGAACAAACTACAAAATCCCAACTTTGAAAGTAATCCCATACCTCACTACTGAACAATCAAGCACCGAAGAATCACACAATTGCAATCAAACAGATTCTAACAATTGCAAAACTAACCTTCTAACCGTAAGAAGACAATACAATGTTTGATCGGGAGTCGGCCAGCTCCAAAATCGAATTCAAGTTTGGACACGTAATCTTTAGCGGGAAAAAGCTCAGGTGAAAGGAGGAGTTTTTCCAACAGTACATGTGAGAAAAGAAGTTTTCTTATGTGAGGATTGGGTTGGAGATGGAGGAAAAGAAAATTGAATGACAAAAATTATATTTGATGAGTCGTAATTGATGATTTGCAAGGGCTAATCAAAATATTACACGTGGACCCATTTTAAACTCCTAAAATTCAAACTCCTAATTAGAACCTCAATTTCTGAATTAAAAATAATAAATTTGATGATGAGCCCTGTTTGTACCCTAGTTTTAGCACATTTTAAGACTTGTTTTTGAGATCTTTTGGTATTAAATAGCTCATTGTACATTAGATTCGTAATTGCATGATTTTATGATAATGTACATGTTGTGGAGTATTTGGATGAAAATCATTGAATACCTTCTATGACTATGTTATAGATTTGATGATTTGATGCTCGGAACTAGAAGAATTGATCATAGAAGTGGCGAGAAGGCCCACTTTACTAAAGGTGGTAGAAGCTGCCCAGAAAAGTGTCGTTGTTCCCAGAAATGTGTCGCTGGAGCTTGAAGGAAGTGTCACTCTAGATGAAGAAAGTGTCGCTGCTGCCCAGAAACGTCACCATGTGCCCAAAAGCGTCACTAGTTGCCCAGAGGAAGTGTCGTTGAAGACAGCGACCTGAATTTTGAGGCTATAAATACCCCCTATCCCTTCTTTCTTGGAGCGAGCTCCCTAACATCCAAAACCCATTTCCCCTTTGTTCTTTATCTTTTCTTCCATTTTCTTATTCTAGATTTGATGTTTATGTAATGTTGTATTATAATGATTGTATTAGCTTAGTTTAATCTTGGGAGCATTTGAATTCACTTTCCCTCGAGACTTTAAGGTGTGTGTGCTTAAACTTTGGATTTTGATTATCATTTGATGAACTTGAATTCTTATGCATGAATATTGTTCAATCTTGCTTAATTTGTTATGGGCTTTGTGTTTTATATGCATGCCTCATAGTCACTAATTAGAGTAGATTAGTTCTTAAGGTTAAAGTAATATAGTTTTAGAGTAATTCTAGTGTAATTTGGAATGGTGATGGATTGTAGTGTAATGTTATCTCTAGTAGTGTAATGTTATCTCTAGTAGTTAGTTTAGTGACTATGGAAAGGGGTTAAGTGATGACAAACTCTCCCCTTGGTTATATGATTGTAGTTGAGGAATGCCATGATGAATATAAGTTGTTAGAATTGGAAATCTTATGAACTTGCATGATTAATCAATTATGTTTTTAGGTAAGGATCTAATGCTACCATTGGTCCCCCTAATATGTGATTGTATACTTGAGTTAAAGATTCCTTTTTGACGTATGATTGTTAGCAATAAATAGCTAGATCCGTGATCTTTTACTCCAATATCATAAAGTAGCAAGTATGAATTGAGATTTGTATGCTATCATCGTCTTAGTTCTTTATAGTTATCAAATGTCTTGTTTGTATGCTCTCGTTATCGCGGGTATGTGAGTAAGTTTGTCAATTCTCCATTCTTAACACCATTGTTGAGTTATCTAGATGCTATCGTCTAGGTGACTCGACAATGAGAGCTTTGAGAGGTGTTATCATCTTCTCTAGCTACAATTGAGAGAATAAGATGCTTTCATCCTTGACAAATAGTCGAAACTTCTTTGAAATAGCATTTGCCCGGTGATAAGTTGATAATTGGAAATTGAAGTCATTTGCCTCCCAAGGTCTCATAATATTAGTGTTTTACTCTTAGTTTAGTTAATGATAGTTACTTTCTTTCGTAGTGTATAAAACCAACTCAAAACCTCCCCTTGTTTACCGTGCTTTCTATATAATATATATGTATGTGTTTATAATCTTCGCTAAAACACTAAACAAACTCCTTCTCCTTGTGGTTCGATCCCTACTTCCCACTATCTACTCTATAGTAGTTAGAAGTTGTAGGTGAATATAAATGTGTTTTGATTGAGTGTGATTCCCATTTACGACGTGGGGAAAACGCTTGTCATTTGACATTAGAAAACTTACAAAGAATTAATGGTGATATGTCTAATCACGGACACCAAACGCATACCATTAGTCGTAATCACTTGTATTCACGTGTGAGATGATAAACTGATTTTCCTAGAGGAGCTAAAAAAAACAAACGCGGCTCTGAGGCGACGAAGTCAACTCCAAACAGAGAAAGTCAACTCCGGTGATTCCGGTCGAACGGCAACTTTTTCCGGTGATCGGTCTACACATTCCTGCTCGTCTCAACGTCGGCATCAAAGCCCAGTACCTATTTGCGGTCGAATCAGAACTTTTTTGCCGAGTCGAAAAACCTATCGGACGGCTACCTCTCGACCCAGGTTGGTTTGGAAGTTTTGATTTCTCCAGTTAAAGAATCTAATAGTTCAGTTAATTATATTTGAGGTGGAGTGTTAGCTCTTTGGGTTTGATTATTGTGAGCTTTACTGAGTGAATTTGTTTGGTTGAGCATGATTGATTGTCAAATTGGAGCTAGGGTTCTAACTGTTTAGTTGAGTTGAATGCTTTAAAACTTCATTTTGGTTCTGTTTGAGTATTAGAAAAGTGTGATAATGCTGCAGAATCTTCATCGGGTCTTAACTCATCCAGTCAAACTCAACAAATACATGTCTCAAACTCAAAAAAACCGATTAATTTTTATGTCAAACTTGCTCGTGGATACCTTCAGTGGAATAGGAAGGTTGAGGTAACTGCTCTAGGGACTACGGTACATACTGCGGTTGTTGTTGCAGAAATATTGAAGAGACGGAGATATGGTATAGAGGAGAGGGTCCTTATTTCAACGATTGAAAGCAGAGATAATCAGCAAAAAAAGGTTCGCAAGGCCAGAATTGGGATCTTCCTCAGGCAGGCTGCGACTACAGAATCTAAGGAGGAGAAAACAAGTCATAGCCATGGGTGCTCAGCTGGTCCAAGCCCACTAACAAAGAGCTCTGGTTGGGATTATGGAGTAAATTCGAGGGGAACAACAAGGAAAAAGAAGACACCGAGGCCGTCGAATAGAGAATCCAGGTCATCACAGTCGACAATACCGTCGGCAAGTAAAAATGGCAAGGAGACAATGGATTGGGATTCAAAGTCATCAAGTGTGAAAGCATGAGGTCCAATTGGCCGGGAGACCAAACGCCAACAACAAAAAGGTAGCACTTGGCGGAAGAACACACATTCTGTGGGGAAGAAGTATGAGTGGAGAAGAAAGCCAGATGCCATGCTGGACACTGATGATCACAAAGTAGAGAGCACTACACATCATCCTGAGTTGGTTTTCAAGGCCAAGAAAGCGAAAAAAAATCGAGCAAGAGGTCAAGAGTGGGAGTAGATGATTCTGCAATGAATATGGTCACAAAGCCATTGAGAAAGAAACGCAGAGTCGGCGACCTTAGCTTGGTAAACAAAAATGGGGCTTCTGGACAAGCTGACTTGAATGAGATAGGAAAGATGTGTGAAGGACATGAAGAGTCTAAGGGGATGGAAGTGGAGTATAACAAGAGGGAGACAGCTGCTGAAAAAATACTGAGGTTTCTGGAAGCTGAACCAAATCAGCTCCCGGAGGAGCCATGAGTCTCCTAGTGTAGAATTGTAGAGGCACAAAGAATGACCAACCGATTGGTAAAGCAAGTGAAGCCTAGCATCCTGTGCTTGTTAGAATCAAAAATTCAGTCAAATAAGCTGGAGGACTGGATGGAGAGCACATACTTTGTGAAGCTGAAGGTTGTGGAACCAGTTGGAAGGTCAGGTGGAATAGTGGTCTTTTGGAACAGTACAGTTGATTTGGAGTTCGTTCAGATTTCTAGTAATTTTATGTTTGCGTTCATCTGTGATGCTAGTCAAAATAAATGGTGTGTAGGTTTTATATATGGGGCTCCTGTAGTAGCAGATAGGGCTCTGGTTTGGAATCTGATTAGAGGGTTTTCCTTTACTTTTAGTTTGCCTTTAATTTTAGTATGTGATTTTAATCAAGTTCTTAGTCAGCAAGACAACAAAAGGAGGTGTTCCTATTCCAGGTGATCTGCATACAAAATTGCACTCATTGCTGGAAGAACAAGAACTGACGGAGGTTAGAAATACTGCACTTTGGTATACTTGGTCAAATAACAGGGATGCCCCGGATACAGCGTTGGAAAGGCTAGATAGAGCTTTTTGTAACAACAGGTGGAGGGAGCTCTTTCCTTCTGCAATGGTTAATAATTTTCCTATAGTGGGCTCTGATCATAGTCCCATTGTTGTGGAGCTGAAAGTGGAGAGACGGAGAAGACAAAAGAAACAAAGATTTGAGTCTTTTTGGGCAAAGGTGGAGCAAGCTGAGAGCATTATAAACAAGGTTTGGACTCAGCAGAAGAATGTTAATGGTAGAGTTATGTCAGCTAGTAGTATGGATGAAAGCCTTGTGATCGCTCTTAGGCACTTATCGAACTGGCATCAAAATGTTTATGGAAGTCTTGAGAGGAAAATTAAAGAGTTGACGGAGAAGGTAGGAAAACTTCAGTCTGGAACCCAAGGGCTTAGAGCACAGATTGAGACAAGGAGTCTTTCGCTAGAACTAGATGATCTGCTTCAGAAACAAGCTGAGTACTGGCAGCAAAGAGCTAAAGTTTCATGGATGCTGCAGGGAGAGAGAAATACATCCTTCTTTCATAAGTGGGCTACTAGAAGGAAAAGTACGAATATGATCCAGGGCATCAAAGATGACAATGGGTTATGGGAGACGGAGGAGGAGAAAATAATGGAGTTAATTACTGAGCATGTAAAGTCTACCTTTGTCACGCCAAGTTTTTATCCCCCGGCGATTGAAGGAGATGTTGGACTGCAGGATTTTTTACGGAGGAATGAAAGGAAGCTAGATGCAAACCAAGTGAGGACACTGTTAGCTGCATTTACTAAGCAAGACATATGGCTGGCTATAAAGGAGATGAAACCATGGGCTTCACCAGAGGAAGATGGTATTCCAGCTGGATTTTACAAGAGATATTGGAGTATTGTGGGAGAGGATGTCTCTCAAAATCTGCTTAAAATGTTGGATGGCGAAAGATTCCCTTCAGAGTGGAACAGAACACAGCTAATGATGATTCCCAAGAAGAAGATGCCTCAATGCCCTTCTGATTTCAGACCTATTGCATTATGCAATTTGAAATACAAGATAATGGCAAAGGTTCTTGCGAGAAGGCTAAAAAGTTGCATAGGAAGTCTGATCTCGGATAGTCAAAATGGTTTTGTGCCTGGCAGAAACATTACAGAAAATGTACTACTAGCTCATGAGATGGTGCATCACTTGACTCACAAAAAGCAAGGAAATGTGGGAATGGCAGCGATAAAACTAGACATGAGCAAGGCGTATGATAGAGTTTCTTGGGAGTTCTTGGAGAAAGCTTTGAGGTTCATGAATTTTCCTCGGAAATGGGTGGAACTCCTCATGTGGTTTGTGAAATCTGTCTCCTATCAAGTGGTAGTAAATGGAAAACTCTCCTCAAATTTTTCCCCGAACAAAGGACTGAGACAAGGTTGTCCTCTCTCCCCTTACTTGTTTATAATTGTTCAACAGTACATGTCTGCATGGCTAGAGCATAAAGTAACACAGAACGGACATTTGGGAATTCAGATATCAAGGGGGGACCTAGAGTCAGCCACCTAATGTATGCTGATGACTGTATCTTGTTTACTAAGGTCACATGTCAGGCAGTGGAGGATGTGGCCAAGACCCTTGATTTATATGCGAGGTTTTCAGGGCAAAGGCTGAATAATGATAAGTGCTCCATACTCTTCAGCCCTAACACTCCCCAGAATATGAGTCAATACATGATGTATTATCTCAACATCCACAACCAGGGATTAGGAGGAAAATATCTGGGATTGCCCATTGACTTCCAAGGAGAGAAACAAGTCATCTACAGAAGTCTGATTAACAGAGCCAAAGAGAAATATGGATCATGGAAGTCCAGATTCCTAAATCTGCCTGGAAGAATCACCTTAGCCAAGCACGTGCTCAGTGCACTCTATATACCCACTCAGTATCTATAAAATTCCCAAATGTGTTTTGGAGAAGCTAGATAAAATGACGGCTGCTTTCATTTGGAAAGGTGAGATGGAGGGGAGAACCGTGCATTGGAGGTCTTGGAAGTTTATCTCTAAATCCAAGAAAGAATGGGGTTTGGGTATGAGATCTGCCATGGGAATGAACAAGGCTCTGCTTGCGAAACATGCATGGAAAATGGTAAAAGAGGAGGATTCTCTGTTGGTCAGAGTGCTAAGGGCAAAGTATCTTAGGAATACAAACTTCAGGGAGGTGAAACCTAGGCCTCAGGACTCGTGGGGATGGAAGTCTATTCTTTGGGCTAAGGACCTGGTGGTAGATAACTTAGCCTGGAGAGTGAGAAATGGCAGAACAGTGAATTTAGCAGATCAATGGATTCCAACCATAAACAATCCCTTGCAACCAAGCAACCCTATAGTAGCACATGCTCATCTTAGGGTGGAGCATTTAATACAGGGAGATGGTAATTGGAGAACACCGTTAGTCAGGAGCATTTTTCCTCCAGAAACAGTACCCCATATCCTAGCCATGAAGGTGACAGTCAACCCCAACTGCAAGGATACTCCAATTTGGAGTTTAAACAGGGATGGCAGGTATACGGTGAAAAAAGGTTATCATGTAGCTATGGCTGAACAAGGGTGTTCAGATCTCAGAAGGAAACACATGTGGAATAGACTTTGGAATTTAAAGGTACCGTACAAGTTGTTGATTTTCTTGTGGAGAATGCTAGTGAAGGCCCTCCCAACTGGAGTGAATAGGATGAAAAGGAAGATCGCTGACCAGGCTTGGTGTGCGAGGTGTTGCTGTCAGGAAGAGGATGAGCTGCATCTATTCATCAACTGCAGATACTCTCAACAAGTGTGGAGGGAATCACCTCTGCGACAGAAAGTTACAGGTTTGGCCATAACAAATTTCAGTGTTTGGCTGCAGAATTGGTTGGAAATCTCAAAGGATGAGGAGGAAATCAGACTCCTTATCTTTAGAGCAAGTCCAACAACTAAGGGGGGAAAATTGCTAAAGTAGAGGTCCAAATTGGGGATCCTCTATATTTTTTTAGCCCAACTCCAACAGTTAAGCTATTTTAGCTATCTTGCATTTATTAACGCATTAAATAAAAAAGAAAAAAATTATTCCTAATCTGGTTATAAAGAAAACATGAAAATCCCGCCACCACTTCTGCCACATCTCAGCCGCCGCTCCGCCATGAGCAAAACCTACCTCAAAGGAGCTCCGCCCAAATCAACGGCTATGGTACTGCAGAAAAAACAAAATAAAAAGGGAGAAGCTGAGAAACAATAAAAAGCTGAGAAGATGAGAAACAATAAAAAGGGAGAAAAGAATTGGGCATAAAATTAAGAGCTCCCCAGGAGCTCCGGGAGACCACCCATTTTGAGTCACAGAGAAAAAGAAAGATCAGAAGATATTTTGCCTTAAATATTACAAGATCCAAAAACCGAGCTACGGCGGCGGCAGGGTTGGTGGCTACAGCGTCAGAGGGCTCGGTCCCGGTGGGCTTCCTTTCGGCGGAGTTGGTCTGGCGCAGCCGGTGTTGGCAGTGACCTCGGCGGCGGTAGACTCTGAAACGGCATCGACGGGTTTATTGGGTCTTTCTTGTAGCAATAAATATTTGGTAAAAAAATAGGAAAATTGATTAAGAATTTATGGTAGCATTAAATTATTGGGGATGAATTTGGAACTGCAAATTTAGCTATCCAAATACTCTCTCTCCTCCCATTCTCTATACTATAGTAGGTTATAGCATATCTGTTGGAGCTGAAAATGGTCCAAAATAGCTATAATATAGCAATTATTCCCTTTTACCATAGTTGTTGGACTTGCTCTTACCCTATGGGAGATTTGGGTGCAAAGAAACAAAAAGGCCATGGAAAACGTGGAGATTGATTCCGAAATCTGCTCCAAACTAGCTTCAGATAAGTCCAAGTTATATGGAGAGCAAGAGAAAGTATGTTCCAAACCTCAAGGAACTAAGGAGTTAGAAGTGCAGAATTTCACGGAGCTGAGGACGGATGATCAACAAATGCCACAGACATCTCAGATTACCTTGATTAAAGTTGATGGGTCGTTTCACAAGAAAATGTGGTTGGGCACAGCAACATGGAGTATCACAAGAATGAGTGACAGTTGTAGTGGATCAGATATCTTTGTTTGTTCCTCCCCTCTTCAAGCTGAGGCAGAAGCTTGTTGGAGGGCCATAAAAGCAGCAGCCAGAAGTACAACTCAGGGGCTTTGCTTGCTTACAGATTCAGCAGAACTAGTGGCGGCACTCAAAAATCCGGAGTTTGCGCCATGGGAGATTAAGAACATCTCGGAAAGTATCGTGGCTTTTCTTAGAAGTTCATTCTCCTTCTTTAGCATTAATAAAGTCAGTCGTAATGTACTAAGTTGTGAGCATAATGTTGCTCTAGGATTAGGTCGTACTATATGTAATAGTTTTCTTTTCCAGTAATTATTGAAAGCTTTATTTCAAAAAAAAACTTGTATTCACGTGAAACTGCTGTCGACGAGTATTGCAGTTACGAAGACATAATTAATGACTGGCGGCGATCGAACTCACATGTTATTTTTTTTTTTTGCGAATTCTAGAGAAGTGTGCTAATTGGGGAGAAAATGATGATTTTTTAGGTTGATTTTGTGTGTCCATGTAGTTTGACAACAATTTTGCTATTGCATCAAAAATGAAATAAGTATTTAAATTCCAAACAAGATTTGAAGAAGAAAATTAAATTGTTTTGTGACAAAATTCATGTTTATATATGAAAAATATTAAAACATCATTTTAATATTTAAGGTCTTAAACGATGTAGAAATCCTTATTCGTCATGTAAAGTGTGAAATGCAAACAAAATTGTGAAACACACAAACAAAGCTGTGAAACATATGAACTATCATTGGTCCTAAGACTTTGTAAATATATAATATTTGAAGGTCATGCTGTCAAAAATGGTGTGCAAAATTTTGAATTCTAAATTAAAAAAAGTGATTGGTCGTAGGGGTGGGCAAAAAAAACCGAAATCCGAAAACCGAACCGAAACCAAATGACCCGAAACCAAATAAGCCGAATTCGAATTCAATAAATGGGTTACGGGTATCCGAATTCTAAAAAACCGAATTACAAACATGGGTTTTGGTTCGGGTTTGGGTATTGAAACTCAACCCGAAAACCAACCCGAAAACCGAATTCATAAATTAATATATAATAAAATAATTAATATACTACATATAATAATAGTAAAACTTGAAGTTAACCTTATTTCTAACTGTTATGGAGTTTGGAGTCCAGATTGGCAGATTGATAGTAATCTTCTAAATTGGTTAACAGAATATTGAATTTGTATTTCAACTAAACTCTCCCTCTTTTCTTATCTACGTTCTTCAGACTTAAATATCCAAAGTTTGAAGATTTGATTTAATTTATCGTGATATTTGTATGAATGTTTTAAGCATATCTATGTTTTAGTTGAATAATTTTGATTGAGATTTTTTAGAAATTTTAGATTGTCCAAAATCTTGAAGTTGTAAATTGGGTTGTCCGGGTTCAAACCGAAACAAACCGAAACCCAAATAACCCGAATCCGAATTCGGAATTCGGGTTTATAGCTAATATGGTTCGGGTTTGGGTTTGAGATTTTTGAGGGTCAACCCGAACAACCCGAACTGAACAACCCGAAAACCGAATAACCCGACCCGATGCCCACCCCTAATTGGTCGTGCGCAAAATGAGCGTACATAGTATAATTATTGAAACTCCCTCAAGTTGCATTGCAAATTGTTTGAAACTCCCTCAAGTTGCATTGCAAATTGCTTGCTTAAAAGAGTTAATTAATTATTACCTTGTGTAATTTATTCAACAAAGGCAAAAATGTTTGTTAAAAGGTAACCATTGTTGTAAAAATACGAGAATAAATAAAACGACACAAGGATTTACGTGGTTCGATCAATGATCTACGTCCACGGCCGGAGAAAACCGGAATTCACTAATCTCTTTGGAGGAATGATTACAATAGTACAAACACTCTTTATATGGAAACTTTTAGTAAAGTAACCAAGGCTTTCTATGCTATAAAAGGTAGAGAAAAGAGATGATGAATTCTATGCTTTAGAAAGGCTTAGAATGGGGTGTGTTCTTCATCCCAAAACTCTAACCTATTTATAGGAAATTTGTACCACAAATTTCCACATTATCAAGCTTTAAAAGTCATCTTTTGAGAGCTAGATCAAACCTTCAAAGTCATCATTTGGGAGCTACAATATAGCCCTAATTTTATGACTTTGGTAATTTCTTATTTTCACATTTAGGTGAATAAGATTTTTATCTTTTCACATATGAGCATTTCACATTTATGCCATTATTCATAACACTCCCCCTTGGAATGCTCCATATGTGCTCATAGAAAGTCTTACCGAGAATATCCAGTCACGTATAGCTCCCCCTCATTTTGACATGGTTTTATAAACTCTGTAGCTTGCGCATCCCAATGTCGTGAATATGTTTTCTGAATACTGAAGTGGGGAGAGCCTTTGTGAATAGATCTGCTGAGTTATCACAGGACCGAACATACTGGATGTTGATAATATTTTTCTTTTCCAGCTCCTGAGTAAATGAAAAGAATTTCGGAGGAATATGCTTTGTCCTGTCATTCTTGATGTACCCTTCCTTCATTTGATTTACACATGCAGAATTGTCTTCAAAAAGTGTAATGGGATCATCAATTGGTGGGAGACCACTTGTGGTTCTGATATGTTTTGTTATGGATTTCAACCATACACACTCCCGACTTGCTTCATGCAACGCAATAACCTCAGCATGGTTTGACGATGTAGTTACGAGTGTTTGTTTCTGAGAACGCCAAGAAATCGCAGTTCCTCCGCAGGTAAATACATATCCAGTTTGAGATCTACCTTTGTGTGGATCTGACAAATATCCAGCATCTGCATAGCCGATCAGAACAGGCTTTGCATCATTAGGGTAAAATAATCCCAAATCAATTGTTCCTTGAAGGTAACGGAAGACATGTTTGATTCCGTTCCAATGTCTCTTTGTAGGAGATGAGCTGAACCTTGCTAATAAATTTACAGCAAAAGCTATATCAGGTCGAGTACAATTAGCAAGATACATAAGGGCACCGATTGCACTGAAATATGGTACTTCTGGACCAAGAATATCTTCATCTTCCTCACAAGGACGAAATGGATCCTTTTTCACATCAAGGGATCTAACAACCATTGGGATGCTTAATGGATTTGCTTTATCCATATTAAATCTCTTTAATATCCTTTTCGTATAATTTGACTGATGCACAAGTATCCCAGTTTGCAAGTGCTCAATTTGCAAACCTAAACAATATTTTGTTTTCCCAAGGTCTTTCATCTCAAACTCTTTCTTTAAGTAAGAAATTACTTCAAGAATTTCTTTACTTGTCCCCATGATATTTAGATCATCAACATAGACGGCGATAATCACACATCCGGAGGTTGTTTTCTTAATGAAAACACAAGGACAAAGAGGATTATTGGTATATCCCTTTTGTACCAAATATTCGCTTAGTCGATTATACCACATGCGTCCGGATTGCTTTAACCCATATAGAGATCTTTGTAATTTGATTGAGTACATTTCTCTGGGATTTGAACTTGATGCTTCAGGCATTTTAAATCCTTCAGGGATCCTCATATAGATATCAGTATCTAGTGATCCATACAAGTATGCAGTGACAACATCCATCATATGCATATTAAGTTTCTCATGAACTGCAAGACTGATTAGATATCTAAACGTAATTCCATCCATAACAGGAGAATAAGTTTCCTCAAAATCAATTCCAGGTCTTTGAGAAAAACCTTGAGCAACAAGCCGAGCCTTGTATCTCACAATCTCATTCTTCTCATTTCTTTTTCGTACAAATACCCATTTGTACCCGACAGGTTTCACATCTTCTGGTGTGAGTACTATAGGTCCAAATACATCTCGTTTGTTAAGCGAACTTAATTCAGTATCAATAGCCTTTTTCCATTCAGTCCAATCATGTCTATTCTTACACTCGGTAACAGAACGAGGTTCAGGATCACCATTATTTTCATTAATGACATCACATGCCAAACTATAAGAGAATGCATCATTGATGTCTTTATTTCGGTCCCACCTTATGCCTGTACTAGCATAGTTAATTGAAATTTCTTGATTTTCCTCGTTTGGTATTTCTTAAGGAATACGTTCCTCCATTATGGGGTCATCTTGTTTTTCTGCTCCTTTTCTTTTCCGAGGATTCTTATCTTTGGAACCGATTGGTCTTCCACGCTTCAGGCGTGTTGTCATTTCATGAGTGACTTTGTTTT
The DNA here is from genome assembly GCA_963678965.1 of Cruciata laevipes. NCBI lineage: Eukaryota > Viridiplantae > Streptophyta > Magnoliopsida > Gentianales > Rubiaceae > Cruciata > Cruciata laevipes. Next base: position 16,318,124 of record OY787641.1, read on the forward strand.
CAACTTGTCCTTTTGGGACTTCGATTTGAGCAGGAGCATTCTCAGCTGGTATATAAGATTTAATCACTCTTTTTGTGTCTGTAAATGCATCGGGAATTTGATTTGCCAAATCTTGCAAATGCAAAATTCTTTGGACTTTCCTTTCACAATCTTTTGTGTATGGATCAAGATGCAATAATGTGGGTACAGACCATGCAAGTTCTTTTTCCAGCTGTTTTCTTTCTCCCCCTAGTGCTGGAAATTTCTCTTCATCAAAGTGGCAATCAGCAAAACGAGCTGTGCATACATTTCCAGTTGTAGGTTCAAGGTACCTTATGATTGACGGGCTTTCAAACCCTACATAAATGCCAAGACTTCTCTGTGGCCCCATCTTTGTTCTTTGAGGTGGTGCAATAGGCACATAAACAGCGCAACTAAAAATTCTTAGATGGGATATACTTGGCTCTTTGCCAAATGCAAGTTGCAGTGGGGAGTATTTATGATATGCACTTGGTCTGATGCGAATTAATGCCGCAGCATGTAATATTGCATGACCCCATACTGAAGTAGGTAGCATTGTTCTCATTATTAATGGTCTAGCGATAAGCTGGAGGCGCTTGATCAGTGATTCAGCAAGACCATTTTGCGTATGTACATGAGCCACAGGATGCTCAACAGTAATCCCAACAGACATACAATAATCATCAAATGTTTGGGATGTAAATTCACCGGCATTGTCAAGTCTGATTTTCTTGATTGTATGGTCAGGAAATTGAGCTCGCAATTTTATTATCTCAGCGAGTAATTTGGCAAATGCCATGTTACGAGTTGATAACAGACATACATGTGACCATTTGCTAGAGGCATCTATCAATACCATGAAGTATCGAAATGGTCCACATGGTGGATGGATTGGTCCACATATATCACCTTGAATGCGTTCAAGAAACATAGGTGATTCTGTTTCAACTTTTCTCGGTGAAGGTCTTATGATTAATTTTCCGAGAGAACATGCCTTACATTGGAAAATATTTCCTTGAGGGATCTTCTGGTCCTTCAATGAATGCCCATGTGTTGCTCCAATAATTCTTCGCATCATAATTGAACCAGGATGACCTAGTCGATCATGCCATATGTTAAATATTGAAGGTTTCATAACTACCGCATTTGATTCAACTGGATTTATATGCGTGTAATGCAATCCAGTAGGGAGCATTGGTAGTTTTTCAAGTATGTATTTCTTTCCAGATCTAGAAACTATAAGAATCATATATTTCATGGCACCTTCAGTTAAAGACTGGGTATCAAAACCATGAGAATATATATCATTAAAACTTAATAAGTTTCTTTTAGATCTTGGCGAAAATAAAGCATTGTTTATTCTAAACAATGTCCCATTCGGCAATGTAAAACTTGCCTTGCCAATTCCTTCAATCAGATCTACAGGACCTGAGATTGTATTCACAATTGACTTTACTTGTCTCAATTCTGAGAAAAACCTTTTATCCTTCAATATAGTGTGCGTAGTTCCACAATCAAGAATGCACATATCTTCAATTTTGATCCTTTGGTTGGCTTCATGATTATCTTTATCCATTTTTGAATTTCTAAATAAATAACACAAAACAAATTTTGATAAGAAATATTTATTTAGGCACTCGTAAGCTTTTAATCATACAAAATGTTACATAGGAAAAACAAACATACTTTTGGCAATCGAAAGAAAAAAAACACACAATTCATTACATAAGAAAAAAAAAGATGTCGAACCATCAAGCTTCATTCCCATTTTTTTCAGTTTCCAATATTCACTTGTTCAGAGAAATCACCAACAGTGTCCATGAAATCATCATTGAAGTCAGATGCTTCGAGATGAGTGGATTCATCCTTAAGGCTTTGGTCAATAAAGTTGACCTCTTTGCCCTTTTCTTTCAGGGAATCCTTGTAAAGCTTGCACAAGTGCGCTGGGGTCCGACAAACCCTCGACCAGTGTCCTTTACTTCCACATCTGAAACAAGTGTTTCCAGAACCCTTTGAGGATTCAACTTCCTTTCCCTTTTTATGGGTACCTTCAGGGTTCACCCCATGTTGCTGGTTCTTGTGGTTGAACTTATATGGCGAGTTATAGCCACCTCGACCATGTCCACGTCCACGACCACGACCTCTGCCTCGACCCTGAAAATAATTCTTTCGTCCAGGTTCATCGAGACTAACAACGTTTGCTTCAGGAAACGCTTTAGTTCCAGTCGGGCGAGATTGGTGATTCTTTATCAGCAACTCATTATTCTGCTCCGCAATGAGGAGAAGGGAACTCAATTCAGAATATGTTTTAAAATTTTGCATGCGATATTGTTGCTGCAAGGTGACATTTGATGCATGGAAAGTAGACAAAGTCTTTTCCAACATATCACTCTGAGATATTGGGAATTCACAAAATTTCAATCGGGTCACAAGCTTGAACAATGCTGAATTGTAGTCAGCAACTGAGCTGTAGTCTTGGAACCGTAAAGTGTTCCATTCATTGCGTAGACCAGGAAGCATTACTTTCTTTTGATGACCATATCGATCATTCAAAGCTTCCCACAATGCTCTTGGATCTTCCACAGTGAGATATTCATCTTTCAGGCTCTCACTAAGGTGCCGACGCATAAAGATCAAGGATTTTGCCTTATCTACGTCTGATGATTCATTTGCCTCATTAAGTGTCTCAGTGAGATTCATTGATCGCAAATGCACCTTAATGTCGAGTGACCAAGGCATAAAATTATCTCCATTGATACTGAGAGCATTGAACTCAAGCTTGACAAGATTCGACATGGTGGTAACTAACATGGAAAAAATAAATATTTCATTAGAATTGTTTCAACTTGTAACCTACATAAATTGCAACAAACAAGAGGACATACAAGAATGCGAGCATAATTGAAATAGATTCAAATTCTGCTTGCGGAACATCGTTGATGACAATAGCAATATGCATTGCACTAATTACCATGGCACAAAAAACCAACACCATTTCGGCGACCATTTTGTCGAAAATCTTAGAGTATGAATGATATGAAGTAGAAGAGAAAATATGAATTTGAAGTATGGGATGAGTGCGAAATTTATAGTGTAAAATGTTGCCGTTTATAGCCGTTTATAGCCGTTTACAGCCGTTACATTTTCTGCTGAAAATATAGCCGTTTTAAACTTTTTTAATTTTTTTTTAATATTTTAAAATCATATAAGTTAAATGACAGATTATATTATTAATGTCATCAAAATAGATAAACATAGCAAATATATTTTAATCACATAAATATCAACATAAAGTATTTAAGAACTTATTAGAAGTTAATCACATCACATTTTTCTTAGGGCGGTACTCCGCACTTTAAGTAAAATATGATGTTATGTAATAAAGTTATAATTAGTATATATCACATCACATTACTATAAGGAGGTACTCCTCCTGTGTATAGTAATATGCTGTTATTTTTAACAAAGAACTCAATAAAAGGTTTAGAGGAATTTTGCCATACCTGTGTTTTTGAACTTACTTAGTGGAGAGTGATCGTGCTGATAACGTGTTGTAAAAATACGAGAATAAATAAAACGACACAAGGATTTACGTGGTTCGATCAATGATCTACGTCCACGGCCGGAGAAAACCGGAATTCACTAATCTCTTTGGAGGAATGATTACAATAGTACAAACACTCTTTATATGGAAACTTTTAGTAAAGTAACCAAGGCTTTCTATGCTATAAAAGGTAGAGAAAAGAGATGATGAATTCTATGCTTTAGAAAGGCTTAGAATGGGGTGTGTTCTTCATCCCAAAACTCTAACCTATTTATAGGAAATTTGTACCACAAATTTCCACATTATCAAGCTTTAAAAGTCATCTTTTGAGAGCTAGATCAAACCTTCAAAGTCATCATTTGGGAGCTACAATATAGCCCTAATTTTATGACTTTGGTAATTTCTTATTTTCACATTTAGGTGAATAAGATTTTTATCTTTTCACATATGAGCATTTCACATTTATGCCATTATTCATAACAACCATCAAGTTTGTATTCTTCTATCTAGTCTAGGTTTGGACTTGGGGTAGATATTCAATGTTTCCTCATTCATAAATAAATCTTGAAAAATCTCATTCCTTAATAGACATCATTATAATTTGTCTTGTGTATCTTGTGTTTCTGATAATGTTTCTGCTTTACTTGCTTTTAGGCCCTGAGAAAAATACAAACAAATCAGTACTGGGTTAGATAGAGTGTTAGGTTCATGTATCCTAATCTGGGTTAGATAGAGTGTTGGGTTAGATTGTCCTAATTAGGAAAAAATGTATATAAGAATTTTTGTAACTTTAACGTCCCCGAATATATCATGATATTCAAAATATACGGTAAAGAACAGAAAAATATGATAGGCGCAACAATTAAATTCATGCACGCACGTACAAAATGACCCAAAATATATAAGAGAGAGTCTTGGGTGAGACCGGCCTATCATAAGTTTATGGTAGGACGAATAATAATTCATGTGTTTCACAACTTTGTTTTTGTGTTTAACACTTTTGTTTGCATTTCAAAATTTTTTAGTTCAATTACATATGAACACAGCTTATTGCAAACAAAACTGTGAAACACAAAAACAAAGCTGTGAAACACATGAACTATCATTGGTCCTACCATAACAGTCTCACCCAAAACTTTGTAAATATATAATATTCGAAGGTCATGCTGTCAAAAATGGTGTGCAAAATTTTGTATTCTAAATAAAAAAAAAAGTGATTGGTCGTGCGCAAAACGAGCGTACATAGTATAATTATATTATAATTTGCACAAAAGAATAACAAATTGACTTTAAAGTAATGTACATCACAAGACAATTGTTATTCTTATTTTATAAAATAAAATAAAACTAAAATAACTTTTAATTCAAACATGCTTTTTTCACTAAACCAAAACATATAAAGTAGTTCAATTTTTTTAAAGCATTCCATTCTCATACCTAATTCAATAAAAGTTAAAGATAACTTAACACCAATAGTAGTTCAATTTATCCGCACACAACGGGTAATTATTTTTATTACAATAGTCTTGAAAGATTAACTGATCAACAAAGTTTTGAAATATTGGTGAAAATTTTGAAAAATATGAAACTTCTTCTTTAAGATTTCTAACACATAGAGAAGAATCAAGCGATGAGTTAAGCATAGAAAAACACCAAAATTAATCTCAACTAATACTGCTATTTCAAGAAAGAAGTAACAATTCCAAGCAACACTAAACACATTGTTAAGCACTTAAGCAACACTAAAACCAGCCATGGACTTTCAAATGTTTCACAAGACCCAAGCAAGCACAAAAAAAAAAAAAAAAAAAAAAAAAAAAAAAAAAAAAACACAAACACAAACACTTTGCATTAATTCATAAATCACCTTCTCACTAGTTGTTTCCTTCTCCAAATTGAAAAAAAAACACATGGGCTGGAGATAGAATCATAACAAAAGACAGATTATTGAGTAATGAGTCAAAAAACTACATATAAGTACAGCTCATGTAAATTACCACAGTTACCAATAGTATAATGTGAAGAAATGAACCAAAAGATGGTCCCAATGGCATATTTTGAAGAATCAAGAAATGAACTAAAAATGTTAAGGGGGACTTTCCATGCTCTTATATAAGCCTAATTATTTGGATTACCAATTCATTCTACTACTGATCGACGATGGGTTCTACTAATATTGACGGCTTTGCCACCCTTTTGGTACTATTATTTTGTATGCTGGTTTGCAGTGGTGGAGCCACGTTGTAACCCAGGGTGCACGTGCACCCCGGGATTTATAAATTTATATTTATAATTATTTTTTATATTTAATTAGTTTAAAAATATATATATTATGCACCTTAGATATTTTCTTCTAAATTCTAATTTGTAAAACTTCTATTCAGATTTGCTCATTTGTGCCCTTTTTATTTCGCATGACTGATTTCTGCCACCCAGCGTTGGGAAATGTTGGAAATTTATCTCTGAAACACATTAAAGATGTAGTATAAACCTTGATTTATTTATTTTAAAAAAATTATAGTCTTTATGTTTCGGATTTTTCATATTCGTTTGATTGACACAAAAATGATGCTCGTTTGACTTTAAAAAATTTGCACGGACTTGTTTGAGGTGCACCTCAGTTTTGATTTTCTGGCTCCACCTCTGCTGGTTTGGGCATTGTTTTACGTAGTTCAGCACTTCAGGCAGAAGTTTTCTAGAGCCAATGGAGTCAGCGTCAACAATATTCTGCCTTGAAAGATCATGCTTCTGCCTTGAAAGATCATAGTACTTAGTATTTCTTCTTTCTGTTTTATTTTATTTTCCAGACACGTGTTGTGTGCTGGCTGGCTGGCTAGACTTTTTTCTGTATTTTATGAACGCTATAAAAGTTAAGGCTGATCACGGTACGGTTAACCTTCCCGTTTTTAGAAATATACTAAACGCTCAACTATTCAACGGTTCGGTTAACCTTTAAAATTGACAAATAATATCTGATAACCTTTGTCTCGGTTAATTAGAAATTCGGTTAGGTTAACCAATAATTTTGATAATTCATTAATTATAAAATATTTTGAGACACAGTTTAGCATACTACAAAAGCTAACTATATATATACATATGTATATATATATATTTCCCCATATGCCAAGAGTTACACAAAAGTTACCTCCAAATGAAATACAAAAGCTGGCTATATATATATATATATATATATTTACTCATACACCAAGAGGCAAGAGGAATACAAAAGCTAGCAAAATATAAATAAATAATTGCAAAATAATCCCCGGTTAGTCGGTTAACTATTCGTGTTGAATATTGAAAACCTTAACCTTAACCGAAAGATCGGTTGGTCAAAAAGTGATAACCTTAACCTAACCCTACAGTTCGGTTAACCTTAAAATTGGTACGGTTCCGATCGGTTAACTAGTAAGTTTCGGTTATCCGGTTAGTTTTGCTCAGCCCTAGACTCCTCTTGTCAGTACTGATTTGGGTAATCAATTGAACGCAGTATTTTCCCCTCTTCCTTCATTTTAATCTGCCTTTCCATCTTCAAATTTCAATCGGGTTTTCATGGTATCAGAGCGCATCCGCTGCGGCTATTGATCAGATATTGCAAATCGGTGTAATTTTATCTTCGTTTTGACACCCCATTTCCATGGAATCAGTAGCCTCAATCCGGCAGGAGGAGAATCCTTTCCGACGCCAATAATTCCTTTTATGTCTAGGTTTTGGTTCTGAACATATTCATATTTTTGCTGATTTTGGATAATATGAACCATGTTTATACTGATGAATTAATGAGGGCAAACTGTGTTCTCTCTATTCAACTTATCCAGAGCACGCGGGGGATGCTGTTCTTGTTCCCAATCATGCCACTAAGAGTTTAGAACATCATAATTCTCGTTGGGTCTGCGGCTTATGGTGGAGGTGAATCATGAAGTTCCTCGGAAGGCCCCAGGAATCGGATATTTGAAGAATTCACACACCCGAGAAGGTTTAGAAAAAAAAGATTTTGGAGCGAATTATTTTGAATTGGTGACGGACTGATAATTCTGCCTTCTTTACTGGTAATATGTGAATACAGGCTTTTTGGTGTCCATCTGCACTATACCTTGTTATGATATTTAGATAATCTTTGATATGATGCCAATGTTCCAGTACTACTTAGTGTAAACAGTTAATGATGAAGTGTCTTTTGCATATATGATTGTTGAAGGCAAGCTGTCTTGTATTATTCTGAATGAATTACAGGCTTGGATTTCCAGTGATGATAATTAAGTTGATGTTATGGATACTTGGAACGTTTTACTTTTACATCTTACTATATTTGATGATTGCATGTTTGTAGGGATTGATGGTGGTCTTGAAATCCCCCACGGTGACAAGAGGTTTGCTGGATTCAGTAAGGAGAGTAAGAGTCGAGTCTGGATTCTGAGGTTCACTGCAACTACATCTATGGTGGCCATGTTGCAGGTTACATTGAGTCTGTTTTTATACTTTCCAGTTTTCATTATTGTTGCTGATCTTGCTTTTATGAAGCTATTGTATTTTCAGACTCTAGCTATTTGTATTTGTATGAGCCAGAGGTGCTCCGTTCCCATTTTAGTGCGTACATCAAGAAGGGGATTGATGAAGAACTGTACAAGAAGATTCATGTGGCTATCCGAGCTGATCTCACTCCCAAGATATCTAAGAAGTAGCCTCGTAAGAAGCACCAGAGGTTAGTGGTCCTTGTAACTCCCCTTTGATATGCAACATTTTAATCTTATATCATGCACAATTCAGTGCTACTTAGGTTCCATCTGTTTGAATCAAGTTGTGAAAATGCTTCAGCAAAGATTAGTATTTCTGTAAGTTTTAAATTCTTATTAATATTTTTTTTTACCAGTAGGTTAATATTTAGTGCAGCCAATCTTATTAGTGGCAAAGATTTTTTTTAAAAAATTCTTAAAAAAATTCAACTTTTTGGGATTTTTTTATCAATGATCTCATTGTGCTGCATACTGTAGCTATATTTACATATGAACTCAGTTTCCTCTTCACATTACTTTCCTCTCTATTAAAACATCCCTAAATCAATGGTCACTTTATTCGGCAGCGTCCACGAGAACATGGCCGACAGCAGAGGCAGCACCCGAAACATGCTCTTGTCCAATTTTGGGAGCATGTTCAGCGTAGTCGAGCAGCAAGTTAAGGAAGAACCATGGGACGAGGAGGCTCAGGACTTTCCAGACAATGAATCATCGGATTCTGGAAATGAGTCCGATGATAATTTAAGGAGCCAACTTCTATCCCGCCAAGGTACTGGTGATAAGGATGCAACTGAACAGGTTGGTAGCCTGGGAATTGGTGGAGGTTGGCAGCTAGCGTACAGGAAAGATGAGAGAGCTGGAGGAGGGCTTAAGAAAATATACTTGTGCCAGGAGGGTGCAGGCCCTGGATCCCGCCGTGGCTCGATTCTGTCACTGTCAGGTAATGTGGACCCTGCTGTGGAGGGTGAGATTATACATGCTGCTGCTCTTGTGAGCTGGTCTGTTCTTTGCTTGGACGACGTTAAGGGTCTGAACTCTATCTGAGTTTGAGAGATCTATGCGCACCAGGTGTTAAACAGGCCCTGTTTGTGGGAATTGGAATTCAAATACTTCAGCAGGTATACTCACGTGTCTCCATAAGCTTAGACTCTTGATTTGTTATAAGATGCTGGATAGGTTTATTTGGATAGTCCTTGTGATTTCATTATACTACTCAGTCCTGAATGCTGGCAACTAGTTTTGACATTGAAATCGTCCAAAAGTAGTTTTTTTGATGAATGATTTCTTTAAAAGCTTTTAACTCTTGATGTGCTATGTATTGCTGAATAGGCTTTTTTGAACAGTGCTGGCAACTAGCTTTGACATGGGATCTTTGAAATTTAGTGTTCTTCATGAATGATTTCTCCAAAACCCAATCTCTTAATTCGCTATACAATGGTAGATATGCTTTATGATTATTCCTTTTCATTTCTATGACTACTCAGTCCTCAATGCTGACAATTAGTTTTGACTCAGGGATTGTCCAAAGCTAGTTTTTTATGAATGGTTTCTCCCGAAGCTTGATTTCCTATCAAATGGCAGATATAATTTATGAATATTTCTTTAATGGTTTCTCAATAGCTTATGCTCTTGATTTTCTATTTAAATTGAAGATATGTTGTAATGATTGTTCCTTGTGACATCAACTTCTTAGCCCCCAATGCTGACACAGTCTATCATTTGTTTTTGCCTCTGCAGTTTTCAGGTATTAATGGAGTATTATACTACACTCCTCAAATTCTTCAGAAAGCAGGTGTAGGAGTTCTTTTAGCAAACCTTGGCCTCAAATCTGAATCAGCACCTCTGCTTATCAGTGGTCTTACAACCTTGCTCATGCTTCCAAGCATAGATCTTGCTATGAGACTAGTGGATGTTGCAGGCAGAAGGTACACTATCTTTTCTGTGGTCTAGATCTATCAATATTTCATCTGTTTTATGTATCAAATATTTGTTGTTACGATAAGAATGAAAAATCCCTTTCCATAGCTTCAGTTCGTTTTCCTCAAGTTTAGGTCCCGTCATTATTATAAGGCATGATCATGATCACAATCGCTTTCTATAAGGCATGTCTCACATTGTTATCATTTTTGGAGAACAAACTTGGAATAGCCCAATAGGGAATTTTCTGTAATTTGAGCACATGATTACCGGGAGTAGCTTTAGCTTTTTGATGGAACTGTAATGTAACTTTAGTACCATTCTTCATTTTTTTTCACCAGTTAGGGTACAAATTTAAATTCTATTCAGTTAAGGCATGATCATGATCACAATCACAATCAAAACCTGTCTCACTTCCTTTTTTTTTTTTTCCCTAAAAGAGTACAAAATTGGTAGGAGTAAGTTCAGCTATGATTGAACTTTCATCTGACTTGTGTATTTTCATTCCTCAGGACGCTTCTTCTGACTACACTACCCGTTCTTGTGGCATCTCTGGTCATACTAGTTATCGGAGAGACCTGTTCCTTGAGTGAAACTCTTCATGCTGTTATTTCCACCGTGAGCGTTGTTGTGTACTTCTGCTTCTTTGTCATGGGATTTGGGCCCATTCCCAACATCCTCTGTGCTGAGATCTTCCCCACCAGGGTCCGTGGGCTCTGCATAGCGATCTGTGCAATGATCTTTTGGCTCTGTGACATCATCGTCACGTATTCACTTCCTGCATTGCTGGCCTCCATCAACCTCCGGGGAGTTTTCGGCATCTACGCCATTGTATGCACGATTGCATGGTTCTTCGTGTTCTTCAAGGTTCCTGAGACTAAGGGAATGCCCCTTGAAGTCATCACTGAGTTTTTTGCTGTTGGCGCAAGGCAGCAAGCTGCAGCGGTTGAGCACTAGAGAGCATCTGAAGCATTTTCTTTCTGGATTGGTGCCTTTCTGGATATTCCAGAGCAACAGAAGTGGGGTAGATAAAGGCAGGAGGGGGCAGATAGATTAAGAAAGCTTGTGTCTTCAACTTTCTATGTGTAGTTTTTTTACTTTGAGAGAATTTTTCATAGACCCCCTAACGTTTGCTCAAGTTCCACTTTGGCCCTCTATCGAATGTTGCTCTCTATTTGGCCCCCCAACCATCCGTTTTTCCATCATTTTGACCTCCTAGCCTTAACCTTGGTGTTAAATCGTTTTTCCGTTAATTCCTCTAGGGGTAGCCTCGTCTTTTCAATGAATACTTTAAGAGAATTTTATAGAGGCCCTTAACGTTTTTCAAAGTATCGGTTTGACCCCCTATCGAATTTTAGTGTCAAAATGGCCCCCTAACTTTTAGGTTTTGCTTCATAGCGGCCCCCTGAGGCTAACTTGGTCATTAACTTTTAAAAAGCGTTAAATATTAGGGGTATAATAGTAATTTCATGTTCATTTAAATTGAAAAATATGTTTGGGGTTGGGTTTGACAAAGTTCCTACCACTATGCCAATCGCTCAACTATTTAACGGTTCGGTTAATATTTTCCATTAACGGTTAAAAATCTGCAAAATATTTAACGGTTGGGTTTAATCTTTAATATGTGGCCCATTCTCTCAACATTCCCACCGCCCATCCCCATCTGCGGAGGGTTCATTCCATCAACTCCAAAGTCAAACCGAACCATGGAGATTACTAAAGTGTTTAATCCTGGTATTTGGTTTACATTTATTTCTGTAACATTATATTTTATTGCAATATTGGCTGTGCTTTTAGGCTTGTTCAGTCCTTGAACCAAAAATCTTCTGCTGTTACTTCTTTCGGATTTTTGCAGATTTTTCCATTTACAAATACTTCATCCACAATTTGACAAACCAAAAATAAAATAAAATTATGTCTATATGAAATACATAGAAAGTATATATATATAGAGAGAGAGAGAGAAAAACTGAAAATATTCTGGGTGAATAAATCTACCAGCTGCCTTGGCATCAGAAACCGCAGCACAAAAATCTTGCAATGGGTTTGGATCAGAAGCATACACATGAGCTTAAAAGATGAGAATAAAAAATGGGTCATGGATTAGAGTTTAAATAAATTTAGTTTAGAAATAAAAATAAAATGTCTTATGGCATAGTGTAGGAGAATTATCTATTATTTTGGTAGACCCGAGTTCAAACCCAACCCCAAACATATTTTTTTCAATTTAAAAGAAACTGAAATTACTATTATACCCCTAATATTTAACAGTTTTTAAAAGTTAACGGCCAAGTTAGCCTCAAGGGGCCGCAATGAAGCAAAACCTAAAGGTTAGGAGGCCATTTTGACACTAAAATTTGATAGGGGGTCAAACCGATACTTTGGAAAACGTTAGGGGACCTCTATAAAATTCTCTCTTAAAGTAATCATTGAAAAGACGAGCCTACCCCTAGAGAAATTGACGGAAAAATGATTTAACGCCAAGGTTAGGACTAGGGGGTCAAAATGATGGAAAAACTAATGGTTGGGGGGGGGCCAAATTGAGAGCAACATTCGATGGGGGGCCAAAGTGGAACTTGAGCAAACATTGGGGGATCTATGAAAAATTCTCTCTTTTTCTTTTATTCCTGTTTTTAGAAACTGAGATGAACTCGCTAAATCCGAAATCATTCTGAAATTAGTAATCCCCTCCTTGCCTGACCTTTGTGGTTGGATAATCTTATAAAATGCCTGGACTAGTTGTTGGTAGGGCCGATCACGGTACGTTAACCTTCTCGTTTCTAGAAAATATACTAATCGCTCAACTATTTAACGGTTCGGTTAATATTTAAAATTGACACATGGCATTGTTCATGAACTGCCACATGGCATTGTTGAATTATTAACATGTGAAAATCACACCTTGATGAGTTTGGTGAGTGCTGAAATTGGTGTGCCCCTGCTGCATCATCTCTGCTTCCAATCATGGCAAACATCGAGAGAATGATATCATCTCCAGTTCACACTTAACCAAGCCTTCAAGTATCATGACTGTTTTTTTTTTGCATGAAAACGAGCTTGGAACAAGAACTGATTCTTCACGGAATATAGTGACAATATGGCGCCAAGCAACAAAGACTGATTCTTCCCTTACACCAGCTTCAACCTTTAAATTGACAGTGCCACCTTTAAAAATCCATAGTTTCAACAAGAACAAATTATCTTCCTTGTTCTTACTAGCTGCATCAGTACACTTATCCACAGAATAAGAGCTCGACCGACTAGCAAATTCAAGAGTTACAAACTCATAATCCCACACCAGATTTTGAACAAATTCACCAGTTTTATCCCCAAAGTTCTGCACCAGAATTAAAAAGAATTCCAGATCAGTAACCTGCAACATATTTTTATAAGTACCCACTCTCAAATTCTGCCATAGTTCCAAATCAGTTCCTGCCATTTCAGTTTCCAAATTCTCCATCCTATTCTGATCATCTACTACTGATCATCTACTAATGAACCTAACCATCCCAAAGTTGCAGCAAAAAGATCGGCTATCGATTTAGTACACTTCAAGTGAGTTCTCACTCTCACATGGAACAACAGAATTAGTCCTTCTAGATTTAGTTTCCTTCTCTCTTGGATTGCAGAACTGTTTTTCCGTTGACTCAACAAATGAGAAATGGCACCTTCCAAACTTTAACCCATGAACCTGACTGTTTCTTTCCCCAACAGAAGCATAAGCCATAAGCAAGCTGAGAGATAAACTTCCATTCCTGCTGTCCAAATTCAAAAACCACAGACCATGATTTCACCATCATATCCATAAACTCATACTCCCGACATTCCTTTCTCCTCAATTTAAGCTTGACCTCAAGCTTGCAATAAACATTCCGAGCTGTACAGATTCTTTTTTATTAGCAGAATGATAATATTGCAAACTGTACGAGATTTTGAGCTCTCCTCGAAGAAGTTCTGAAATTACCATCTCACCGAGTAATGAGAGGCTCATTAAGGAGGAATTTGAGAACCCAAAAATCAGATTCTTTACTGATGCATAATAAGGTTCAGACCATTCAAGAATCAAACTAAAACCCCAGCTTAAAATATTGCTAGCTCGCCTACCATATGGCCACCATATACTTCCTTCACCTTTCAAGAGAAATGCAACTTCTTGATCTAAATCATTGAAGGTTATCAAAGTGCTCATTTCAGGAAGAAATAAAACAGTGCCGCTAATCAAAGATACCAGATTTCTATCACCCTTATTAGCATTCTCAATCTGCCCCGATGTAACAACCTCAAAATACATCTGTATACCGGGATCATAACACCAGTTAGACTGATCAAGTTCACCAATATTCCTATATAGAATTTCTGTCATTCCAAAGCATCCCACCACTTCATAATCTGATGGAAGGATAAACATATCAACGATGAGATATCCATCCTGATACAACTCAACCAGATCACCTTTATCACCACAAAGTGCTTTTCTAGTTGAACTATCATTACACTTCACATGTTCAACACTAACATCATTCGCATAATCAGAAATTCCAGATTCAACATAACATTCATCTATGTCATCATCCTCAATCACCGAGCTTTGAGAATCTTTCGAGTAATCCACTTCCTCATCAAATAAAACTGAAAGATACTATAATAGTCCCGGGCCGTAACACATAACAGAGTCAACACCCCTATGAGAGTTATCTTTTGAAAAAATTGCCATCACAAACTCAGCACCATTATCGAACTTATCAGCTATCAGTTCAACATTCATTAAAGCAGATTCACCATAATTTGCAGGTCTATCAAGAAAGGTGGAATCATTTTTACCCGAAAGATGTTGAAGGGAAGCTACCGCCTGAGGATTGATATCGAAGATAGGCTCCAGGGAATGTGAACTCTCCACATGCTTATAACCTTCAAGACAGAATTCCAAATGTCCACTTCCTGATTTCAACAACTTTTCAACTCCAAGGTTATCTCCAATATTGACAACATTCATCCCACTTTCACCAATGATATAGCCTATGTTGTCAATATCTAGGGACTTAGAATTGAAGTACTGATCAATCATTACTTTCCAATGATTTTCATCAAATAAAGAATCAAACTCCCCCTTGTTTCCAAATGAATCAGCATCACCTTTAAACGATCTACATTCCTCATTATAAATTGGATGTTTAATCTCTTTTTACAAGACAGTAAGACAACATGAATCCTCACTAAACATTTCACATATTCCAGGATCAAAACTCACAGAATGCTCAGCTTTAACAAGACTATAATCACAATCTCCATTCAAAGACTCAGTAAAAATTCCAGTGCAATCCTTAATCACAGAGCTAACTGAATCAAAAGAGTAAGAAGAGTTTTTAGAGCTCATACTCTTCAGACTTGTTGCGGTTTAATTTTCCGGTAATAGCAATCGAAGCTTCTCCGACTTGCAGATTTCCACTATCCTTCTCGAATTGATCATTTTCAGTTTGATGCAGTGCCTCAAAGCAGTGGCGGAACTCCTGGCCCACCCCAAGAATTTACCATAAAGCAGTAATTTTGGAATATTTTTGCTATTTTGTAGGCATTTTTTGAGTGATTTGTTTTTGAAAATTTAGTTAGTAAGATTACGGTGCTAATTACTAATTTACACTGCAAATTAGTAAGATTTACAATGCAAAACCATTTTGTATCCACGTTAGATTGTATCTTAGAGCATCTTCAATACTACCTTCACTTTCAAAAATATCAATTGACATGTAGGATTGAGAGTGAGAAATTGCAAAAATCATCTCCAACCCAGGCATCAATATGGGGGTCAATCATAGGTGGCATATGATGTGGATTGAAAGTGTCAATTACACCCTCTATATATTGATGATCACTTTGATTCCTTCTATTTGACAACTTAACAAATACAGAGTTTCAATCTTTACATCTTCCATTTTTAAATTTGAAACATAAATACAATATTTAATTTAATGATATTTTGTGACAATTTGATGGTTGCATGGGAGAACCAAACTTCAAAATGAAAACTTTCAATCTTACATCATATTGACACCCAATAAAATTTAAAAATTTGGCACCTATTTTTACTCTTGACCCTCTCACCATTGGAGATGCTCTTAGAATTAGAATCATAACTAATTTATCGTTTCTTTAGAAAATTAGATTCCTTTCCAAAAAGTTTACCATTTTCATTAAAAAATACATTTTCCTTTAATTTTATATTAACTAGACAATAAACATTATAATTTATCTTTAACCCTAAATCAGTATAGATTATAAATTTACATTTGGTACATATAATTTCTTTTATATCCAATTATGGCCCCTCCTAATTACAATTGCTGATTCCGCCACTGCCTCAAAGGCTGTCAATTTGATGCAATCCTCCGCCTTAAAGCTATCCATCAGTTCCTTCAGTTCCTTGATGCTATCTTGGAAGAATCGCCTGAGTCCGGTTGATTGCTCCGTCGCCTGATACCTTGAATCCACAGACCCTAAAAAAACTTTTCAAGTGGGGCAAAAAGCCAAAAACTGAAATAGAATTTTATTAGGGACCAATATTTACATTTTAGGTATTGACGTATAAATTTTTTTTTTAAAGGAAGTACGTGTTATCATTTCAGCGTAATGGAAAACATACAGAATGGTTTGATACAAGGAACGTGGGTGAAGAAAACCACTCATTAAACAAACTAACACTCGACTTAGCAAAAATGGCTAGTAAATGAGCCGAGGAATTCTCCGAACGTGGCACCCAGAAAGGCAAGTCAAGGCCATGGGCAGTAAGTTTGCACCTGATGTCCTCAATCACAGTAGCCTCCATCGTGCATGTGATGTCCCCCCGAATCATCACAATAAGCGGCAAACAGTCACCAACAAGGATAGGGCGAACATGCATCATCCCTGCGAGCTCACATGCTTCCCTGGCTGCATAAGCTTCGGCCAGTAGAGCATCTCCCACTAGAGGCAGCCTCTTAGCAATGACTTTGTGGAATCGACCGTGTGAGCCCAAAGCCAGAGCACCCAAACCCACAAAACCAGGACCAACTCCTGCGTAATAGAAAACTCTTGGAAAATCCGACTGGGGCCTAAGAAGGGCGGTCTCCTCCAAGGTCGAAGAAAGGCGCCCAGGCCAGTGGTTAGCTCGATGAAAGCTAGAGAGATTACCAGCAACCATGGATGGCACAATCGAGCTATGGAGATGGATATTTTCGAAGACTTCTTTGTTCCGTTGAGACCAGACTGCATCACAAAGCATCAGTAGCAATTCCACCCTCTCTGCGTTATTATCAAGAACAAATTGAAGAAACCCGAACTCGCCTCTACTCCTTTCCGAAGCTAAAACGGATGGCCACAATCTTGCGGTGGTGATAACGTGTCTCACATACGGACAAGTGAAGAACAGATGCACATTAGATTCATCATCTGTTTCACAAAGCCTGCAAGTCGGTGTAACCTGAAGCGTTCTCCGCTTTAGATTCTTTGTAGTCGGGAAAGAGTCAGTCGCAAGTCTCCAAGCGAAATGTAGCCCTGTTTGGGACACGGAGGCTCCAATGTTTTTTCCAGAAGGCTGAGTCCGCCTGAACAGTGGCTGGAACATTGTTGCTCTGAAGGTATTGAGGTTGCTCAACCAGGACATGGTACATAGACTTAACTGTAAATTTTCTGGAGGATGTAAAATGCCAACGCCATGGGTCCCTGTTATCACGGCTATCAATCGGAATAGACCTTATAAGAGCAGCATCGGTAGGAACGAAATCTGCATCTAAAAGGTCATCCCTCCACCAACTGGTATCCGGGTCAATAAGATCACTAACAACATGAAGGTTGGGATACTCTCCGGAGATGTAACAAAGAAGGACTGTGTACTAGACAACCAAGGATCATGACAGATACTAATACTCCCACCTGAGCCAACATGTTTTCTGCAGCCTAGCCTTAAAGTCGGAACTCCACGAGAGATGCTCCTCCATGCCCAAGAAGGTCTAGAGCCAATAGAAGCCTGAAAAAGAGGGGAATTAGGGAAGTACTTATCTTTGTACACCCGTGCAATAAGTGAAGATGGGTTTGTAAGCATGCTCCAAGCTTGCTTAGCTAGCATTGCCAAATTAAAAGCCTCCAGGTCACGGAATCCCAGTCCACCATTCTGTTTGGCTCTTGCCATTCTTGGCCAAGATAACCAATGCATCTTCCGCTTCTCCTCATCACCACCCCACCAAAAATTACCAATCATGGCCTTTATATCATTAAGAACGGTACTTGGGATATGAAAGCAATTCATAGAATAGCTAGGAATCGCTTATAGCACAGAATTGATAAGAACCTCCTTCCCCGCCTTAGACAGGTTCCTCTCACTCCACCCATTTATCCGTTGGCGAATGCGATCCTTAATATTCTGAAAGATTTCGGCCTTGCTTCTTCCAATCTCCGAAGGAAATCCGAGATACTTCCCATGGGACTGTGCTTCTGAGATTTTCAGGATATCACAGACCTTCCTCCACAAAGTGTCACAAGTGTTGGGGCTGAATAGAATTCATGATTTATCATAGTTGATACGCTGCCCTGAAATGTTCTCAAATATGTTGATCGCCCATTTGAAGTGGGTAGCCTCCTCCTCCGTAGCCTCCCCAAATAATAAAGTGTCATCCGCAAAAAAAGGTGAGAGATCTTAGGGTCGTGCCGGGAGGCACCCAAACCTTTGATCCTACCAGCTTTCTCTAAGTCAATAAGTAACGTCAAAAAAATCTCCGAGCAAATAATGAAGAGGTAGGGCGAGAGCGGGTCACCTTGACGTATCATTATTATTGTCTAAATCATCATGAGAATGTGAAATTAAACGTGAAATAACTAATTTGAGTGAGATTATTGGAAAATTATCGATTTACCAAACATATCAAACAATCATGCATACGATTGATTTAACGGTTCATCGAATAGGCTTGGAAGTTTTCTTGATTGGTAAATGGGATCTAAAAACTACAGAATAATGTAAGGGCTCAAAAACACAGTTTTTGCAAAATTAAGGGGCTAAAGTAACCATTTAGTCAAAATGATAAGTAAAAAACTACCCATATCAACCAATCAAAACACAGATTAAACAATCGACCTGGGAGTCTGGGACAATGATATCATGTTTTGTAAATTTACTTTTCCTCTACAAATCCTTGGGTTGTTTTTTTAGGAGGTTGCTCCATGCAGGTTTATTTTTCTCTTGCAGGTCCATATTTTTACCATAATACCCCTATGAAGAAATTGCCTTTTTAAAGATGAACCTGCATACATTTCGACTCCCTCCAGTATTCTAATATTGACCCACTTATTAAAAATGGATGAGGTGGCGGAGTTAGGATTTCATATTCGGGGTGCACAATTTGTTTTAATGTATACAATACAATTTTTTTATCAACTTATTTTAAAATACTAAAAATTTACTCATCGATAGTATGTTTTTTAAACCAACTTACAATCACATTAAGAGTAACATCTAAAGGCATATAATGTACCTAATTTTACATTCTCTTCATCATGGAATAGTAAAATATCAAAATTACAACATTGTTAGGACATGGTTGATCAAAACATTCCAACCAAAAATTGTAGAAATTTAGTCCAAACTAAGATTTTAACCACATTTTAAAATGGTTGATCATAATATCAATTAATCAATTAAAAGACAATTCACTTCTACAACCATGGTAAATTAATTTTCAAGCAGTTCAACATCTTCTAATAATTTTCAACAAATGATCATATTTTTTAGCAACTCAAAAATCAAAAGTTTATACAAAATTTAACACATTTTAGCACATACAATTTTATATTGACCTCTATATATATAAAATCATCAATTTGAGTTAAACTTCCATCCTAACAACCAATTGATTTTGTATTAGGAACTGGTGTGAGATATTATATTTCAAATTGACATATTCATTTTGCATTTGATATTTAATTTAACGAGGAGTGGAGTGAGGAAGCTGGCTTTGTAATCAATTTAGATTTGCGAAACTTTGGCAAGTGGAATTAAAATTGGTTTGGAAAGTTGGTCTGCAAACAATTATAAAGGTTTAAAAAATTAGGCCACTGAAAAATAATTAACGAGAAGGTGTTGCAAATTAATCAAAAGTGCACCAATTTCTTAATTTATTATTTTGACTGTGAAAAAAATTAAGAAAACAAAAAAATTAAAAACGTGCACCCCAGGTTACAATGGACATCTGCCCCTGCTTTTAACAATGGCCCTCTTACACTCAAGTCAACAATGAAAGGGAGATAATTTTACTCTTTTTAATATTTTTTTAATTAACTAATCTTTATGCATCTTTATCTTTTCAACTAAGGATCATTTTACCCTCTTTGCTTTAATGGACAAAAAAATGGGTTTTTAAGGGTTGTGCAAAAGAAAAGAAGTCGAAGATAGAAGTCCAGAGGAGTTTGAATTAAGTCTATTATTTACTATTAACTTCCTTTTTTTTTTTTTTTTTTTTTAAGAAATTCTTTCATGGTACTGGGAAACGTCCAGAAACGATTACAATGAGTGGAATTGACATCCAATTCGACTAGTCTATTACAAGAACAACCGAACAAAATGTCAACCAGACTTATAGTAACAAGTCTGTACTATTACAGCTTGAGAGATCCAATAAAAAGTGTAATACCGGCCCGAGGGATATTATCTAATAATTGCTGAAACCACATCTGCTTGGTATAGAGGAGCGTCTCCCGCATCAATCACTTCGCCAATCAGGGATCTACTACAACCGCAACACCACTTGATCCAAAACATGATCAATGTTCTTCAAACTGCAAGCACCTTGAAACCCAGAAATCATGACCGGAAACACGATCTGTATAATCAGATCAGAACAATAGACACAAATCATAAAACACGATCCTTATAGTTGGATCGGAACAAAACTTCGACATAAATCAAGATCTAGTCGAAGAACTTATTATGTGGATTGAAACACACTTATTCAACGGTATTAAAACAATAAACAGGAGAACGATTGCTTCCCCGTCTCCCCATTATGAGAAGACGGGGAAGAAAATTGAAGAAGAAAAGAGGGAGTTTGGGGAGGATTTTAGGAGAGGGGCGGCTATTATTTACTATTAACTAAATTACAATATTACAACAGTAATTATATAAAATACTATTGGTACAATATAAGAACTATTTTTGCAATATCAGTTAAGTTAAGGTGAATTTTCATCTCATAATCAAATTCAATTTCAGAAATTAAACAAAGCATGCATCACATAATAATGTTGAAAAGTTTGGGTGACCCGATCCAATTCAAACCAACATGACCCGACCCAAAAATTCTGGGTTAATATCATGTCCAAACGGGTCAGATCGAGTCAATGGAGCTTGGGTCGATTTTGGATCCGGGTCGGATTGGGCTTTGACTCAAATTCCCTCATAATATTGCTTTCTAATAATATGATAGGAAATTTCCTCATTTTATGAGACTCGTGTGATAGAGGTTGGTGCAATAAAGTAGTAATTTATTTGGATTAGTAGGTCTACAACAGTGTACATACACATTTTCAAGAGACTTAACTTTGAGCATCAATCTCATTCAATGTTGATCTGATTTGAGAGTTTAATTAATCGATTGAATAGTATTCACATAGAATATTCAAAAATCGTCACTCACTCGATCCAACTCATTTCAAATCACGTTTAAATCTGATCCCAAAAGTCGATGAAAATTTAACTTTTATCCCTCAAATATTTGCTCATTTCCAAGATGAAACACAATAAATTGCTGCTATATGGTCCAGTATACCATATCAGGTATTGTAGTTATTCAGATAGGACAAAATTTGGAGTGCCAATTTGGATCAGAATCAGATAGTGTCAAAAGAATAGTAGTCCAGATACCTTTCCTAGCCATAAGCCGATTCTATATGCACAAGCACCCTTCATTTTAAATCCAATGCCCGCTGAATGTTTTTAACATGGAACCAATGAAATTCTAAAAGTTTGAATCCTAACTATGTTTGAATTCATCACTTTTAGAGTTATTTTTCGGTAACACCGAGATTTAGTGGATAAATTTTGGAGTAACCAACATAAAATTTCTACATTTAAAATTATCCTTCTAATACACAAATAAATAAAATAGAAGTAATAATCTCTATGAAAAACATTTATTGCACTTCGTTTTGAACCATAACTTATACACTACCACGAAGATAATTAATAAAGATATCACCTCAATTAATATAAGAACTAATTTATTTTAAGTGCAAGGATAACAACAATTACACAGACCCAAGAAATGAGTACATTTACCATCACTACACCCCTCATCCTCGCAAGCTACCCTGCATTCACGTCTCCCGAAGCAAGGGCCGGTATAGTTTGTTGCTGGTCTTGAGCAATCTGCTGTGGATTTGACACTTATATTCTTTTCATCTACAATATTATATGATTCAACAATTCATTTAAAAATAAAATTGAATAAAGCACTAATTTATAGCAACAATCTCATAGCATGTGAAGAAATAGATTGTGCTATCTATCGATACATATGTATCGGTGAGAAATTAAAATGAGTGAGAAGTGAAACTCACGAGAAACGAAAATAAGAAGGAGCACCAGCATAATTGCAGCAGCGAACTCTCTCATGTTTTTTGAAATTAAAATTTTCAAAAGAAGGAATAAGGATGATAAAATGATAAAAATGTATATATATATATAACGCTATTTTGCAAAGTCAAGATTCTCTGTTTTTTAATATTACTAACCATTTGATTCTCGTAATCGAATTGTTAGAATCATGATGGAACAATCTCATTAGCTTAATTAATTTAGTTTTTACAAAAACCCGAATTTTGGGTGAAATTTGGATAATTTTTGAGCAAAGGTTTCAAGCGGGGAGAAAATGAAGAAGATGAAAATATTGGGTGAAATACTGAAATTTTACACGAAGGCCCCTCAATTTTATTTTTGTTTTTAATTTTAACGTCACCCATTATTTTGTAGTTACCTCATGGTAACACATTTTAGCTGTTAGTGGTTTTAGTTTATAAAATTTTACATTTTAACATATTATTATGAAAAACACTATATCCTTGGCGGAAACTTATATTTTACACAAAATTAGACATGCTTAAACAAAGATAACATTCATTCATCAGAATGATTATTTTATTATAAAAATACCCTTCCGCACCCAAGTAATTTCTTTTTACTACCTTAAGGATATTTTTCAACGATTGTATTTTTCAAGGAAATCTGGGAATGAATATGGTGAAATTAACTGTGTATTTTTGCAGAATGGTCCTCCTATTTGTGGGATTATTTTAAAATACCCCAAATATTATTCATGTACTCTCCCTCCCAACCATAACTGCTTGGTTGATTTTTTAAAGTCAAACTGAATCAATTTTAACCATGAATATCTTCTTTTTTATGTTTTTATTTGAAAATATATGGTATAATGATAATAAAAATATACATACTATATCAACTATAAATATTTATTAATAGAAATTAATGGTCAAAGTCAAATTAGTTTGATTTTGAAAAGTCGACTAATCAATTTTAATTGGGACAGAGGAGAAGTCCTTCGTCAAACTATCTCACCCAAAACATTGTCTACATGTATTTATATCAATGCAAATCGAATAATGTAATTCCAAAATTTTGGGTATTATATAATCTTGAAGTCCTTGAAAAATATAATTGAGTGGACATGAGATTATCCCCACTATTCTAATTTGTTCAGATACTTGCCAACTATATATGCTCATTTTCTCATTGGCGAGATGAGAAAAAGGGGTAATTAAGAAGTTCTAAAATGGAAATGGTAAATATTATTTGGTCAATAACCAAATAAATTTCCTAATAAATTTCCTAATATCCTGATCAATATTAGTAAACCTTAATAATAATATCAATCTACTACCTATTTACGTCTACCGTATATTTCTGATTCCACCATTAAACAAAACATTCTGAAACCTTGCCATATTTGATATCAAAATTACTCGTTGATATTTAATGTGTTTAAATTAAAAAAAACGGTTGATATTTAATGAGTATCAATGTTATAATCATTAATCATCAGATTCTTATTATAATAGGATGAAAATTAACAAAAAAAAATTGTATAGTACTTGATGTATTTCCTTAATTAGAAAAAACAGGTGTTTCAAAATGTGGAATACTGGAATTGATACAAACGAAAAAAATTACTCCAGAATGGTAGTGTTGCTCAATTGACTGGAAAATGTAACACATGATCTCCTTTCTGATTCAAATATTATCCTTGTAGAATACCATTCTATTATGAAGGCCTCTCTTGAGTTTATCAATAGATATGTTTAATTCACTTTAATTAAATGAAATTTAGATTAATTCAGTCATGCTAATTTTTTCTATCAATACATTCATTATTAGTTCAACAAAAATAATCTCAGCGGAACAGGACACACCACACCACAATAAAGATAAATAAGATAATAATAAAATTAGAATTTATTTTCTCTATTCAAATGATAAATTTAATTATTCCAATTACAAGGATAGCAATGGCATTGTCCAAATATATGATTACATTTTCCATCACTACATTTTTCTTCGAGACAAGCTCTCCTGCCGCGGGTTTCGAGCAATCTGCTTGTGCTTCCACACTCGTATCATTTTCATCTACAATTTCATCAACATGAATGTTTGATTGAAAGAATTTAGTTCTTTTTCTTTAATGTATACCTTGTAATGTGAAAAGAAGATTATATTGGCTAGAGAATCACACTATTACACTAATACCAAAAAAAAAAACTTTTCTACATGTTTAAATTTTTTTTAAAATTAACACATAATGCATACGATAGAGGTGGTTTTTTTCAGTATTTTACAAAAACTAAAGGGGATAGAAATAAGGGTTGATTTTATCAATATTCATCATTGAAGAAATCATAACTTAAATCAAAGTGAGTAAAATCTATTTTTATCCCATGAAGATTTAAAGGAGTACATGAATTTTTTTGAAAGCGAGTACATGAATTGAAGTAACTAGTTAGTGTGAAGAGAAACTCACAAGTAAATTTATTCACGCTTTCTCTCTCTAACTAATGCTCTCTCCTCTCTCTACATTATTTCCACTTTTTACTATTCCTAAGTTTCAGAGCCACCGCGGCTCCTCCCCAATATAACCGTTCTGACATAAAAAACGGTCATTAACGGCCTCATCTCCACCGGTGCCATGGCTGCGCCACGGCCTGCCCGAGGCGAAAACCACCAAGCCTCCTTTCTTAATGCTCTAGCTAATCGACCCCCACCTCTGAACACTGAACTTCCATCGAACCCAGAAATCAATCCCAGAACCCTATACAAAGGAGAAATCGCCTGCATCGTCACGCGAAAAGAAGCGGAAACTCTTGCCTCTCATTATCAGAATGCGCTCATTGGCAAATTTGCTCGTGGTAAACCTACTATGGAGGCACTCCAGCAAGCCTTCAAATCTGTTGATTTCAAAGGAAAATACCAAATAGGGTCGATTGATTACAGACACGTGCTGATCCGTTTTCAACTCAAGGATGATTATCAAAGGCTATGGCTAAAAGGCAACTGGATTTTTGCTGGAGCTGCAATGAAAGTCCTGAAATGGTGATGTAGCCAATATATACTCTACTTTTAGCACATTTGAGAGTTCATTTGGGGTAGCATTTAGTGCAAAGGGTTAAGAATTAAGGTTAAATCTCTCTTACCTTGCATTTTGAAGAAAGACTTGTGCACTAACGTTTTGAAGCTGAAATTTGGAAATGTTACAAGAGGAATTGGAGTGCATAAGTGGTACCATTGGCTTCGTCTTCTCGAGTACTACAAAATGGACTACTAGAACGTCAAAAACGGATCAACGGTTCATCCGTGGCGAAGCAAAGAAGATTGCTGCCAACCAGCCAGAGCATCTCGCGGGCCGCGAAATGGGCCTCGCGGGCCGCGAAAATGGGCGGATTTCTGGCAGAAAAAAGGCCAAAGAAGCATTTTTTGAAGGGCTATAAATACCCCTCTTATCCCTTTATCATTTGGACGAGTTCCCCAATCCAAAACCTATTTTCCCTTTGTTCTTGATCTTTTCTTCCATTTTTCTTCTTCTAGATTTGATGTTGATGTAATGTTGTATTAGAATGATTGTATTAGATTAATTTAATCTTGGGAGCATTTGAATTCACTTCCCATTGAGACTTTGAGGGTGTGTATGCTTGAACTTTGGATTTTGATTATCATTTGATGAACTTGAATTCTTATGCATGAATATTGTTCAATCTTGCTTAATTTGTTATGGGCTTTGTGTTTTATATCAATTGTATGCCTCATAGTCACTAATTAGAATAGATTAGTTCATAAGGTTAAGATAATCTAGTTTTAGAGTAATTCTAGGGTAATTTGGAATGGTGATGGATTGTAGTGTAATGTTATCTCAAGTAGTTAGTTTAGTGACTATGGAAAGGAGTTTCGACCATTTGTCAAGGATGAAAACATCTCATTCTCCCAATTGTAGCTAGAGAAGATGATAACACATCTCAAAGCTCTTATTGTTGAGTCACCTAGACGATAGCATCTAGATAGCTCAACAATGGTGTTAAGAATGGAGAATTGACAAGCTTACTCACATACCCACGATAACGAGAGCATACAAACAAGACATTTGATAAATATAAAGAACTAAGATGATGATAACATACAAATCTCAATTCATACTTGCTACTTCATGATGTTGGAGAAAACGATCACGTTCTACCCACAAATCTAGTTATTTATTGCTAACAATCATACGTCAAAAAGGAATCTTCAACTCAAGTATACAATCACATATTAGGGGGACCAATGGTAGCATTACATCCTTACCTAAAAACATAATTGATTGATCATGCAAGTTCATAAGATTTTCAATTCTAACAACTCATATTTATCATGGCATTTCTCAATTACAATCACTTAACCAAGGGGAGAGTTTGTCATCACTCAACCCCTTTCCATAGTCACTAAACTAACTACTTGAGATAACATTACACTACAATCCATCACCATTCCAAATTACCCTAGAATTACTCTAAAACTAGATTATCTTAACCTTATGAACTAATCTAATTAGTGACTATGAGGCATACAATTGATATAAAACACAAAGCCCATAACAAATTAAGCAAGATTGAACAATATTCATGCATAAGAATTCAAGTTCATCAAATGATAATCAAAATCCAAAGTTCAAGCATACACACCCTCAAAGTCTCAATAAGAAGTGAATTCAAATGCTCCCAAGATTAAACTAAGCTAATACAATCATTCTAATACAACATTACATCAACATCAAATCTAGAAGAAGAAAAATGGAAGAAAAGATCAAGAACAAAGGGAAAATAGGTTTTGGATTGGGGAACTCGTCCAAATGATAAAGGGATAAGAGGGGTATTTATAGCCCTTCAAAAAAATGCTTCTTTGGCCTTTTTTCTGCCAGAAATCCGCCCATTTTCGCGGCCCGCGAGGCCCATTTCGCGGCCCGCGAGATGCTCTGGCTGGTTGGCAGCAATCTTCTTTGCTTCGCCACGGATGAACCAAAATTCTTTTCCCGGCAGCGGCGCCAAAATTTGGGAGGTCGTCGCCGTACCTCTCAAATATACAATTTATACTTCACTTACTACCTTTCCACACTATTAAGTGTACAATGGTAAGTAAGGTTCGTTCCACAGGGAAAAGGTTATTTCTATGTATATCTTGTAGAATATATATACATATACATATATAAAAGCAATGTAAACAAGGGGGGGGGGTTTGAGTTGAGTTTTGTTTAAAACACTACTAAGTAAAACTACTAGAACTTTAGAATCACAACTAGTTTAGCATCTAAAGATTCAACTAAAAGATTAACTAATGAGAATGAGGGACTTGGGTACATGAGATTTGTATCTTCTTGTTATGGATTTTTCCTCAAACCTAGTTATGATACTTTGAGAATGGTGATTGTTTTTAATGGGAAACCATCTCTATTCTAGTTGTGAATCATGAAAGCATTTTCACAACTCTCATTGACAACTTATCTATATGATAACAAATAGACAAATTGGCCAATGCTAATTCAAACTGGATGTTTTCCCACCTTACCCATGCAATGTGATAACACAATTGACATGAATATAATACCAATGAATGATCTCAAGAACAAATACAATTGATAACAACATATATTTGATTCCTAATTCACTACTTTTACATAGAAGAAATGATAGCATTTCAACCATGGAAAGGCAATGTCTAACACATATCCAACACATATCTATACCTAGGAAATCATTCCTAACCATTTCAAGCATCAAATACACATATAATTCATGATCATTCAATGACAAATCATCCATTCCTAAGCTTCATAAACCAAGTTCTCAAACCATAACAAGAGGTTTAATCTCACATACCCAAGATGGGGTTTAGCCTACAACCATAATTAGATAATCATAACCATAATTAATACAACAAACCATAGTGAATTCAAAGATCAAAATGGGAAGAAAAATGAAGGAAAATGGAGTTTCCTCTGTAAAAATCCGATCCCTCAAACAATGAGGATAAGTTCTATTTATACTTTAAAAATTAACAAAAATAAAACAAAATAAAATGCCACTTGCAGGGCCTTCGCGGGTCGCGCGAAATCCTTCGCGGACCGCGAGCCGGGCTCGCGGCCGAGGATTCGCGCCCCGCGCGCCCGTGTCTCGGTCTCGGCGTGGTGCGCGCGCCCGTGTCTCGCGCCCGTGTCTCGCGCCCGCGCGCGCCCGTGTCTCGGCATGGTCTTCGCGAGTCGCGGCCGAAGGTTCGCGCCTCGCGCACGTCTGGTCCTCGCGAGTCGCGGCCGAAGGTTCGCGCCCCGCGCGTCTGTGCCTCGGCGGTCCTCGTGCTGGTTCGCGCGGTTCGCGACCGGAGTCTCGCGCCCCGCGCGCGTCTGGCTCTCGCGGTTCGCGTCTGGTCCTCGCGGCTCGCGAAACTCGGCATCTTCAAAACAGCAACACACACCCTCGCGGTTCGCGACCTAGGGTTCGCGGCCTGCGAGAGTGTGCCTTCACGCCACTTCTACGACCGGTTCTTCAATGTATCAATCGCGGTCAGGACAGTCATAGAAGGTCTTCAAATCATTCAACTCCATCGCAAGTGCAATTCAAGATCAAAATGCACGTCTTCAATTTCAAACCACTATGAATGATTCGGTCTAAAAGTCTAATATAAATCTACAAAATACTATCTAAAACAGCTCTCAAATGTTACAAAATAAGAGTATATCTAGGGTCTATCAAAATCCCCCACACTTGAACCTTTCTCGTCCTCGAGAAAGGACGATTAAGATCCAAGTGTATACTCTATATAATTAAGCACATAACATTTGAGAGCTTACATATTTAAACAAGATAAAAGAAAATGTTTTTTTTTTTTTTTTTTTTTTTTTTTTTAAAAGAGCCAACATTTAGTGTGAGTCCTTCCCTTTCCTCACAATTTTGATAGTTGTTCTTGAATATTGAGGACAATGTTTGGTTTAAGTGTGGGGGAGAGGTTTAGGATTTTTGTTTTTGGTGTAAATATGATTTTTGTTTTTGGTGTAAATATGTACTTCTTTAAAAACTTTGTTTTTTTTTAAAAAAATGACAGCCCGGATAAGTCCAAAAGAAATAGAGACTTAGGCAAAAATGAGAGGCTAGAGCCCGGATAAGTCCAAAAGAAATAGAGACTTATGCAAAATTGAGAGGCTTTGAGTGAAAAAAAAAAAAAAAAAAAAAAGAAAAGAAAAAAAAGAGTGGCTAGGTACATCCTAGGCAAAAGGAGAGTGAGAGAAAAAAAAAAAAAAAAAAGAGTGGCTAGGTATAAATACCTAGGTAAAAGGAGAGGAATCTCATTTTATCCTCATTTTCCGATGGTTGAAGTCATAAGGATGCGGTGATTAATGGAGAGTTGGGTAGTTTTGCATCTTGGCTTTGTTGGGATGTTTCATCTAGTGGGAGCAAAGTAGTACACTTTGGGATATTCTACTTTGCAATTTTTTGTTTGAGTATGCCATGTGTTTTATTGTTGTGAAATTGTCATCTTAGCTTTGAATCGTTCTTTCTTGAGGATGAGAAAAATTTAAGTGTGGGGGTGTTCTACATGTGGTATATGTTTTGATTTTGTTGGGATTTTTGGGTAGAACTTGTCATCAAGTTGAAGCATAGAAATTTGATACAATCTTTATTGTGATTGTGCTTTTTACTTGTTGGAAGTTCTTGTTTTAGTGTCATAGTTTTGGAGGAGTTCAAATGTGCATTAGAAATTTTTGTTTTGATTTGAGTATAATCTTAAACTTTAATCGTTCTTTCTCGAGAACGAGAAAGGTTTAATTGTGGGGGTATTTGATGTAGCCAATATATACTCTACTTTTAGCACATTTGAGAGTTCATTTGGGGTAGCATTTAGTGCAAAGGGTTAAGAATTAAGGTTAAATCTCTCTTACCTTGCATTTTGAAGAAAGACTTGTGCACTAACGTTTTGAAGCTG
Organism: Cruciata laevipes; assembly: GCA_963678965.1. Classification (NCBI taxonomy): domain Eukaryota; kingdom Viridiplantae; phylum Streptophyta; class Magnoliopsida; order Gentianales; family Rubiaceae; genus Cruciata; species Cruciata laevipes. The sequence continues at coordinate 16,348,629 of OY787641.1, forward strand.
AAATTTGGAAATGTTACAAGAGGAATTGGAGTGCATAAGTGGTACCATTGGCTTCGTCTTCTCGAGTACTACAAAATGGACTACTAGAACGTCAAAAACGGATCAACGGTTCATCCGTGGCGAAGCAAAGAAGATTGCTGCCAACCAGCCAGAGCATCTCGCGGGCCGCGAAATGGGCCTCGCGGGCCGCGAAAATGGGCGGATTTCTGGCAGAAAAAAGGCCAAAGAAGCATTTTTTGAAGGGCTATAAATACCCCTCTTATCCCTTTATCATTTGGGCGAGTTCCCCAATCCAAAACCTATTTTCCCTTTGTTCTTGATCTTTTCTTCCATTTTTCTTCTTCTAGATTTGATGTTGATGTAATGTTGTATTAGAATGATTGTATTAGCTTAGTTTAATCTTGGGAGCATTTGAATTCACTTCCCATTGAGACTTTGAGGGTGTGTATGCTTGAACTTTGAATTTTGATTATCATTTGATGAACTTGAATTCTTATGCATGAATATTGTTCAATCTTGCTTAATTTGTTATGGGCTTTGTGTTTTATATCAATTGTATGCCTCATAGTCACTAATTAGAATAGATTAGTTCATAAGGTTAAGATAATCTAGTTTTAGAGTAATTCTAGGGTAATTTGGAATGGTGATGGATTGTAGTGTAATGTTATCTCAAGTAGTTAGTTTAGTGACTATGGAAAGGGGTTGAGTGATGACAAACTCTCCCCTTGGTTAAGTGATTGTAATTGAGAAATGCCATGATAAATATGAGTTGTTAGAATTGGAAATCTTATGAACTTGCATGATCAATCAATTATGTTTTTAGGTAAGGATGTAATGCTACCATTGGTCCCCCTAATATGTGATTGTATACTTGAGTTGAAGATTCCTTTTTGACGTATGATTGTTAGCAATAAATAACTAGATTTGTGGGTAGAACGTGATCGTTTTCTCCAACATCATGAAGTAGCAAGTATGAATTGAGATTTGTATGTTATCATCATCTTAGTTCTTTATATTTATCAAATGTCTTGTTTGTATGCTCTCGTTATCGTGGGTATGTGAGTAAGCTTGTCAATTCTCCATTCTTAACACCATTGTTGAGCTATCTAGATGCTATCGTCTAGGTGACTCAACAATAAGAGCTTTGAGATGTGTTATCATCTTCTCTAGCTACAATTGGGAGAATGAGATGTTTTCATCCTTGACAAATGGTCGAAACTCCTTTGTAATAGCATTTGCCCGGTGATAAGTTGATTGTTGGAAATTGAAGTCATTTGCCTCCCAAGGTCTCACAATATTAGTGTTTTCCTCTTAACTTAGTTAATGATAGTTGCTTTATTTCGTAGTGTAATTAACCAACTCAAAACCCCCCCTTATTTACCTTGCTTTCTATATAATATATATATATGTATGTGTTTATAATCTTTGCTAAAACACTAAACAAGATCCTTCTCCTTGTGGTTCGATCCCTACTTCCCACTATCTACTCTATAGTAGTTAGAAGTTGTAGGTGAAATATAAATGTGTTTTGATTGAGTGGGATTCCCATTTACGACGTGGGGAAATCGCTTGTCAAAAATGGCGCCGCTGCCGGGGAAATCATTCCTAACCATTTCAAGCATCAAATACACATATAATTCATGATCATTCAATGACAAATCATCCATTCCTAAGCTTCATAAACCAAGTTCTCAAACCATAACAAGAGGTTTAATCTCACATACCCAAGATGGGGTTTAGCCTACAACCATAATTAGATAATCATAACCATAATTAATACAACAAACCATAGTGAATTCAAAGATCAAAATGGGAAGAAAAATGAAGGAAAATGGAGTTTCCTCTGTAAAAATCCGATCCCTCAAACAATGAGGATAAGTTCTATTTATACTTTAAAAATTAACAAAAATAAAACAAAATAAAATGCCACTTGCAGGGCCTTCGCGGGTCGCGCGAAATCCTTCGCGGACCGCGAGCCGGGCTCGCGGCCGAGGATTCGCGCCCCGCGCGCCCGTGTCTCGGTCTCGGCGTGGTGCGCGCGCCCGTGTCTCGCGCCCGTGTCTCGCGCCCGCGCGCGCCCGTGTCTCGGCATGGTCTTCGCGAGTCGCGGCCGAAGGTTCGCGCCTCGCGCACGTCTGGTCCTCGCGAGTCGCGGCCGAAGGTTCGCGCCCCGCGCGTCTGTGCCTCGGCGGTCCTCGTGCTGGTTCGCGCGGTTCGCGACCGGAGTCTCGCGCCCCGCGCGCGTCTGGCTCTCGCGGTTCGCGTCTGGTCCTCGCGGCTCGCGAAACTCGGCATCTTCAAAACAGCAACACACACCCTCGCGGTTCGCGACCTAGGGTTCGCGGCCTGCGAGAGTGTGCCTTCACGCCACTTCTACGACCGGTTCTTCAATGTATCAATCGCGGTCAGGACAGTCATAGAAGGTCTTCAAATCATTCAACTCCATCGCAAGTGCAATTCAAGATCAAAATGCACGTCTTCAATTTCAAACCACTATGAATGATTCGGTCTAAAAGTCTAATATAAATCTACAAAATACTATCTAAAACAGCTCTCAAATGTTACAAAATAAGAGTATATCTAGGGTCTATCAAAATCCCCCACACTTGAACCTTTCTCGTCCTCGAGAAAGGACGATTAAGATCCAAGTGTATACTCTATATAATTAAGCACATAACATTTGAGAGCTTACATATTTAAACAAGATAAAAGAAAATGTTTTTTTTTTTTTTTTTTTGCCTCTCATTTTTGCCTGATTCTCTCGTATTTTTGGAACCATCCGGGCATGCCTCTCATTTTTACCTGATCCTCTAGTATTTTTGGGACCATCCGGGCTGTTTTTTTTTTTTTTTTTTTTTTTTTTTTAAAGAATACAGTAATAAAAATAGCAGTAAAAACAGCAACAAAAGCAGCAACAAAAACAAAAGTAATAACAAAATTCCTACACCTCTCCCCCACACTTAGTCTAAACATTGCCCTCAATGTTTAAATATATGAATGAATACCATAGTGAAAGGAAAATGTATAGGGTAGACTCACTGCGAGGGGCCGGAGCCGTCGCGACGGCGCTGAGCTCGCGATCTGCGATGGCCCTCATAGTCAAATGGGAAGTGAATTCAAATGCTCCCAAGATTAAACTAAGCTAATACAATCATTCTAATACAACATTACATCAACATCAAATCTAGAAGAAGAAAAATGGAAGAAAAGATCAAGAACAAAGGGAAAATAGGTTTTGGATTGGGGAACTCGTCCAAATGATAAAGGGATAAGAGGGGTATTTATATCCCTTCAAAAAATGCTTCTTTGGCCTTTTTTCTGCCAGAAATCCGCCCATTTTCGCGGCCCGCGAGGCCCATTTCGCGGCCCGCGAGATGCTCTGGCTGGTTGGCAGCAATCTTCTTTGCTTCGCCACGGATGAACCGTTGATCCGTTTTTGACGTTCTAGTAGTCCATTTTGTAGTACTCGAGAAGACGAAGCCAATGGTACCACTTATGCACTCCAATTCCTCTTGTAACATTTCCAAATTTCAGCTTCAAAACGTTAGTGCACAAGTCTTTCTTCAAAATGCAAGGTAAGAGAGATTTAACCTTAATTCTTAACCCTTTGCACTAAATGCTACCCCAAATGAACTCTCAAATGTGCTAAAAGTAGAGTATATATTGGCTACATCAAATACCCCCACAATTAAACCTTTCTCGTTCTCGAGAAAGAACGATTAAAGTTTAAGATTATACTCAAATCAAAACAAAAATTTCTAATGCACATTTGAACTCCTCCAAAACTATGACACTAAAACAAGAACTTCCAACAAGTAAAAAGCACAATCACAATAAAGATTGTATCAAATGGACTATGGATTTCTCCCCTGAGGCAGAGTCTTCTATTGTGCCAATATGGGTAAACATTCCTAAGGTACCTATCTTCTTCTACAATCAAGCTATGATCCAATCCATGGGCAATCAGATTGGTAAATTTATCAAAATGGACATTGCTACTGCTACATTATCTAGACCTTCAGTGATAAAAATCTGTGTGGAAGTAGATGTAAAACAGAAACTTCCTAATCATATTAGGGTTGGGATTGAAGAAGATGGTGTGGAATATGGTATAGTTAAACTGCCTATTGATTTTGAAGACCTGCCACAGTACTGTTTCCACTGTAAATGCATTGGACATAGTGATGATCAATGTATCCACCTTCACCCTGATCTTAAAAAGCCTAGACTAAAGCCTCAAGATACTCCTGCTCAACATCAAACTGATAAGGCTGGCCCCTCTGAAACTTCTACTCTTGAAAAAGCCAAACCTACCCCAGTTCAGAAAAGCCCTCATAAGACCAATTACCATAATTTCTATAAATCCCAGAAAGCCAAGATCAACTATGTCCCTAAAATGATCACTAGAGATGATGCTGGGAGATTGGAAAATGCTGACACTCATTTGATTCATCCTATAGTGGAAAATACAACTGGGATGGTTACTCCTGTGGTGGCAACTGCGGTGGTTACTCCTGTGATGGAAACTGTGATGGAAAATGCTCAAGCCGACTCTATAACCCCTCTGCCTATCATTCATACTGATATAAATGCTGATAGTCCTGACCAGAATAAGCTTCTACCAGTTGGGATGGATTCTAATTCAGCATCAAAGATCCAGCAAATTTCAGTCAACTCCTCTCCAGAGATCTCAATTTATGGCTCTCCACAAAATCTCATTGACTCACAGTTCTCTTCTCCAGTCAGAAATGTGAACAATGAGATATCCCTTTCTACTCCCAAATCAGAGGCCTTCATTAATAAAGGGAAAGGAAAAATGATTGTTTAGGATGATTCTCTATCTTTACCAAAGAAAGGTAAATCTCCTTCCTCTTTCAATTCCCTTTCATCAGCTAAAAAATTCTTTCTATCCCAGCAGAAGAGATTCCAGAACAGGTTTCAGGTGCTTTCTTCCAAAGAGGTCACTGATGATCAATATGAAGAAGAACCTTCTCAAAACCAGTCCCAAAATATCTCCCAGCAGGAGGAGGTAAGTTCCAATGTGATAGACAAACATGAAAAAACTTCTAAGAAAGTCAAAAAAAAATCAAAATCTAAAAATGACTCCTATGTAACTCAGTTAAATAGGGTCATGACTAGATCAAAAAGTTCTAATGAAGTTTCCTTATGAATTACATCAATACAAAATTCTTAGTTTGGAATCTTAGTGGAATGGAAACATCCCTTGACAGATTAGTTAACTTGAATCTTAGATATAGATTTGATCTTATCTGTATCATAGAACCCATGCATGATAACTCTACATGTGACATTTATAGACAATTGCTTCAATTTGATAATTGTATGTTTGGATGCTCAGGACAGATATGGCTATTTTGGTCTCCTAACATCACTGTCTCACTTCTTCATGATCATTTACAATTCTTGCATGTTAATATTGTTTGTACTTCTCTAGGCAATGACATGGATGTTTTTTTTGTATATGGTTTAAGAACTAAAATAGGTAGAAAGGATCTCTGGTCTTCTATCCTTGCCTACTCTCATTCTGCTTCCCTCCTTATAGGAGACTTTAATGCCATCACTTCAATTCATGAATATAAAGGACCTGCTACTCCTAAATTAGGTAGTATCAGAGAATTTAATAGTTTCATCAATTGCTTGGCATTAGAGGAAATTAACACTGTTGGGAACCTCTTCACTTGGACCAATAAGAGAAGAATCCCCACTAGGCAAAGACTAGATAGAGGTTTATGTACCTCACTATGGAATTCTAGATCCCATGCCTCTTCAATCCAAATCCTAAATAGAGCTACTTCAGATCATAACCCTCTTATGCTTACCATAAGTAGCTCTATCCAGTCTTCACCTAGACCATTTAGATTCCTCAATACTTGGTATAAAAGGTCTGAATTCAACAATGTCATCAATGACAGTTGGACTCAGCCTATTTCTGAATCTGGTTTGCTGGGCTTTTACCTTAAATTAATAAGGTTAAAAAAAGTCCTCAAAATTTGGAATAGGGAACAATTTGGTAATGTGCATGCTAATGTTGAAAGAGCTGAGGGAGAGTTAGAGACACAAGAAATAGCTTATGATCTCAGCAACTCTCCTGAGGAGTTATTAAAACTGAAAATTGCAAAGGCTAAACTTTTAAAAGCTGTCGCTGAACAGAAGCATTTCTGGAAATAGAAAGCTAAAATCAAGTGGCTTAAAGAGGGAGATAATAATACCAAGTTCTTCCATAACTCTGTTAAGGAAAGAAGGAGCAGACTTAACATCACCAAGATTAAAAGCTCTGGTGGTATTTGGCTTGATAATATAGCAGATATTGAAAATAAAGCTATTTCATATTATCAAAATCTCCTCTCTGATGATAGCTCACAGGATTGTGATTTTTTTCAGTCTCATTTTCTTAGTCAGATCCCTAAAACAATCACTGCTGAAGATAACCAGAAACTTCTCAGTCCAGTCACTTTACCTGAACTTAAAGAGATAGTTTTTGCTCTTAATAAAAATAGTTCCCCTGGCCCTGATGGTTTCACTGCCAAATTTTTTATAAAATCATGGGATACTATAGCAATGGATCTTCTAGCTGCAGTTTCTGGATTTCAACAGGGCAAGGAAATCCCAAAAGGGATAGCAAGCACCTGGATTACCATCATTCCCAAAAAGGACACTCCTGTTTCTTTTGATGACTATAGGCCTATTAGTCTCTCCAATGTTTTGAACAAAATTTGTTCTAAACTTCTCATGGAGAGACTAAAGCCTCTAATGTCAAAAATTATCTCCCCAAATCAATCTGCATTCATGAAAGGGAGGGACATTGCTGATAATGTTATTTTTCTTCAAGAAATGGTCAGGTTTTTAAATAGAAAGAGTAAGGACCCTAATTGCATAATAAAACTTGATCTTAGAAAGGCTTTTGATAGGGTTAAATGGAGTTTCTTACATGCTGTTTTAATGAAATTTGGTTTTCATGGCAAATTTATTTTTAGCATAATGCAAAATCTGTCCCATGGTTCTCAGTTCTGTTAAATGGTAAGCCTGTTGGATTTTTTCAGCCTACAAGAGGTATTAAACAGGGTGATCCCCTCTCTCCATTACTTTTCAATATATTCTCTGAGGCTTTTACTAGGAGTTTATCTTTTACATTTCAAAAAGGTAGCTTAAAATACTTTGACTTACCTGCCAAAGCTTTGCATGTTTCACACTTAAGTTATGCTGATGATACTGTAGTTTTCTTAAATGCTGATAAGTTAACTTTGATTAAGTTTAAAGCTTTTCTTTCAAAATTTGAGGAAGTTACAGGTCAAAAATTAACTACAACAAGAGTGATATTTTTATAAGTAAACATGCTGCTCCTGTTCAAGTTAATTCAATCAGAAGAATTCTAGAAATGAAAATGGGTTATTTTCCTTTTAAATATCTTGGTGTACCTATTTTTAAAGGTAGAGCTCTAAATGTACATTTTAACCCACTGTTACAAATCATTGATCATAAACTTCAAAACTGGAAAAATAAATGGTTATCTACAGGGGGCAAGATTACTCTTATAAACTCCTGTATTTACTCCTTGCCCCAACATATTTGGTCTGTCATTGTCCCCCCGAAGCAAATAGTTAAGAAGATTGAAAGGAAACTGGGCATCTTCTTTTGGGGTGAAATTGATCTGAAACCTAAAAAGTCATGGAGAAAATGGAATGACTTGTGCATACCTATCTCTGAGAATGGTTTGGGATTCAGATCTATTCACACCATTATTACTACATGTTCTGTCAAGCTATGGTGGAAGTTCCAGAAGGCTGAAGCCTTATGGACACATCTTATAGCATCTCTCCCAGTTTCCTATCAATCTTCTCCAAACTGGAAGAGGATTTGCAAAATTAATGCTTGGGCTGAAGCAAATTCTAGAGTTATCATTGGGAAAGGGAACTGTAATTTTTGGTCCTCTAATTGGATAGACAAAGGTCCATTAATTGACCACTTTGATCCTTCTCTAACTACAATTTCTATAGATAGCACTGTTGCATCATTTATTAATGATAAATCCAACTATATGCAACAGCTATCTCCTCATCTTGCTACTGATACTCTTCTTGCTTTACAGGAAGCTCAACTTCAACAGCACAGAGAAGATAGATTGATTTGGAAGCTGGACATCAAAGGAAATTTCACCTTTAAGTCTACCTACAACAAATTAAGACAATCTAGGGGTAATATCTCCTCCATTTATCATTTGTGGAATCCAAGATTAGAGAAAAAAATTTCTGTGTTTATGTGGAAATTGATTAACTCTTACCTCCCTTTTGATAACATCCTGAAATCTATGCATATCTGTATGTCATCCAAATGTTTCAAATGCAATCATGAGGATTCATTGGAACATTTCTACAATTCTTGTGAATTTACCTTAGGCATTTGGAAACTACTGCATGTTTTTATGGGTATCTCAGACAGGACTTTTGCTTCAATTTGGGAAAGACTTTCATTTTATCTTACTTATAATGGACTGAGTAAATTGCATAATTTAATCATCAGAATTACTCCATCCATTACTTGTTGGATTCTATGGAAAGCTAGAAACAAATGGCTCTATGAAAATGTCCCTGCCTCCTCAGCCCATATCCTAAGACAAATCAAAGAGCAATTTTTTCTAGTATTCAGTGCTAAACCTTTCTATGTAGCCTCTCTTGTTGACTATGAAATTGCAAATCATAGTTTCCTCCCACTTGGGAAAAGGCCACCCAAACCAAAAAAATTCAAAATTGCTTGGCTAAAGCCACTTTCTGGTCTTAAATTCAATGTTGATGTTGCTTGGTGTAGTTCCAATCTTCAGGCTGGAATCGGCACTGTCATTAGAGATAATAGGGGAGCTTTTATTTCTGGTCATTGTTCTTTTATCTCTGCTACTTCACCCCTTGAAGCAGAAATTAAAGCTATTCAACTGGCAATCTGCCTTGCTGCAGGATACTCAGATCCTATCATAATAGAATCTGACTGTCTTAATGCTATTTCTTTCATTCTAAACCCCATCACTGCACATTGGAGATTATTCAATCTTGCTGATTCTGTCAAGCTTACCCTCTCTACATATTACCTGACCCATATACATAGAGAAGCAAACTTACCTGCAGATGCCATTGCAAAATTTTGTCTGTTATCTAAGCAAGATGCCTCCTTTTCTTTTGGCTCACTCACTAATAAGATACAGGGTATGCTTAATGGATTCTACTGGGAACTCCTTCTCTGAGAATATCTATAATGGATTCTACTGACTAATTTCTTTATTGCAGATAATGTAGATCATTGATGATCTTCTATTTCAATTCTGGTGGATACTCCAACTCAAGACTATCTCAAATGGACTGCTACAATGGAGGTGGTTGATATGTACCAACTGATGAATCATCTTCCTCTTTTTTGCACCTCTCAAAGGAACTCTTCAGATGCACCAACAAGCCAATCCAGGGTGCCTCCTTGCTGCTAGCAAACTGAGATTGCTGACTGAGTTTTAATCTTACTCCATAGGCTGATTTGAGTCTAAGTTGCCTCGCGCTTCGGATTCTCTAGCAAGCAAGTGGATTCAAAGATTTCTTCTCACCAAGCCTCTCATCTGTTTGGCTAACTTTAGCATAGAATGGGTATATATTTGGTTTAACTCATTCTTTTTTGGAAGCTTGCCTAGCTTCGTGGAGATTTCAAAACTCTACACCAGTGGAAATTCTTAGGATTTCCTTTCAACTGCTATCTTTTTGAAGCGGTTCTTGTATTTTATTTTTTGTTTATGTCGTATAAAGGCATGGGGAAGCCAATATACATCCCTCCACCATTGGTGGTTTCTACTTAAAAAAAAAAAAAAAAAACACAAGTACGAAGACAAGAAGAATCATTTTTTATTTTTTATTTTAGTTAAAAGGGTATTTCATTAGGCACCCTAAACCTCATAAAAGATCATAGTTTGTACAAAACATATTGTCAAAGAAAAGCACATATCTTAAACCGTAGGATTGATTCCTAAAAAGCATTCCATAACCGCTGGACAAGCCTACCCATGGTGTCCCTCAACCCTGTGATGAAGTCTCTTAGGCCAGACTTTTCAGTATCAATCGAAAGGTAAAAGATGTGCCGCGAACTAGACTTTACATGATAGCCATAGAGGCCCTGAAGCTAAGATTCCAAAATAGTAGCAAAAATTAGAAACTGGGGACTTCCTAATTGAACCAAAAGGTGAGCATGATTATATACATCTTCAGAAGTAATCCCATAGAGATGGCACCAATGTCAACTGAAACCTGAATCCACACCTGGATTTTCCCACTGAAAGTGAAGAACTTGTAAGTAGGGTTTAAGCCTCCTTGAAGCATGTACCCTTGGGTGTTGCTTTCCCTCCTCTTCTTTGATTAGCACGGCACTTACTGCCTCCCGAGACGCCGCTATGTACAGAAAAAGCTCCTCCCCCGGGTATGGTTTCTTTAAAGTTTGCAACTGTGGAAGGTGATCTTTCAAGTTTTGGAACGCCTTCTCACACTCCCTGGACCACTCGAATGCCTTGGCCTTCCTGAGAATGTTGAAGAAAGGTAGCTTCCTATCTGCCCCCTTTGATAGGAATCGGCTGAGGGCCGCAAGGGAACCTGTCAACCGTTGTACTTCTTTCACCGATCTGGGGGAGGTCATCTTAGCTATGGCTTCTACCTTTTCCGGGTTGACATCAATGCCCCAACTTGACACAATGAAGCCCAAGAACTTCCTCGCTTTAGATTGCTCAGCTCAAGTTTTTTGAACATCTCCTCCAGATCATTCAGGAAAGCCCCATAAGTCCTGCTTTTAACCACCATGTCATCGACGTATACCTCCATGTTCCTTCCCACTTGGTCCTTAAAGAGTTTGTCCACCATTCTCTGATAAGTAGCCCCCGCGGTTTTCAACCCAAAGGGCATCTTCTTGTAGCAAAAGGTCCCAAAATCGGTGATGAAAGAGGTTTTCGCCTTGTCCGCCTCATCCATCTGCACCTGATGATACCCTTTATGTGCATCAAAGAAAGCCAGCACCGAGTACCCCACAATAACCTCTGCCAGCCGGTCCAAATTCGGGAGAGGGTAGCTTTCTTTGGGGCAACATTTATTCAAATCTGTAAAGTCGATACACATGCGCCAGCTTCCGTCATGCTTCTTTACTAAGACCGGGTTAGCTATCCACTCCGGGTAGATGATTTCCTCGACCACCCCGGCTCTCTCCAGATTCTTCACTTCATTCTTTATGAATTCCGCTCTCTCCGGGGCTACAGGTCTTTTCTTCTGCCTGATTGGCTTGGTTGTCGGGCTTATATTCAGCTTGTGTACCCCAACTCTGGCAACACCCCCACCATGTCCTCCGGGCTCCATGAGAATACTCCTTGATATCTGGCCAAGAGTTCCTTCAATGCACCTTTTACTTCCTTCAGGAGATCTTTTCCCACCGTGACCATCCCTTTGTCCGCCACTTGCATTTCTTCCAACTCTTGGCGGGGAGCTTCTCCATACACCTCCCCTACCACTTTCTTTGCATCTAAGACCACCGTCATCATGCAACTTCTCGCGACTGCTTGACTTCCCCGTACGACCGCCACTCCCTATGCGGTGGGGAACTTCATTGTCAGCAGGTATGGACAAATCGCTGCCCGGGCTTGGGTTAGCCATGGCCTCCCTATGATTACGTTGTACGGTGAGGGTGCATCAATAGCCGCAAAATTGCATGTCACTGAGACCCTCTTGCTCCGGTCCTTCTCGTCCACCATACACACTGCGAGGGGAATAACACCTAGAGGAACTTCAGGTTTGCCCGTGAACCCTGACAAGGGAGACGAAGGAGGTTTCAGATTCTGTCTCCCGATTCCCAATTGATCGAAGCAAGAAGCGAACATGATTTCCACGCTACTCCCATTGTCCACAAACACCCTCTTGATCAAAAAGCCTTCAATCTCCGCCGTTACCACCATTGGGTCTGAGTGGGGTATCTGTGGCGGGGCTGCATCCGCCTCAGAGAAAGTGAGAGCTTCGTCGGGGCGAAACCTTTTCCCCTGAATCTCCCCCGGGGGAACATATCACGTCCGGGCCCGGATAGCGGAAACTGACTGGCATGCTTCTCCGACGTCTCCGCTTATCACGTTGATCATTTTGTTTGGTACTGGGGCTGGCTCTACTGCCTGGACCGGTACGGCGGCTATGGCGGGCCTCCCCGGGGCCCTGTTGCCTTGGTTGCCTTGGGCTCTCCCGTTTCCTCTCCCGGGGTTAGGCCTTCACCTTTTCCGGGGTTGCTCCTGAGGCTGGTCCCGGGGATTCTCCTTCTTTGCTTCTGTCGCCACGCAATCTCTCAGCTGCCTCCGCTCTATCAACTTTTTTATGTCATTCCTCAGCCCTCTACACCCCTCTGTCGAGTGTCCATAAGACTTGTGGTAGGCGCACCATTTGTCCGCATTTTCCCTAGACGGGGTCCCCTGGATGGGCAGCGGGTCCGGGAACAGATCTTTGTGAATAGCATGTATCTCTGTCCGGGACTTGCTGAGCGGGGTAAAACTATCTGCCCTTGCCCGGTTCACCGGCGCAGGACCCGAATCCCTTCTACTCGGGTCAGCCACCCTTCTCCTTTCCATCTTATCCGGGAGGAATCCCCCAGATTCTTCCTTCCTCTTCCGGGTGGCATCATTAACCGCACAGTACAGTTGCACCGCCATCTGTAAGTTGTGAAAGGTTTCCGGGATGTTTTCCATCAACTTCTGGAACAACGCCATATCCCTCAAGCCATTTATGAATCCGCTAATAACCGCCTTCTCCTGCAGCTGTCTGTCTATGACCTTCATGCTATCGTCCATGTACCTTCGGTAATATTCCATTGGCCCTTCTGTAGCTTTCTGCCGAGTGGCGAGAAGCTCAGTCAGTTGCTTTCCTTCCTTTTTCAATCCCGGAACAGCAGAGCCTTGGAAAATTCATAATAATCTCTAAGACTCTGTCGGGGCAAGGAATCGAACCATAGGAGACAGTTTCCCCTCAGGTAGCAGCCTACCTACTTGCATCTTAGTTCTTCCGGGAAGTCCCGTGACACCATTAGGTTCTGGTATGTCCTGACAAACTCCTCCGGGTCTGTCTCTCCATTATACGTTGGGATTCCCTCAGGGACCCGAAGGCCCGGAGGCCATGGATACGCCAGCACCCGAGGTACCCATGGGGAAGTGGGTTGAGCTCCGTTTCTCCCCACCAACTTGTCCAACCGCGCCTCCAAAGAGTTGGGGTCCTGCTGCGCCACCTGATAGCCCCGCATCCTATCATCCTCCCTAAAGTATCTCTCCGGGTAACCGTAGTTCACCCCCATTGACCCATACATGGGCATGGAATACTGGATCGGTTTCCCCTGGGTTCCAGGGGCCTGATAACCCAATAATTCTGCAGGCATGACTGGAAGATCATACCCGGTCTGCTCCGTTCCCCAGCTAGAACGCGGGTAGTAGGGTGGAGCATGTGAAACTAAATTTGATTGTTGTCCAGTAGCCACTCCTCCTCGAACTCCGAAGCTCGGGGGGAAGGAAGGTGGGATGGTTGAGGAATTAATTCGCCCCTGTATTCTTGGCGGCTGAACAGCCCCGTCTAAATCGATAACTTCCCTTTGATGTCCCCGCAGAGGGCCTGCCGGGTCCCCTCCAGGTTCTCTTCGTCTTAAGTTTTCCCGGGCAGAGAGTACCCACTGGCGGTACAACTCCTTGTTGGCTTTCATGAATTCCAACGCTGCCGATTCCTCCGTATTAGCTAAGGGTTGCCCCTCTTTCGGGAAATCCGGTCCCCGAGTTTGAGGGTTGCCGACCAGGTATTGCCCCTCCTCCCGGGTTTCAGGTTCCCGGGCCCAGGGACTGCCTTCCCTAGCGGGCCTAGGCTCCTGCTCATCCTGGTACTCTCTTTCCGAGTCGGCTTCGTCGGAGGCAGTTTCCACGTGGCCATCCTGTGGTACTCCTAGCTCACGCTGGTGTCTAGCCTCCTCCTGCAACTGCCTCAGGGTCACGTCATCTCCCGGGGGTGGAGGAGGACCACTCCCTGAAGGTGCCGCATTCTTCTTCGGGCGTCCACGCCCTCTCCTTGGCGACTCCATCGTGCAAAGGTGGAACTTATCCCACTGGGCGTGCCAATTGATGCTACCAAAATCCGTCCGTTTCGCGGGAGTTGACGCTATCCGGGTCTCCTTGTTAATCAGCCCGCCACAATCCTGCAAAATAATCCCCGGGAGGCGTCCCGGGGAAGAAGCTCCGGCGTGATGATGAGATGGGGATAGCGGAGAAGGAAAACGTACGGAAGGTGCTCTCAATATAAAGTAGAGAGATATAAGTCACATACCTTGTTCACTGTTTGAGACTAGTATTTATAGCTGAGCTTGCATGCTTGGGATAAGGTGCAGGACCACTTCCCCTTGTCGCCGTCCGCCCTTCTTTCTTGTCCGGACATGCTTCCTAGCGGGAAAGATACCGCTCTCTTAGTGCTGGGCCGCAGACCTTCTTCTCGGCCCAGTAGGCCTTTGGGCCAGTATTATCATGTCTGTCTCCCTACGACGGATAATTTATGCTGAAGAACTCTACAGGTTTCACCGATCTGTCGCTTGTGTGAGACCGGACATGAGCTCTCTGCCCACTTGTTCTTTCAGTGCCCTTATGTACACACTGTTTTTGATGTCGCTGGTCTCTGGGACACTATTCAGTACTCGGAAAGGAGCTGCGGGGAGTTCTGGTTCCGCCAACTTATCATGGATAACAGCGTGGAGACGTCGAAGATGATAGTGATGTTATGCGATGCCATGTGGGGCCAACATAACAAGCTGGTTTTCGACAATACTCACATCGACGGCTCGGTGGTTGCGTCAATGGTAGCAGGCAATCTATCAAGCTTTCACCGCGCCAACCTTTGGCCGGAGCAACTATCTTCTTGCTTGGAGGATACGGTACTGCTGCAGCCTCTATCTGGGGTAGCCCGTGTGCATTTCGATGCGGGGCTTACGAGGGACGGACTTGCAGGCACTGGGATTATTGCTTTAGATGAGCAGGGAGGTTTTATTAAGGCTGTGGCAAGGGAAATGTACATGGTCAGCGATCCCCTCTTAGCCGAGGCTTGGGCTGCAAGGGACGCCATTAAACTAGCGGTGTCCTTATCTCCGCACCGACCAATTTTAGTTGGTGATTCTTTGGCACTAATTCAGATGATCCGGGAGGATATCTCATGTTCAGTGGAAACTACAGCACTGGTGGAGGAGTTTAAAGAACTGATTCGGTCTTATAGTTTAGAATTGCCATATTGGGTGCCACATTTGGAAAATTTCTCGGCTCATTTGCTTGCTCAGTTTGCAAAGTCGAGTGTTAATTCTTCTAGTTCGTGGATTACTCCACCCCCTTTCATTGTATCAAACGATTCTGGACGTTTTCCAAGACCTTGAAATCATAACACGTTTTTTTCAAAAACAAAAATCTAGTAATTATGTTTATGGGTTAATTTTCATCAGGTCCAGCCTCACATGATTTTCCGCATTCACACATATGGTAACCCTAAAATGTAAGGAAATTTCTGATCGATGTGGAGACGAACAAGTAGATGTACAGTATGAATGTCCTCTATAAATGATATGCACTTCACGGACTGCTCAGATTTGTCCACATCACAAAGTAACTCACTATCAAAGTAGATGGTTTGCTACATGCAGGACCATTTTTCTCATGCAGGACTGGTTTTTTTAACAAAATGCCCCTTTTATTGTGAAGGCAAAAAAAGCTACTCAAAATGCAAGGGTACACTTGGGGGGTATTATGGTAAAAAATTGGTCCTGCATGAGAAAATCGATCCTGCATATAGCAATTGGGAAGTAGATGTATGCGATCTCCCTTTTCTTCCTCTTTTTTTTTTTTTTGAAATGGAACACTAATATTAATTTAAAACAAAGTTACATAGAGCACCTAATGCCATATTATGTTCATTACTGACAACTAAACTTGAAAATAAAGAAAAGATGTAGCTAGGATGCTAGCTATTTCATCGATCAGTCCTTTGATCTCCCAAGGCGCTTCTTTTAGGTTTTTAAGAGCCACCACCAGGATGGATGAGTCTGTAAGCAAGCAAGTGAATGTTTTGGGACCGTGCCTGACACGCTGCTTTGATAGCCCTCCAACACATCATCATTTCCGCTTGAAGAGGGGAAACACATGTGAAGAAATCTGACCCCGATGTTAAAACATGTCCATGTTGAGCAATTCTGGTGTATACCAGGCTCCAGCACCAATTTGACCCCTTCTATGGTATGATCCATCTAGCTTGATTACCGAGATAACCCCTTGATCCTCATTCCTATCATATCCAGCCCTGAGATCCGCCTGATGCATGTTTGATTCTTCTGCAGTAAAGGATTCAGGAGGTCTAACCCTTTCTCTGGTTTCCTCTTTCCTTTGCAAGTTCATATTTATCCTGAATTTCTGTTCAGCAGCTATACAAGCACCATCTGGATCTAACTGTACACCTTCCATCACTAGTTTACACCTTTGAGACCAGATTTCCCACATTACAAATACATCTTTGTATAACAACTCCTCCGAGGTAAAGTAATTGAGCCAAGCTTGGAACCATTCTCCAAAATTACCAATCCTTACTGGGATTATAAAACTTCTTTCCTCCATAGTATTCTCGATTCAGAACAGTAAACAAAAAGATGCACTTCATTTTCAATGCCTAATGAGCATCTCTAGCACAATTCAACTGTGAATATATTCCTCCTCGCTAGATTAACTGCAATTGGTGAAGCTTTTTCCAACAGTCTCCAGAGCAAAATAATTATTTTATATGGTACCTTCAGATTCCAGATCTTTTCCCATAATTTCCTCCTTCTGAGATCTTGACAGCCTATCTCTTTTGCAGCAAAATGATAACCCTTCTTTACTGTGTAAATGCCATGGTTATTTAGATACCATATAGCCTTATCTTTCTTACCTCTAATGCTAGATATATGGATTGCTTGTACATGTGGTATTATATTTGCAGGAAACAAAGCTCTAATAAGTGGCATCCTCCATTCTCCCGAGGCTGTAATCAAGTGACTCACCTTGAGTTGTGTCTAATTTTGTATGAGAAAATTCCCTCTCAATAGGTTGTGAATATTAGGAATCCATTGCTCAAACATCCCTATGCTCTTGCCATCTCCAACCTGTCATGCCAGATTATCTAATATCAAGTCCTTAGCCCATAAAACTGATTTCCAGCCCCATGAGTCACCATATTTTGGCTTAATATTCCTCAGATCCTTGTTGCCAATATATTTCGCTTTATACACCCTTACCAACAGAGACGATGTATCTCTTACTATATTCCAAACATGCTTTACAATCAGTGCCTTATTCATACTCGCAGTGGAACGCATTCCAAGACCACCCTCTTATTTGGATTTACATACATGTTTCCATGATTTCCAATGTATTGTACGTTCCTCTATTTCACCACCCCATATGAATCTAGCTGTCATAATATCCAACTTTTTCATGACCTCTTTCTGTATTTTGAATATACCTAACGGATAAACTTTTTTTTTTAATTTAAGCCATCTTGAAGATGGAGGGATGTATATTAGGCTTCCCCAAGCCATCTAACAAAAAAAGGTAGCAATACAGTCAATACAAAATAAGACCTAAAGCTCCAGAATTTTAGAGACTAATAAACCGTAGTGAGCTAAGTAGATATTCATCCTATACTAATGTCTTTAATCCTCCGAACTACTTGGAGTTCGTCATAACGAAGCTCGACTCAGTCAAGAGGATATAGCGCATGTAGTAGGACGAATAAGAATATGAGTATACGAGTTTACAAGGGATCAAAATACTCAGGATCACAGTTTTAAAGATTGTATCTTGGCGGTGCCTGGATTCTGATATTTGGAAGTTGCATTGCATCCCCGACCAGAGCTTTTCTCACTGTACAATGGAGCCTGTTAATTTGCAGATTTATTTGAGGAATAAGAGCGGTCTCATGTGCTGCTGTGTTTTGCTCCCTGAAGATATGGTGAAAGGTGATCGGCCGTCCTTCTGTCAGTTTTTGGATCATCCACAAGTCCCTTTCCATTCTCCAAGGTGGTGATGTTTGGCGGTGGATCATCCTAATTACCTGCAATGAGTCAGATTCAACTATGAGTGGCAGTAAGGAGTTCTCCACACACCGTGTTAGACCAATCAGACATGCTTTGAGCTCTGCTAACAGTGGATCATTTGTGACATCAAGTGTCGATGAACCAAGGTATTTTGAATATACCTAACGGATAAACTGACAAGGAACTCAGGATATGCTTTGCTAATGTAACTCTTCCAGGAAAATTTAAAAGTTTAACCTTCCATGAATTAAACTTCTCAATAAATCTCCTAATCAGTCCCTGGAAAATGTCCTTTTTCTGAGCCTGATAATCAATATGAATTCCTAAGTATTTCCCTCCCAGTCCCAAACAGTGAATATTCAGGGAGTATTGCATAAATTGTCTTTGCTCCTGAGAGGTATTAGGACTAAACAGAATAGAGCATTTCTCAACATTTAGCCTTTGTCCTGAAAACCTAGCATATAGATATATAGTCTTTGCTAGAGCATTTGTTGACTCATAAGACACCTTTGAGAATAATATGGTGTCATCTGTATACATTAAATGACTTGTCCATTCCAAGATAAATGTATGCCAAGACTCCTCATGCTCTCTGCTTTATGTTCCAGCCAATAAGACATAAACTGCTGGGCAATTATAAAAATATATGGGGAAAAAGGACATCCTTGCCTCAGGCCTTTGTCTGGAACCAAAACTTCTGAGACTTTCCCATTTACTATAACTTGATATGAAACTGATCTTATGCACCACATTACCAAGTCAATCCATTTCCTTGGAAAATTCATCTTCTCCATCGCTTTCTCTAAGAATTCCCAAGATATTCTGTCATAAGCCTTGCTCATATCCAGTTTAATGGCTGTTATTCCTTCCCTTCCCTTCTTCTTGTTTCTGATATGATGTACTACCTCATGCGCCAGCAAGACATTCTCTGCAATTAGTCTTTTTGTCACAAAGCCATTTTGACTTTCAGAAATAGGAGATCATATGCAGCTCTTCAGTCTTCTTTCCAGAACTTTAGCAATGATTTTATATTTTACATTACAAAGCGGGACAGGTCTAAAATCACTTGCTGTTCTTGGCATTTTTGTTTTTGGGATTAGGATTATCTGTGTAAGGTTTCAACTCCTTGGAAATTCCCCAGTTTGCAAACACCTTACTATATTTGTTGATAGATCCTCTTCTACAACCTGCCAATATTGTTTATAAAAACCAACTGGGAGCCTATCCTCCCCTGGTGATGTCCACGATTTCATGTTTCTCACAGCTTCCCATACTTCTTTCTTGTTAAACTCATGGTAAGTCTTCTTTGTTAATTCCCTGATAAAGTTCTTGAATTGGAAGCTAAAAACTCTTCAATTTGTACATCTCCAGGAGTACTTTGTGGATACCATGCTGTTGTGATAAAAATTGCTTTGACTTGTTGTTGGATCACTTCTACCACACCATTCTCATCCGTTATCCATTCCACAAAATCATTTTCAATACCTTGTATCACATTATTATTCATCCTTCTTGTAGCCCATTTATGAAAGAAAGCAGTGTTTTTCTCACCCTTTTCCATCCATTTCACTTTAGCGCGCTGTTTCCAATACTCTGCTTGGTTCTCCAGAAGATCCTTTAGTTCATAGGAAATACCTCTGCTTGATTTTCTCGAGTTCCAGTTCATAGTTAATTGGCACGCCCGGTGGGACCATTCCACCTTCGCACGATGGAGTTGCCAAGGAGAGGGCGCGGGCGCCCGAAGAAGAACGCGGCACCTTCAGGGGGTGGCCCTCCTCCAGCCCCGGGAGACGATGTGACCTTGAGGCAGTTGAAGGAGGAGGCTAGACACCAGCGTGAGCTAGGAGTACCACAGGATGGTTATGTGGAAACTGCCTCTGACGAAGCCGATTCAGAAAGAGAGTACCAGGATGAGCAAGAAGGACCTGGGCCTGCCGGGGAAGGCAGCCCCCGGGCTCAGGGACCTGAAGCCTGGGAAAAGGGGCAATACCTGGCCCACAACCCTCAGACACGGGAACCGGTTTTCCCGGAAGAGGGGCAACCCTTAGCTAATGTGGAGGAATTGGTAGCGTTGGAGTTCATGAGAGCCAATAAGGAGTTATATCGCCAGTGGGTACTCTCTACCTTGGAAGGCCTTAGGCGAAGGGAACCTGGGGGGAACTCGGCAGGCCCTCCACGGGGACACCAAAGAGAGGTTATCGACCTGGATGGAGTTGTTCAGCCGCCAAGGATCCAGGGGCGTGTGAATTCTTCAACCAATCCACCTTCTTTCCCTCCAAGTTTTGGGGTTGGAGGGGGAGTGGCTACAGGGAAACAATCAAATTTAGTTCCACATGCCCCACCTTACTACCCGCGTTCTAACTGGGGGATGAGGTAGACCGGGTATGACCCTCCAGTCATGCCTGCGGAATTATTGGGTTATCAGGCCCCTGGAACCCAGGGGAACCCGATCCCGTATTCCAGGCCCGTATATGGGTCAATGGGGATGAACTACGGTTATTCGGAGAGTTACTATAGGGAGGATGACAGGATGCGGGGTTATCAAGTGGCCCAGCAGGACCCCAACTCTTTGGAGGCGCGATTAGACAAGCTGGTGGAAAGAAACGGAGCTAAACCCACCTCCTCGTGGGTACCTCGGGTGCTTGCATATCCATGGCCGCCGGGCCTTCGGGTCCCGGAGGGAATCCCAACGTATAATGGAGAGACTGACCCGGAAGAGTTTGTGAGGACGTACCATAACCTAATGGTGTCAAGGGACTTCCCGGAGGAACTAAGATGCAAGTTGGTGGGCTGCTACCTGAGGGGAAACTGTCACCTGTGGTTCGATTCCCTACCACGGGAAAGCCTCAGGGATTACTATGATTTCTCCAAGGCTCTGCTCTTCAGGTACGCCGGACTGAAGAAGGAAGGTAAGAAGTTGGGAGGTCATCGCCGTACCTCTCAAATATACATAATTTAGATCGCTTACTACCTTTCCACACTATTAAGTGTACAATGGCAAGTAAGGTTCGTTCCACAGGGAAAAGGTTATTTCTATGTATATCTTGTAGAATATATATACATATACATATATAAAAGCAATGTAAACAAAGGGGGGTTTGAGTTGAGTTTTGTTTAAGAAACACTACTATGCAAAGTAACTAGGATTCTAGAATTACAACTACTTTAGCATCTAACGATTCAACTAAATGATTAACTAATGAGAATAAGAAACTTGGGTACATGAGATTTGTATCTTCTTGTTATGGATTTTTCCTCAAACCTAATTATGATGCTTTGAGAATGGTGATTGTTTTTTAATGGGAAACCATCTCTATTTTAGTTGTGAATCATGATAGCATTTTCACAACTCTTATTGGCAACTTATCTATATGATAGCAAATAGATAAATTGACCAATGCTAATTCATATTAGATGTTTCCCCACCTTACCCATGCAATGTGATAACAAAATTGACATAAATATAATGCTAATGAATGATCTCAAGAACAAATATAATTGATAACAACATATATTTGATTCCCAATTCACTACTTTTACATAGAAGAAATGATAGCATTTCAACCATGGAAAGGCAATGTCTAACACATATCCAACACATATCTATACCTAGGAAATCATTCCTAACCATTTCAAGCATCAAATACACATATAATTCATGATCATTCAATGACAAATCATCCATTCCTAAGCTTCATAAACCATGTTCTCAAATCATAACAAAAGGTTTAATCTCACATACCCAAGATAGGTTTTAGCCTACAATCATACTTATATATTCAAAACCATAATCAATACAACAAACCATGATGAATTCAAAGCTCAAAATCAAAAGGAAAATGAGTTCAACTCTGTAAAAATTTGATCCTCTAAACATTGAGGATAAGATGTTTTTATAGTCCAAAAATAATTAAAATTAAAGCAAACAAAAGCCAAGTTGCAGGAGGTTTTCGCGGGCCGCGCGGTTTCCCTCGCGGACCGCGAGCCTGGTTCTCGCGGCTCGCGGCCGAGGATTCGCGGCCCGCGCGTCCGTGGTCTCGGCGGTCTGCGACCGAGAAATCGCGCCCCGCGCGCGTCTGGTCCTCGCGAGTCGCGGCCGAACCTTCGCGGATCGCGCGTCTGGGCCTCGGTCTGGTCCTCGGGCTGGTTCTCGCGGTTCGCGACCGGAGTCTCGCGCCCCGCGCGCGTCTGGTCCTCGCGGCTCGCGTCTGGTCCTCGCGGCTGGCGGAACTCGGCATCTTCAAAACAGCAACACACACCCTCGCGGTTCGCGACCTAGGGTTCGCGGCCCGCTAGAGTGTGCCTTCACGCCACTTCTACGACCGGTTCTTCAATGTATCAATCGCGGTCAGGACGGTCATAGAAGGTCTTCAAATCACTCAAATCCATCGCAAGTGCAATTCAAGATCGAAATGCACGTCTTCAATTTCAAACCACTATGAATGATTCGGTCTAAAAGTCTAATATAAATATATAAAATACTATCTAAAACAGCTCTCAAATGCTACAAAATAAGAGTATATCTAGGGTCTATCAAAATCCCCCACACTTGAACCTTTCTCGTCCTCGAGAAAGAACGATTAAGATCCAAATGCTTACTCTGAATAATTAAGCACATAACATTTGAGAGCTTTACATATTTAAACAAGAGAAAAGAAAATGTTTTTTTTTTTTGCCTGATCCTCTAGCATTTTTGGGACCATCCGGGCTGTTTTTTTTTTTTTTTTTTTTAAATACAGTATTAAAAATAGCAGCAAAAACAGCAACAAAAGCAGTAACAAAAGTCCTACACCTCTCCCCCACACTTAGTCTAAACATTGCCCTCAATGTTTAAATATATCAATGAAAATCATAGTGTAAGAAAGAGTGTAGGATATACTCACTGCGAGGGGCCGGAACCGTCGCGGCGGCGCTGAGCTCGCGATCTGCGATGGCCCTCATAGTCAAATGCCCCTGGTCCATGTGGGTGCATGGATGCCATAATGGCGAACATCACCTCCATGTCGTCCTCATACCTCTGAGTAAACGCGTCATGCCTCTGCGTGAACTCCTGGAATTGCTGCTGAGTGACATACTGAGGATCGTGATGTGGAGGAGCGTACTGATCTCCATGCTCCGGAGGTGCCTCTAGCCTGGCAAGGGCGATGGTAGGTGCAGGGACTGTGATCTGGATGGGCAAGGTGAGCTCCTCCATGCGGGTGCGCTCAGTCAGGTGCACAGCCTCCGGATTTGGCAGGTACATGTGCTGATTCTTGGCTACTAGCCAGATGAATCTAGGAGGAGGGAATTTGTGCATTTGCAAGACATTAGTGGACTCCAAAGAAGCAATGGAGTGTAACTGGTGAGCTCTCTCGGCTGTCTTGCCTATCGCCTGAATGTCTGGAGGTAGATGGATGCGCAAATAAGCTGCCAGAAGAGAAATCATACCCCCCTGCGGTATCTTCCCTGAGCTCTTCTGGGAGGTCTCCAGACATTTCTGCACAAAGAGGTCTACCCAACATGGGTGCTCTATCCTCCAAAACATAGTCCAAAGGCATTGGACTTGTTCCCTGCTGATATGCGTCAACTCCCCCTGGCAAAAGATCGTCATCACTAAGAGCTTGTGCACCATACGAACAGCTGGATGTATGATGTGGTTGTTCTTTGTAGCGCCCGTGATGTTGGGAGATCCAGACAAACAATGCCAAAAGAAAGCTAGATCAAATCCTTGTGGGGCATATTCTCTTGGATTCTTGTAGCCCTCCGCATATTGGAATCCAAAAGCATCTTGGATTTCATCATAGGACATCCTGCGGTCTACATCATTCAACCTGAAGGTGATGTAATGCCTGTCATGGTCCTCGTCGTAGTGCTTGGATAGAGTGGATAGGAACTCAAGTGTATAGCGGATGTATGTCGGTGCCGACCGATCAATGAATCCTCTCATGCCAACGCGATCCAATAAAAATAGCACAGGCTGCTGCAAACCTAGCTCCTGAAGAAGCTCAGAGGAGAGGAACTTCGTCTCCATGATCGTTCGCCTCCCATTCCCTATCAACTTTCTCCACCGTTGTTGGGCATCGTCATTCAAACCTTGCAGTCCCATAAGGTCAATAGGAGGCAGGTTTTCTGCAGGGGGAGGGCTAGGTTGGCGAGGGGGGGATTCGGGGATCACGGGCTCACGTGAACTAGAGGCTTCTCCTCGGCGAGACCTTTTCCTCGGTGCCATTATCAAAATCTACTCAACAACAGTCCAGCACAGCTAAACTAGCTACAAGGCGGCAAGCCCCTACTCAACAAGCAAATTGCAACTAGTGGCGGCAAGCCCAATCAAAATCAACAAGAAAAACTAGAGGCGGCAAGCCCTAATTACTCAAAAATTGCAATGTAGCATTCCAAATAAACAATTAAATGAAATTAGATCGCCAATTTGATCAAAACACCACCAAATCAAAGAATCCAAAAATTAGGGTTCATGAGATTTGGGGGTATTTGATTGGGAATTGGAATTTGGAATTAGTGATGGGGAAAGGGTTAAGGGTGTTGGAAGGAAGGTTTTTGTGTAGTTGGGTTGGGAAAAAAGTCGCCGGAGTCCGGCGAATTGGAGTGGAGAAGTTTCGGTTTGAATTTGGGCAATGTGGGTAAAAGATGGTGTTTTTGATTTGGATTCTTGGTGGGTTTTGTTAGGGATGAATTGGGGATTGATTTGGGTGGAAGGGATTGGTTTAAAACCCGCCGGAATGAAGGATTTGAGTTGGTGGCCGGAAAAGATGGTGTTTGGGTCGGGAGGAATAGGAAAGAAGGAGGAGAAAAAAGATAGAAGAAAATGGGGAAGAAGTAGTGCCCGAAATCTCGCGGGTCGCGAGCTCAACTCGGCGGGCCGCGAAACTCCTTCGCGGGCCGCGAAAACGGTCCGTTTTGTTCCAGGGATTTCCGAGAAATCCTGGCCTCCTTCGCGAGCCGCGCGCTGTTCTTTTGCGGTCCGCGCGTTGAAATCGCGGACCGCGCGCTCAAGGCCGTCGCGGTGCGCTCAGTGAAATCGCGACCCGCGCGCGCGGTTTCTTCGCGGGCCGCGCGATCAAACCGCGGTCCGCGAGCACAGTGTCGCGGGCCGCGCGATTAAGCCGCGGGCCGCGAAAAGTGGCATTTTTGTTCCAGGGATTCTTAGAAATCCCCTGTTTTCTCGCGGGTCGCGCGCTCTCCTTCGCGGACCGCGTGCCAAACCTTCGCGGGTCGCGTGATCTGCGTCGCGGACCGCGCGCGAGCTGAAGCTCGTTGCGGCGCGCGCGACAAAATCGCGTGCCGCGCTCGACAAAACTTCGCGGATCGCGCGATGAACCCGCGATCCGCGTGCATTGTGTCGCAGTCCGCGCGATCAAGCCGCGGACCTCGAAAACCGACGTTTTTGTGGCAGGGATTTCCAGGAAATCCATCTTTGCTCGCGGGTCACGAGATCACGGTCGCGGTCCGCGAAACCCTCGGTCGCGGTCCGCGCGATGAATTCGCGGACCGCGAGGAATGGTTCCTTGGTATTTGTTGTTTTTGCACCACTTCAAACCTATTTCTACAAAAACAACACAAAAACTAGCGTAATTGTTGAATTACAAGCTTTATGAAATGTACATAGCAAATAAATATAAAGAAAGTAATGTTCCAAATGTTGAAATTGTTCGACGAATTCTTTTAAAAACTCAAAACTCGTTTATTTAACATCGTCGGCACGATGTACCTCCATGGTAAAGATCACTCGTAGGCCGGGTTGCCTAGAGACATGTCCTCTAGGATCTCCGATTTGAAACCCTCGTAATACGGTTTCAACCTTTGGCCGTTGACCTTGATGATTTTGGCACCCTCGTCGCTTTGGATCTCCACCGCACCATGAGGGAAAACTTTCACAACTACAAATGGTCCAGTCCACCGAGAACGCAGTTTACCTGGAAACAAACGAAGGCGTGATTGAAATAGGAGAACCTTTTGACCTACCTCAAAAGTTTTCCTAATTATCAGTTTGTCATGCCATGCTTTCGTCTTCTCCTTGTAAATGGCAGCGTTCTCATAGGACTCATTCTGGATTTCCTCGAGCTCTTGCAGTTGAAGCTTCCTTTCATTCCCGGCTTCGTCCAAGTTCAAGTTGAACCTTGTGATTGCCCAGTAGGCTTTGTGTGCTAACTCCACCGGCAAATGACACGGCTTTCCAAAGACTAATCGGTATGGAGACATACCAATTGGTGTCTTATAAGCCGTCCTATATGCCCACAATCCATCATCCAACCGAGAACTCCAATCCTTGCGAGTCGGCCTAACCGTTTTCTCAAGGATGGACTTGATTTCCCTATTGGAAACTTCGGCTTGTCCATTTGTTTGTGGGTGATAGGCGGTGGAAGTTTTGTGATTTACCCCATATTTCTTCAATAATGCGGCAATGGTTCTATTGCAAAAGTGAGTGCCTCGATCACTGATCAGAGCTCGGGGTACCCCGAACCTAGAGAAGATGTGAGATTTGATGAACTCTGCAACCACTTTAGAATCATCAGTACGAGTGGGGATTGCCTCAACCCACTTAGAAACATAGTCAACCGCAAGCAAGATATATTTAAAACCAAATGAAGTAGGGAAAGGTCCCATAAAATCAATTCCCCAAACATCAAAAAGTTCACAATATAGAGGGCAATGTTGGGGCATTTCATTCCTAGAAGAGATGTTTCCTAATCTTTGGCATTTATCACAAGACTTGCAAAATGTGTATGCATATTTATTCAAGCTAGGCCAATAGAAACCACAATCTAGCACTTTCCTAGCGGTTCGCCTAGCACCAAAATGACCACCACATGCATATGAATGGCAAAAAGCAAGGATTGAATTTGTTTCATTATTAGGAATGCATCTCCTAATCACTTGGTCGGCACAATGTTTCCATACATAGGGATCATCCCACACATAAAACCTAGCATCATGCTTTAACTTATCCTTTTGTGCTTTTGTGAAGTGAGAAGGGCACTTACTTGTGACAAGGAAATTCACAATGTTGGCATACCATGGAAGAGAAACACCAAGAGCAAACAATTGCTCGTCGGGGAACTCTTCGTGAAGATGCTCCTTCAATGCTTTGGTCCCAAACAACTCATTGGGCACCAAACGACTCAAATGGTCGGCCACTAGATTTTCAGCTCCTTTCTTGTCCTTGACCTCCAAGTCGAACTCGCTCAAGAGTAAGATCCATCGGAGTAACCTAGGCTTTGCTTCTTTCTTCGTCATCAAGTAACGAAGAGCTGCATGGTCAGTGAAAACAATAATCTTCGTACCAAGCAAATATGGCCTAAACTTTTCTAAGGAAAAGACTACCGCTAGCAATTCTTTTTCAGTAGTGGTATAGTTCCTTTGAGCATCATTGAGAGTCATGGATGCATAATAGATGGCATGGGGAATTTTCCCCACTCTTTGACCTAACACCGCACCAACGGCATAGTCACTAGCATCACACATGATCTCAAAAGGAAGGGACCAATTTGGAGGTTGTATGATAGGGGCCGACACTAACAAAGACTTCAAACAATCAAATGCCCTCTTACAACCTTCATCTACCACAAATTCCACATCCTTTTGTAACAATCTACATAAAGGGGAAGAAATTTTTGAAAAATCTTTTATGAAACGGCGGTAGAAACCCGCGTGGCCTAGAAAGGATCTCACATCACGCACACAAGTAGGGTAAGGAAGAGATTGGATGGTATCAATTTTTGCTTTGTCTACTTCAATACCCTTAGATGACACTTCATGTCCTAACACAATGCCCTTTTCAACCATGAAATGACATTTTTCAGAATTAAGCACAAGGTTCTTATCAATGCAAGTTTTTAGGACTAATGACAAATGGATTAAGCAATTGTCAAAAGAGTTTCCATGAACAGTAAAGTCATCCATAAAAACCTCTACAAACTTCTCAAGGTATTCTGAAGATATGCTAACCATACACCTCTGGAATGTGGCCGGTGCATTGCAAAGGCCAAAAGGCATGCGTCGATATGCAAAGGTGCCAAAGGGACATGTGAAGGTTGTCTTCTCTTGATCTTCTGGTGCAATGGCAACCTGAAAGTACCCTGAATAGCCATCAAGAAAACAATAGAAAGAGTGGCCTGCAAGCCGGTTAAGCATTTGATCAATAAATGGCAAAGGGAAATGGTCTTTCCTCGTTACCGCATTAAGCCTTCGGTAATCAATGCAAACACACCATCCATTTTGAATACGAGTGGGGATCAACTCGCCATGACTATTCTCCACTACGGTCACTCCGGTTTTCTTTGGTACCACTTGCGTCGGGCTTACCCATTTACTATCGGAGATTGGATAGATCATTCCCGCGTCCAACAATTTAAGCACCTCGGTTTTTACTACCTCTATCATGGGAGGGTTCAATCGCCTTTGAGGTTGTCGGATGGGTTTAGCATCATCCTCCAATAGAATACGGTGCATGCAAGTACTTGGACTCATACCTTTGATGTCGGCAATAGTCCATCCAATGGCTTCCTTATGATCTTGGAGCACTTTCATCAACCTTTCCTCTTGTTCCTTGGTGAGCTTGTTGGAGATGATCACCGGTAATTTCTCACCATCACCAAGGAATGCATATTTTAGATTCTCGGGTAGTGGTTTCAATTCCACCACCGGAGGTTTATTGAGAGATGGTCGGTTGCCCGAGCCTTTCAATACCTCGAGGTCTAAAAGTGGTGCATCAAGAGAAAGTTCCTCGAAAGTATCTAGCTCAAAAATGCTTTCCTTCAAGTTAGCACTCAAAGCATATGTATGAACATTACTTGTGTGTAAACTATTTGCTAAAGCATTTAACAAGGGATCATCACCATCATTTTCATAAACTTTTTGCACGAAAGATTCAATTACATCAATAGCATTGCAAGAACTTTCCTCATCATCGTATTTCATTGCACCATAAATGTTGAATTCTATTTTATCCTCATCAAATTCCATGGTAAGCCTACCACTATGCACATCGATAATAGGTCTTGACGTTTTCAAAAAGGGACGCCCTAACAAGACAGGGGTAGCAAATTTATCATGTTCCATGTCAAGAACGTAAAAATCGGCCGGGAACACCAACTTGTCGACTTTTACCAAGACATCTTCAACAATACCCTTAGGGTATGCATTAGAGCGGTCGGCAAGTTGGATCACTACACCGGTTTTATGCAAAGTGCCAAGATTCAATGATTCATACAATGTGTATGGGATGACATTTATGGATGCACCTAAATCTAGCATGGCTCTAGGAAAATAAGTGTTTCCTAAAATGCAAGGAATTGTAAACATGCCGGGATCACCACACTTAGTAGGCATTTTATCTTGAAACAAAGCCGACTCATGTTCATTGACTCTTTCATTTTTAACATGCTTAGACCTTTGTTGACGATGGTTCACACATAATTCTTTCAAGAACTTAGAATATCTAGGAACTTGATCAATAGCATCGAGCAAAGGAATGTTTACCTCACACTTTCGAAGAACTTCGAAAGCTTCCTTGTCCATCTCCTTTTTGCGAGTATTCTTCAAAGCCTCGGGAAATGGTGCTTCCACTTCGAAGGGAGTGTCTACTCTAGTTTTCTTGTGGAGAGGTGAGAATGGAGGTGACATTGGTTCAACATGAGCGGTTGAGTCCACATGTTCCTCATCAATTAGTTCCTTCTCCTTCTCAACCTCGGCATCACCTTTTTCTTTGGTTAGCCCCTCAAGAATCACTTCTTCATCGGCCAAGGTTACCTCAACTTCATCGTTGGTCAAGTTCTTCTTCACAAGGCCTCTCTTGGGTGCCTTTTTCACAACCACTTGTTTACCACTCCTCAAGGTCATGGCACTCGCATGAGGCCTTGGATTTAACTCTGGTTGTGCGGGTAATTTCCCGGAGTTTTGTGCTTCCAATTTCCCCAAAACAGTGGCCATTTGACTCATTTGCACCTCAATGCTTTTGAATCGAGCGTCTTGTGGGAATTGGCCCGAGCTTTCACCTTGATCACGAGATTTATCTTCCAACCTCGGGTAAGCATTTTGAGGGTTGCGGTTGTTGAAACGGCCTTGACCTTGGTTCCTTGGGTATTGTTGTGGTGGATGATCTTGGTATCCTTGGTTCCTTGGGTATTGTTGTGGTGGATGATCTTGGTATCCTTGATAGCCAAAATCTTGGTACCCTTGGTTTTGGTAACCTTGGTACCCTTGATTTTGGTGGCTTTGGTCTCCTTGGTAGCCTTGGTCATTTTGCCCCCTTGACCTATCAAAGGATTGACCACTTTGACCTTGGTAACCCCCTTGGTAGCCACCTTGTTGGCCTTGTTGCCCCGTCGGTTCATCTCTCCACCGAAAGTTGGGGTGATCTCTAGTTCCGGGGTTGTAATGTTGAGCAAAAGGATCATACTTCCTTTGGTTACCCCTATCACCACCTTGGCCTTGTCCACCTTGAAAACCCCTACCACTTTGGTAGCCTCGTCCTCCTTGGTAGCCCCTAAAACCTTGGTTTCCTCCTTGATCGCCTCTAAAACCTTGGTTTCCTCCATAGACCCCCATGGCATTGACTTCTTCGTTATAATCCTCGTTTGCTTAAGGACAAGATTCGGTGAGATGGTTCGAAACACAAATCCCACACGTCATCACTTGTTGCCTTGGTTGGTTCCCTCCGGAGCTATTTCCCATCATGAAACCTTTCATCAATGCCGTAAGCTCCTTGATATCTTGACGAGAGCTATCATTGTTCCCACCGGAGTTACCCACTCGTAGCCTCCGGTCTCTCTTTGGTTTGCACCCTTCGGCTAGTTGCTCAAATAGCATCATGGCATCGGAAGAGCCAAGGTTAGCAATGGAGCCATAGCAAGACCGATTTATCAACTCGGTTTCTCTATCATTTAAACCATTATAATAGAAACACACCAATTGAGGTTCGGTGAAGCTATGGTATGGGCAACTTGAGAGGAGAGTTTGGAATCTTTCCCAATACTCATACAACGTCTCATCATCGTCTTGAGTGATGTTGCTAATGGCTTGTATCAAGACCGAGGACTTAGAGGGAGGAAAGTACTTGTCTAAGAACTTCTTCTTCAATTGTGGCCATGTAGTGATTGATGATGAAGGTAAACGGCTTAACCATTTAGCGGCCTTGTCCTTCAAGGTGAAGGTGAAGGTTTTCAACTTAAACTCATCCACACTCATCTCGGAAGGTTTCAAACTACTACACACCCTATGAAAAGCCTCAAGGAAGTCATTCGGATCATCCACTTCTCTACCATGGAAAGTTGGAAGCAAATTTATCACTCCCGTCTTGATTTCGTATTGAGAGTTTGGGTAAACAATGCTTGATTGTTGTTGCTCGTAGTTGGGGGACATGTACTCTCTCATAGAAATATTGGTAGGAGAAGGGTTAGGGTTTTGGAAGGGGTTGTAGAATTGGTTTCGGGGAGGTTGTTGGCCGGTATCCTCTTCATCGTCCGCCATGTTGAAAGGTAGTGATTCACTTTCAAGGGAGAAAGGATTAGATGCTAGTGACTCTTGCACTTGCCTCCTAAGTTGGCGGAGACTTCTTACTAGCTCGGAATCGTATTGCAAAGGGTCTTGGTTCGAGGATCGTGTAAGAACCATGCACCAAGAGCTAGAGCAATAGGGTTCCAAACCAAAATAGAACCTAAAAAGAAAGATATATTAGATATAAAACTACAATACACACATAAAAATACGCCTAGTCCCCGGCAGCGGCGCCAAAATTAGGGAGGTCGTCGCCGTACCTCTCAAATATACATAATTTAGATCGCTTACTACCTTTCCACACTATTAAGTGTACAATGGCAAGTAAGGTTCGTTCCACAGGGAAAAGGTTATTTCTATGTATATCTTGTAGAATATATATACATATACATATATAAAAGCAATGTAAACAAAGGAGGGGTTTGAGTTGAGTTTTGTTTAAGAAACACTACTATGCAAAGTAACTAGGATTCTAGAATTACAACTACTTTAGCATCTAACGATTCAACTAAATGATTAACTAATGAGAATAAGAGACTTGGGTACATGAGATTTGTATCTTCTTGTTATGGATTTTTCCTCAAACCTAATTATGATGTTTTGAGAATGGTGATTGTTTTTTGATGGGAAACCATCTCTATTTTAGTTGTGAATCATGATAGCATTTTCACAACTCTTATTGGCAACTTATCTATATGATAGCAAATAGATAAATTGACCAATGCTAATTCAAATTAGATGTTTCCCCACCTTACCCATGCAATGTGATAACACAATTGACATAAATATAATGCTAATGAATGATCTCAAGAACAAATATAATTGATAACAACATATATTTGATTCCCAATTCACTACTTTTACATAGAAGAAATGATAGCATTTCAACCATGGAAAGGCAATGTCTAACACATATCCAACACATATCTATACCTAGGAAATCATTCCTAACCATTTCAAGCATCAAATACACATATAATTCATGATCATTCAATGACAAATCATCCATTCCTAAGCTTCATAAACCATGTTCTCAAATCATAACAAAAGGTTTAATCTCACATACCCAAGATAGGTTTTAGCCTACAATCATACTTATATATTCAAAACCATAATCAATACAACAAACCATGATGAATTCAAAGCTCAAAATCAAAAGGAAAATGAGTTCAACTCTGTAAAAATTCGATCCTCTAAACATTGAGGATAAGATGTTTTTATAGTCCAAAAATAATTAAAATTAAAGCAAACAAAAGCCAAGTTGCAGGAGGTTTTCGCGGGCCGCGCGGTTTCCTTCGCGGACCGCGAGCCTGGTTCTCGCGGCTCGCGGCCGAGGATTCGCGGCCCGCGCGTCCGTGGTCTCGGCGGTCTGCGACCGAGAAATCGCGCCCCGCGCGCGTCTGGTCCTCGCGAGTCGCGGCCGAACCTTCGCGGATCGCGCGTCTGGGCCTCGGTCTGGTCCTCGGGCTGGTTCTCGCGGTTCGCGACCGGAGTCTCGCGCCCCGCGCGCGTCTGGTCCTCGCGGCTCGCGTCTGGCCCTCGCGGCTCGCGGAACTCGGCATCTTCAAAACAGCAACACACACCCTCGCGGTTCGCGACCTAGGGTTCGCGGCCCGCTAGAGTGTGCCTTCACGCCACTTCTACGACCGGTTCTTCAATGTATCAATCGCGGTCAGGACGGTCATAGAAGGTCTTCAAATCACTCAAATCCATCGCAAGTGCAATTCAAGATCGAAATGCACGTCTTCAATTTCAAACCACTATGAATGATTCGTTCTAAAAGTCTAATATAAATATATAAAATACTATCTAAAACAGCTCTCAAATGCTACAAAATAAGAGTATATCTAGGGTCTATCAGCAGTTGACTGAGCTTCTTGCCACCCGGCAGAAGGCTGCAGAAGGGTCAATGGAATATTACCGAAGGTACATGGACGATAGTATGAAGGTCATTGACAGACGGTAGCAGGAGAAGGCGGTGATTAGTGGATTTATAAACGGCTTGAGGGATATGGCGTTGTTCAAGAAGTTGATGGAAAACATCCCGGAAACCTTTCACAATTTGCAGATGGCGGTGCAACTGTATTGTGCGGTTAATGACGCCACCCGGAAGAGAAAAGAAGAATCTGGGGGATTCCTCCCGGAGAAGGTGGAAAGGAGGAGGGCGACTGACCCAAGCAGAAGGGATCCGGGTCCTGCGCCAGTGAACCGGGCAAGAGCAGATAGCTTTACCCCGCTCAGCAAATCCCGGACAGAGATACATGCTATCCACAAGGATTTGTTCCCGGATCCGTTGCCTATCCAGGGGACCCCGTCTAGGGAAAATGCGGACAAATGTTGCGCTTACCACAAGTCATATGGACATTCGACAGAGGGGTGTAGGGGGCTGAGGAACGAGATAGAAAAATTGATAGAGCGGGGGCAACTGAGAGATTGTGTGGCGGCAGAAGCAAAAAAGGAGCACCCGGCTCGGGACCAGCCTCAGGAGCAACCCCGGAGGAGGTGGAGGCCCAACCCCGGGAGAGGAAATGAGAGAAGCCAAGGTAACCAATGCAACAGGGCCCCGGGAAGACCTGTCATAGCAGCCGTACCTGTTCAAGCAGTGGAGCCGGCCCCAGCACCCAACAGGATGATCAACGTGATAAGCGGAGAAATCGAAGAAGCATGCCAGTCAGTTTGCGCTATCCGGGCCCGGACGCGATATGTCCCCCCGGGGGAAACTCGGGGGAAAAGGTTTCGCCCCGATGAAACCATCACTTTCTCTGAGACGGATGCAGCCCCGCCTCAGATACCCCATTCAGACCCTATGGTTGTAACAGCGGAGATTGAAGGCTTCCTGGTGAAGAGGGTGTTTGTGGATGACGGGAGCAGCGTGGAAATTATGTTCGCTTCCTGTTTCGATCAATTGGGGATTGGGAGACAGAACCTGAAACCTCCCTCGTCTCCCTTGTCTGGGTTCACGGACAAACCTGAAGTTCCCCTAGGTGTCATCCCCCTCGCAGTATGTATGGTGGACGAGAAGGATCGGAGCAAGAGGGTCTCAGTGACATGCAACTTCGCGGTTATTGATGCGCCCTCACCATACAACGTTATCATAGGAAGACCATGGTTAACCCAAGCCCGGGCAGCAAATTGCCCATATCTGCTGACAATGAAGTTCCTCACTGCGCAAGGAGTAGCGGTCGTACGAGGAAGTCAAGCGGTCGCCAGAAGTTGCATGATGACATCGGTCTTGGATGTAAAGAAAGCAGTAGGGGCGGTACACGGAGAAGCTCTCCGCCAAGAGTTAGAGGAAATGCAAGTGGCGGACAAAGGGATGATCACGGTGGGAAAGGATCTCCCGGAGGAAGTAAAACACGCGCTGAAAGAACTCCTAACCAGATACCAGAGAGTGTTCTCATGGAGCCCAGAGGATATGGTGGGGGTGTTACCAGAGCTGGGGGTACACAAGTTGAACATAAACCCGGCAACCAAGCCGATCAGGCAGAAGAAAAGACCTGTAGCCCCGGATAGAGCGGAGTTCATAAAAAATGAAGTTCAGAAGTTGGAGAGAGCCGGGGTGGTCGAGGAAATAATTAACCCGGAATGGATAGCTAACCCGGTCTTGGTAAAAAAGCACGATGGAAGCTGGCGCATGTGCATCGACTTTACAGACTTGAATAAGTGCTGCCCCAAAGATAGTTACCCTCTCCCAAATTTGGATCGGTTGGCAGAGGCTATTGCAGGTTACTCGGTGCTGGCTTTCTTCGATGCGCACAAGGGCTATCACCAGGTACAGATGGATGAGGCGGACAAGGCAAAAACCTCATTCATCACTGACTTTGGTACCTTTTGCTACAAGAAGATGCCCTTCGGGTTGAAAAACGCGGGGGCTACTTATCAAAGGATGGTGGACAAAATTTTTAAGGACCAAGTGGGAAGAAACATGGAGGTGTATGTCGATGACATGGTGGTTAAAAGCAGGGCGCATGGGGCTTTCTTAAACGACCTGGAAGAGATGTTTGAAAAGCTGGAAAGGAGCAACTTAAAGCTGAATCCCTCCAAAAGTACCGTTGGAGTAGGCGCGGGAAAGTTCCTGGGTTTCATGGTATCAAGCCGGGGCATCGATATTAACCCGGAGAAGGTAGAGGCCATAACCAAGATGACCTCTCCCAGGACGGTGAAGGAAGTACATCGGTTAACAGGGTCCCTCGCGGCTCTCAGCCGTTTTTTGTCCAAAGGAGCAGACAGGCAACTACTCTTCTTCAACATTCTCAGAAAGGCCAAGGCGTTTGAGTGGTCTGAGGAATGTGAAAAGGCGTTCCAAAGCCTGAAAGAGCACCTTCAGCAACTGCCCACCTTAAAGAAGCCACACCCGGGAGAGGAGCTCATTCTCTACATAGCGGCATCCCGGGAGGCAGTAAGTGCCGTGCTAATCAAGGAAGAGGAGGGAAAACAGCACCCAATTTACTTCGTTAGCCGGGCACTTCGGGGGGAGAGATGGAGGAGGTTGTGATCACTGGTAATGATGTTGGGGAGATTGGTGAGGGGCTTCTTGTCCTCAGGAACGAGAGAGTCGTTCCAGGTGGGCATAGGGTACCCTCGGGCATCACACAGGAAGAAACCCTTCGAAAGGTACCCTTTGGCAGATTTAGGTTTGGTAAGGAGAAAGTCCTTTATCCCGGAGCGAATGGTAAAAGAAAAGATGCCCGGGAAGGACGCGTGTGCTTTCCGCAAAGCATAGAATGAGCGGAAAAGTAGAAGAGAAGGGGGAACGGCGCATCGTGCGCAGTTAAGTAAAAAGGACAGGATTAGAACAACCCCGTTAGGATGTAGCTGGGCCGGGGCTACCTTGTAAAACAGAAGAATCTCAAGGAAAAGAGGGGGGAAGGGCAGGCTAAGCCCATACTGGAAATGGATCCGGGGGATGCAAGCAACCTCTCGCTCGGAGACTCCCAGGGGAAGCTTAGAAAGGGAGGCATTTAAAGGAAGGGGAATAAAAGAACGCTTGGCTAGGTCTAAAACGTCCCTATCTAGAGAAGGAGAATCCCCGGGGACATCAAAAAATTTGAGACCCACTGGACGCACTCCATGAGTAGGCCCCCGGGAAGGTCGTCGCCCACTCCCTCGCCAAGCACCCCCTCATCCTGACCATCCCGGGAATGACTAGGATGCTCATTCAGGTTCGAGCCCGCTTCATCCAGGGTCGGCGCACTCGGGATATTTAGCTCCCGGGGCGTGCTGAGAGCCTCGGAAGGGGAACCCGGGGAGGAAACCTGGGAGGAAACCAGGTTATCAGCAGCCCTAAACTGGACTTCAAACTGATCTGGAACCCCCTCGGTGTCCAAGGAAGAGGTGGAGAGAAGAGGGGAACCCATGAAGAGAGGAAAAGAAGAGGGAGTTAGAGCTTACTTGATTGAAAAGATTATCGGAAAAGCAGAGCGTCTGGAGGAAATTTGATGAAAGTAAACTTATGAGAAGGGGGTTAGGACCCTTATATAGACGGATGAATAGGAATCGTCACCTCAAAAGGAGGAAAAGCAATGATGACACGGTGAACGAGGTACTGATTAATGCAGAAATAGGGAAAGGCGGCGTCGTCAAAAATTAATTTTGACACGAATGGGTCCTACCGAAAGAAATAACAACAGTAGGAGGAGCGTAGGAGACCAGTCCCCCGCATTCTCGAAGCCCGGACGACTGGTCTGAGGGGCTAGTGATAATACCAGCCCAGGATCTCACTGGGCCGGGAAAAGGGCCTGCGGCCCAGGAGTGGGAAAGCAACGCCTCTCCCTCGAGAGGCACATCCGGACAAGAAGAAGGACAGATAGTGACAAGGAGAAGTGGTCCTGAGTCTTATCCAAGGCAGGCAGCCTCAACTATAAATACTAGTCTGAAACAGTGAACAAGGTATGTGACTTATATCTTTCTACTTCATATTGAGAGCATCTTCCGTACGTTTTCCCCTCATCGCTATCCCCATCTCATCATCACGCCGGAGCTTCTCCCCCGGGACGCCTCCCGGGGATTGTTTTGCAGGATCGGTGCGGGCTTGCTCGGAAAGAAGCCCGGATAGCGTCAACTCCCGGGAGACGGACGGATTTTGGTAGCATCAACTAGCACTCTGAAAATGTTCCAATTTCTGCTTCAGTTCCTTTATTCTTCTTTCCATAACCAAAAGTTTTCTTATGCCAATTGTCCAAATGGCACAACGTGATATGAAGGCATTCATCCATTTCAGTTACTGACAAGTTCCCTGGAAGTAATTGCTTCTGAGACTCCCATACTTTCCTTATTATATATTCTGGTGAATCCAAGTTTGCCCATAATGCTTCAAACTCCTTTTCCTGGGCTGTTTCACCATTCTTTGAACAGATTCAAGCACCACTGGACCATGATCCGAATGAAAGATCGGTAAATTGTTTACAACTGAATTCGGAAATTTCTCAAGCCATTTGTCATTCCCAAATGCTCTATCCAACCTTTCCAGAATTGTATCAAACACTTTCCTCTTGTTTGACCTAGTGAACCATGGGTCTTTATTTCTGATCTCCTTTAAAGTTTAAACCATACTTCTCAATAATCTCATGCAATCCAGTTCTTAAATTTCCTACTACTGGCGTACCACTCTTCTTATCTTGCTGATTTAGAATCTGATTGAAATCCCCCATTACTATTGAGGGAAAATCACCTAAATACACAAAAGATAAGATTTTATTCCAAACCATTGGCCTCTCTGCAACTTCAGGAGCGCCATACAAAAGAACTATGCACCTTTTGCAGACTTTTTTATTATTTCTACAACAACAGAACTATCCCACACAAGAGCCACTCCACCCTATCTCCAAGCTGCATCCACAGTCTCCACATTAGTAAAATATGTATTTGTCATCCACCTAACAATTCCATTTTGTTGCATTTTGGTTTCAAACAAACATAAAAAACTAGGTTTCCACTGTTTAGCTAACTGGTCAACCGCCTTCTTTGTAGAGGCCTTATTCAGACCTCTACAGTTCCAAGTAACACCTATCATGGCCCTTTTCGGGGCTGATTTGGTTCAGCCCTCGGAAACCTCAGCAGTGGTGAAATAAACCCTCTGATTCTCCTTGCGCTACAAGCTATATCTGCTACCTCCTCTGGGACTTCCTCAATTCTCCAAGCATTTCCAGATTATTCATAGCCACATCCTCTGGATGAACTCCATTCTTCTCAAAAAGCCCCATCTGCACAATCATCCTTTTGCACTTCTTCGTCTGAGATCATGTTGCATCCAACTTCCTAACCTTCATGCCTTCCAATATGGATCTCGGTCTCTTGATTCCCTTCTTCTTGATAACATCCATCATTGGATCAGATTCAGCTGGCTGATTTATTGGCATCCTCCAGGTTACCGGGACTCTGATATCCTCCCAGTTCTGGCCTTCTTCCTCTCCGGTTCCATTTCCTTTTTCCTACCTCCTCTGACTTGCTTCCGCTTCATCTCTCAACTTTCTTTGTGGCTTAAAAAGCCTCTTGTACTGAATAGTCATCATTCTTCTCCTCTTACCTTGACTACCTTCTCCCTCCAGTGCTACCTCCTTACCTTGTCTCTTGCGTTTTTGACCAATCACCAACGAGACATTAACTATTTTCTCAGTGTCCTCCATATTCCTAACTTCCTCATCCCTGACTGCCACAATTTCTTCCTCACCCCTAGCTACCACATTCACATCATGATTCAACTCATGTATTTTCTCTTCACTATGGCCTTCCTTCTCACTAATATCCATCGGAGCTTCCATTTGATCTCCATCTGACGGTGCATTCGCTTCCCTCTAATCCTCATCCACTTCATATTAAAATCTCAGCACTCTCCTCTCTATATCCTCAGAACTATCAGAACTATCACCCTCATCTTCCCCTAACTCAGAAGAGATAATGATCACCTGATTATCATTTCCTCCATCATCAGCAATCCCCACTACTCTAACATTTGACTCTCCTCAGAAATTATCACCATATGTTCATGCTCTAGTTCTATCTCCTGTTGCACATCAAATGCCTATGCTTCATTCGCCTGCATAATCCCATGAACCTCATGCATATCTATATCCTGCATATCTCCTAAACCCATAGGAGCCGGGATCTACTGCAGAGGCTGAATAAGCTCCCCTTCTTCCACTACTACTTCATTTGGATGTCCTTGATCATTCACCATTCTCCCTTCGTCCCTAAAATCCTCATTCAGATTCTCACCCTCCCCTTGTTGCATTCCTTCTGGCATCCCTTGCATTCCTTCCTTTATCTCTTGCTGCCTCTGGTGGGCGTTGTTTGACACACCAAAATAAACCTGCAATCTCAAGGAATATAGAATTCTTAGTACAGAGGAAAGCAGGGTCGATCCCACGAGGATGGAGCAAAAACTATTAATTTATCCTACCAACGAGTTTGGTATAGCAACCACGCCTATAATTTGAAAATTGGTTTTCTAACAACTACTAAAGTAAAGCAACTAAGAGCTAAAAATCAGCAAACACACAAACACAATAAGGGAATAAATGCAAGAAAGTCTATAAGAGAATATAATCGGCTTAGATTACTAGTTAGTTCAT
This sequence comes from Cruciata laevipes, assembly GCA_963678965.1. NCBI lineage: Eukaryota > Viridiplantae > Streptophyta > Magnoliopsida > Gentianales > Rubiaceae > Cruciata > Cruciata laevipes. The sequence goes on from OY787641.1 coordinate 16,388,819, forward strand.
ATCATTGATCATTGGCTAAAGATGAATCTATCTCATGCAAATCAGTCATTTATAAGGAAGCAAGTATTTGCTAAACTCCCCAAATCCCCTCTTATTATTCGATAACGAGCAAGTATTTGCTGAACTCGTTATTCCTCTGATTAAAGTGTTCCCCAGAAAGTATTCGCTCACCCAGTTACACACTTTTATCAGTGTTTAGCACAAAGAGAACCCAACATAGATACCCCAACACGTATTCGCATGCAAGAACTATCTACTTTATTGTTCATCATCTTGTTATTACAGTCTGTATTAGTTATCTGCTTTTCACAAGAACTTTGCTACTCAATTAGCCCTAGCCCACAAGATTAAGGTGATCAATCTCAAACTAGCAAGCATAGATTATATCATGAACAATCAAAGAACTCACAGAGAGAGATTATAAGCACAATATCCTCACAACTTATGAACTAACATCGAAATCTAAGCCGATCTACGAAATTAGCTACTCATAAATATGGTGAAACAATCAACAATCAAAGATGCAAACATGATGAAATTAACAAGAAGTAGATAAGAGATTATTGAAATAGGAATTAATATCCAAACTATCAGATAATCAAAACCCTAGTTCTTGGGTCTGATGAAGAAAACAGAAAGAACAGAAAAGGATTCGGCAGAAAGGGGGAAAGAGAGGAAGAAGTGTGTGCTTCCGTTCTCTCCCAAAAGAAAAGAGGCATTCCCCTTTTTATACTCCCCCTTTCCTAAACCCTACTACTATTCCAAATAGGAATGGGTTTACAAAAAAAACTTTGGGCCATAAAATGGAATTCAGCCCAACTCCTTCTCCATGTCTTTAGCTCCATAATTTAGTTCATTTAGCTCCAAATCAGCACTTCTTGCTCCTCTTGTTCATCTCCAACTATGTGTGTAATCTGATTCTCAAATACAGTCCATCAGTGCTTAAATTCACATAATTCAGCAATTAATTCTTCAGAAAAACACACAAATATCAACACATCAAATATCCTCACACTTGAATCATGCTTGCCCTCAAGTATGATATGAACATATTCCATAAAAGCATTCATGCAGGTTCCCATTCCCTCTAATGACTCTAATTCAACCATAATTGAAAAGAAAGAACAAACAAACAAAACAGAACAAAAACATGACAACTGAGATTCTAACATACAAACTTTGGTCACAACAATTCAGCAATTCAAGTGTTCATCTCATCGGTCAATCAACAAATGTCCCCTTGCCAGGTTCAAGTTTCAGTTCACAAACAAAAGTTGGTATCATCCGCCTTTAGTACTCAACTCAATCTCCCCTACATCGCTCTTTACCCAGCTATCAACTGATCAAAAGGAAACAAGCACAAATTCCTCACGGTTTTCACTCAGCACACATAATGAAGGGACATTCACTCATAAATATTCAGGTGGTAGCCTTGGTCAATACATAACAAGCCAAAAAGGTCTTTAAAGGTTGTAATGGGGCTGGGGATTGTAATGTTGGTTAGATCCTAGGGGCTCTACGGTTTATACAAAACATGCACATATGCTCAAGAACAATTAGGAGAAAAATTCCTGCAAAGGTGTATCATTTAATACACAAAATTCTGGACTTTTCATAACTGTTCTGGACTTTTTGAATTTTTTATTTTATTTTTTTCGATTTTTTTCTGGGCAAACAACACACTTTTTTATGTAACTTTTTCTGTCCAGACCAGAACTAACAATGTATATGCTCAAGTTACATTTACGGTGCCATAGAACCAAAAGGTTTTATTTTATGAAAACAAGGCACTCGAATCAAATTCACAACCATCAAGAGCTGAATTTTTAGTTCAAAGGCATACATGCATGGGGTGAAGAACATGATAAATAACAAGGCTAGGGGTTTCATATCAGTGGGTAAATCAAAGAAAAGGTCAGGCTCAGAGGGGCTAACTAGGGGATATAAAAGGGTAGGCTATATACGATGTGTGGCTAATCCTAATTTTGCCTTCCTTTAACCTATTATGCATCGACCTTAGCTACCACAACTCTCAGAAAGAAAGATTGATGTAGAGAGTGCTCTACTCTAGGCTCAGACCTCACATTATACTTGGCTTTTTCATGCAAGTCTCGTTCGTCATCCCAAGTATCATTTAACCAAGTTCAGATTGATTTCAGAGGTTTATCATTAAGCATTTCAAAGAGGATATCAACTAACAAAAGTTTTCTCATGTGATTCTTTTACCGGCAAGGTTAATCCATATCAAAACCAATTCCCTTACTAACCATCATGCTGAAAATTGTGACCGACTCTACACATGAAAACACTTTTTTTAAGGTAAAATTTCAGTTGAAAACGCTCGGCTCGAGCATATAGGGCTGAAACTGGAGAGGTTTTTCAGATGAAAATGCTCGGCTCGAGCATTTGGGGCTGAATTTCCAAGTTCTTCAGAAACCCCACAAAACACACCAAACAGCAGAGTAATCAAGGAAATTAACACAAAAGACAAGACACACAAATATTCACATCTAAATCTCCTCACACTTAAACTTTGCTTGCCCTCAAGCAAGCTCAGCTTAAAAGCAAGAAGAATCTATTATAAATGTACAGACTCGAAAAGAAATTTAAAATAAAACAAGAGAAGGGAATAGGGAAACTCAGGGAGGGAGGGCTGCTCGTTTGGAGAACAAGATATGAATTCAACAACAGAACAAAGAGCACTTCGGCATTATTCAGAACAACCTGCATTAGTAGAAGTGCTCGGTATTCATCCGGCAAAGATGACAAAGTGGTGATTTTAAGCATAATAATAATAAAATCTGAAATCCCTCACAAATAGCAGTTATGGAATTCACCGGAGTAAATTATAGCTTTGGTTGCTCTGCATGGAGATCCGAGAATCCAGGTTCCAAAAGCAGAAAATGTAAAAGAGAAAAATAAAAATGAAAAATTGGGTTGCCTCCCAATAGCGCCTTTGTTTATAGTCTTTGGCTAGACTTTTCACTTGCGATCAATGGAGATGTCGAGGAAACATCCCTCCTCTATCCTTGTACCACATGGCTTGATCAAATGTATTCCAATGGAACTCTTCGTGTTCACCAAGCTGGTATATCCTCTCATCCTCACACTTGGACATGTGCATATCCCAAGGAGGTTCGTAATCGATTGGAAGGGTCTCATTATAGCCATAGTGTGGATTGAAGGGTAACACATTCTGCTCAAAACATTCGGGCAGCCTCTGTTTGGCCAAACAGAGGCTGGTATCAGTACTGTACACTTCTTCTCTCATGTTCATAGAGCATCTCGGTTCTTGTAACTCCACTTCGTCCACTCCCTGATCATGCATTTCTGATCTATTTTCCTGCAAAAGTGTCTTCTCAAGATTGTCTTGGACAATGGGGTTAGAAGCATTGGCACAACCATCTTTAGAATCCATGGAGTTTTCAACAACTTCATCCATTTTAATGGTTAATTCTTCTCCAAAATAATCTAAAGATATTGCTCTTTTTCCAACACTAATTGTCGCATTAGCCGTTCTTAAGAAAGGACGACCTAACAATACCCCTGTAGTTTTATTACCCTTTGTATGCATATTAACCACATAAAAATCAGCAGGGTAAACAAAATCATGAATTTTGACAAGAACATTCTCCAAAATACCTTCAGGAAAGACACAAGATTTATCAGCCAATTGAAGTGTCGTATTAGTTCCTACCATTTTAACTCCCTTTAAAGACTTATACACAGACAATGGCATCACATTCAGAGAAGCTCCTAAATCACACATGGCAGATTCAATCATCAGATCACCAATTAAACAAGATGATGAAAACATACCAGGATCCTTACACTTGGCTGGTAGCTTCTTTTGTATCACTGCTGATACGGACCCACCCATGATGATTTTACTCGAATCCTTTGGTTTTCCTGCAATAAATTCTTTCAAGAACTTGCTTACTGATGGTATCTTTATAGCCTGCAAGAACGGAAGGTTAATTTCCATGTTCCCAAAAATAGATAAGAAATCCAAACAACCTTCTTTCTTTTTCTCTAATCTGCGAGGAAATGGTGGAAGTATTTTACTTGAAGGATCTTTCAAGCTCAAACTTGGACTTACCTCCTCGGGTTCATCATTATTACCTTCAACCTTTTTTTCAGATTCTGGTTCTGGCCTCTGTTTGGCCAAATCGAGGCCTGCATCTGGCTGCTCAATCGATTTCTTGGCTGCTTCTGGTTGAGGTGCTCCAATATTCCTTCCACTCCTTAGAGTGACTTGATTGACCGTCTCCCTGGGGTTCAATTGCACTTGTGATGGCAGCCCTGGTTGCTGCATCCTCAGCTCATTCATAGAATTCGACAATTGTGTGATTTGTCGAGTATGCTCCTCTAAAGTAGCCTCGGCCTTCTTTGAGCTCTTGGACTGATCCCGGAGGATCTCCATCATCATATCAAGCTTTTCATCAGTTGTGTTCCTTTGTGGAGGTGGCTGATTTTGAGGAAAACCTTGAGGGCCTCTTTGATTCGGTGGAACATAAGGTTGTTGAGTTTGATTTCCTTGGTCCCTCCATCAAAGATTTGGATGATCTCGCCAACCTGGATTGTAAGTGGCTGAGTAGGGGTCTCTCTTAGGTTTCCTATCATTCCAATTCCCCATGGATTTTGCTTGAACAAGTTGCTCATCCATCGCAAAGTTGCATTGCAAGGTGACATGGCTATAGGTTCCACATATTTCACAAGGGCTATCATAAGGGCCAGCCGTAGTGCTTGCAACTGAAACTTTATCAACTACCTTAGACAAAAGCCTCTCCATCCTATCCATCCTCTCATTGTACCCATCTTGAGTGGAAGGTCCAGTTTGTGCAACTTTCTTCAAAATTCTCACATCCTCCGTGTCATACTCCTTCTTAGAATCAAATCAATTTTTTGACAATCTCTCGGGCCTCATTCACTCTAAGATGAGAGAATCCTCCATTACTCGCTGTATTCATCAAGTCCTTGTTCACAGCGGTGAGACCTTGGTAAAAATATTGAAGCAATTGTCCCTCTGAAAAGCGATGATTAGGACAACTATCCACCAACTTTCTAAACCTTAGCCAAAATGCACTCAATGGCTCATCATACTCCTGATGGATGCTTGAAATCTCCTTCTTCAAAGCTTCAGTTCGTGTGGAGGGGAAATAGTACTCCAAAAACATCTTCTTGAGCTCATTCCATGTAGTGATGGAATTCGGTGCTAAGCTCGAGAACCATTGGTTTGCAGCTCCAGTCAAACTAAAGGGAAAAGCCACCAATTTGAACTGCTCCTCAGTGACATTATTTGGCCTCTTCTGAACCTTACAAATCTTGATAAATTCGTTCAAGAAATTGTAGGGGTCCTCAGTGCTCCTCCCATGAAATTTTGGCAAAACATTCAAGAGTGCAAGCTTGATTTCAATGGGGTTCTCCGTTTGTGCCAAGCGAATGGGAGTAGGGGGATCTTCTTCACTGTGTCCATGCAGCTCCCACATGAATGGATTGTTAGCATTCAGTTCCTCGGCCATTTCAACAACAACCGAAGAAGTATCAACCACAATTTCAGAATCTGACCCAGAAACACCCTCTATTTGGCCAAACAGAGGCTTTGCGGCAGAAGTTAACCTTCGCTCCTTGGCTAACCTTCGATTCAACTTCACTGTCTTTTCGATCTCTGGATCAAACACTAACTCAGGCTTCTCAGACCTGGTCATACACTAACATAACAACACACATATCAGTAGGAAAAAAACAATAGAAACTGGCATACCATCCCCGGCAGCGGCGCCAATTTGGTGGGCGTCGTTTGACACACCAAAATAAACCTGCAATCTCAAGGAATATAGAATTCTTAGTACAGAGGAAAGCAGGGTCGATCCCACGAGGATGGAGCAAAAACTATTAATTTATCCTACCAACGAGTTTGGTTTAGCAACCACGCCTATAATTTGAAGATTGGTTTTCTAACAACTACTAAAGTAAAGCAACTAAGAGCTAAAAATCAGCAAACACACAAACACAATAAGGGAATAAATGCAAGAAAGTCTATAAGAGAATGTAATCGGCTTAGATTACTAGTTAGTTCATATCATTGATCATTGGCTAAAGATGAATCTATCTCATGCAAATCAGTCATTTATAAGGAAGCAAGTATTTGCTAAACTCCCCAAATCCCCTCTTATTATTCGATAACGAGCAAGTATTTGCTGAACTCGTTATTCCTCTGATTAAAGTGTTCCCCAGAAAGTATTCGCTCACCCAGTTACACACTTTTATCAGTGTTTAGCACAAAGAGAACCCAACATAGATACCCCAACACGTATTCGCATGCAAGAACTATCTACTTTATTGTTCATCATCTTGTTATTACAGTTTGTATCAGTTATCTGCTTTTCACAAGAACTTTTCTACTCAATTAGCCCTAGCCCACAAGATTAAGGTGATCAATCTCAAACTAGCAAGCATAGATTATATCATGAACAATCAAAGAACTCACAGAGAGAGATTATAAGCACAATATCCTCACAACTTATGAACTAACATCGAAATCTAAGCCGATCTACGAAATTAGCTACTCATAAATATGGTGAAACAATCAACAATCAAAGATGCAAACATGATGAAATTAACAAGAAGTAGAGAAGAGATTATCGAAATAGGAATTAATATCCAAACTATCAGATAATCAAAACCCTAGTTCTTGGGTCTGATGAAGAAAACAGAAAGAACAGAAAAGGATTCAGCAGAAAGGGGGAAAGAGAGGAAGAAGTGTGTGCTTCCGTTCTCTCCCAAAAGAAAAGAGGCATTCCCCTTTTTATACTCCCCCTTTCCTAAACCCTACTACTATTCCAAATAGGAATGGGTTTACAAAAAAAACTTTGGGCCATAAAATGGAATTCAGCCCAACTCCTTCTCCATGTCTTTAGCTCCATAATTTAGTTCATTTAGCTCCAAATCAGCACTTCTTGCTCCTCTTGTTCATCTCCAACTATGTGTGTAATCTGATTCTCAAATACAGTCCATCAGTGCTTAAATTCACATAATTCAGCAATTAATTCTTCAGAAAAACACACAAATATCAACACATCAAATATCCTCACACTTGAATCATGCTTGCCCTCAAGTATGATATGAACATATTCCATAAAAGCATTCATGCAGGTTCCCATTCCCTCTAATGACTCTAATTCAACCATAATTGAAAAGAAAGAACAAACAAACAAAACAGAACAAAAACATGACAACTGAGATTCTAACATACAAACTTTGGTCACAACAATTCAGCAATTCAAGTGTTCATCTCATCGGTCAATCAACAAATGTCCCCTTGCCAGGTTCAAGTTTCAGTTCACAAACAAAAGTTGGTATCATCCGCCTTTAGTACTCAACTCAATCTCCCCTACATCGCTCTTTACCCAGCTATCAACTGATCAAAAGGAAACAAGCACAAATTCCTCACGGTTTTCACTCAGCACACATAATGAAGGGACATTCACTCATAAATATTCAGGTGGTAGCCTTGGTCAATACATAACAAGCCAAAAAGGTCTTTAAAGGTTGTAATGGGGCTGGGGATTGTAATGTTGGTTAGATCCTAGGGGCTCTACGGTTTATACAAAACATGCACATATGCTCAAGAACAATTAGGAGAAAAATTCCTGCAAAGGTGTATCATTTAATACACAAAATTCTGGACTTTTCATAACTGTTCTGGACTTTTTGAATTTTTTATTTTATTTTTTTCGATTTTTTTCTGGGCAAACAACACACTTTTTTATGTAACTTTTTCTGTCCAGACCAGAACTAACAATGTATATGCTCAAGTTACATTTACGGTGCCATAGAACCAAAAGGTTTTATTTTATGAAAACAAGGCACTCGAATCAAATTCACAACCATCAAGAGCTGAATTTTTAGTTCAAAGGCATACATGCATGGGGTGAAGAACATGATAAATAACAAGGCTAGGGGTTTCATATCAGTGGGTAAATCAAAGAAAAGGTCAGGCTCAGAGGGGCTAACTAGGGGATATAAAAGGGTAGGCTATATACGATGTGTGGCTAATCCTAATTTTGCCTTCCTTTAACCTATTATGCATCGACCTTAGCTACCACAACTCTCAGAAAGAAAGATTGATGTAGAGAGTGCTCTACTCTAGGCTCAGACCTCACATTATACTTGGCTTTTTCATGCAAGTCTCGTTCGTCATCCCAAGTATCATTTAACCAAGTTCAGATTGATTTCAGAGGTTTATCATTAAGCATTTCAAAGAGGATATCAACTAACAAAAGTTTGCTCATGTGATTCTTTTACCGGCAAGGTTAATCCATATCAAAACCAATTCCCTTACTAACCATCATGCTGAAAATTGTGACCGACTCTACACATGAAAACACTTTTTTTAAGGTAAAATTTCAGTTGAAAACGCTCGGCTCGAGCATATAGGGCTGAAACTGGAGAGGTTTTTCAGATGAAAATGCTCGGCTCGAGCATTTGGGGCTGAATTTCCAAGTTCTTCAGAAACCCCACAAAACACACCAAACAGCAGAGTAATCAAGGAAATTAACACAAAAGACAAGACACACAAATATTCACATCTAAATCTCCTCACACTTAAACTTTGCTTGCCCTCAAGCAAGCTCAGCTTAAAAGCAAGAAGAATCTATTATAAATGTACAGACTCGAAAAGAAATTTAAAATAAAACAAGAGAAGGGAATAGGGAAACTCAGGGAGGGAGGGCTGCTCGTTTGGAGAACAAGATATGAATTCAACAACAGAACAAAGAGCACTTCGGCATTATTCAGAACAACCTGCATTAGTAGAAGTGCTCGGTATTCATCCGGCAAAGATGACAAAGTGGTGATTTTAAGCATAATAATAATAAAATCTGAAATCCCTCACAAATAGCAATTATGGAATTCACCGGAGTAAATTATAGCTTTGGTTGCTCTGCATGGAGATCCGAGAATCCAGGTTCCAAAAGCAGAAAATGTAAAAGAGAAAAATAAAAATGAAAAATTGGGTTGCCTCCCAATAGCGCCTTTGTTTATAGTCTTTGGCTAGACTTTTCACTTGCGATCAATGGAGATGTCGAGGAAACATCCCTCCTCTATCCTTGTACCACATGGCTTGATCAAATGTATTCCAATGGAACTCTTCGTGTTCACCAAGCTGGTATATCCTCTCATCCTCACACTTGGACATGTGCATATCCCAAGGAGGTTCGTAATCGATTGGAAGGGTCTCATTATAGCCATAGTGTGGATTGAAGGGTAACACATTCTGCTCAAAACATTCGGGCAGCCTCTGTTTGGCCTGTACACTTCTTCTCTCATGTTCATAGAGCATCTCGGTTCTTGTAACTCCACTTCGTCCACTCCCTGATCATGCATTTCTGATCTATTTTCCTGCAAAAGTGTCTTCTCAAGATTGTCTTGGACAATGGGATTAGAAGCATTGGCACAACCATCTTTAGAATCCATGGAGTTTTCAACAACTTCATCCATTTTAATGGTTAATTCTTCTCCAAAATAATCTAAAGATATTGTTCCTTTTCCAACACTAATTGTCGCATTATCGGTTCTTAAGAAAGGACGACCTAACAATACCAATGGAAATAGTTGTTTTTATTATCCACGTATGCATGCAATGTTAATTAAATCATTGCAGTTTAGCTGAAACGTACACATTTGGGATCAACAAATTTGTGCTAGCTTCATATTCTATCCTCAACAATATAAAAGTGGTCATTTTTTACCTTTTGCCTATCAGTGGTAGATGTTAGTTTTTCCATGCATTTGAACAATAGTTACTATTTTACTTGGGGTAAAATGAAAATTTACAAAGATTTAAATTTCTATTTAAATTTCAAAAGGTAAAAAATATCACTTTCAAAATGATGAGGCTAAAATATGGAACAAAATTTCAACGTCAAAAATGGCCTTTTACAAACAACGTTAGGTTTTCAATCAATTTCATCACTATTCATTTTTTTATATGAGGATGAAATTAATAGTAAATTTATAAAAAAAAATATAAGTCAAAAAATTTAATTTTAATTTTGAAAATTTCAGGATCAAATTTCATGATTTTTGTCCGCGACCATCACAACTGCAAATCAATTGAACGGCTCTTAAATGACCCGCCCACTTCAATTTATTCAATAACCTACTTTCACCCTCAAGAATCTAGGTTGAACACGACAAAAGTGCCTTTGTACCTTGATTTTTTTTAACTGCTCATGTATCACTGAATTTTTGGAAAGTGTTTTTATAACCATACCCATAAACTACTCATTATTTTTCACCATTGCTCACTAGTTATCATAACGCACATGAATTTAAAACAAGAGAGAATTTTATATAGACCCCCAATGTTTTCCAAAGCACCAGTTTGGCCCCCTATCAAATTTTGGTGTCAAAACAGCCCATAACCTTAAGTTTTTTACTCATTTTGACCTCCTAACCCTAACCTTGCCGTTAAATCATTTTTCCATCCATTCTTGGAAGGGTATGGCTGTCTTTTTTGCCACTAAATTGTTTTGCCCCCCTAAATTTTTGAAAAATATAAGTTTAACGACGATTGAATTTTTTTTTTTGATTAGGGTAATTAATTGATTTATTATTTAGCAAATTTAAATTCCATAACACCAAAATTAATCTAAAGAGTTATTTATTCTAACTCAAAAATAACATAATTATAATTCATTGATGGTTAAAATAATTGTATAATAACACTGATATTACTGGCCCAAAGGCCTACTAGGCCGGGAAGAGGGTCCACGGCCCAGCACCAAAGGGGCGGTACCTTTCCCGCTAGGAGGCACGTCCGGACAAGAAAGGACGGACGGGGACAAAGGGTAGTGGTCCTGCACCTTATCTCAAGCAGGCAAGCTCGGCTATAAATACTAATCTCAAACAGTGAGCAAGGTATGTGACTTATAACTCTCTACTTTATATTGAGAGCACCTTCCGTACGTTTTCCTTCTCCGCTATCCCCATCTCATCATCACGCCGGAGCTTCTTCCCCGAGACGCCTCCCGGGGATTGTTTTGCAGGATTGTAGCGGGCTGACTAAGAGGGGGACCCGGATAGCGGCATCCCGGGAAACGGACGGATTTCAGGAGCATCAATTGGCACGCCCGGTGGGACCAGTTCCACCTTCGCACGATGGAGTCGCCAAGGAGAGGGCGTGGGCGCCCGAAGAAGAACGCGGCACCTTCAGGGACTGGTCCTCCTCCACCCTCGGGAGATGACGTGACCTTGAGGCAGTTGTAGGAGGAGGCTAGACACCAGCGTGAGCTAGGAGTACCACAGGATGGTCACGTGGAAACTACCTCCGACGAAGCCGACTCGGAAAGAGAGTACCAGGATGAGCAGGAGCCTAGGCCCGTTAGGGAAGGCAGTCCCCGGGCCCGGGAACCTGAAACCCGGGAGGAGGGGCAATACCTAGCCGGCAACCCTCAAACTCGGGGACCGGCTTTCCCGGAGGAGGGGCAACCCTTAGCTAATACGGAGGAATCGGCAGCGTTGGAATTCATGAGAGCCAACAAGGAGTTGTACCGCCAGTGGGTACTCTCTACCCGGGAAAACTTAAGACGAAGGGAACCTGGAGGGGACTCGGCAGACCCTCTGCGGGGACATCAAAGGGAAGTTATTGATCTAGACGGAGCTGTTCAGCCGCCAAGAATACAGGGGCGAATTAATTCCTCAACCATCCCACCTTCTTTCCCCCCGAATTTCGGAGTTCGAGGAGGAGTGGCTACTGGACAACAATCAAATTTAGTTCCACATGCTCCACCCTACTACCCACGTTCTAGCTGGGGGACGGAGCAGACCGAGTATGACCTTCCAGTCATGCCTGCGGAATTATTGGGTTATCAGGCCCCTGGAACCCAGGGGAACCCGATCCAGTATTCCATGCCCACGTATGGGTCGATGGGGGTGAACTACGGTTACTCGGAGAGATACTATAGGGAGGATGATAGGATGCGGGAGGCGCGATCGGACAAGTTAGTGGGGAGAAACGGAGCTCAACCCACTTCCACATGGGTACCTCGGGTGCTGGCATACCCATGGCCTCCAGGCCTTCGGGTCCCGGAGGGAATCCCAACGTATAATGGAGAGACAGACCCGGAAGAGTTTGTCAGGACGTACCAGAACCTAATGGTGTCACGGGACTTCCCGGAAGAACTAAGATGCAAGTTGGTAGGCTGCTACCTGAGGGGAAACTGTCTCCTAGGGTTCGATTCCCTGCCCCGGCAGAGTCTTAGAGATTATTATGATTTCTCCAAGGCTCTGCTGTTCCGGTACGCGGGATTGAAGAAGGAAGGGAAGTAACTGACTGAGCTTCTCGCCACTCGGCAGAAAGCTGCAGAAGGGCCAATGGAATATTACCGAAGGTACATGAACGATAGCATGAAGGTCATAGACAGACAGCAACAGGAGAAGGCGGTGATTAGCGGATTTATAAATGGCTTGAGGGATATGGCGTTGTTCCAGAAGTTGATGGAAAACATCCCAGAAACCTTTCACAACTTACAGATGGCGGTGCAACTGTACTGTGCGGTTAATGACGCCACCCGGAAGAGGAAGGAAGAATCTGGGGGATTCCTCCCGGATAAGATGGAAAGGAGGAGGGTGGTTGACCCAAGAAGAAGGGATTCGGGTCCTGCGCCGGTGAACCGGGTAAGGGTAGATAGTTTTACCCCGCTCAGCAAGTCCCGGACAGAGATACATGCTATTCACAAGGATTTGTTCCCAGACCCGCTGCCCATCCAGGGGTGTAGAGGGCTGAGGAATGACATAAAAAAGTTGATAGAGCGGGGGCAGCTGAGAGATTGCGTGGCAAAAGAAGCAAAGAAGGAGAATCCCCGGGACCAGCCTCAGGAGCAACCCCGGAGAAGGTGGAGGCCTAACCCCGAGAGAGGAAACGGGAGAGCTCAAGGCAACCAAGGCAACAGGGCCCCGGGGAGGCCCGCCATAGCCGTCGTACCGGTCCAAGCAGTAGAGCCAGCCCCAGTACCAAACAGAATGATCAACGTGATAAGCGGAGATGTCGGAGAAGCATGCCAATCAGTTTCCGCTATCCGGGCCCGGGCGCGATATGTTCCCCCGGGGGAGATTCAGGGGAAAAGGTTTCACCCCGACGAAGCTCTCACTTTCTCTGAGGCGGATGCAGCCCCGCCACAGATACCCCACTCAGACCCAATGGTGGTAACGGCGGAGATTGAAGACTTTTTGATCAAGAGGGTGTTTGTGGACGATGGGAGTAGCGTGGAAACCATGTTCGCTTCTTGCTTCGATCAATTGGGAATCGGGAGACAGAATCTGAAACCCCATTCGTCTCCCTTGTCAGGGTTCACGGGCAAACCTGAAGTTCCCCTAGGTGTTATTCCTCTCGCAGTGTGTATGGTGGACGAGAAGGACCGGAGCAAGAGGGTCTCAGTGACATGCAACTTTGCGGTTATTGATGCACCCTCACCGTACAACGTAATCATAGGGAGGCCATGGCTAACCCAAGCCCGGGCAGCGAGTTGTCCATACCTGCTGACAATGAAATTCCCCACCGCGCAGAGAGTGGCGGTCGTACGGGGAAGTCAAGCAGTCGCGAGAAGTTGCATGATGACGGCGGTCTTAGATGCAAAGAAAGCAGTAGGGGCGGTGTATGGAGAAGCTCCCCGCCAAGATTCGGAAGAAATGCAAGTGGCGGACAAAGGGATGGTCACGGTGGGAAAAGATCTCCCGAAGGAAGTAAAAGGTGCATTGAATGAACTCTTGGCCAGATATCAAGGAGTATTCTCATGGAGCCCGGAGGACATGGTGGGGGTGTTGCCAGAGTTGGGGCTACACAAGCTGAACATAAGCCCGGCAACCAAGCCAATCAGGCAGAAGAAAAGACTTGTAGCCCCGGAGAGAGCGGAATTCATAAAGAATGAAGTGAAGAAGCTGGAGAGAGCCGGGGGTGGTCGAGGAAATCATCTACCCGGAGTGGATAGCTAACCCGGTCTTAGTACGAAGCCTTGATCACAGGATTAAGATTGGCAAAGGAGATGGACATCAAAGCTCTCACGGCATACAGCGACTCTCAGATTGTGGTACAGCAGGTAAAAGGAGAATATGAAGCCCGGGAGAGGAGCCTGCAGAAATACTTGGAAACGGTAAAACCTCTGGTAGCCAGGTTCGAAACCTTCAACCTGGTCCAAGTTCCCCGGGAGGAAAATAGTAAAGCAGATGCTTTGAGCAAGTTGGCCTCCTCGGAATTAAAGCCTGAGCCTAACCAAAAGTTGTACATGGAAGTACTAGGAAGAAGGAGCTACCAGGAGAATGACCAAGTAATGGTAGTAAATGAGGAAGAATCCTGGATCATTCCCATGCGGGCATACCTAGAAGAAGGAACCACCCCGGAGGATAGGGTTCAGGCCCGGAAGTTGAGAGTCAAAGCGCCTAAGTATGTGATCCAGGGCGGGGAGTTGTATAAGAGAGGATATCTCCAGCCTTTGCTTAAGTGTGTAGAAAGGGCAGAAGGCCGACACCTCATCCGGGAGGTGCATGAAGGATCTAACGGGAGTCACCAGGGAGCTCGCACAATGGCTAGGAAGATCTTAAGGCTGGGGTATTACTGGCCGACGTTGTTCAGAGATGCGGAAGAGCATGTTCAGAAGTGCTTGGCATGCCAAACATTCGCCCCGCTAATCCATGTGCCCCGGGAGGAGTCAATCGGGGTCACGGGAGCTTGGACGTTCAGCAGGTGGGGGGTGGGACCTTTCCCGACTGCCCCGGGAGGAGCTAAGTACGTGATTGTGGCGATCGACTACTTCAGCAAATGGGTGGAGGCAGAACCACTCACCAACATACGGGGGCTAACTTGTGTTAAGTTTTGCTGGAAGAACATCATTTGTCGATTTGGTATCCCAAAGATCATAGTCACGGACAATGGGGCGCAGTTTGAAAATGATCCTTTCAAATCATGGTGTATCAAGTATGGCATAGAGCAGAGGTTGACATCTGTGTACCACCCCCAGGCGAACGGGCAAGTGGAAGTCACCAACCGCACTATCATCAAAGGGTTAAAAACCCGCTTGGAAGGCGTGCGGGGAAATTGGATTTGGGAGTTTCCCAGCGTTCTTTGGGCCCACCGGACTACAGAAAGCTCAGTCACCGGGGAATCCCCATATTGCTTGGTATATGGGTCGGAGGCAGTGATACCCGCGGAGATTGGGATCCCTAGCTCTCGGACTCAACACCAACGGCCGGAAGAAGAAGATGCTGGACGGCGCCTTGACTTGGATCTCCTGGAAGAAAAGCGAGAGAATGCAGCCCTCCAGGAGGCCAAGGTGAAGGAGCGAGTAAAGAGGTACCATGACAGGAGGGTGCGGAAAGAGCTTTTTGCCCCCGGAGATTGGGTGATGAGGAGAAATGATAAGAGCCGCCAAGCCCCGGAGGGGAAGCTTGCACCCAATTGGGAAGGGCCATACAAGGTGAAGGAAACACACCCGGGAGGAAGCTACGTGCTGGAGGACAAGCAGGGAAAGGAGATCCCCAGGAGATGGAATGTAGCTAACTTAAAAAGGTTTTACGGGAAGTAGAGTGCCCCGCGCAGAACCTTAGCTAGTCAGGCATGGATATGCCCCCTCCCGGAAGCATGAATATGCCCGGCGAGACAGTCCCGGTGTTTGGCCGCGTCTCGGGCTTAGAGAGGATGGTAGAAGGGACCCATGGGTAGCTCCCATTCGGGTGCCCCGCTAGATTGGACCCGGGACTTGAATGAAGCCCGGGGACCAAAGAATGTAATGCTTACAGAATTAATGAGAAGGGATTTTCGAAAGAACTTTTATTCATTGACTCATAAATTTCAAAGCACACATGCTGATATATTACAAAGTATTTTACATACAAGTTTTTTCTATCTGTTTGCTACTACACCCACTTGGGACCTTACCCGGGCGGAAACCCCCTCCGAAGAATTGAGAAGACAGGAGATCTTCGGCAAAGCGGGCATCCGGGGCTTGATTCTACGCAAGCTCCTCTTCCAATTGCGCGGCGTCTTCTTCGTTCAATTCGGGAATAGGAACAACCACGGATCCTTCGGGAAACGGTTCTGCCAGGCGCATCCTCCTTACCCCGGCTGATGCGGGTGCCCTCAGCGGTCTTGACGCCCTTCGTGGTAACTCCAGAATCAGCAATCTCCCGGATGCGTCTTATCCGGCGTGCTACTTCTTCCGGGTCAATGGATACGGACATATCTTCGTATCTTTCATACGCCACATCCACCTCCACCCGGGAAGGGACTCGGCGAAGGCTAGAGGGATAGGGCTAAACCTCCCCCGCGGCTATCTTAGTATGCCACTCCCCGGCGTCCAGATAGGCCTTATGACTAGGAGCTCCCTCACCAAACTTTTTAGGGTTAGCCTCCATGCGTTCAATCGTTCGGCGAACCCCGGCAGGAATATCGGTAAGAGGAGACACCCCAACTAAACCATTCCTGAGACCCAAAAGGTGGTAGGATAGCCGGGTAACCAGTAGAGCATCTTGGAGGACCCTATTCCTGTGAGTTAGGGACCGATTCTCCTTCTCCAAGTCACCGATTAGTTTATTCTGAGCAGTGCGGGTTTCTAGCTTCTTAAGCTTTTCCTGGGCCCGCTCGAGTTCGCCCCACACCATACCTAGCTCCTTGGCGGTGGGATGTTGAGAATCGTCATGAAGGGCCTGCAATTCGGCAATGGTTTGGTGGGAGTTCAGGGCCTCCCGCATATGGTCGGAAGCAAGGTCAAAGCACTGGTTCAACGACCCAAATCTGGTCTCAACCATCTTGAGGAACGACACCAGCACCCGGATCGATCCAAACTCCTGAAGGAAGTAGTCCAATCCCGCCTCACCTAATGCCCGGTTAGCCTGGTCGCCCCCAAACCTCCAATGGGCTAGTTTCCTTTGAAGGAAGGAGCACTGGAGGCACCCAGCACGGGGGAGGGAGAAATAGGTACCGGAAGAATGGTTGGGATGAGAAAAAACATAAGGCATGGGCCCGCGCGGGAGAATCTCCTATAGGGGGCGCTCAGACTACAAAAGAGTAATTTCGTGAAGAATTAGAACTTTATATTAAATCAAAATGGGCACCAAGGCCAAGTTTTACATAAACCTCCCGGGGAGGTGAGTTACAATAGACTTAGAAAAAAAAATATAACATAAGAAATGACAAGGGAAAAGGCTAAGGTCTAGGGGTGTACATGGTCTTCAGTAGGCACCCTTTCCCCCGGGGTGGCGTGAGCCCTCTCAAATCGCCTCTCCAACTCCGCAAGGTCCTCGGCAGTCCATTCCGGGCCGGCATAAGCAGGGGCATCCGCAGTGGGTTCATCAGCGGAGCGCTCGGGAAACCCTACCTTTCGCGTGGCCTTCCGGGATTGATATAACAGGTCATCTTGACCCGCGGCAAGACCCACCCGGCAGTCGCCCTCCTGATCATGAACCGCGCGGTACCCAAAGTTATCAGGCACTGCGCAGTATTCATAGTAATGCTCCACCCAATGAGGCGTCTCCGGGACTACCCCATAGGTATTGAAGCTTTCCGGGCCGGGGTCAGGGTAAGAAGGCTCGTCAATCTCCGACAGCTTGACCTTCTTGATATCAGAAGCAGAAGGGACCCGGGAGGACATCCTCAAAGATTCCCATAACTTGGGCACCAGACCCTTCAAATCCGCATCCTGGAGGGATCTCCAACGGTGGTTCAGCAGGTCATTAGCCTTGGGGCGGTAGTAGGAAGTTTGGGCTTCAAGGCGAGCAGGGCCCGGAAGCCAACCCCGCAAACTGCGGTACATTTCGTGGCAGGCGACTGCGCTCGCCGCAGCCGCGATGCCCTCCAGCCTCTGGTCAAAGTCGGTGGAGTGAAGGACCTTCTGGGTCACAGCATTTAGGGCCTCAAGTTGGGCGTCTTTCTTCTCCTTCTTGAGGGAGGAGTATTTCTTCTCCACCTCGGCGAGCTTCTTTTCCTTGTCCGCCAGCTTCTTTTCCTTTTCGGCTAGCTTCTTTTGAGACGCCTCCAGCCGGGCTTCCAGGTCATCCCGCTCGGCTAGCTTTTCCCGGGTGTCGCGAAGGTCTCTCTCCATCTTAGCGAACAACCCAGCGCTGTATTTGAAATAGCCCCGGTTTAGCGCCTCGGTAAAATGGGGATCCGCGAGGAGGGAGTCAGCAAAAGCGACCCTTTTTTCCAAAAATATTTGGGGTCTGAAACGTGTACTTAACCCGCTTCTATATAGGGCATGCCCTGCAGAGAAGGTCATGAAGGAGTCAAGGGAAAAATATAAGAAGAGCAGAAAGGTAATTTTTTCCAATTTTTATGCTTTGCAGCTATGCAGTTATACTGCATTGGAAAAACTTCTACCTCTTCTTCCATTAATAAGAGTTTAGATTGGTGAAAGCAGCCAATGGTTTTCAATCATATGTATATTGATTATAAACATCATGCAGGGTTCGCGTTAGTGAGAAACATCAGCGAGCTTCCTCAAAAAAAATTCTCATCTTAATTTTTGCGTGTTTTGATGTCCATGCTACATTAAGTGTTATGATGTTTTCACTTAGTTGAGTTACAACACAAATTTGATAAGAAGCTAACTCAAATCCAGCAAGAATACAAAATTCATATCAAACAAAAACTTGTTTCCTATGTGTCCTACAACATAATCACTGAAATAACTCTAGTCTACCGCCTCTTGCTTGAAAGCTTCTTAGTTGAAGAGCTTCTTCGTTCAGCTTCTTTCTCAGCAACTAAGACATAAAACTCTGCCCCAAGCATGTCATGGATATCGAGGCCCATAGAAGTGCTCAAATCAACCATCTCTGTGATCACTTCTACGCTCATCATGAAACCCAAGGCTGACAGTACTCTCACAACATTTGCAATTCTACAAATGTTTTGCCTGATCTCCAGTGGTGTGTGAACTTCTTCATGTTCCTTGGAATCGACCTTCTGTTCTTCAGGTTTTGTTATCTCATCAATTGCCATGTCATCGCTGACATCAACATGTTCACCTACCCAAACACGTCCATTCACGGCAAGTATAAGATCTACCCCATAGTTTTCTAAGTGATGAAAATGCTGCTTACGCTTCTTCACCAGATAAGGAGGGATATTTAACAGTTGACCTTTATTCAGCTGTTCAGAGTAACGGAATGAGTTCAGACAGAGCTATTATTATTATGTCGAGTCATATCGAAAGAGTTAAGACCATGCTATTAGTCGAGTTACATCAATAGGGGGCACATGATGGAAATAACTATGCCTTTATGGAGGCCCATGGTACTACTCTCGCTTAAACACAATTAGCGTACATATATAGTGTTGGTACATATTTCATGAGATCAGTACAGCACACATGGACGGATAAAAAGGTAAAATTGAGATCCAAGAATATGGATATTAGAAGACATTTCAACAATAAAAGAGCGTTATTCAAACAGAAATAGAAGAATTTCCAGGTTAACTTATAGACAAAGATCAGATACACACCTTTCCATACTTCTGACTCGAAATTTTTAATTGTACACTTCCATCATACTGGACTTTGCTAATATCAGTCTGAAAGAAGAGGAATTTTGTCTAAATGAACAGATGTCTCAAACAAAATTTAAAAAGGGAAACAACATTGACGATGAGCATACCCAGACCACAGTTCATTAAAAAATTGAAATGCTAGAAAACTTACACAAACAACGTCATTCTCTTCAAATATACTCCGCATACTGAGTTCATCAGTCGCATTACGACGCCTCTGCAAAAAATAACAAAAGGTAATTCTAGAAAACCTTTAAAAGAGACTCAACAACTACTAAATCATACCAAAATTATAGTTGCCACACACTAGCCATTGTTTTATCAGAATACTTTAGAGAAAATACATAATAGGATCAATATCACATATCCTCAACGTCGGATCACACCATTGCTTATAAAAAACAGAGAAAAACATTTCCACTACTCTGTAAAAAACCATATAACAGTTTTCATTCTACAAAATAACTCAGACTAAATTCATCTCAAAAGATAATCTAGCATACGTACCTGGACGCCATCAGGCAAATTTATCGAAGAAATCATCAAGACAGCATCTTGGCGGTAATTAATCTCCAATCTCCAGCTCTTAAAGGCCACCTTCGTACATTAAATTCCCAGTCAAAAAACCATAAAACAGAAAGTGGAAACCATAAAGACATTGGCAGTAGCTTCAAACTTAAACAAGTCATGAAAAGTGGAGCAACAATTCGATACCTCAATCACGCGACCAACAATGACATCACCAACATGGGGCTTGTACCTATGAAATATCATCAGCACATAACACTCAAAATCCAAACCAATGAACAACACTCTCAAGTTATCAACTGACCTCGCCCTTAGAGGCAGAACAGAAACAAGCTTGTTAATCCGCTCAATCACCCCGCACTGAGTTGCTGAAACGCGCCCGTCAACCTCCATTGTCCCATGCCCCCTATATAAATAAATCCCCAAATCAGCTAGGGAACAGGATCAAAAACACAGTAAAAATTGAACCAACGAATTACATTACATACTTGAGATTGGAGTCCTCGCGATTGAGGGATATTTCGTCGGCGACCGTGACGCAGGCATCGGAGAAGCTGGACCTGGAGCCGGATTCCAATTTCTCGAATGCGCTCTCTAACCTGAGCGTCTGCGTCTTGCTCATGCGGATATCCACTACTCCTCTCATGTTTCCCTTGAACCCTGCACCTCAACCGATAAACCCTAGCTGGAGCTGGAGTGAAAATAATTGATGTGTAGAGATTTAAACGATAAAGGTCAGATAAATTTCCGAATTTCTATACCCTATTTATATTACAGAGTTTAGAGTCTTTTCAGTTTTCGCTGTGGTTTGGGTTTTTACTTTATTTTAGCCCATTTATCAAAAAGAAGTAGAATAGCCCAAGAATTCTCCCTTGGTCACCAAGGGTATTTTCGGTTTTTCCTGCACCTTGGTCCCTGAAACGACGTCGTTCAGAAGCTTGTGTCTCCACCGCCCTCTTTCTTTCTTCCTGCCCGTGCCCCTACCCTGAACAGAAGCTTTCCTGCCCAAGCTTACAAGTCGTGAGAAATCCAAATTTCGTCGTCTTCAGGGCCAAATCGGAGATTTTCTTGGTGATTGGTCTTGATTGTAGGCCGTTGGTTCGCTGGTCGGTGGAGTGGCCAGATCGGAACCGTTGTTTTGCTGATCGGATATCGGTTCTTTCATTGCTGGATGTCGTTCGTTTTTTCTGGATTAATTACGAGGGCCGTCGATTATTGGTCTAGCTTGGCCGCCGTTGATTTTCGTGCTTGCTTGGACACCGTCGATGCTTGGTCTGATCCGGATGCCGTCGAATCATAGGTCGGTGGGGTGGGCAAATTTAATCCGTTGGATTTCTGGGCAAAATCTATATATACTGGTATAAATGGACATTCTTCATCCTGATTCTGAACTCAACTCAACTCCGAAGGTATGTTATTTGTTCTTAAATATTCTCTTAGCAGTATTTTTCACATTATCTTGTTTTGAACAGTTTGGTTTTAATGTCATGTTTTTCCTTCCATTATTGGTTTTGTTTAGCTGTTGTTAAGAATTGAGGCTTTAATGTTGTTGGTTTTGGCCATTTTAGAGTGCCATAGATGCAGACTAAAAGTAAAGTTTACTTGCGCTATAAAACAAAACGAAACTAATTTTACGTTTTTTATTTCCTCCAAGATTAATCTTGCTTTTTGTGAACTGAAGTTTAGATTTGAACCGGTAAAATGTGCTAAAGACCAGAAAGGATCTATTTTTATGCTTTTCCTTATTCAGGATCCTGGTTTTTATGTGGTTTTTGTACATGGTCTGTACAGATAAGCAAAAGAGCTCAAATGATGTTGTCGAATTCATCTGCAAGATTGTCTTTCGGTGGAAATTCTGATAAAATGGAGGAAATGTCGAATTCCAGTGGATCGATATTGTACCAAATTTCAGAGCTTGATCAGCAAAGTGAAGCTCCGTGGAATGAAGACTGTTATAGTAGATCAAATTCTGATGCTTCAATGTTCTCAGGAGCTACAGATGATACCAGCAGTTTTGCTTCGGAGAGTCCTTCTCCTTCGCATTGGCTCGGATACGGGATGCAATCTCCCCATATTCTTACTAGGTAAAAGATGAAAATAGTTGCCGGTTTGTTTGTGTTAATTAAGATTTGAACCTCGATGATTTTGATGTTTTATGCTGTTGTTGTTGTTGTTGTTGTTGTTGTTGTTGTTGTTATTCATAGAGGAGGCGTTGATGAAAGAGCGATTCGCAGTGCTTATGTTAGAAGGAGATTTGAGTGGAAGTGGAAATGGAGAATGTCCAGCAAAAGCAGTATCAAATGCCATAACAAGTCTCTACAGTATGTTTTCAATAAACATTCCAGAAAATTTCAGTTCATTTATGTCAACTTCAGTTTCTTGATCTTGGATTGATATTTTAAATTTTTATAAAAAAAAACTTGTTTATTGCAGGTTCAACTTTGGGCACATATGATAAGTTAGAGCCTTTGTATCTTGACCATAAATCCAACTGGATGAGGGAAATGAATTTCCTTACAGCCCCTTGTGATCACATCACAGAACTCGTGCCTGGAAAACAGAAACAAGAAGATGGCACATTCATGGGTTTTTTTTTTTTTTTAAACACTAATTTAGCCTCTCCTAATGGCCTTCTATTGTGAGACAAGATGATGAATGATGTTTTTTCAGGTGGTGAAATCTGTGCCAAGACCAGACATGGCCTCCATTTCTGAACTCAGACTACTTGATTATGCTCTCCTGGTAAACACAACTAATATCTGTTATCCGCTTAGCTGAATTTCTTTCAATTTCATTCAATTCAGCAAAAAATAAGCATCTCAATGTCTGCATTTTTTGGTCAATTATTAAAAAAAAAGTTATAAACCAAGGTGCTGTTTAATTTTACTTCTTGGTTACATGTTTGCTTAGTTGGAAGTCTTTAGTTATCAATGGTTTCTTCAAAGCCATTAATGGGGACAGAAAAAGAATAATAGTAATCCATGTGAGCATTATGAATTCCCTCATTTTCTTGCTGCTTTCAAGCCATCTGACAACAAACATTTGGTAATGCTCTGAATTCATATTCCCCGTGCTTAGATTTCATTCAAAAGTATCCAAAATGACTACTAATTATTTGTGCCATTTCTTTTGTTCTCTTGCACCTTGGAAGAGTTATTGTCTATGTCTCAAATGGTTGATGGCTTTTAATTTTAGTTAAAGTTGCTTTTTCTACATATCCCAGTAGGCTACTCTTAGTAAGAATGGTAACATACCATGGGTATTCAGAAAATAGTCCCTGGCTTAAGACTATTAAATAATATTGATGCCTTCCAGGCATATGTGAGATCCATTTTCTTCTCAGACTCACTTAGTTAAAGTTGCTTTTCCACTCTTGTTTGTCAAGTTTAATTTTTCCTGCCTGCAATTTTACATGATCAAAATGTTCATCTAATGCAGATTACTTCATGGATTATTTGTTTTCATGCAGTGATATTTCATGTGGTTTAATGTATTTGATGATAAAAATATGCGGGAAATTGAGATTTAATGTCACTTACCGAAATGAAACTGCTAAGATAAAAGTGACCACAGGCACAATATTGATGAATGCACAAGTGTATGTTGCAGATGTGTATTTAAGTCCAACGATGAAGAAGTACTGCGTGAGTGAATTATTACTCACTCACGCAACACCCAGGTACATTATTGGGTAATATTACTCACTCAGCTAAAACCCAGGTAAATTATTGGGTGTAAATATGAAAATTTGATTTTGTTGGGTGTAATTCAGAATGGATGCGAAACAGCTATTTTTCTCCTTCCAGGTTACAGGCTCAAGAGGACGTAGTTAATATCATCTGCGGTGCTAAAACCCAGGTACATTATTGGGTGTAAATATGAAAATCTGATTTTGTTGGGCTGGATGAAATTAGGGGTTTGGAAATTGAATAATTTTTTGGGGGTTTTGTGTAGTCCAATCCTAAGAACACGGTGGGTGTGCTGACGATGGCAGGCATAGGGGTTCGCGTGTTGGTCACTCCAACAAGCAATCTCGGACATAACTGAAGGTTAGTAATTAGGACTCTTTCTGCTATTTAAAGCTGATCTTTTTGAACGATTCTAAGATTTAAAGTCATTGATAACAACAGTTTTAGGAATATCTTAGACTTGGTTTGATCGTGGGGTGATGTAATTCTTAGTAGTTTATACTGTGAAGTGGTTTTCTTAGAATTTGATGATGTTTGGACTGTGGGGTAATAGAGTGTCAATTTTTGTGTGAGCTGACTGCTTCTGTCTTATGTTATGATGGTGATTGCTTCTTGGACATCCTTTTACTTTGAGTAGAGTGATTTCATTTTATTTATCGAAGTGATTTTTACTTATTATTTTAGCAGTTCTTGGACAAACGTGAGATGTTAGAACAAGTTCAATCTTGGGATGTCTTCAATTTGTTGAAATTTTACAGTTTTTGAATTGCCATTGTCAGTAAAGTAAACATGTGAATTTTCATGAGTCTGGATTTGATGTGTTGCTTCCTTCAGATTAAGTTTTATACTCCAAGTTTTAATAACTAATCAAGTTTAATAATCCAAATGGAACAAGTAATCATGAGTCTGAAATGACAAAATTGGTAACAAGCTTCTAGCATATATATGTGCTTGTCCTTTAACATTGTACTCTCAATCTATCAGTATGTAGCTAAAATCCAAGTTGCATCTCTTAGGAAAAGGTTATTGTTTTTATATTATGAACCATTTTCAGGGGAGAAGATAACCAATTGAGGTGGATTCTGTTCTCTTAGCTCATGATCCACCCAAGCTGTTGCTTTTGGAGTCCCTGATGAAAAATATGGAGAAGAGGTAGAAATATTGACTATTGCTTTTTTCATGCTTTCATTTTTCATTGCATACTTTTTCTGATGGTTATTTTGTGGTTTCAGATTGATTGTGAAGTTATCCCCAATGAAGGGAACGAGTCTAATGTGTTGACATACTGCAAGAAGAATCTTGCTGCCTTCAACCGTTCTATCCAAACTTTTTAATTTTTATAATTAAAATTTTGAAGTTTTCATAATTTCATAGTTTGGGGTATTTTAATTTCAATTTTTGTAGTATAAATGGAAAAATATTGGGATGAATTGTATTTGTACGTATGCAGAACAGTACTCTGAAAAATATTGTATTTTTACGCACGCACGTAAGATGAAAATATTGTGAAGAATGAAATTGTATTTACGTTTGGATTAGGATTAGTTTTGAACTATTTGATAAAAAAAAAATTGCAAGTAATAAAAATAAAAAGAATAATTTCTTTAAATTACTTTTTTGTAAATGTTGCTCATTCTAGCTTATCAGAAATGAAAAACTTAAATTTAATATTAGAAATAAGCTCTTCACTAAAAGTTATATTGCCCTTTATTTTATTGTCGATATGAAAAACTTAAATTTAACATTTGAATTTAATTATATTTATTAAAAACTTAAGGGTTCAAAAATTAAGGTGCAAATACCAACACCGTGCAGAGCACGGTGTAAATCGCCTAGTCGCTACACACGCGCCTCCCGTAGCCCACCTCAATAACGATGGCTCCATTTAAATTTAGGGAAAATAATTATTAAGGGTGTGAGGTGTGATACAAATGTAAATTATTATAAAGGGTGTGAAACTTTTATATTTATTATTAATGACATTATGATATTTATACTCTTTATCCCTAAAGGGAACTTGAAAAGTTATTCAGTTCAAAAAGTGTGTGAAATAAACGACGTCGTTTCGTTTCATACAAAGAAACTTTTTTGCCGTCAATTTTTTAAATATAGCAAATTTAAAATTGGACATATCTATGTCAGTTATTGATGAACCAAATAATACAGAAAGTAATTTTCCATTATCTGGAATCGAGCAGAAGCATGTTTACCAAATATATTTGAAATATTTTAATATAAATGTAGTTGCTCGAATATACATAAATCTTCGTAACTAATTAACTATGTTAGTTTTCCGAAATATTTAGGATATCAAATATTTTGTATAAGATATCAAATATTTTATATAAAATAGTACTTTGTTCACATGTTTTATACATGCGCCGTCGGCAAATTTGTGTTTACTGTATTCAGAAACCATCTTCACCATACACACTAGACGGCCGAGATGGCCAGCAACACGACAGCCAACCGGCTCTACAAGTCCGCCGAAGCCATGGTGGAGATTTGCTTGGTGGAAGGCGGCGCCGGCATTGTCGACAGGATAATTAAACATGTAGGCAGCTACAGGATTGATCAGATGGGCGCCATCTGGATCATAGCCATGGAAATAAAATCCGTGGATTCCAACCAGCCGTGGGACTTTATTTATATAGTCTCGAGCCGGTGACCATTCCAGAAGGTAGGCTCGAGCTCGACCCGTCTCTCACTGACCCGGTTTCGAACATAAAGAAGCTGATGGACTTCGCCTTGGGAAAGGCGGTTGAGGAAGATGATGGGAGTACCAGTGGACTGTAATTCCCTCGGGCCATATGTCTGTTCGATCCTGGCGGCTTACTGGAAATATGCCAAGCTACGTGAAGCAACAGGAAAGAGGACGGGAAAATAACGGTGGGTTTTCGCAATGCATGAAAATACGCAGAGCTCCGCTGGAGATTTAAGCCGAGGGCATCATGTTTCCCGGCGAGGAAATGACCGTCGATGGCTTTTGTATTGCCGGCCGGAGGTATTCAGCTCGGCCGGAAGGTGGTTCAAATTCAATGGCAGTAGTACTGAGAGGTGCGAGGTACTGGGCTACCGAACGGTGGCCTATGGTGGTGCATTTTTTGCCGACGGCTCCACCATTACACATTAGGGGTGCTAAACAGGGACTGGCTGAAGAGGAAGACTCTTCAGTCCGCAGCTACCGGTTTACAAAAGGGAGCCATTTTGAAGCTTGGCTATGACATGGTTAATATTAAGTTGTTCTTACAGTTAAGATCCTTAATTTGCAACCTTGAGTCAGTGAAAAAAAAATGCATGTAGACCTTTTCTTGTGTAGAAAATGTTTTACAACCGTGGCTTAGTGATGACTGATGAAATTTGTACCGCATTACAACACACAACGAACTATATTTTTCTTAATTTTAATCAAGTTGTTTCCCTATATTTCTAAAACTTGGATTATTTACACAGCTTCTTTGGAAGTAACAAAACCAATATGAATATGATCATAAATTAAGGAGTACAGTTTTTACATTGGCACTTTTCATTTTGGTTGATCGTTAATCCATTTTTGTTTTGAAGAAATATAGTACACTGTTTTATCCATATTCAACCGTGCCTTGCAGGTGGATATCTGTGAATCACGGCCTTCCATTGGTGGGAAAGTGGACTCTTTTGTTGATAAACGTGGAAACCATATCGAAATGGGTCTTCATGTCTTTTTTGATTGCTATAACAATCTTTTCCTGATGAAGAAGGTGATTGAAAAAATCATCTGAGCTTCTGTTTTTTATTTTTTTTGGTCTTTCAGATGCATACTACGATTGCTTTAATGAAATTTCAAAAATTTATCTTATGAACTTCTTGACCTATTTTACAGCTATGTTGTTTCTTCCAAATTTAGGCTTCAAAATACTTGGTGGATTGTTGCAAAACCCTGATTTGGTTCGCTGTTGCTCTCCATTCTAGGTAGGTGCTAACGAAAATCTTCTTGTGAAGAATCATACTCACACTTTTGTGAACAAAGGAGAACCTTTTCAATTGATTTATACAATATTTATATTTTAAATATACTCATATTTTATTTGTTTTTCATATACAGATGTGATAGGAATAGTTACCGAGTGCCTTCCGATACAAGTTGCAACAACAAAAACAGGAAGCAAAAAGAAATTCCAGAAATTCGTCCTGATGAATGACAGGTTATTCTTTTTTTTTGCTTTTTCGTCTTTATTTTATAATAATAAATTATAACTATTTACAATGTCATCATAATTTTACCTTTTTATTACAGGTTTGAGAATGTTACATTAACAGTTTGGGAGGAATTCCTTGGAGTTGAAGGTAAATTCTTGAGCGAGAACGTGAAGAATTCTCCAATTGTCATTGGAAGATGCCTCAAAGCGGCTACTACAATGGTATTTTGATTTTTTTTTCTTTTATTCAACGTTTACATTATTCATATTCTGAATTATTTCATTCAAAATATAAATCTCATTGACATACTTTACCCTTCTAATTAATAGCTATTGAAGTCGCAACGAACTATCGAACATCATTGAAGATTGATGATGATAGCAGCAAGGAAACTATCAGATTGAGGGAATGGTACGGTTATTACCTTTTTTGAAATTTATATATATTTTATAACAATAAAAGTTTGGATAATATTTGTATTTGCAGGATGAATACCACAAAGAGCATGTTACAAATTCATCTGATAGTCAGTCTCAATTCAGCGGAGGACCAAAGTTACAAGTTGATCAAGATACGGTGTTCATTAAGCTTGGAGATGTACGTCAAAAACAACAGGTAAATCAAACTCAGTCTCTTTGCATGGCTTTAAATTATTGATTTTTAAAGGGTGCATGTATTGGTCTAGAATTAAATTATTATCTAATGGCATGCATGATATTATCTGTAAAAAAAACTCCTTCCACAAGCTGTAAAACGAGGCAAAATATATTCACCATCTTCATATTAGTACAACCACGGATTTAGAATAATTAATATGATTTGTTGGTTGATGACTAATTGCGTTTTTCCTTAAATATGTTAAAGGTACGTAAGGGAATATTATGTAAAAAAAAAGGGAATATTATGTCAATATCCTCCATATATAAATAGCATAATTAATTATTAGTGTGCTTTAATGTTGTTAAGAGGGTTACTCAAATCAATGTGCGTACGATTTATTATATTTATTATCTATCATATTTATGGTTTACTCATACTAAGTTTTAATTACTGTTTTTATAAATATTACTAATATTTATTATACCTAATATTAGATTATTCAATTAAGTGAATTTATATTATAATTAATTCTTACAAATTTTATGTATTTTGAATAGGTTTTAACTGCAAAGGTGATGATATCTTTTGGTAATATTTCACAAAAATATCATTACATGGCATGTACAAAGAGTTTCTACACAACAACTGCACCATACGGTTACGAGTTCATCACTTGCAATGTATGCAAAGAGAAACAATCTGCAACACCAAGGTGTCGTTTTGAAGCAACTTTGAAGGACGACAACTGAATGATAACTGTTTCCTTTTTTGGGGAAAATGCCGAAAAAATACTAGGCCTCACGACTGAAGAGGCAATAGATGGATTTACTCAGGTACATCCTTTTCAATTCAATTTTTACGCATTCTTATAATTTTACAATTAATATCATTCTAACGATTACAAACTTTTCAGAAATATATCATGGACCGCAGTACAAAAGTTGAAACTGCAACTTACGTTGTTCAACTAAGAGCCACAAAGCTGAAGGATGAACGAAACAAGCAGACATATGCAGTCATGTCTTTGGAAGAAGATTCTGAAGACGATATTCCAATCAACCAGATATGGAATACCAAATCAAATGCCGATGAAGCAAGCCCATCAAACACAAAAGATGTGGAAGACATTGAATCAGATAATGATGATGACATTCCAATCAATCAACTCATGAGCAAAGATGATGAATCTGATGGTAATTAAGTTATAAACCTAACCTCTTTAAATTTTTATCAATCACATTATTCATTACTAATGTTTCGATTTATCACCAGGAACTCAAGGAAAACACAACAATCACAACAAAAACCTCAAATTAGGATGAAGTCTTGGTGGTCAACAATTTTTAGTGCTTTCTTACTTTTATTATAGTAAAATAAATTTGAGAATTTTAATTTATTTCGGTGGTCATTTCATTTTTAATAAGTTTGGATTATTTTCTTTTTTCATTTGGGTGGTATACAATATTATTTCATTTGTAATTGTTTCAATTTTAATTTTAATACTCTTTTTATTCAATAATAATACAAAAAATACTTAATTATATTTGTATTATTTTACTTTATTTCTATTAAATTTATTATCTTATCACAATATATTATGGAACTTTTACCTTCATTTACCAAAACAATATTGCTCACACACCGCGCAACGTGCGGTGGAGCACAACTAGTTTTATTAAGAAAAGTCATTTATAACCCTCTCCTCCCTAAAAAAAATTCATATGTCTAATTAACAAGCTTGTTCTCTTGAGTTGTAAAATTGAAATTTAGTTTAATTCTGTCATGTTGATTTTTTTTTTCAGTACATTATTTTTCACTTTAGTTCAGTTCAGTTGAATTCTTTTGATCATGTTTTTGTTAATAAAATTTATTGTTACTAAAAACATCATCAAAGGAATTCAATTGAACTGAACTAAATTGAAAAATAATGGACTAAAAAAATCAGCATGACTGAATTAAACTAAATTTCAACAAATTTTATTTTTACTGAACTGAATTGAACTAAAATTGAAAAATAATGTACTGGAAAAAAAATCAACATGAGTGAATTAAACTAAATTTCAACAAATTTTATTTTTAATGAACTAAATTGATCAAAATCTATTAATTAGAAATCTGAATTTTTATTTAGAGAGGAGAGGGTTATAAATGACTTTTTTTAATTAAATAAAGGGTAGAAATATCAAAACATCTTTAACAATAAGTATACAAGTTTCACGCCCTTTATAATAATGTACATTTATACCACGCCCTTAATAGAAAATTTCCCTTTAATTTAGGGGCTTCATTAGTACCCCGTATTTTACTAAACCACGCTCTTTATTTTAACTATTATTTAATTATATTTAAAAATAACTTGGATTTGAAAATTCAGGAAATGTATTTAGATTGTGTTTAATTTTCCGCAACTGTAGAATAATTTTAGTTTGAAAAACAGAACAAAAAAATATATTTTAGGGCGTATTTATATTATTTCGGGTGTATTTATATTATTTCAGTGTGTGTTTAAATAAAATGCATGTCGTAAAATAGCAATTCAGTTGATGAAGTGTTCTACCATTTTTACCTTGTTAAGTTGCAGAACCTTTACATAAGCTCTACAGGTAAAAACGACGAAGGTACATGTTCTCCTACAGTGGAAATATTCCTAAACCAATATTTCGGTTTTGTGCCATCTATAATTCTCACAATGAAAGTTTGAAGAGAAAGTCTTGGGTGAGACCTGTCCTTGTGGAGACCAAGAGCAGGGGAATAAGCATTTACTGTTTCTGCTTGATCTTTTAGTCAGTTTGTTTGATCTTTCAATCAATGTCCTTGAGTGTTTTTGTTTTGCCTTGATTTTTCAGTTAATTTGATCTTTCGTTCAATTTGTTTGATCTTTCGGTCAATTTTCTTGATCATTTCCTTGGTCAATTTCACCAACGACAAATTCAATCAAGGAAATCGGCGGGTTTAAAGCTCACCAATGACAAATTCAATCAATAGCAGTCTCATATAATCTTTGGTCTCATTTGAGACAGGTCTCAAATGAGAATTTGCCAAGTTTGAAACTTTGATTCATGATGCTATTCATCTATATAGGTGTTAATATTTTGTTTTTTGTAGTGTTCAGCTGATGCGATTGCATCATCTTCAATTATTCATTGTTGTGATTACATTTTATGACTGCAGTTTTGTCCTGAAAATTAAAGAAACAAATTCTAGTAATTGGCACTCTGACCTCTAAATGGGAAGAGTTTGGTGTGTAGACATGATTGATAACGAAGGAGTTTTTGCGGACAATTGAAAAAGATAATAGATTGATTTCATTATTTGTCTCCAAACTTCCTTTTGTTTCTGCTTTAAAACACTACAGAATAAATGGTAGAGAAAAAATGGAAAGATCCATTCGAGTATTAGTCTTAAGACCTGTACAACCCGATCAACATGATTATTCTGTGATCAAATTAATCAGTACTATGCGCACAAAACTATCATCCTAAGAATCACATCCGGAGCTGAAATACGCTGCACACAGAAAGCCCATACATTCGGTAAAGGTGCGGTTTTGATGATTCAGCCACAAAATATGAGCTACGCAGGACAAAGAAATAGCATCATATATGATTATACAATTCACGACACACGGTAAAAAAAAAAATTACTAGTATTCGAATTTAAATGGACCCTTACCTTCATGAAGGCCTTATATGATTAAGGTAGAGGCCCACTAAGGGATCCAATATCAAGCAATCTTGGAAGTATCTGCACCATGTGTGCAATAATCCAAGTGTTACGTAGCAATATCAAAGATGCATTCATATACAAGATCTAACTGAGATCAAACCTCGCCAACTCGAGCATTGATTCGTATAGGCACAATATTATCAGCTCGTGTCGCACCAATGTTTACAATTGCAGTTGCAGCACCTGTCTCATGCGCAGCTCTAAAAGTAAAATAATCGAAATGTTAGTACTCAATATCCCAGCATCATTATATACATCATTAATAATTCGACCAAGTCTAAAAGACTGAAACAGCAGTTTTCCAATTCAGTTAAGACATCAGGATCGATGTGCTAATATTTCAGCTTGGAATGAGCCTTTTTACAATAAGGGTACACTAGTGACATGCGTTAAAAAAAGCAAGCTTACAACATTGAATTAACTAAGCTCTCTCATGATATTCCAGTCAAAATAGAGCCTAGAAAATTGCAATTATGATGATAGGAAGTCTGTTAGCTCGATCTTTTATACATGCTCTAAACTACAAAAGAATTTTTTCCAGCTTGGTTTCCATTTGTTTAGTCAGTCATAAAAGTTGTTTCAACAATTACAAGCTCAGAAGCAGAATAAAGACAATTGAGGATAAAACAAAATTGCATTCTGTGCAATAATAGCTAGAATTTAAGATCAGAAAGAGTTAAGGTGTGTACAGACCAGAAGAGTTTCAACAATCAGCAATGCACATATAGAACTAGTCTGCTATATTCGATGCATTTCTAGTATGTTTGTTTCATCACAATTAAAGCACGCCTTCAAAGTAATCTACAATCTGAGTCGTAGTACCCATAAGATAGCTGTATATATTAATGAGAATGAGATGAAAATTAAGGTTGCTGAGATAATACAAATCCTCCCAGTTAGAAGAATAAAAAGAAGCAGAATTGGAGTATCAGCTTCAGGATATTGTTGACTAGAAAATTTGCATATGAACGTAAGTCAAGGGAATTGATAAAAACTGAGCTTCCATCATTTTATCTGCATATATGGACAAGCATAGCCACATAAGGATGGTGTATAGGGAGGTCAAAAAATATTTCCTCAAGTAAACTTGTATGTTGGAACAAATTTTTCCCCACATATAACTGAATATGCCAGAACTCTTTAACAAATAAGTACACCCCCACTATTGTGTGGATATTAATTAAAAACAATATGATGTATGTCCATTTCATGTGTGCATGCAAATACAGTCCTGATTACTGATCAAGCTTATAGTCTCCTTGGGTGCAATATTCCTCCCACCATATTTTTCTTCTACTTTATTGTTTGTTCCTTTTAAAGCATAGCTTTAGGTAAAACTTCATGCCACGTATCATTGCTAGAGTAATCGAACCCTTGTTATCTATGCATGACTATATACACTTACTTAACAAGACGAAAAGCTGACATGGTCATCAAAGATGAGCCGAGCACAAGGAAAGCATCACACCCCTTCGCGGCATTCATAGCTGAATCAGCTCTATCTTTAGGGACATTATCACCAAAGAACACAACCTGCAAAAATTTAATACAAATAATCACCAGCATATTTAAGGATCACCATTGCCAGTCTCTCAAGCAATGATAAGTACAAGCAAACACGAATGTGGTTCAGTAAATAATGTAAAAGAAGAGAACAGTGAGTGTGTGAATTATATGAAGTACAGTAAAGGATGATCCATTTCCTGCCACATTAAGTCATACATACACCTTGCATCGATTTCCCTATGCTTTTCTTCCTCTCTACTTGAACAGTTCTTTGTAGTTTCAAATTCCACATGGTTGCTCTAAGATTCTGCAGTTTAGAATTGTGTTTTAAGACTTCACTTGCCAGCTTTAATTTATTTACGACTACGCATTTTTATTATTATGTTCCGTTGATGGAATCTTTGGTTTTTTTTTTTTTTTTCTCATGTAAATACTTCCTGTGAAATTAAATCAAACTGGTAGAGCTACCAAAATAAAATAATAACTGTCTGAAAAAACATTATCTGCATAATACTGACTTACACATGAAAAGTTCAACTGTCCAAACTGAAGTTATTCAAAATAAGTGCCCAATAATACCATTTTACGTAGATAATTATTCTATGTCCATACTATTTTGTGTGTCATTGTCGAGTTATTGAACATTTAGTGTGTGCTTTAATCTGAAAAGCCAATTCTTGCGCCTAGAACTTCAGTAATTTTTACTATAAGTGCTTAGGTGTGTTTTACACTCTTTAACACACAGATCTGGAAAAGGCATGTCAGAGGAATAAGCCTTTTGGTCTTTGAGAGTTTAAGTTCCATACTAAGTAGAGTTATGATGGCTTTAAGCATACTTATTTCAGTTCCATACTAAGTAACTCATAGATCTTTCAGTGAAATTTGCAAAATGAAAAGTTAGAAGTGATTGAAAGAATCTTGTCGAATTTGTAGATAGCTTCAGGTCAAACATAGTTTAGCACAGGGGGATTCCCAAGGTATAGACTTGTTGCATGCACTACAGACTAGTAGACAAGGTGTAGACTCAATGAAGTATTGTAAAATACTTTGCGGAAGAAAAGAAGTAAGGATCATTTTGGTACAAGCTATTCATATCCGTTTCTCTTGAAGCCATATAATTCTTGAGAGGGTGATGTTAATCAGATATTTTGAACTGCCAAAGACACAGCCATGTAAGGAATGTCAAAATATGTGAAGTCAAGACAACCACTACACAGACGGTGGAGATAAAAGGTATTTGTCCAGTATACTGACATCTAAGTCTACTCAGGATTACAGCCCAATTGGGGGAAAAAAATTAAATCACATTTTAGGGCACTATTTAAATTATGAATTAATGTCATGTGCTACTGGTAACCATTTAAAAGTTGTCAGATCTTCTTAATGAATTCAGCTAAGAATAGATCGGCATTTAGAAAATGTAACGAGGAAACATCATTCCAATATGAGAGAATAGATAACAATGAAGAAAACAATATATTCATGATGCCAAAAATTGATTAAGTTGAGAACTAAAAATTAAAACCCTTTACATTCAGTAATAACGTGTTTCCTTTAACAATGGGAGCAAACAATTCTAAGGCTTCAATGGTAAAAGTATAGCACGCTTTTTACCACTTATAAAATGGATGAGCTTATAATTTTTTGCATTTATCCTCTTTCAGGGTATACTCAACAGGACTTTCATGTGGTCGGGAAGAATCTTTTCAAGCACTTGAAAATATCAATTCTAGATGGAGAAGAAATAGATTTACAAAAATTAAAACCTTACAAATGCTTAGCAAATGTAATCTTGGGTCAGAGACTATCAAACAGGGACATTTTCCATCAAAAAAAAAAAACAAACAGGGACAAAAAGAACAGGCGCAATATATATCCTACAGGAGAAATTGCTTACATCTGGTTTCAGAACTCCATTACATCTCTGACAAGCAGGTATATAAAACTCCTCCTCCCAGAATTTCTCGTCAATCTCAATATCACCATCAGGTCGTATCTTCATTCCAAAACTCTTGTCTGAAACACTGTCATAGTCTAAACTTTCAATAGCAGCTGCCCACTGTAACAGAAAATAGTTTTAAAATATTTATCAAGGCTAAGACCAAGGCTAGGAATGCTATATGAAAACTCAAAAATCAACAGGACCACCAATAAACAGGTAACAGAATATGAAATCCACAGTTAAACTACATAGTCCAAAAAAATTGAGCACGTATATAATACTACAGAACAACATAAATTTAGAGAATACCGCTGAACTAAAGTTAACAATAACGATATAAGGAGACTCCAATTCCACACACTTTTCATAAGATATTAGAACCCACGACATTTGTAGATCATATGGAGATCAAAGATACAAAGCTACTCCCTCTAACAATAAGAGCTATACTTCTCTCATGTACAAATTTTTAAGGATGTGAAGGTACAATTCATGAAATATATTTTCTGTCCATGTTTATTCCATTTCTAACTTGCTTATAAGCTGTGGAACAACACAAGTTAACTATGTAAGGGTATGGCCAAATAGCTTGCAAGTGGACTCTTCACGGCGAACATCTATGTAGAACTATATCCATCCTGGAAGTGGTGAGATAGAAGTTTGAGGCACAATTAAATGCTACTTTTGCTTATGATGACTAACCTTTACATTGAGGTCTTTTACTTGATCTTGAAATATACTCCGGGAAATAGAAAACTCGCAGTCAGTACAAGTAACATTATATACAGTTCCATGCAATTCAAGTGGATTGCTGCCTGCACGATGATGCAGCCTGACGAGATATAGATTTAGTTGAGTTTTATCTTCTCAGCAACTTGCAACATTAAATAAGTATAGGGGTTCAAGATTTGGGGAATAGATGGATGCTTCATCAAAAAAGTAAACTGCACCTGTCAACATTTTGAGTGATCATCAAATTGATTCGTCCTGCTTTTTCAAGAGATGCTAACGCAATATGAGCTGCACCAGGTTGAGCTGCAGTGAACTTTCGCCAACCAGCAAAGCTCCTCGCCCAATATCGTCTTCGTGCTCGAATAGAACGGATGAACTCCTGTTAACATTTTGTAAACATTCCAACACAGATAAGTAACACTTATTAAAGCCACGAACTCAATCTAAAAACAGTTAAAGAAGGAAAGTAATTTGCACAGAACCTTAAATTAATGAAAGGAGCTACAATATGTATTTAGAGAAAAGTAAATTGAACAAGAATGATGAGAGTTGGATAGAAAATTGAAAGATACATCAAGCATGGATAAGAAATCAAAATTCAACTTTTACCTAGAGTCACGATCTTAAACTACACATGGGATTTCTTCTTACCTCAAAAGCGGAGAGTGCTATAGAAAGTTGCAAACTGGTGGATTTTAAAAAACCAAATTGCCAAAGCACAATTTATCATTGTCATTGAAAACAACGGAATAAATTTCACTTTCAAAAGATGTTAGCTATTATGTTTAAGTCAAACGAATCTTAGCCTTCTCATCATATTTTACTAAAGGTTGAAATAAAGCCAGGAAATTTTTGAAAATAATACAAGGTATTATGATTATTCAGTCATCAGTCAGGCATAACCAAACAATATTTAGCTGAACATTGAGCAAGTCATATCATTTCCATTGATGAAGGAGTTGTAACTTAAGTCCAGATGTAACCATAAGAAGTTCTAGAGGGAAATTGCAGCACTTAAGATACTTCCAAACAAACCCAATAGGCCAATACCACATATAGTAAATGCCTTTACTTTCTAAGGTTACTCAATCCCTCAAGAAATTTTGACTCTCTCCTGTTAGTACTTGCGTATACCGCCCTGATGTAATGAGATCATCATTAAGTTACATTGATTATTTAAGGAGAGTGAGGCAGGTAAATGCATTAACATAATGTGCACCAAGAAAGACTTGGAATGTCAGATAGATTTGAAACCGACCAAAAGATTCATAGTTGATGCCTCAAATTCACCTGGTGAGTAATAGGTTTAAATCCCGTGCTATATGCTCCATTTGGACTGCAAAAAAATGATTAAACACAATTTAGTCTTTCACTTTAACAAGTTATGCTGAACAAGGACTCTGGAATCAATGTGCTTCCTGTTGCCAAAAATTGACTACAGCCTACAGCTATCCCATGGGGAAAAAACACATGTACAGGTTTACTTACAAAGCTAAATCTATAGACTACAAGCTCAAAGTTCCACATGGATCAGCTTTTCACCTAGAGATTCCAAGTTATTTGCTTTTGATAAATTGCTAATATGATGTTTGATAGTTTGGCAATGGTTTCATGTAGAGCCCCAGTAATTTTAGGCCTACATACTACATGCTTTCTGCTCAAATAGATAAATTTCTAGAATAAAGTTCTAGAGTATCTTATCTTATGACCATACTTTACTTTCATAAAGCAAGAGGTTTGCTTAGATATCCCATGCCTTCTAGTGATTTAAAAACAGCAACATGGTATAGTAATCAAGGGCTTGCACGAAAATTAAGGAAGATAATTTCTGACGAATGTAGAAACCCTTATCAAGTTACGAAAAGAAGTGTATTGATAAATTTCCTTAAAGCTAATCATCTTCCTGTGCATTAAATAACAGAAAAACAGCTCTCTAACTTTTGAATCCATCAACAAAGTAGAAAGTGTGCAGTGTAAGTGTCTGTTGTGCCTTAAAAGGCTAAGACTGATCTTTCATAGTTTAATTCCCAATGGCAAGGAACTCTAGGTAGACCTTGCAAGGATGTTAGTTTAACACCTTTGGAGCTACCTGGTTATAGGATGGATTGTCGGAGACGATATGATATACAAATGCAAACCCATCATGCAAAATAAAAAAAATTTATTTTAAAAAATTAAAAGCCTAAATCAGGCTTGGCCTACTTTCATTTCTTTCCACTTGCATCATGCAAGAGATTCCTTTTTATGAAATTACAAACAATGAAAAGCCTATATCAAATCAGGTTTCCCTTTTTCATACAGCCTGATCTCATTTCTTTACTCTCGTTTTCATATATACAGCCTGGTCATATATGTACATTCATGTTTTTCGATGATCTAGATTTTATTATCATGTGGAACGAAAAAACAAATCGGCGAAAGCTTTTTTTATTGAATGCGTTCTTTTATTTTGACTACTTTAAGCCCATTTTATCATAGGAATTTGGATTCTACCTTCCCCGGGATGAACTCCAGGAAACTCTGTTAAAATTGTTTCGGTAGGTTTTTCATAATCTACCTCTTTTATTGGTCATATATGTACATTTTTCAGTGTGGAAGTCACTCTGGGACTGAGAGAGATTCTTATGATTAAGTCTCTAGTACATATGAGTTCACCAATTATAGAATCAGAAGTTTGGGAAGAGAAAAAGAATGTCAGATTAACAGTAGAAGTGCAGCCTCATACCATGACATCCCCACCTGGCCACCCCCTATATAAATGAATGAATGAAAACATAGCAGAACAAATCATCTCATAGCAAAAAAGGAAAGCATGGGTACACCAGAGAGTTTTAAGTGGCCAAACCTTCGATAGTCAGGGATTCCACATTCTGTACTGATACCAGCACCAGTAAGAACAACAAGTTTTGAACTGTAGCACATCACAAGAAAATAGAAGTTAGGAGATTGCATAACAATACGTGACTTTTACATAAATGAATCAGGCTTGGCCTTTTAATGCACAACAGAATTAAAATGCACATTAAAAATGATATTCTTTTACAAACAAAAAACACCATAAAGGCATATAATTTCTGGAAGCCTTAAAAAAAAGTTATTCTAAGAGGTGGAACGTATCAGTAAGAGCGAAGTCTTAAATTCACAAGCTAGTAACTTCAGATGAACATGCCAACTCAGATGTCTATCTTTGAATCAACACGTATTTTGTAGGCTAAAAAGTACACTTAACCATCACCGGGCCAAATTCTCTGTACATGCTCATCAGCTAAATTAATATGTCCAAGTTGCACTGTAATTCGAAGAGTGTATATGGAAGTCAACACAGACAATTATCACTACGTAGGGCATAAATAAGAAACTTTATTCCAACAAAATGCAGACACAAGCATGTATATAGATTATAGAACATAATGGAAGATGTCACTACTCCTGTTGAATTTTTGTGAGATCAATAGTGGGTGTTTTAATGGTCTAAAAGCCTCAACTACACCTTTTATCAAAGAATTGATACAAAAGGTTGACATCTTGGGCAGTAGGAGGACCTGACTCAGGAATCATCTGCTTGTTTCTCAAATTTGAAGATGCCTTCTCTTTCTTTTCAGAAGCAGCACTCGGAAATGAGATCCGGTAAGCTGTCTGGACAAATCTTGCAACCCCTGCACAAGGTATAATACTTCCAGCTCTGCCAAAAGCTTGGTAATGCTTTCTACTTGATGCAATAGTATCTGCAATTTAAAGGAAAAATCTCTCAATATCAAACTTCAAATAATTTCAGAAGATAGAATATCAAAGAAGATAGAATAGTTTCCTTTTGAAAGAGTCCGCACCAGTGCTCTCGTACTTCTTGTGAACTGTATGTTAGACAAGCACAGTAAGAAAAGAAAAATTGTATAGGAACTCCTAACTAGTTTTATGTGCTCCTATGGTTCAAGCCTTCAGGGCAAACAAAGTAATAACACCCTTACAAATATAATTCATAAATCTCAAGAGAATCACATCAAATTGCACGCAATAGAAATGTTGGCCACACAAACCCAAGCAAGCCATCCATCTAAGAGAAAATGCGATAAAAAGTCATATGAAAGATGAAAAATATCGGTGTATGAAAAGTGAAAACCATGTTCTACCTCTAAAAGAAAAGGTCTAGGGGGCTTAATAATATTAATAACCTGCCTTACAAGACTCGAAAGAGTGTAAGGCTTAGAAATCTTATTTGTATTCGCCTCCTTCGCTGAACAGTTAGCCACTGAGTTTGGGAACATGGACAGTAAAAGTTTCCAAATTTTCCTTAATTTTGTAATATGTTTCCATTGAATTTAGAAAATCCCATTGGATTGGACTTCCTCCGCCATGGTATGAACAGCCTAGTATCATAGCCATGGTGTGTACAACCTAGTATCTTCTACAACTGTCTATAAAAAGCATATAGCTATGTACAAAACCGGCAGCATATAGCTTCATTAATAATATTTAGGGTAATATTTTAGAACCAAATTTCAAGAGAGCTCGGGACGTCAGTTTGGATGATCCCCAGCCATGTAAACTAAACAGTCGTCATACATTTATGCAGCTGAAGGAATAGTTTATTATGGTATTACTAGATCAGCAAAGAGCTGCTTTACCTAATCCAAAACACTCTGTATTGAATTCACGAAGTATTCAAATTCTCAATCGCAGGAAATGGGAAACTTACAGGTGTGAAGGGTTTGTAAGGGAATCGCAACACCAAAGCCATTGATTTGAACAATCTACTTTCTTTCGATTAAACCGAGACTTGTAATTGTGTTATCAAAAGTGGGTGGCCTTCTGATAACTCCTTGGCTCTCTCGCCGGGATTGTTTTACACGTTGCCGTATTCTTCACCTCCAACTTGGCGCCGCTCTGACCACTTAAAACAAAAAATGGATTTTATTTCAACCCTCCCATGTTTATGGAAATTTCCATTTTGGCCCCTATATAAAAAAGTTCTTTCAAGTTTCAACCACATGCTTCGGCTTTTTTTTTTTTTTTTTTTGGCACTTTTAGCGTTAGACTGTATCATCCATTTTGAGGGTGAAATTGTTTTTTCAAATTATAAGTCATGGTTTATTTTGGGGGTTGCTCCAGGTCCATTTTTCTCTTGCAGGTCCGTATTTTTACCATAATACCCCTAATATTGTTAAGGCAAAAAACGGGCTTGAAATCATAGGGTTCCATCAGGGGCATCATGGTAAAAATACGGACCTGCAAGAGAAAAATGGACCTGCATGGAGAAATTGCTTTTATTTTCTTTCTATTTTTTTTTCTCTACTCTTCTTTTTTCTTCTCTTTCTTTTTTCTTCCCTTTGACCACCACTCACCTCAGAAAACGCTACACTATTCCTATCTTGGTTGAAATGGTACAGATCGGCCACCGTAAAGAACAAAACCATTAATATTGCAAAGTGCGGGTAAAAGTTATGTTTCTGGAGTGAAAGCTATTAATATGAACAAAGCTAACTTCAACAAAGCTTTTAATTCAACATGTTGTTTGGACAAAGCTTTTCCACAATCGAATAATTCTGAGTGAAAGCTAAGAAGTTTTATGGCAATGTCGATTCCAGATACTCCCTATGTCCCAGCCCATTATGCAGAGAGAAAGTTCGTCTCAAAGTTTCAATTTGGTAAAATGACTAAATTTCCCTTCAGTTTTCCTTCACTACCGTATCCCCGTCATTAGATTGGTCGATCTGCCGATCACCACCAAAGATCCCACCGGTCATTAGCCACCACCAACCATGATAGCCAAATCCAATCCAAATAACAGAAGACAAAGAATCTAATCTAAACAACCCCAAACAATAATTTGTTATCAAATCGGCCCAGATTTTGAAATGAACTCGGTCTTGCAATAGTTAGTCCGTAAAATCAACATCGATTGAGTTTACCATCAAATCATATCAGCGCCAAGACTAGCCGACGGAAAACTCCATGAGAAGTATTAAAATTGAAGAATTACTATATTAAGGGATAAAAAATAACCAAGAGATGGTGCAGACTTGAACCATGGTGTGATTTTGGCTGTAAATAGGAAAAAATAGTGAGATTTGGTGTTTACAGAAGATGGAGATTTGATGCAGCATAAGAGTTTTGGAAGGATAAGGATTATAGATTTGTGGTGACGAAAAAAAATAGAAAAATATGTGGAGAGAATGGAGTGTTGAAGAGGGTATAATTTATGTAATTAATTAAGTTTTCAGGGGCAACGTTGTCTTTCAATTGATTGAATCTTACTAAAAAATGGAAAGTGTGCAGATTTGGATGTGACTGCCCAAAAAGAAAAGTGTGCATATTCGGCTGTGACGGAAATGGAAGATAATAGTGGCCGGAAGGAAGTTTAAAGGTGTTGGCGGTGAAATTGGGGAAAGAGAAAGGGAAAAAAATATACAGAGAGAGGGGGTGGGGGAGCGAGGGAGAGAGAGAATGTGAAAAAAGATACTAATTCTCCATTGAGACCAGGGACTATAGAATCAATTTAGATATTATGGGCGCATCTGTAAAACACGCCTAAGTAAGAGGACTTAATTGCAAAATGAAGTTTTTTCATTCTTCTTCTTCCTTACGCTCCAAATCGATCTGCTG
Source organism: Cruciata laevipes (assembly GCA_963678965.1). NCBI lineage: Eukaryota > Viridiplantae > Streptophyta > Magnoliopsida > Gentianales > Rubiaceae > Cruciata > Cruciata laevipes. The sequence goes on from OY787641.1 coordinate 16,431,861, forward strand.
GAATAATGAAAAAACTTCTTCTTCTTCCTTACGCCTAACTAAATCGAATGCAGATCGATCTGCCGGAATCATTATGGTCATCGATGAGTTTCTTTAAATCCGTTGACACTGCAATGATACAATTCTAAAGGTTAATCTTTCGTGATGAAGGTGGAGAATCTAAACATCGGCGACGAGAGTGATCAGGCTTTTATGGGTGTGTTTGGACAATGGGTTAATTAAGGCTGCTTCTTGATTTTCTAATTATCATCTGAGCTTGATCTTTTACAATATTGACTTGATTTTCTATGTTTATTACTTGATGTTTTATATTTGATTTTTTCTTTGATCTTTTACAGTTATTACTTGATCTTGATATTTTACAATAATGACTTGATCATCTGTTTTTATTACTTGATTATTTTCCGTTTGATCTTTTTGATATTTTCTTTGATTTTTTAAAGTTATCACTTGAGCTTTTATCTTTTGTATTAATGACTTGATCATCTATGTTATTTTTTTAATCTTTTTTTTTTGTTGGTTATATATCACTTGAGGCTGATCTTTTGAAGTCATGACTTGATTATGTATGTTTATTACTTGATATTTTTCTGTTTGATACATTTGAGCTTTTCTTTGGTCTTATTCTATTTGATTCTTTTGTTCTTTTTTTTTTTTATCTTTTCCAGTTATCACTTGAGTTTGATCTTTTACAGTAATAATTTGATCATCTATGTTTATTACTTGATTTTTTTGTTTGATCTTTTTGATTTTTTCATAACAAAAGAGGCCACGCACCATTCATTCATTCATCTGTTCAATATTCAGATTCAACATGTACTCAGTTTCATGATTGCGGCTCTTTACTAATTAATAAACCAGTCCACAATCCTACAACACAAGCATCAAGCACAAGCGTTACCTCGCCCAATTCACAAACTCTGGTGATTTCATGATCGCGAATCGCGAGATAACTAGGTCTTCCTCTTTCACTACACCGTCGTCTTCTCTGCCGCCTTGTGGTCGGGGAGTTCTGCCGCCGCTCGTGGATCCTCTCGCTGCAATGTAAGATGGAATGGTGGCGGATGAATCGAGGTTGAAAGTTGCAGGAAATTGGGGATTTTATATTATAAAGTTTTGGAAATTTCATAATGGTCTGTAAAGTTTGGCTTAATTACCAAATTGCACCGAAAACAAAATATTTACAAGTTAGCCCCGTTTTTTTTAATTTGCTGCTATTATAGCAATCTTTGGCCTTGGTCTCCACAAAGACATGTCTCACCCAAGATTTTCTCAAAAAAAGAAAGAATGTTTATAAATTGAAAAGACAACTTTACCCTTAAAATGGATGACAAAATTTAGACTTAACGGAGCCTAACGCCAAAGATGCCAAAGTGAAGCAAAAAATGAAAGCATGGAGGCCCAAATTAACCTTTTTAGGGAGCCAAAATGCACATTTTCATAAGGATGGGGAGTTGAAATAAAGTTCTCTCTAAACCAAAATTTGAGAAATTCCCTGACCGTTTGGAACAAAATTTGAGAAAAGTGTCAATCTACCCTTGAATTTTTCGTTAAGTGCTCATGTACCCGTTAGTTTTTGAAAAGTACTCTGGTACTCTTAGAACGACGTTGACTTTGTAAATCGTACCTCTAAAAGTTATGGCCTTATATATCATAATTGGAGATGATGTCGAGTTATAATACCGTAGACGTCATTAGTGTATTGAAATTTATTTAAAAAACAAGTGCGAGTCTTGAAAATTCAAAGTAACAGGTGAGGGACAGCTAGGCAAAAAGTACTCTTGAAAGTTGCGTAGTTACACCGTGTTCATTGGCCGGGTCTTGAGTTGAAAGATTCAAGTGGGTGTAGCTGATAACGCGAAAGTGGCTGATGGTTTACGACGCTTGTCGTAGTTGTGTAGTTACACTGGTTCATAAGTTGGGTTCTTGGATTGTAAGATTCAAGTGGGTGTAGCATATAACGCGAAAGTGGCTGATGGTTTACGATGACGATCATAGTTGCGTAGTTACACCAGTTCATTGGCTGGGGTCTTGAAGCAGTTGAAGAATTTCATGGTGTAATGGAATTTGATCCATGTTGGACCGTCATTATGGAGAATTTTGGGGTTTGGTGAGATTTGATCCATGTTGGGGCAGCCATTTTGGAGGATGTAGTGACATTTTATCCATGTTGGGCGGTCAGTTTTTGAAGAATCTCTTGGTGAAATTTGATCCATGTTTGGAGATTGTTGGGGTATTCAAATTTGAAGCAGTTAGACCATGACAATCGTTTTGGAGGATTTCATGGTAAAGTGAAGTGTGGTCCAAGGTGGAGATTGTTGGAGCATTTGGATTTGAAGGATGGTGGCATGACAATGTTTTGGAGAATTTCATGGTTCAGTGAAATTCGGTCCAAGGTGGAGTTTGTTGGGAATGTCCCAAATTTCAATCAATGCTGGATTAGGAAATCTTTCCAAGATGGAACATGAATAAACTTGGTAAAGAGTATAAAGTTACATTATTTAATATTTTACTATAAACACCATAACTCTTACTTTAGAATATTCAACTTTTATTATAAAAATATAAAGTTAAATCTTAACCTTTTACTATAAACACGATATCTTTTACTATAAAAAATATATAATACATAGATTGAAGGTTTTAAGATAAAGATGACATGTTTTAGATTAAATATGAAAGGTTAGTTAAAACTGGAAATAAGATTTTAACTTAAAAGTAAAATTTTATAATTAATATATATGTATATATATAGGTTGAGATTTTAAGTTAAAGATGAGATGTTTTAGATTAAAAATTAAAATAAGGTTTTAACTTAAAAGATAAAGGTTACAGATTATAATATATAGATTGAAGGTTGTAAAGATAAAGATGAGATGTTTTAGATAAAAATGTAAAGGTTATACTAAAAAATGAAAACCAAGTTTTAACTTAAAAGTAAAAAAATTATAGATTACAATAGATTAAGATAAAGATGAGAGTTTTGGATTAAAAATGAATCATACAAAAAAACATATTTTTATAAATTATAATGTATAAATTTAATGTTTTGAAATAAGTACATGAGATTTTATATTAAAAGTGTAAGGTTATGAGTTTAAAAATGAGTGTTGGTAAATTCAAACATAACAATCATAAGTGGGCGAGCATTCATCTATTTTGGACAGCAAAATATGAGCCCATGGGTCCCACCACTAATTTTTTTAATTCACACAATGTAAAAGTTGCTAAGAAATGTTGGATCCCCACAATTATTATAAATGAACGCGTGTGACTGTAATAAATATTTCACGCGCTCATGAAAATTTCACAGCATTCCAAAATTGCAAATGAAGCTCTTTCTTATTTATATGTTTATGAGTAGTGCTTGGTCTACATATGTAGACAGTCGCTTCCAAGATTTTGTCTAATAATTATTTAAAATTTTAAAATTTATTACATATTTAATTTAAAACATAAATATTATTCATAAACAAAATTAGCTATATCACATAATATATTATTCATAATTTATTTTCATTTATGAATTTGAAAATAATTAAATCAAATTTGTTAAAATCAAATAATGTAATAATACATCTTGAAACACAATGTTTAAAATTAGTAACCTGCAAAATAATTCGAGCACAATGATAAAATTTGGGGTTTGCTATATGCAGGACCATTTTTCTCATGCAGGACCGGTTTTTACCAAAATGCCCCTTTTATTGTGAAGGCAAAAAAAGCTACTCAAAATGCAAGGGTACACTTGGGGGTATTATGGTAAAAAATTGATCATGCATGAGAAAATCGGTAGTACTCTGCAAGACGGCAAAAAAGAAAAAAAAACTTAGGCAAAAATTGGATCAAACTTAGATAAAAGATGGGGCCTAAGGAAGGAAGTTACCTCTTCTTTCTCCTTCGGGATAGTTTCGGAAGCAGCAGCCCGCGGAGGAGTGTTCAGAACAGGAGGAGGAGGAGGGAAGTCTTGGGTCCTCTGACGAGAGGAAGGGGGCGACCCGGATAGCTCGCCAGGAGGTGGCTGTTTGAACCTCGAGCTTGCCCCACCGCTGTAAGTCGGGTGTTGGATAAAGGATCGACGCCCGGGTGTAGGCGACGAGCCGGGCGTAGTGCGGGCCTCAGAAGAAGGCCCGGAAATGTCTGCTGGCGAGATTTTGGCGGCGCGCGGGGCTTCTGAGGAATAAGAGCAGGATTCTCGGTTGGAGGTGGCCTAGGTTGGGAGGCCACTTGTGGTGTAGAAGGGGTCTGTTGATCCGGGTGAGTGTTCCTCGCTTGAGCATCACCCCCGGAAGACTTATCAGTAAGGGTCATGACGTCTGCGTACAAGGAAGGTTGACTGAAACCAAACAAACAATGAAGTTAGACCACGAGATATAAAAAAAATCTAGACAAAACATAAAGCCATAATAGGCACCTCCATCTGGCCACACCGCGGAGATGCGCGGGAGCGTGAAGAGGTCGCGGGGATAGATCCCGCGAGGCCAGAAATAGCCCGTGTTCCCGTTCTTATAGAAGAAATCCATATCTAGGGGTGTGAGGCGGAGGAAGTTATGATCGCTGGCAATGATCGCCGGGAGATTAGAAAGAGGTTTCTTGTCCTCAGGAACCAGGGAGTTGTTCCAAGTAGGCATAGGATACGCCCGGGCATCGCATAGGAGGAAACCCTTTGAAGGGTATCCTTTGGCGGATTTGGGTTTGGAAAGGATGAAGTCCTTTATCCCGGATCGAATAGTAAAAGAAAATACGCCCGGGAAGGATGCGTGTGACTTCCGCAAAGCATAGAAGGAGCGGAAGAGTAAGAGGGAAGGAGAAACGGCGCACCTGGAACAATTAAGTAAGAAAGCCAGAATAAGGACAACCCCGTTAGGGTGTAGCTGGGTCGGGGCTACGTTATAAAACTAGAGGATCTCTAGAAAGAGAGGGGGGAAGGGCAGGCTAAGCCCGTATTGAAAATGGATCCGCGGGATGCACGTAACCTCCCGCTCAGAGACTCCCGGATGAAGTTTAGAAAGACAAGCATTTAAAGGAAGAGGGATAAAAGAGCGCTTGGCCAAATCTAAAACATCCCTATCTAACGAAGGAGAATCCCTGGGGACATCGTAAAACTTGAAGCCCAAGGGGTGCACTCCGTGAGTAGGCCCCCGGGGAACGTCGTCACCAACTTCCCCGCCAAACACATCCTCATCCTGATCATCTAGAGGGTGGTCAGGATTCCCGGACGGGTGCGAACCCGCCTCATCCAAGGTCGACGCACCCGGGATGTTTAGTTCCCGGGGCGAGCTGAAAGCCTCGGAATAGGTGTCCGGAGAGGAGACTGGGGAGAGGATAAGGTTATCAGCGGCCCGGGACTGGACCTCAAACTGATTTTGAGCTCCCTCGGTGTCTGAGGAAGAGTTGGAAGGAATTGGAGAATTCATGATTGGAAGAGAAGGAGAGGGAGAGAGCGAGAGCTTACTTGATCAAAAGAGCAGAGCTTCGGGGAAGTTTTGTGGAGAGAGGAGTTTAGTGAGAAGGGGTTTGGGCCCTTATATAGGCAGGTGAATAGGAACCGCCACCTCAAAAGAAGGAAAAGCAATCATGGCACGGTAAATGAGGTACTGATTAATGCAGAATGGGAAAGGGCGGCGTCGACATAAATCAATTTTAACACGGATGGGTCCTACCAAAAGTAGCATCAGAAGGAGGAGTTTATGAGACCAGTTCCCCGCGTCACGAGAACCCGGGTGACTGGTCTGGGGGGCTAGTGATATTACTGGTCCAAAGGCCTACTAGGCCGGGAAGAGGGTCCACGGCCCAGCATCAAAGGGGCGGTACCTTTCCCGCTAGGAGGCACGTCCGGACAAGAAAGAAGGACAGACGGGGACAAAGGGAAGTGGTCCTGCACCTTATCTCAAGCAGGCAAGCTCGGCTATAAATACTAGTCTCAAACAGTGAGCAAGGTATGTGACTGATAACTCTCTACTTTATATTGAGAGCACCTTCCGTACGTTTTCCTTCTCCGCTATCCCCATCTCATCATCACGCCGGAGCTTCTTCCCCGGGACGCCTCCCGGGGATTGTTTTGCAGGATTGTAGCGGGCTGACTAAGAGGGAGACCCGGATAGCGGCATCTCGGGAAACGGACGGATTTCAGGAGCATCAAACACCTAATATCGTAAAAATTGGTCTCCTTTTAATCTGCCCTTACCGTAAGGTGCCCTTATTTGAGACTTTCTCATGTTCTCAAATAAGAAACTACCCTAATCACCCTAATCAGAATAAAATTTATAGCTCGGGAAGAACAAAATTAAAATTAATTACTCTTATTAAAACAAAATTCTACCCGTTGTTAATTTTGTAAAGGATCTCTTCATATTTACATATATCACCTCCAATTTCATACATACTATCAAATATCGTGCAAATTCCGTGTGATTGCACATGAGCATGTACAGTGAGAAAAATCTAAAAATGTGAACGTGATTGATGTTGAAATTAAAGATATTATAGTTCAATAAATAAATAAATAAATCGAGTTAGTGTATATTATAATAAAAATGAAGCTTGTTAGAGAAATTGATTATTTAAATATTTAAAAAAATACATTGGTAGAAAATGCACTTTCCAAATATTTCATTAGGGTAATTAATTCTATTGACATTTCACAATTATTCTTGAATAATGCAGCATGAAACACAACTATTAAGGGGCCAAAAAATTTTAGCGCGCCAAATGCAGCATGAATCAGACAAGTTAGGGGCCAAAAAGACAGTCTTACCCTTCCAAGAATTGATGGAAAAATTATTTAACGGCAAGGTTAGGGTTAAGGGGTCAAAATGAGGCAAAAACGTAAGGTTGGGGGCCATTTTGACACTAAAATTTTAATGGGGGCCAAACTGGTATATTGGAAAACGTTTGGGGGTCTGTATAAAATTCTCTCCTAAAATAAAATCTACAATTAAACTATTAAAATGCACAAGTATAATTGGTACCTCTGGGTACAGTATAACAATTGTATTTCTCCAATCTAGTAAGGATATATACTTGGTGACCTCCATCGCTGATGTTTCACCATAGTATATATAGATCTATTAATAATATCATCTAAAAATCACAATTATCATCAAAAAAATATCGAGGAAGAGAAAATCACGGGGATGAAAAAAAAAGACAGAAAAAAGATTGAAAATTTATGGGTGATTCAGATCAGGGGAGAGGACATTAAGAAAGATGTAGAAGGAATAAGAGATTTTTCATATAAATATATGTGATATTCTCATGAGAAAGTGTTGGTTGAGACTTGTAATTGACCAAGTGCCAAGTGAATGACCATAAACTGTATTTCCTTGATCTTTTAGTCAGTATGATTGATCTTTCAATCAGATTGCTTGAACATTCATGTTATGCCTTAATCTTTCAGTTAATTTGATATTTCGTTCAAATTTTTTTATCTTTCAGTTAATTTCTTTGATCATTCATAATCCTTGTTAATATTGTTATTCCGTACAAATTCATACCGAGTGTCGAGTCGGTCCATGTAAGCCAATTAACCTATGGCGTCACCAACAACCTAAAATCTAACGGCGACGGCGGGGTTCAAGCTCACCAACGGCAATTTCAACCGATAATGGTCCCTCATAGTATTTGGTCTCTGTAGAAACAGGTCTCAAATGAGAATTTGTATATTCTCATATGACTAAATTTTTTTTATAGCCCCAACATGTACAATAACTAATTTCTAGCCCCAACTTAAAAAGTGCATAATTTCAAGCCCCGACATATAGATTCTACCTTTTGGTCCAAAAAATAAATTCTACTTTCACAAATTAACTACTTTTTGACATTTTGTCAACAATAAACAAATGTGCTCATAGCAGATGAAAAATTGTGCTAAACAGAGTCAAAACAGACTAAAATAAGAGTTTTAAAAATATATTGTTATTTCTATTGCAAGTTGATTTAAATAGAAGAATTTCCCTATGAATGTAATTGATGCATGAATGTTGAACTAAAAAAAAACTCACAAGCTACGGAGAGGAGAACAAACATCAACAAAATTGCTGTGAAGTTTTTCATGTTTTGTATTCTTTAACTCTCTTACTAATTTATGTTTACAAAAGAAAGTTGTTGATGAGAAAATGATGAGAATGACCATCTATTTATACCAAGCGGAGCAGTTCTCCAGTTTACTATTGTCCATTCTTAAAATAAAAGTTTACTATAATCTTGGTCAAATCAATTTATTTTAAAGATGTCTTCTTCATTCTTTCAAAGATGGAACTTTTCTCAAATGTTGAACAGTCTCTTCCTCTAAAAATTAGCATACTTTTGGATGAAGTCAACATGTAAACCAATCTTACTAGTAATGAAAGGTTAATCTCATGCATCCACTAAACGCACACACAGCTAGTTGTATATCTCCAATTCTCCATATCTCTTTCATGTCATTGTATAATGTCACAACAATTATTTATGCAATCATGAACTCTTACTGTTAGAATTGATAACATAAACCAGAAAATTTCAAGTAAAACTGTACAAGTATAAAGAATTTGGATAGCACTACTCAAGAACTACTTCATCTAATTAATAGATTCAACTGAGGAAACGAAATTGTGCCAAACTAAAAAAAAAAGAACAAAGAAAAATTGTCAAACCGCCGACTTAAAGTTGGGATATGAATCACAGAATTAGATACTCAAGGACAACCAGCAGTCCGGCAATGTTTTCTTGGAGGGGGGCGTTTTCAGTGGACGGAGATACCCATTGTCGATTCGTCTTCCCAATCGCAATTTCAGGTCGATATCCACCACCTCCCTCTCCGGGAACCGCTGGAGAAGGGCCGGAGGTTGGGGTCGCCGGTAACCGCTGGAGAAGGGCCGGACCTGGCTGATCACTTCTTGAATCTTTCATTTTGTTGCCGTGGACGGACATGTGGCCTCCCAAGGCCTGAAATGAAGAATACTCCCTGCGATAAACTTTGCATCTGTATACTTTGCTCCTCTGTGATTCTGCCTTTGACGGCAATGTACGAATTCCTGGGCCAATTTGATGAACGGAATCTTGGCGTGGAGGCATGGAACAGCTCGACTCGAACATCTCTCTTCCGATTTCTTGAATGTCATCTGAGGGATCTGGCTGCATTTTCTGCGGGGGCGCTGCATCAAGCTCAGGCCGAGACGCAGTTTCTTCATCCATTGAAAGAGACGTTGCTTTTCTTCAACCAATTTGACGAATTTTGGCAGAAGAAATGAAAAGTTGTGCGTAAAATGGGAGGAATTAGTGTGCTCAGATGAAAAGGTGTTCATATTATATATACTGTGCTCAGATACTGGGAATGATGGAATCCGAGAATGGGGAAGCAAACATCAGTGCTGGCGGACCTTCTATTTTGGGAAAGTTTTGGAATACTATACAAAAGTTGCCGTTTTTAGTTTTTTTTTTTTAATACTCATTTTAGATTAAGGATCCAAAATTGAAGGATTGACAGGACAAACTCTGGAAATCTAGGTTTACAAGATCCTGTTTCTGTTTAAAGCTAAGTTCTTCACAGTATAATGTAAAAGTTTCCTTGTAAGGTTGTATTTTTTTAATTAATTAATATATTTGGGGACAAGGGAGTAACAATTAATAAATAAAGTTGGGGGTTTTTCTCTCTTCTTCTCGGCGCACTCTCCTATCCTATTTTTATAAAATTTTGCGGCCACCGACCTAAAACTTGTGATTTGATTCTAGTCCGAGCATTAAGATTGAATTTGCGGGTTAACGTTTTTCCGGCCAACTCTACTAGAAAGCCGTATTGAATGTATTAGCAGCGTCCAAATAAAGGAGTGAACATTAGGTGTTTGACGAAAGTCCCGAACCAAATTTGTTTTTTTGGGGGTTGTGGAAACTTCAGTTGCTGGAGCTCACACTCAGTTTAGTGTTGGTAATCCTTTTTCCCGCTCTTTCTTTATATCATTATCTTCTTTATCAATGTTTCTTGCTGCTTTACGTTTGGCTGTTTGAGGTTTCAAAAGTAGTTACTCATATACTAGTTTCTGGTTTTGCTGCCTAATCCTGAAAGTGTTTTTTTAATAATATATAAAATTTTAAATTCTGTGTACAGGTTTGCAGTAGCTGCACCTTGAGCAGTACTTGCGAGATCTCATCTGGTTCCTAATAAAGGGGACAGCTTAGCACAATTTGCTTTTAATAGCTAGTCAAGCTTACTGCATCTCCAAATTTCGGTGGATTTTCTTTTCATCATTATCCATAGGCTTCTCCGCTTCATTTTCTGGTTTAGAAGAAGAATGAAATCTTCTGGTATTTATCCCTGAATACGTAACTGAAACATTCAGATTTAGGAGTATAGAAAACTCAAAGATTTAAAGAAGTGCCTCATTCTCCACACTTCTTCTTCACTTTTCCAGAACTTTGTGCAACCAGCTTAAGAGGGAACGCGCTACAGTGAGAATAAGTCTGGTTTTGTTGGACTTTGATGTGGTTTTTTCCTACTACCAGGTTAGCTTCACAGAGAATAATCTTAAGAAACAGTCACTTCCTTCGTTTCAAATCAATTTCAGCAGCAGTCCAGTTGAGTTCATGCTACTCAGACTCAAGTTCTGATGAACGAGTATCAGAAGTTAAGATGAGTACCGATTATGGTGATCATTTGGAGGGGCTAAATTCTTCTAGGGTAACTGAAATGTTATACAATTTAAGAAAAAGACCCTCTTCTGCGTTGCAATGTTTTGCACAGTTGAAGGAACATGGGTTTAAACATGACACTGCGACTTATGTAGCTGTTATTAGGATTCTTTGTCATTGGGGTTGGGATAGGAGGTTAGAATCTGTCCTATTGGAGGTGATAAATCAGGAAAGTGAACATTTAGGATTTGGTGATAAAGATTTGTTTGATGCACTGGTGGATGGATTGGATGTTGAGGGGTCAAAATTGCTTTCCAGGGCACTTGAAGCCATGGTTAAGGCTTACATTAGTGTCGGTATGTTCGATGAGGCAATTGATGCTTTATTCAAGACAAATAGGCATGGTTTTGGAGTATCTTTACGGTCATGTAATTATTTGATGAATGGTTTGGTTCACTGTGGAAGGCCGGATATGGCACTTGCCATTTATAAGCAATTGGAGAGGCTACGCTTGACTGCAGATGTTTACACCTATGGGATTGTGATTAAGGCATTTTGCAGGAAAGGCAGGCTGGAGGAAGCAAATAATGTGTTTGAGAAAATGAAGGAAGCTGGTGTTTCCCCAGATAACTTCACTTATACCAGCTTGCTTGAAGGCCTTTGCTTACAGGGGCACTCGGTTTTAGGTTATCAAGTGTTATGTGCGTGGATAGGAGAAGGAATACATATAGATGTGTATGCTTACACTATTGTGTTGCGGGGTCTTGTTCATGAAAAGAAACTAAGGGAAGCGGAGCTTGTGCTGCTTGACATGTCTGAGAATGAACCAAAACCTGATTCAGATTGTTACGGTGCCTTGATTCATGGTTTTTGTCAAGCTGGAGATTTTCTCAAAGCTTTGGCTTACCATAGTGAAATGAAAGCTAAAAATATTAAAACTAATTGTGTGATTGCAAGCTCAATCCTTAAATGCTTGTGCCAGATAGGTATGTTTGGGGAGGCTGTGGACCAGTTCAAACATTTTCAAGAGTTGGGAATTTACCTTGATGAGGTTGTTCACAATGATGTATTTGATGCTTACTGTAAAATTGGAAAAACTGAAATGGCTTTGAGTTTGCTTAATGAGATGAAAGGTAGGGGAACGGTTCCAGATTTAGTAAACTACACTACCGTGATTAGTGGGTGTTTTCTGAATGGGAGAGTTTCTGATGCAGTTGATTTAATAGAAGAGATGCAACAAAGTGGACTTGAACCAGATATGATTACCTATAATGTTCTTGCTGGTGGATTTTCGAGAAATGGACATCTAAACGAGGCACTTAACTGTCTGAAAATCATGGAAAGCCAAGGCATAGAGCCAAACCACATTACTTTCAACATGATTATTCAAGGGTTATTTGCTGCTGGAAAGGTAAGTGAAGCTAATAAGTTCTTTAGTAGTTTGGAGGATAGTTACAAGCAAAACTGTGCTAGCGCTGTGATTGATGGTTACTGTGAATTAAAGTCTGTCAGAAAGGCATATGAACTTTTCATCCAGTTTTCAGAGCAAGGATATCAAATGAAAAGAAGTTGCTGCCTGAAACTTCTGGACAGCCTTCTCATGGAAGGGAAATCTGAAAAAGCTCTGAGCTTGTTTGATGTGGTGCTGTCTTCAGAGGATGGGCCTTGTATCAGAATGTTTACCAAAGTCATTGCTTGCCTCTGCAGCTCTGGAGACATGAAGAAGGCACAGTGGGCGTTTGACATTCTCCTTCGCAGAGGATTATCTCCAAATGTGATTATCTACACATTAATGTTAAATGGATATTGTAGGGTAAATCGTTTTGACAGAGCTTACTCTCTTTTTAATGATATGAAGGATAGGGGCATAACTCCTGATATTATCACATATACTGTTTTGCTTGATGGGCACTCCAAAGGTAATTATTTGAGAAGGAATAAGATGTTGGGATCCAATGGAGAAAGGGATGTGACTTCATCTTTATTGAGCGAAATGAAAGAAAAGGGCTTAACAGTCGACACCATTTGCTATACTGCTTTGATTGATAGTCAGTGTAAGTCAAACAATCTGCAGGATGCTATTGATCTGTTCAATGAAATGATTGACATCGGTCTAACACCTGATAATGTGACTTACACTGCTCTTTTGAGTGGATACTGTAAGAGTGGTAAAGTTGAAAGGGCAGTAACCCTTATAGATGAGATGAAATCAAGGGGAATGGATGTGAATGACCGGACGATGTCCACATTACACCAAGGAATTTTGAAGGCCAAAAGATTTCAACTCAGTTGTAAAAGCTAAGCTGAATCTCACATGTATGTTCCTTGACTCGATTATAAATTTTTTATTTTTTATTTTTAACTCTTAATAACTATGATGACTGGTCTAGGCTTAAGGCGGCTTACTACCGCTGAATAAATGGTCATTTACTACTAAAATGTTTATGATAATTAAAAAATTAGTTGATGATGGTGGAGATTCTAGAACTTGGTAACGTATATTTTGTGATGGGACACCCTTTCTTTGTTATGGAGTTCCATGCTACCCTTGCTTTACAAGAACAAACCCAATATTGTCTGCTTATAGGTATCATATGTATATGTAATAAGTATATCATCTGGGTGTTCATGATCTTATGAGATGTCAGTTTAGAGATTATAACGTAGAAGTGGAAGTAAATTTTTCTGCTTAAGGCATCTCATGCATATCTGCATAAGCTTTAATCAGGTTATTTGAGTTTCAAAAGTAAAATATTGCTGTCTGTTAATCATGTTAACTTTACTTTTCTGATATACTACGTTTCTGAAAGGTTTTCCTTTTGCAGATTGGGTTGCACTGGATACTGGGGGGAAGGTGACACAAGTTCTTGGAGGATCAAAATTGGTCTTTTCGTGACGAACACGAAGGGACAGTCAGGTAGATATTAAACTCATTTTACTTGCCTATCTCTTAGTCAGAGAAAGCATTTTTGGGTGGATATATATAGTAAACATGCTTTACTTTGTCTTGTGTAGATGTGAAGGAAGAAAGAGAGCAGCAGATCATTTTCCTCCTTTGTCTACTCACTACTGTGGTGGTGAGGGTTGGAGAGGAAAAAGTGTTGGTTCACCTCAAGGTTAGATTTTATAGGTTGAGATTTGAAATTTTCTGGAGTAGTATGAACAAGGTCAAGAACTCCCATTAACATTCAATAAAAATACATTCCGCAAAGACAAGATTTGCTGCTCCATTTTGTTATCAAGACCATGTCTGTGTATTTTTCTAAATCAGAAGAAAGAATGTATTTTCTGTTACTTTGTCTATTAAAAAATTGTGTATCACTTAAGTAATTGTATTTTTTGAAATGACTATAGTCTTATCTAAGTATTAAACCAAAGTTATTTATTCCTTTCCTTTCTTCCTTTCTTTTTATAGGAAGAAGATGCAAATAATGGGGTTCAAGCTCGCCTTTAAACTTGTTTTGTTGATTACTTGGCAACTCTGGACTATCCATTATGTTGGTAAACATCTGATCTTCTGGTATATCATTAAGAGAATTTGATTTTCTGATAATATTATGATGCCTTTAGAACATCAACCTGTTAGCTGTTCTGACATTTGATGTCCGTATTTTTAGTTTTGATCAATGATTCACACATTATTTTACTCTTGTCCTTTGATTTTTTTAGAGGTCATTGTGATTCTTTTTTTAGAGGTCATTGCTGTTCTCTTCGGTAGTAATGATTGTTCTTGTCCTCGTCATCTTTGTATTTTCTTTAATATGTCGCTGACACTATCACTTCGAGAAAGTCTAGTTGAGAACTGATTGTATGGTGGAATGATAGTTTGTTGTTTAAGTTTCCATAATTCTGGAGTACTGTTTATGATAACTGAACATTTGTGGGCTGAATCTTTTCGTCAGTTTCTTTTCATTTGCCATTTGTACTCCAGCTGATTTTAGAGGTGTTATAAATTGTCTATTTGAAAACTTGTGTGAGTGTACCCTCTTTTGTGTGGGTATGTACATTATACCCGACTGAAACTATGCAAGGCATGTATTCTTACTATTTCAGAAATTCTGACTTCCTGGCCATTATTTTCAGATATGTTGGGCAGTGATGAGCAATCCAAATTTTTGTTCACTTATCTCAAAGAATCCTGGATCAGGAATATGAGAATGTCGATTTTAGGGGTTTTATGTAAATATGAGAGAGATCTGGACCTACAGAATGAATGGAAGCTGGTACATCATGAGAATTGACTGTATGCTTGTATGTATGATATGCCTGTCTCTAATGTATGCTTGCATTTCTGTTTTTTTGTATTCTAGTTTATTTCTTGAATTTCTTTCACATATTCAGGCATTATGCTGTATATATTGAGACACTGAGTCATGTACAGGTTTAGTCATAACTATCACTCCGTCCCAGCCATAACTGCACACTTTTTGGTCAATTTTTCAGAGCATGTTTGACCGTGAATAACTTTATTTCTATACATTATTATGGTCTAAAACTTTTATAGCTAAAAAAATAGAGCGCATTGTGAATCTAACCATATCACATATGATATTATTATTGCACATATTCCAATTGCAATTTATGGTCAAACATGCCCAGACAAAGTTGACTAAAAAGTTCGGCTGGGTCGGAGGGAGTATCATATTTTTGGATTGTTTACTGTGAAGTTGTTCTCTCTTATCATGTACAGGTTTCATTGATTGTTTAATACTCTAAACGGGACTGTATAAAGTTTACCTAATTTAATTATTTATATATGTTTGCTGCAGTTTGAGCCAAATTGGTGATTTGACTTGGGGATTTTACTGCATTGTTCATTTTCTAACTGATTGTATGCAATTTTATATATTGTTTGTTATGCTTCTAAACTCCAGCAACATGCCGTTTCCCTTCTATGATTTCCATACTTTTCATCTACAGTACCAGTTGGTCAAATCGTTCTTCACTCAATTTAGTTACTTCCAAAATGGCCATTGTTATATGTAGTAGTAGATTTGTATGTATGTAGTAGATTAACTCCATGCAATTGTTATACATTTGCAGGATGCTCCTGGTTGATCAACCACTATCTATTCTAAAGAAGCTAATAGCAACTTATGGAGATGCTAAAATGTACGATGAGAAGCCCTAGATTACAAGCTGATGGAGGCACGAAAGAGGGTATTATTTGCAGTTGTTTTCATACTGCAGATATGGGTAGGAAGAGACAGACTGATGGATACGAAGTGTCTGAATCCTGAAATGGATATATCCGACACTGCTACTCTCTTTTATGTCTCCCCACCATGAATAAGAACGATAGCTTGGCGAAAACAGAAAGCAGCTGTCAGAGAACCCCTCCATCATTTGAAGGAACTGCAGGCCTTTCATATCAAGCAGAAAAAAATCATTTAAACATTATTTGCGACTAGAGTAATCATCTAAAAAAATATACTGCAAATTTGCTTTTGTAGTGCAATTTATAGCCACTAGAGTATAGACATTTATGCTTTTTGGTTTTTGTTGCAGTGAGTACCGAGTTTGCACTTTGCTGTTCTCATGGATGCTCAACTATTCTTTTTTTTTTCTTTTTCTTTTTTTTGATGGAAAAAGTTTTTCATTATAAACATCAAAAGAACAAGTTACAAAGGTTAAGGCCATCACTCTAAGCCCTACCACACTAACATCCAGCCTAACTTCTCCAATACAAACTACACCAATTTAAATAAAAAGGCATATTATAATTACAACCTGCTTTGACCCTCAGCCTTGATCTTCACCACCATTACCTCCAAGTCCAGATGTTTACCTTCAAAATTGCGCTTGTTTATCTCTGCCCAAAGCTCATAGAGCAAAGTTGAATGCAGAAGTTACTTGTTCCACTGTTATCTCCTCCTCATCTGCTCCAACAGTTTCTTAAGCTCTCTCAAATTACTACCTTTTCTCAACTCCAGTTTCTCAACCATGGCCTTCATAAAGTCACACTTTGTGAACAGATGGGATGCTGTTTCATCATTCAGTGGTGAACACTTCACCTTTCCTGTTACTGCCCATAAATCCCCAAACACGTTCGCTACGCTTCCATGAGGAATTCACCGACGGGCTAAAACCTTTCCGACCAGCAGCCGGGACAGATTGTTCGCGACCATGGGCGCCGCCTGCGGAGGCGCGACCTGCTTCTCGTCGTCACGCAGTGAAAGTCCAGCATACATCTTCGTAAACTCGTCCATGTCGTCCCTGTGTCTGATGCAGTCGAGCTCGCGTCGATATTGCGCAGAAGATCGGCTGATTCTTCGTCGCCAAATTTCTTGCGGTGGCAAGAAAGTTTTCGCTTAAACCCTAGGTTTAAGAGACGATTTGCATGTATAAAAATCATAATATCTTAAATTGTAGATAACAAAATATTATAAAATATAAATATTCTAAAAGTATGTATACGAGAAATCTAGCAAGATCAAACATAACAATTTATATATTTATATATTTACGAATATTTACAACCTAGTTATAATCATTGATTTTTAAAATTTAAATATTAGAAACTCTTGGAGTTGTTGTTGATGTAAAAAAAAACTATAGAGATTATGAGTTTCTTTCCCTGTGATGTTTTTTTTAAGGTTAAAACCACCTATAAAACGTGGGGGAGTTTTATAAGGTTCCCCAAACTTAAAAAAGAAATAAACTCAATTAGACAAACGGCTAAGTTGCGATAAGATTACATCTCATATGATGTCATAATGGATGAGCCTTAAGCTCATGAGGCAAAACATTTACCTCCAAAAGAATGAAAAAAATAACGGCTTTAAACCTCTTAACAAAGTAAGTATTTAGTGATCAAAGTTTACCAACATCCCTACCAGTTGAGACCCCTTGTAGTTTAGTGAAAACAAACAAAATCGAAACACATCTTAACTCGGGATTTACAGCCTCTGTTGAGGAGTGGCAAGTCCCAAATATTGGCTTGTTATGTCTGTGAAAAAAGAAAGGTTGAAAATAGCACCAAAACTGCCAGTGGGCTTAAGAAATTGGGTGCTTGAGAATTTGGGTGCAACTCAGAATTCTTGAAGCTCTTGGCCTTAAAAATATTTTGAACTCTTTTTTTTCTTTCTTTTTTTTTAAATAAAAATATTTTGAACTCTTGGACTTGCTCTTAAGAAGCTACAATTTTGGATGTTGTAAGCAAGATTTTATGCTGCCTGAAATAGATTGTCCAACATGCGAACCGGGGAATGTACGGTATGTCAAATAATGAATCTAAAAATATATAGTCATATTGATTTATCATATGCTCATACTAGAAAAATCCAATTAACTATAAGGAAGCTTCTCATAAAATGAAATGTAATAATTAATTTTGAAATTAGTCCCTTTCTAGTTTCTAGTTTCAATTTAGAATGTAAATTTTTTTTAACTTCAAATCACTTGTATGTTGTATGTGTCTTGAAAATACATTTTTACCAAGAGAAACCTTTCATGCTTATGAGGATCCTATTGCCTTGTCCATATCTACCCAGCCCTGGTGGCATCGGCAGTTTCTTTCTCCTCTTGATCTAAAGAGAATTCATTGCATACTCCGGTGAAGCATACACATTAAAAGGTGTAGCTCAACAGACCAGAACCAAGATGTACATTTTAGAAAGTGAAAGCTAAACTTTCTTCCAAGAAAGTGGTTAAATTCAGTTTGCAATGTCAACCACAAATTATTACTATTTTAAAATGATTCTTGGAAAAGTTTCAACCAGCAATTCCAAAGTAATTGAGCATATTAGATTAAGAAACATTCTAGAAGTTTGAGCCTGAAAATAAAACAAGAGCCATAGCTTGAGAGACTATACAGTCTATGAACTACGAGACTAGGGCCATAACTTGACAAAATAAGTACTGATGCTTCATATTTTTATTCCCATGAGAACGATACCATGGAGTTGCCAAGACCAGCCTCCTTAAAAGTTGAGTTGGAATCATAGTCCAAGAAGTTATAGGTGCCCGGGATGGCATGAGACAATCGGAATGGGCGCAGCTTGGCTTCCTCGAGCTCAGAACAGCAGAATGACCATAGCAACTGAAAGAGCATCGGATCAGCAAATGATCAGTAAATAACATCACATGGTAAAGAGAGCACCAAGATATTGAATTTAAAAAAATAAAAGACCAGCTCTGGCAAGTGGTGATGGACCATAGCAACTTGCTATAAATCATCAGTACAATAGGTTTGCACACACGGTCTTACAGACATGTCCATATATCTCTTACCTGAATTGGATCAGAAGAAAGGAAGTTCCTATGAATTCTGCGGCCATTGGGAAGTCTTACACCAACCCTACAAAGAAGAGACCGGTCAGCCTTAGGTTCTTCAGGAAGAGGTGGATATGTAGGATTCTCAGCTATGGCTTCAGCTTCTTTAGCACCATCAGCTTCCTTTTGGGAAGAATCAGCACCATCCTCTAAACCTTCCATGGAAACCGCTATTGCTCGCAATATCTCTTCATCTTCTTTTTTGTTAGCTACTCAGCAAACAAAAAAAAATTATTCTTCTCTCTACTAGGCAAGGATCATACACATATATGCAAAACTAGACAATATCAAAAGAAACAACCACCAAACAGCAGGCAAAACTAGTACTTTCAAACAATTACCCCTCCAAAACTCAGATGGGAGGAAACTGATGTAGCTTAAGTCCTCAACTTTAGTCAGTTTAAACACAAGAATGGTTTTATCTAACAGTATCCAGATGATCTCTAGGTCCATAATAAACAGGCACTGAAAGTGGGGTATAGAGAGCCTAACATACTAGTAAACAGCAAGAAGGAAAGGGAATACTCAAGTATAGGTTGTAAAGCAATCTCTAGGTCCATAATACACAAGCATTGAAAGTGGTGGAGAGAGCTTTACATACTAGTAAACAACAAGAAGCAAACCAGATGCATAAGCATATGTTGTATAGCAAATAAGAAAAAACAAGTGATAGAGGATTGCAGCACCTTGAATCTGGGGAGGTGCCTGCGAACTTTCTCTGGGACGTTTAAGACACAGATTAGCAAAATGTTCTGTTGGGTTCTCATCCATGTAAGGTAGAAGATCCTGCATTACCAGACATATACACGTATAAATATGGGTTTTACTAGGTAAAGAAAATCTTTAATGCAACAAAATGTGCCTTTTATGCAGAGCAAAAAGTGATAAACAGTATTTAACATGACACTAAACAAGAAACTTGATACCTCCAGCAGTGTTTCTGGTTGAACCATTCCACGCCAAGAGCGCATTTTTTGGCCAGTGAGAGGATCAAGCACCATAACAACAGGTACAGATTCTACTTTGTAATAGGTAGAAACTTTACTACCCTCTTCTGTGTCATCATACACCTGAATATGCTCAAGGACATAATGATTAGCACGATCATCTTCTTAGGTGGTCTATAATCATATACATGAAGTAAATATAAAAGAATGTGTCAATCGAAAAATTAGTCTCACAGCAGAAATTATTTAATAGCTCATTCACAAGATATAGTAATGCTTTATATTAACACTTCAGTTTGACAATTATAACTTGTTCCATTCACAAATAACCATATCTAGAGCAAAGCATGCCAAAAAAAAAAAACCAAAAAAAACAAAAAGAAAAAAAACACCCACAGCCATCCAAACCCTCATAAAATGAAATATAGCTTAAAATACTCAATATGAGCTGGTTTGTTTGGGTTGGAAATGGTCTCAACTTTATTTCATACCACATACCTTTTAATGTGATTTCATTTTCAGAGTATAGAAATATAATAAATTTCTTTATATATTCATTTACACACATATACATATTTATGATGTAAAAAATTCTCTCACAACAAAAGATGATGATTCTTTACACCATTTCTAACACCACGGAGACAGAAAACCATGTGGACAAACTTCCCTCTCATCCCATGGAACAAAGTGGACAACTCATAAAGGTTAAACAATAAACAGAAATAGAGGTCCTCCATCCCATCATTAGAGTCCCACTTGAATAAGGTACAACTTAAGTATTGGAATGTGCAACTTTAAGATAATGACTCGATCGAGTCTTTTCACATGTTATTTGTCAAATATTAGTATCATGCATGCATATTCGCCAGCAGATAGTGAGTAACAAAGTTGAAATGTGTTTCTCAGAAATGTGAGACTGTAATTAGCACATAGAGTGTTATTTGCACCAATGTAAATTCAATAGATGGAATATAAGATTTCAAGTAGACATTCATACAGGAGGATTACAGAAAGCAAAAGATTCATTCAAGACACAAGCAGGTAAAAATATCTGTAAAGGGAAAAGGAAAACCAACCTGCCAAAAGATGAAGTTATTCTTGATTGTCTGAGCAACAGCCTCATTGGCCCACGTATCACGATTAAGCTGCAAAAAGTCCATGTCATAACAATACACATGTTACTAAACCATCATAAGGCTAAAGCTCAGACAGAGATAAGAGCAAAGGAGATCTAGTACCATGTGTGAGCTAAATTCCCTTGTAGACTGCAAGTTAACCAGAAGCCATTTATTAAGCTGTTTTGAAGCATCTTTGACCTACATTAGGAAGAGCGAATATTAAATAATGAAGAATTTCGGAATCAAACCAAAACATCAAATTAACAAAATGCATGTCGAGCAGAGAATCAAATGGACTGCACATAAATAATAAATTAAAGGTCCAAGACGACATTGATATTCAATTAATGAAGATATAGAAATGAGAGGTTCGCCAACTAGTATTTGAAGTTTAAATCTTACTAGACATTCCCCCCTGAGACGAATTTATCATTCAATTTCAGATGTTATGCCATCACAATGAAAATACAAAAATGAAAACAACAAATCCATTGAAAGATATCGGGCTTCAAATCACAAATGCATTGCAGGCAATATACCCCTAAATCAAACCAATTGTCCCCAATAAAAAACCATAACATGCATACTGCAGTCACAGTTACAAGAGTTCATCAATAAAACACAAACTTGTGCATTAAAAGCCAGATTAATTATTTAGCTAGGGCTGAGTCCCCAGGATGACCACTCACTTACCCTAAGACCCCTACAGCCTACAGGTGAAGGGAAGGAAAGTCAGTTAATCTTATTTCAGTCCATCAACTTTATTTTTCCTTTATTTGTTAAATCTATTATGTTGTGTTTAAGTTCAGATTTTCAAGGCAGGGACCCGGCAATATAAGATACAATTCATGATAGTTTTTAATTTTGATTCCACAATTTTCAGATATAATATTCTCATCACTAAATTACAATTCAGCAAAAGATTTGCACCATAAGGGAAGGAGGCAACAAAGAGTAGAGAGCACTTGGATATTTATAGAACTTAAGACATGAACAAGGAGGGACAACAAAAATTGCAAATAATTATATTTTACCTTTTCAAAGGGTCCATGGAACATCAAATCAAATGGAGGACGATATAGAGAAGCAAGATTGTCAGTAGGCGCAGAATCCCGATCACCTCCCCAAACACCACGGCGTCTCATTTCCTCCTCAAAGTTGCGGAAGGGAACTACTGGAACTTCTTCTTGAGATGAACTTGTCATTCTTGGTCCGTGCCTGCTCCTAGAGGGAAAAAAAGAAGAAACTTCACTATGCATCTCTAGTAAATAAAAGCCAAAACATGGCTAATGGCAAACCAAAACACAGTACTATAAATAATTCAGTCCGCTATGCTGAACTCTGGCTAGTAAACATTCTTAAGTTCCTAGTAACCCAATCAGCCAACTGGTTCATAAAAATAAAACAACGAATGTATCTTCTACAAAATCAATTTAAAGTGAGAATCTTTTAAAGCCCACCAGCAAGAAAGATGTGAAAAGATACAATTTTTTTCACTTACAGAGTCATATGCTAACAAATCGAAAAAATCAATGCCAGAAGCAAATGCTTACCCGTACAACCCTCTATCATAAAGAACATCTCTCTTCACAGGTAAAGGAGGTCGTACATCATCACCTTGAACCAAATATGCATCTCCTAGGCCATTTACAGGCCCACTGCATCAAAACCCAAAATTGAGAACACACAGACATAAAAACCAAGAAAGATTACGAAATCATTGCTCAACGTGCCTTAGGACTGGATCAAGTAAAGGCGTATCAGGCAGAGGCAAAGTAGGCGCGGCGTCACCATCATTCTCAATGTAGAAGAGCTGAATAGCGTCGTCCAGCTGCCAGTTCGTAGCCTGGTCCAACACAAAATCGACTGTTAAACCTCCATAAGCTGTTTTGGGATAAAAGGAAGAGGCTTTTGAGAGGATGAAGGGTACCTGGAGGAACTGACGAGCGGTGTGAGGGGGCTGGCCAACAGCGATTTCCAGAAAAGAAGATACCAGAGCTTGCTCATCCGCCGGATTCTCCATCGCTGAGTTTTCTGTTCGAGTTCTCCGTTGCCAATTGCAGTTGAAGTGAAGGGGCGATACAGATTATATAGAGCGGGGTTTTGATTGAGGGAATCTTCAAGTGCCAACAACCTGAGACCAACCTTAATACCTTATACAGTCACCACCTCTCCGGTTTGGGCAAATCTTTTGTCTTTACTAATTTTCCCCTTTTGGGTTTTCAGTTTTGACCAATCCTACCAAAAACAATCGGAAGTAATGGTTAATTGTATTACAATTCTTTTAGATGGACAATAAAATATCAGTGTTCAAAATATTCAAATACCATTGTTAGTCAAATTTTATTTAAAATTTAATAATCAAATAATTTTTGTCTACATTTTCAGTCAAATAAAATATATTGTGTATTTATATTCAGTCAAAAGAAAATTTAAACTTTATATTCATTTTAAATTTTGAATTTATCCTAGTTTAAATTAGATCCAACGGTGAAAATAGTTTGACTCAAGGGACTATAGTCTCTTCCACTAAAATATTAATGCTATAATTATAGGTGTAATCAATTTATTATTTTGAAAAGGGAACTCTTAGAATTACAAAATTGTATTACGAATTAGAATATTGGAAGTACTTGTTTTGTTTGGCTTCACACCCTGCCCAATTGGTAATTGTATTGCAATTTTTTTAGGCGAAGAATAAAATATCAGTATTTAAATTATTCAAATACCATTTTCCTATTTTAGTAACTTTATTGTTAGTTACATTTTGTTTAGAATTTAAAATTTAAGCAAATTTTGTCTAAATGTTTAGTCAAATAAAATGGAGTATTGTGTATCTACTTTTAGTCAAACAAAATTTTAAACTTTACATTAATTTTAAATTTTGAATTTATCCTCATTTAAATTAGATCCAACGGTGGTTTGACTCAAGGTTCGGTCAAAGGACTATAGTCTCTTCCACTAAATTATTTCTTTTATGATTATAGGTTTAATCAAATTATTATTATAAAAGGGAAATGATAATATCGGCCCAGCACTCTAGTGGGCCGGGAAAAGGGCCCGTGGCCCAGGAGGAGGAAGCAGTGCCTTTCCCGCGAAAGGCACATCCGGACAAGGAGGAGGGCGGATGGTGACAAGGAGAAGTGGTCCTGACCCTTATCCAAAGCAGGCAACCTCAACTATAAATACTAGTCTCAAACAGTGAACAATGTATGTGACTTATATCTCTTTACTTCATCCTGAGAGCACCTTCCGTACGTTTTCCCTCATCGCTATCCCCATCTCATCATCACGCCGAAACTTCTTCCCCGGGACGCCTCCCGGGGATCATTTTGCAGGGTTGTTGCGGGCTTGCTCGGAAGGAGTCCCGGATAGCGTCGAAACCCGGGAGACGGACGGATTTCGGTAGCATCAATTGGCACACCCAGTGGGACCCCGATCTCCGCGGGTATCACTGCCTCAGACCCATATACCAAGGAGTATGGAGACTCTCCGGTAGCTGAACTTTCTGTGGTTCGGTGAGCCCAGAGGACACTGGGCAATTCCCAAATCCAATTCCCCCGCGCTCCTTCCAAGCGGGTTTTTAAACCTTTAATGATGGTACGGTTGGTAACTTCTACTTGCCCATTGGCTTGAGGGTGGTACACGGATGTTAACCTCTGCTCTATACCATATTTGACACACCATGATTTGAAAAGATCGTTCTCGAATTGCGCCCCGTTGTCTGTGACAATGGTCTTTGGGATGACGAATCTACAAATGATGTTCTTCCAACAAAACTTGACACAAGTTAGCCCCCGTATGTTGGTGAGTGGTTCCGCCTGGCTCATCCTTCTTACCCCGGCAGAAGTGACGAACTTGTATTTAGGGAACAAGTCCGCTGCGCCTTTACCCTTCTCTTCCCGACTAATGCGGGTACCCTCAGCGGTCTTCACCCCCTTGGTGGTGACTCCAGAATCAGCAATCTCCCGGACGCGCCTTATCCGGCGTGCTACTTCTTCCGGGTCAATAGATACAGACATATCCTCGTACCTTTCGTACGCCACAACTACCTCCACCCGGGCAGGAACTCGGCAAAGGCTAGAAGGATAAGGTTCCACTTCTCCCGCGGCTATCTTATTATGCCACTCCACAACGTCCAGATAGGCCCCATGACTAGGAGCTCCCTCGCCAAACTTCCTCGGGTTAGCTTCTATGCGTTCAATTGTCATGCGAACCCCGGCTGGAATATCAGTTAGGGGAGACACTCCAACTAAACCCACCTTGAGACCCAGAAGATGGTAAGATAGTCGGACAACCAGCAATGCATCTTGGAGTACCCTATTCTTATGAGTGAGAGACCGATTCTCCTTCTCCAAATCACAAAGAAGCCTATTCTGAGCGGAACGGGTCTCCAATTTCCTAAGCTTTTCTTGCGCCCACTCTAATTCGCCCCACACCATACCCAACTCTTTGGCGGTGCGATGCTGAGAGTCGTCGTGAAGGGCCTGCAACTCAGCAATGGTTTGGTGGGAATTCAGGGCTTCCCTCAGGTGATCAGAAGCCAGATTGAAGTAGTGGTTCAGCGAGCCAAATTTGTTTTCAACGGCCTTAAGAAACGACACTAATGCCCGGACAGATCCGAACTCACGAACAAACGCACACAATCCCGCCTCGGCCTTGGCCCGGGTAGCTTGATCGCCTCCAAACCTCCAGTGAGCCAGCTTTCTCTGAAGGAATGAGCATTGGAGGCATCCAGCGCGGGGGAGAGAGAAGTAGGTGCCGGAAGAACTACTAGGATGAGGAAAAACATAAGGCATGGGCCCACGCGGGAGAATCTCCTCTAGGGGGCGCTCAGACTACAAAAGATGGTAATATCATTAAGTAGAACTTTATATTAATCAAAATAGGCACTAAGGCCAAGTTCTACATAAGCCTCCCGGGGAGGAAGATTACAAAAGACTTAAAAACTACAAAAAGAAAGAGTCCAGGGTAGTACGCTGTCATCAGCAGAATCCTTTCCCCCCGGGGTAGCATGGGCCCTCTCCCATCTTCTTTCTAGCTCAGCTATATCTTCAGCAGACCAGTTGGGGGCGCCATAAGCAGGAGCATCCACTTTAGGCTCATCTTTAGGGCGCCTGGGGAATCCCACCTTCCGGGTAGACTTTCGGGACTGATATAACAAGTCATCTTGTCCTTCTGCAAGCCCCACGACGTACCCATCCACCTTCCTCTCATAGACAGCCTGGTACCCGAAGTTGTCAGGAACAGCGCAAAACTCCTAGTAACCTTCAGCCCAGTTGGGCGTCTCTGGGACAACCCCATAAACATTGAAGTCTTCGGAGCCAGGGTCGGGGCAAGAGGCCTCGCCGATCTCAGGAAGCTTCATCTTCCTGATATCATAAGCAGAAGAAGCCCGGGAGGACATCTCCAGCGATTGCCACAGCTGGGGCACCAAACTTTCCAAGCTCGCTTCCTGAAGGTCCCGGAAACAATGGTTCAGCAGGTCATTGGCCTTGGGCCGATAATAAGACGCCTGGGCATCAAGACGCCTGGGCCCGGGCAACCAACCCCGCAAACTTTGATACATTTCATGACAGGCATCCGCGCTGGCCGCAGCGGCAATCCCTTCCAACTTTTTCTCAAATGCCTCCGAGCGAAGGAGGTTTTGTGTAACGGCATTCAAGGCCTCAAGTTGAGAACTTTTCTTGTCCTTCTTGAGGGAGCTGTACTTTTTCTCCACATCAGCCAGCTTCTTCTCCTTGTCGGCAAGCTTCTTTTCTTTGTCGGCCAACTTCTTTTTGGCCTCCTCTAGTTGGGCCACGAGGCCATCTTGCCCGGCCAGCCTTTCTTTAGTCTCGCAGAGCTCTTTCTCCATCTTGGCGAACAGTCCCGCACTGTATTTAGAGTAAGTCCTGTTCAGTGCCTCGACGAACTGTGAGTCCGCCAGGAGGGAGTCGACAAAGGCAATGCTCTGTATAACAAAGGAGTTAAGAAAACCCGGGAAATCATAAAACTTAGATAAAAGAAGAAGTCTGGGAAGAACACTTACCCATTCTTTCTCCTCTAGGGTGGCCTCGGTGGCAGTAGCTTGTGGAAGAGTATTGCTAGCAGGAGGAGAAGGAGGAGGATGAGGTGGGAAATCATCAGTCCTCTGACGAGAAGGTGGGGGCGACCCAGACAGTTCACCAGTGGATGGCCGTTTGAACCGTGAACTTGCCCCGCCACTATAAGTTGGGTGCTAGGTAAAGGACCGCCGCCCGGGAGTAGAGGATGGGCCGGGAACAGTGCGGGCCGCAGAAGATGACCCGGAGGGATTCGGCTCGTGAGATCGCTGCTGCGAGCGAGCCCCTTGCGGGATGATGGCTGGATTCTCAGGAGGGGGAGCCACTTGTTGAGTAGGCAGGAGTCGCTGCCCCAAGCGAGGAATCCCGGCTTGATCATCCCCGACGAAAGATCTCTCCACAAAAGTCATAGCGTCCGCGTACAGAAGAGGTTGAACTGAAACCAAACAAAGGCACAGTTAGAAAGAATTAAAAAAAAGGAAAAGAAATCAGAAATAAAATAAAAGCCTTAATAGGCACCTCCATCCGGCCACACCGCTGCTATGCACGGGAGAGTGAAGAGCTCAGCAGGATAGATCCCGCGAGGCCAATAGTAGCCCGCGTTCCCAGTCTTAAAAAAGTCGTCCATATTCAAGGGGGAGAGACGGAGGAGGTTGTGATCACTGGTAATGATGCTGGGGAGATTGGCGAGGGGCTTCTTGTCCTCAGGAACGAGAGAGTCGTTCCAGGTGGGCATAGGGTACACTCGGGCATCACATAGGAAGAAACCCTTCGAAAGGTACCCTTTGGCAGATTTAGGTTTGGTAAGGAGGAAGTCCTTTATCCCGGAACGAATGGTAAAAGAAAAAACACCCAGAAAGGACGCGTGTGCCTTCCGCAAAGCATAGAAGGAGCGAAAAAGTAAAAGAGAAGGGGGAACGGCGCACCGGGCGCAATTAAGCAAGAATGCCAGGATTAGAACAACCCTGTTAGGGTGTAGCTAGGCCGGGGCTACCTTGTAAAACTGAAGAATCTCATGGAAAAGAGGGGGGAAGGGCAGGCTAAGGCCATACTGAAAATGGATCCGTGGGATGCAGGCAACCTCTCGCTCGGAGACTCCCGGGGGAAGCTTAGAAAGAGAGGCATTTAAAGGAAGGGGAATAAAAGAACGCTTGGCTAGATCTAAAACGTCCCTATCTAGAGAAGGAGAATCCCCGGGGACATCAAAAAATTTGAGACCCACTGGACGTACTCCATGAGTAGGCCCTCGGGGAATGTCGTCACCAACTCCCTCGCCAAGCACCTCCTCATCCTGATCCTCCCGGAGATGACTAGGATGCTCAGTTGGTGCAAGCCCGCCCCATCCAAGGTCGACGCACCCGGGATATTTAGCTCCTAGGGCGTGCTGAAAGCCTCGGAATGGGAACCCGGGGAGAAAACCAGGTTATCAGCAGCCCTAAACTGGACCTCAAACTGATCTTGAACCCCCTCGGTGTCCAAGGAAGAGGTGGAGAGAAGAGGGGAACCCATGAAGAGAAGAAAAGAATAGGGAATTAGAGCTTACTTGATTGAAAAGACGAAGGATCGAAAAAGCAGAGCGTCTGGAGAAAATTTGAAGAAAGTAAACTTGTGAGAAGGGGGTTAGGCCCCTTATATAGACGGATGAATAGGAATCGCCACCTCAAAAGGGGGAAAAGCAATGATGACACGGTGAACGAGGTACTGATTAATGCAGAATAGGGAAAGACGGCGTCGTCAGAAATTAATTTTGACACGGATGGGTCCTACCGAAAGAAATAACGATAATACTCTTAGGTAGGAGACCAGTCCCCCGCCTCACAGAAGCCCGGATGACTGGACTGGGGGGCTAGTGATAATACCGGCCCAACACTCTAGTGGGCCGGGAAAAGGGCCCGTGGCCCAGGAGGAGGAAGCAGTGCCTTTCCCGCGAAAGGCACATCCGGACAAGGAGGAGGGCGGATGGTGACAAGGAGAAGTGGTCCTGACCCTTATCCAAAGCAGGCAACCTCAACTATAAATACTAGTCTCAAACAGTGAACAAGGTATGTGACTTATATCTCTTTACTTCATCCTGAGAGCACCTTCCGTACGTTTTCCCTCATCGCTATCCCCATCTCATCATCACACCGGAGCTTCTTCCCCGAGACGCCTCCCGGGGATCATTTTGCAGGGTTGTTGCGGGCTTGCTCGGAAGGAGTCCCGGATAGCGTCGAGAGCCGGGAGACAGACGGATTTCGGTAGCATCAGTAGTTTTGAGCCATAATAGAATATATTCTAGGTCTTTGCTCTAACATTTCAAAATTATTATCTTTGGCTCAGTAGTAATTCAATAATAACTTCTCATCAATTGTTAACCTAACAATGGTAATAAATAATTTATTTATAAATAAATTAGTGCTTTCCTTTTATTTCCCTCCCTTTGTGTATCTTTCCCAAGCTTTCTTCTTCTCGGATTTCCATTAGGACTCCTTAAAATCACTATAACAAATAAGGGAGTCCCAACGCCTGCATTTACAACTTCTTCGGCGCCTTAGGTGTTGTTCTCACTATTTTACTTGAGGGGAAGACAAGCAAGAAGACGTGAGCTAAAATTAACCAAGTTAAAGTGAGTAGACTTAAATTAGGTTGAGCGTAAATGACAATAAACTTAACCAATTAGGAAAAATTTAATATGCTAATTAATATAGAAAGGCTATTTTTTTGTAAAATAGTAATTGGGATATGTACTTAGAATATATGGATCTTACTTAGAATCCCTAGTTCATTCAAATTATAAAATAAAAAAAATAAAAATAAAAAGGAATAGGCCTATAGGAGTTCATCGGGCGAAAAGTGTAAATGCAAGCATGCTTATGAATATCAGAAGGAGGAAAGTTTGAACTGTAAATCGAAACTGATGGATCATACTTATGGAGTGGCAGTGTAGGAATTGGTTTTGTTTTGCGAGACTTTGCAGGTCATGTCCTTTTAGCAAAGTGTCAATCTATACAGGCAGTAGATAGCTTGGAAGTCGAAACAAAAGCTCTATACATTACTTTGGAGGCAGTGTATTCCAATGATTATACAAGTGTGGTAGTGGAGATGGACTGTCAAGATGGTATATAGAGTAGTCAAGATATCATGGAGGCTGGTACCTTAGCTTCTCCTATCTAGGGATGGCACTGGGGGGGGTTTGGGGCGGGTACTAGCTATCTCATCCCCATCCTCATCTAATATTTTAAAACTTATCCCCGCCCCATGACCCATGATGGGTACAAAATTAAAAACCATCCCCGCCCCATCAGGTTTTATTATAAAACCATCCCCGCTCCATGACCCGCCCCACCCCATGACCCATGACCCATCCCCGCCCCATGACCCATCCTCACCCACATGTTATATCAGTTTAAAATACATTTGTTTATATAAGTTTTACTCAAACGCAATAATAATTATATTGAGAAATATTAAATCTTTAAAAAGACAAAAATCTCAAACCCAAACAAAAAATGTAATTGAAATCTCACTCAAATTTGAAGCAAACAAGAAGTTTGTAATTATACAAACGATTGCCAAAGAATAGTCCAAATACATTATTATTGTTAGTTTTCTTCTCATTTTAACTATTAGGGGTTGATTATTAAATTATAGTAAGAAATTAATTAATTGTATTTTTTATTAATTAATATATATATATAATAATATTATTAATATAACTATATTGGGGCGGGCCGGGTATGGGGCGGGTATAACGGGGATGGGGCGGGTTGGGGCGGGGATGGGGCGGGTGATGTATAAAATCCATCCCCGCCCCATGACCCATGACGAGTTGTGATTTCATCCCCATCCCCGCCCCATTACCCATCAACTTTTCCCCATCCCCGCCCCAAACCGGTGCAAATGGGGCGGGTCACCACCAAAACCCGCCCCAGTGCCATCCCTACTCCTATCTACTCAGAGGCAGCTTTCACTTCATTTGATCTTGTGTTGCACCAGTTCTTTTCACCGGCGTATTTGTGATTCTTTAATGATTCACTAACATGCTCTGGAAGTGTCCTTCTTGCGGCTGATTTGTGGCTCGTTTATCGACTCACTAACAAGCAACTAGAAGTTGATGTAACTGGTTTAATAACACAAGACAACAATGTAATAGATATATAGTTTAAACTCTCTACTAGATTTATTTTTCATTCTACTCTATGAAGCTATTGTACAACTATTTATTTTTGTCGGTTTTGACTTTATGGGTTAGGCAAGACCAATAAATTCCCCCACTATGTAGGTTTTAAATTAAAAAGAACCGTAAACTGGAGCTAGATATATAGTCATCTGCATGCAAAGTTTGGATGTGGAAATTTCTTTACACGATTAGAGTACTAGAATTTTTTGAGTATGTAATGTTTTACGTTGATTTGGTAAATAAGACGCTAATAGAACTTCCTTCAAAATTAAAGACGACCTTTCATGATCAACGCATAGGCGGATCCAAAGGGTGGCAAAGGGTTGCAACTGCCACCCTGAAAAAATAAAAAATAAAATTTAATAGTGCTAAATTTTATAATTTTATAATTTTGCCCCGCGTGTTTTTTTTTAATAAATACTACTAACTCGCAGAGGTTTGTAATTGTTTCAGAAAAGCCGACCTAAAATCAAAATAAATTCCTAAACCCCAAATTAAAAACATTCAGAATCTTATTTGGATTGAAAAAACATTTATTTTGGACACGGTTTTTGTTTTGTTTGTTTATTAGTACTTTTTAAGCATTATTGACTCGTTACCGTGGAATGAAAGACAAAAAAAAAATTCAGTCATAATTTTGCCCCACTGCTCTAATAATGCTGCTGGATCCGCCTCTGGATCAACGTTCTGATTAAAATAAAAGTGATGGGTACATGAATACTTCTACAGTTTCTACTAAAAGGAAGCAGACGAGAGAAACAGTACTTGAACAAATATAAACTGTACGATGAAAATATAATTCACTAAAGTATATACTAGCTTTGTGCCAAAGGTGGTCTAATCCCTTTGTAGTGATTAGTTTCATACCCAAAAAAAAAATGATGCAGGCACGTGATGATCATTTGTTGTCGTCGCTATCGCCACCAAATTCCGTAGAATTCCCATTCCAGAAAGTATTTCTAGTGCTGTCATCCTCTTCGTCGTGTTTTAATGTATGGATATTACTTCCAAAAGCAGGTCCGGCTGATTGCCTAGTACCAGCAGCTCTGCCATTATTCTGCACTGAATCATTTGAACCTACATCACCAGGGAATGCAATTAGTTTAATGTTCTTAAGCACTCTAGAACTGAATTTCAGAAACTATGCCTTTTGGATATCCTGCAGAATACAAGGTACACATACAAAGTTGTAGGTATGAGAAACTGAAGACATTTTATGCAGTGTGTCATATATTTCAGCAAACAGAAGGGGTATAAGAGATCCATAAACAAAATTTAATCAAGATCATGAAGCATGATTAGGATACCATATCAACAAAAATAATAAAGGCACTTGAACTACACAGCTAAACAAATGAAATTCTGTTGGATGCATGGCGTGTTTCATCAACTATAAGCACACAACCGTGTACAGAGGTGATAACATACCTTCCAGCTTATAGAGGTTGTAAGAAAAGAAAATTACTATGGAAAAGAAAATTTCGTAAAAACCAAAGAAAAGAGATCTTAAACTTACTATATGGCCTCCTTTGAGATTCCTGTACATCAGGAGAATTGGCACTCCTCCCGAGGTAGGAAAGGGGGTTTAAGAAAGATACAATTCCTCTTAAGCGGGCCCAATATCCATCATTGTTTCCACTGGAGGAACCATCTCCATGTAAGGCAGGAGTGTTACTATGACCATGCTGAACCACTATTAATGCTTGTCTACTGAACAGATCCAACTCTTGTAGTGTCTTTCCAAAATCTGCAGAAGGCAAATTATAAATTCATACATTTCCTTAGCAGAATCTGCAAACAGTATACACCACTACAAATAGTTTTTACTTTCCCATCATATTAGTACGAAAAAATATATTTGTTAATGACATGGAGATCTACAACTAATGATATCAAGAAGAAGCAAGCATATATAAAGACAGAACCCATGAAACTTTGTACCAAATGAAATCTGATGTGTAGCTGTACCTTCTTCACGAAAAACCTTCCGGGGGTAAGGAATAGCTAGATTGTATGGACCAAAGTTGCTTGTCCTGTTTGAATTCACATAATCTTTGACCATTCTCAATGAGTCCGTCACTGCAAATTTCACTCGCAAACAAGATCCATCAGGCAACCTGATGTTAAAATGGACCTCATTTGATTCATTATTAAACGGCTCCTGCACATTATTACTTTTCACTCCTGTATCTTCATTCATATCAGCTTTAACATCTGCCCCAGTAATCTGCCCAGAGTCTTCCATCATAATTTCTGAATGATTATGGCTAACAATCTCTTCAGGCGTAAGAGATCTATCTTCAGAGATGTTAAAACCAGGATGTACAGAAATTCTAGCAGTTCCAGAGGAGCAGACTTCATCTGCTTCTAAACAGCTCCCAACTTCATTGACATCAGCCTATATACATGAAGATAAAATATTTCAAGAAATCATAAGTAGTATAGTAGAGAGAACAAAAACAAAATATTAATTCTAACCTTAGATGCAGTACCCTCCACTATCTCATTCTCATTGGATGGTTCACCTTCTGGGAAGTTCTTGGGACCCGAAGAGCTCCCATGCTCAACTAAAGTATCACCAGAAATTTCAGAAGTAGGTTGCTGTTTTAAGGCTAGTGCAGCAGTCTCATCATCTGTGGATGGTTCACCTTCTGGCAAGTTAATGGGAGATGGCAAGATCTCTGATCTCGAAGAGCTCTCTTGCTCAGCTAAAATATCACCAGAACTTTGAGAAGTAGATTGCTGATTTGAGGCTAGTGCAGTAGCCAGGTAAGTTGCAGTTAAATCCTGTAAAATCAACCAAATTTTTCATGACGCCGTTAAAATTTTTATTATCCATAAGGGATTGAATAAATTGGTAGATATATATAACATAATTAGAGTCAGACTATCAGCCCATACAAAGACAGCATTTTAATATGCCCCCAAATTTCAGATAAACTGAACTCCTCGTTCAGCTCAGAAAGAGAAAAAATTACAGTAACAGTAGAAGCAGGAGAGCATAAAACCAGGAACCATTTTTAAATACACTCACTTATTTTAACTCAAATTCTTACTCAAAATCTAGACCATTGAAACACATTCAATCCAATGGTCCATTTATTTCTTTCATTTTTCTTTCCTTATGCATTTTTTCTCTTTTTCTTTCCTTTTTTTATTTTTTTATTTTCAATTTCCATGTGCAAACTTTCCTCTCTTAAATTTCAATTTGTTTTGCTTTAAAATGATCAAGTTTTGAACTAAATTCCTCATATTTAAACGTGCCACACATAAGAAAAGTGTCACACATAAGAAAAGTGTCCACCTGATCCTAATTCTATATATATATATATATGTAGTGGCTTATAGTATATAGTATATGTAGTGGATATATATATATATATGTAGTGGCTTATAGTAGTAGAGCATAGAAACAGTGACACGGGATATATGACTTATAATTCCAAGAGATGAAAAACAAAACAATTCTCTGTCAAAGACTAATGTCCTATACAACAGTTTTTTTATATTTTTTATGGAAAGACTTTTCCATTAATAATCAAAGAATACATAAAACGTTCTTGGCCATCACTCTAATCAAATGTCCTACAACAGTTATTGTAAATAAAGAGTCCGCTGGCAACTCCACACCAACTGGTTTTGAAAGAGAGCAGTAAGATTCTTAATACATTGAAACTCAAGAACTTGATGATCACCAAAAATACCTGAATATGAAGACTCCACCAAGATTTTTCAATGCTAGAGACGAGAATATCAGCAGCAATAAAGCCATCTGTTCATTTAGCAAAGATTAAATTAATCATAAATCCTACTGGATATAGAACTCTAACAGACACATCCAAAAATCTGATCCTAACCATATTGCCACAGTAGCAGTCCGTTGTATCCAATAGCTGTCACACACGGGGGAGACTTCTGAGGATCTGTGAAGATTCGTTAAGGAAAGAGTGACACACACACACTAACTATCAGGTATACATAAGATTCTTGCCAGCAGACCCATCACTACAGACTAAAATTGAGAAGAGGAAAATGGCACAATCAAAAGCTGGATGAGTGTTTTAGCCTAGGCTTTCATAAAAGCGGGTGTTTAAAAATTCATGCAAAGTACCCATACTACTGGCATACATTTTATAGGGAACACCTAAAACATCGTAGGGAATACAAAATTTATATAAAACATAGAGCGACTCTCTCTTACAAATGCCAATAGCAAGAAATGTCCCCTTTCAAATTAATCAAACAGAGAGATGCAGTTAGACATCAAACTAGTAGAATTAATCACCATTGTTTAAAAAAATTAAATCAAGCAAAGATTGCATTTAAGGATACATATGGCGGAAAAGTTTGCTGCATCTGAACTTCCTTCTGAGATGTGTAGCAAAATGCAGAGCTTCAATATTGACTCTGCCAACTACATACATGCAAAACAAGATAGTTAAGTATTTTGACATTTCTTTTTAACCACACAGTATAATGTGATAAAACCTTACAGTAGAATCTGTCCATGTTAATTTTGCCAAAGTATCCGAGTCTTCATTGTCACCTATAATGAAAAACATTAAGACAGTTAGTTAATATGGTTAGCTACCTGATGATACAAGTAATATGGTTAGTTAATATGCTTACATCTTTTCACTTCTCAATTAACCCCAGTACATCCAAAACTCGAAATTATCATTTAATTAAACTTTTCACCGTGTCTTCAAAATTATTAATAGAGTAACAATGACCACACATCGAGATGTATTTAACACAACTATACCATTCACTAAATTTAGTGTAATTAGGGAATGAAGGAATTTAGAGAGTGGCAGTTGGCATGTGTCCATAATTCAGCACCATAGATGCATAGTATTTCATTTTTTCTGTCCTTACATGGTTGGACCATCATGGGATTCCATTGTTGACTTGATTTTTTTTTTTTCACTCATTCTGAACAAAAATATTAAAAATAAGAAGAAAGCTGTTCCAGATATTGAGCACAGTCAAGTTCGAACGAAGGATGTTTGCATAGAGATGAGAAATACAAACAAGTAACAAGCTGAACTTGAGCAAAGAATCATGGCCAAAAATTTATTTACTCAATATTAAATTTCAGTAAAATCTAAAATAATTGAGTAGCAATTAATAGGGAAGCCTCTTTAGTTAAATTGGATCATGATTAGCCTGTGGAAGTCCTTCACAGGCCATGAAGTTAAAATTTATAACAGCTCATGAAACATTAAATGCTTACAGGATCTGACAACATTAACAAAATGAAAAAGACCAAGTGGGAGAGCAAAATAGAAACTGCAGTCTGCATACATGGTACCAAATATCTTTTAAAAGGATGTTCTCTCCTTCCTATTATTTCGAAGATTCACATCACAACCCCGGTGGGCCTAGAAGATTTATCTCCTTAATATGAAACTTAGTTTTCCCAAAGTATTTTCCTTAATGTGTGTGGGTATGTACACAAACACATATAGAGAGTAAAGATAAAATCTCTCCCTTCAGCTCATAAAGACTTCATGTACTATATACTGAAGATAAAAAAATAACTAATCAAGTTAAGAGAACAAATAATGCTGCAGTTTTAAAAACCACAATTAATGCTGCAGTTATTAAAATTAAGTTTCGCTACCACATAACTGTACTTCATAAACAGCCATATGCTGATTAGATAGTGATAGCTTCATAAGGATTTAAAAAACGTAACTGGATAAGTACCTGAGACATAAACAAGAAAGAGTTTCTTTTCCTGTTTGGCTTCGGCAATTGCTTCCGTGATTGAACCCTTGAATGTTAGGGTAGAAAGAGATTGTTCCATCTGCACACAATATATAAGGGGGGAAAGATTGAGAACTTATAAACACAGCTGAGTAAACCCTTATTCAGAGAATGGATAGGTAAGAGAAACAAAATCTTCTGGTGATTATTATATTATCCACTCTCGTAAAGCAGCATTGAAAAATTACTTAAGAAACCAACAACTTTCAAATTTATAAGATCGCATCTTTGAGAATATGTTGACAATATAAGTATCTTTCATGTAGTGAACTCCACATAGCAGGAAAAGGCTTCATGTTTAGTTATCGTTTTTTAAGTTGGCCAATTGACTCGCAATAAAATTAATTTGTGAACCATCAACTATAGTAAAGATATTGAATACCCATACACTGATCATCTGCATTCCTATAGAAACAATAGTATACCCATTACAGGACTAAAAGGTGAGATTATATTTAATGATGAACCTTACAACATTATGAGGCATCATAAAATTCAACGGGGTACCCGTGATAACCTGTAGTACACATCAAATAATTCAATCTCGAGCAGGAATTTTTCCCTGTGGTTAAATAAAATAGGGTTAACAGAACCTAGTTGCAAGTTTTTCAAAGGTAAATTTCAAAGCTAGATATATTGATACCGCACGATTAAGAAAATCCTAGACTCGCAAAGAGACCCCAAATCAAGTTTCGCAAAGAAAACCCCAGCTTTATGGCAAACTGAAAACTTAATAGCTGAAAAAATTACACAAGAACATATAATTGTTCGCTATTCTAGAGCACACCCGCTGAAAAATATCAAGAACCATAAGCCTAGTTGTGATAATTGCCATGATCGAGGAAAAAAGAATTCGCACCTGGTTGATGTTTCTCCGGGGTTCGAATAATCTAGTCTACAGAAGTCTGCTTGATTGACCCAGTACGTGAAAATACTGTCGTGGGGAAAAGGAATTGACGACGAAAGTAGAAGAAGAACGGGAAAGATACAGCAGCGAAGAAGAGAGGGGTCTGTTTTGTTGGAATGGAAAACAGATGAAACCGTCCAGCAGCTGCTTGACTCTCTTCTACCCAGAATGAGTGTTTCTATATTTTTTTAATTATTTTTACAAATTAGAGAAAAGAAAGTATTATTTATTTTTTTACCCAGAAAATATTATCTGTCAATAATTTGTTTGTTTTCGTTTTTGTTACCAAATTCTCCAAACGTCCTCAACTAAATTTGGCCAAAAATAGAGTTTTCCAAAACATGCAAACCTTCTATAATAACCCAGAATAGGACATGCCAAAAATATATTTTGTCACTAGAATATATTAAAAATAGATTTTATTTTTGTCCAAATTTCCATAAATTTTGGTCCTCAAAAATCAGGTTTTCTCTCTAGAAACCAAAACCTTCTCTTTCATCGAATTGCTATATTTTATCGAATGGAAGCTTGATAGTAAATTTGGTACGTAACTTTTTATTTATCTCACGTAATACATCAAGAATTTTAAACACATTCTTACTTCATTCCGAGATGGAAATCAAAGGACAATATGAAAAATACATGCACCAAAATTTAGATTTTAATGTATGACCTAACTGTGATAGAAATATAGCTTGATTCACACTATAAATGGTCTGTAAGTATTACAAAATTATTTGGCACAGGCTGCCTTATTCTATCACACACATATGGTGACTTTTTCATTTAAAAAATGAAAATTTCAGTGCCACCCTAAAATGAAAGTTTGATAAATTGAAATTCCAATGTCATAAACTTTTTCATTTACAAATTGACTGTGAAAAATTATATTTCCAAAATAATCTAACATTTTTATATATCACCAAATTAATCTACAAACCTTTTTATTTATATTTTCACCTTAAAATTTATACTATTTTACATATTTGCCTTAATACTTCTATAATTTATCAGTTTTTCTCACAAATTCTCCTTAACAACTAGTCTCTCTTCTTTCTTGCATCAATACATCTCCATAAAGGTATTGTCAATCACGAATCTCATCTGCATCATAAAGTCTTCATCATGAAACCCTTCTTTTTCTCACCATCACCAGAAATCTCTTCATCATTAGAATCTCTTCTATCATCTTTATCAACAGGAGTCTCTTCCGCTTCTACGTTAACATCATACATCTCAGGCACAACCGCTACTCGTTTTATAGCACATCTGGTGCCACTAAACTACTGCTCACTCAATTGACTTCAAAAATTCTGCCCCTAATCTCTCTTTGATGCAGTGCAGCTGCTTTCCTGTTTCCCATGGCTGGAAAATAATCTTAAATAAAGAAAATAAAGCGAAGAGAAAAGCAGGGAATTGAGCTTGTTGTTAACACTTACTAACCTTTATCCCAGCCGGAACTAAGCTTACACTCATAATACTCTAGTTATCATATCAAGGTGGTTGTTGGTCTATTCAATTTGTATCTTGAGCAGACATCTTGAGGGAAAATCTGTTAATTAAACACATCAGAATAAATTTCCAAATGCTAAAGTCCCATCTAGAGCTCAGTATTATTTCTACACTTATGTGACTTATGTCATGGCCACCAGGACCGGCCCTGGGGGTGTGCAATCGGTGCCGCCGCACAAGGGCCCGATTTCCCAGGGCCCCAAATTGGAGATTTTTTTTTACCGTATATAAGAATTGAGCGAATTAAATGCAGAAAATTGGTAAAAATTTAGATAAATATAGAAAAAAATTCGGAGAAGATTTGGCCAATTGTTCTCAATCTAAAAAGGCAAAAATTTGTTTATAAGACTGCATTGAAGGAAAACTATAATAATTTATGAGTTGGAGAGATAAGAATGGATATGGATTACGAGGTTTAAGAGTGTTAAATTAGAAATTAATTCAAGAAAAAAATTGAATAAAATTTTAGTAGTAATATTCGGTCCACTGGGGAAAAGAAAGGACGGGAATTGCAGCAAAGAAGTATCTATGTAGCTGTCCTCCACTCTTTCAAACCAGATCAACAAGCAGAATTCTCTCGAACTCTATTTCCAAACCTGAAGATTCGAAACCCCAAGCTAAGTTGTGTATCGATTTGGTTCGTCTTACACAGAGTTGCAAGGGGTCTCTTTGTAGTCTCAGGAGATGGAAATATGAGTTACTCATCATTACAGCACCTCTTCTCTATGTTTAGAGATTTGAAAAAAGCATTATGAGTTCCATACTCATCCATTTAGTTTGTCTTTTTCAATTCATTACTTTCTAGTTTGAACCTCTTCATTTGTAAAACAAGTACATGGAGTTTTCTCCTTTTTATTTTTTTCGGTTATTTATAGGCATGGGGAACCTAATGAAAGTCCCTTCACCTTTCATAGGTGATTTCATTAAAAAAAAAGGACGGGTAATGCTAAGAAAAAAAGGCAAGAGTTTTTTAGATTGAATCTGTTTCTCTTATTGTGTCACAGTTGACTAAAACATTATCTTAACGGCAAGTTTGACCATTAATAACTTTAGTTACATGTATTAATTCATTCTAAAATTTTGATATATAAAAATTACCAGTTAAGAAGAATCCAAAATTATATCATACAATCATATTACTATTTATATACCTCTTTAAATTGATGGTCAAACTCGCAACAAAAATTATTATGAATAGTTGAGTGACAATATAAGAGAAACAGACACATTAGGTGAATTAAAATTATTTATAAATAAATTCATGTTTATATTCTCACGTGACCTCACTTCTTAGGTTTATATTTTATTTATTAAGTTAACTAATTTAAAATGGAATTTAAATTTAAGAAAGATAAAAGTTGAAACTTTATGCACACTTATATTTAAAAACATTTAATATTAAATATACATTTTTGTAACATTATTTATGTATCACAATATTATATTTTTTCATAAAATATATACTAGGCCACAATTTTTATTTTTGCACAAGGCCTCCAAAATCTCAGGGCCGGCCCTGATGGCCACCAATGAGATATGTAGCCTAAACCAGAAAAATACTTAAGTCTAACGTACCATAAAAAAAGGAAGAGTAATTGAGCAGCATATATTATACTCGTGATGTATCCTCTAAGCCTTAAATCATATTAAGGTAAGCCAATCAAAAAAAGCAGCAAAAGACACAATAAAAGATACCCAATTTCCTTAAGAATTTTATAATGATCATGACAACTTTACTCAAGATATAACACACACAATCAAAAAATAAAAAATATCATTGCAAACTCTCTCTCATAGTAGAAGAAACAACAGAAAGTACTACTTTGGCCCTGTTTACCAGAGCTTATCTGTAGATCAGTTCAGTTCAGTTCAGTTCAGTTCAGTTCAGTTCAATTCAGTTCAGTTCAGTTCAATTCAGTTCAGTTCAGTTCAGTTCAGTGAAAATGTAATTTGATGAAATTCAGGTTAATTCAGTCATGCTGATTCCATTTTTCAATACATCAATTTTCACTTCAGTTCAGTTCAGTTCAGTTCAATTCAGTTCAGTTCAGTTCAGTACATCAAGAAATAAGCTCTAGTAAACAGGGCCTTTCTATCTCTCCCACCCCAAGAAGTTTAATGAAAATATTTAAATCTATAATTTATCATATTATATATGAATATTAATATTTATTTTTAATTAACTGAATTAGAGGTGAAGAACAGCGGAAAATAAGTTGAAAATAAAATTGGTAAAACATCTCCGTGTATTTGATAAAACATATAAAGTGAGTTGACTAAACTCTGACTAGTTGTTTTATATATTTGATAAACATATAAAGTGAGTGGTTTTAGGCGAATTCTTATTAACTTAACTGGATCATTTAAATACGTGAAACATATAACACATCTTTAATTTAGCTTGTGACTTGTGTTTAAAGTTCTTGAAAAAGTTTCAGCTGGTGAAGAATAGCGGAATATAAATTGAAAAAAAAATTGGTAAAACATCTCTGTGTATTTGATAAACCATATAAAGTGAGTGGTTTTAGGCGAATTCTTATTAACTTCACTGGATCATTTAAACATGTGAAACATATAACTCATCTTTAATTTAGCTTGTGACTTGTGTTTAAAGTTCTTGAAAAAGTTTCAGCCGGTCGGCAATAATAAAGTTGGACTTCGACTACATTGACGATGATCCCGGCATGACAACGAAAGTGGTCGGCTCATATGCAGGTTTGTTATTGTGTTGCCTCAAAGTACATGGATTATTTCACATACTATGTCACCAACTTCACAACGAAAGACTTCATTGATCTTCCGAATATGCTCCGGCTCTTGAACTATCTTTCTCCTGCACATTACACCTTAAGCAGACTGGCTCTTTCTCCTCTATTAACAACTACTTAATATTAAAATAAATTGGATGCACCACATGATAAGGTCAACACACCCCTCAGGAAACCTCAGACCATAATTCAAACTCCATGAAATTCCAAAATGTTCAGTCATATGCCTTACTCATATCAAGTTTTATGGCAGCCAAGCTAATTTTGCCTTGATTTTGATGAGTTAGACA
Organism: Cruciata laevipes; assembly: GCA_963678965.1. Classification (NCBI taxonomy): domain Eukaryota; kingdom Viridiplantae; phylum Streptophyta; class Magnoliopsida; order Gentianales; family Rubiaceae; genus Cruciata; species Cruciata laevipes. The sequence goes on from OY787641.1 coordinate 16,474,263, forward strand.
GTGTACAACCTCATGTTCCAACAAAACATTTTCTAGTTATGTTTCTACCACAAACAAAACCATTTGGCTGTTAGAATTCAAAGATTTGGTTCTACATTATGTTGGGCAATCTCTGGAACATGTTGGCCCATAACAAAATTTCTATCTCAAGAACTATGTCAACAATCTCTAGTTCACATGATAGTTCTATACTTTGTCAACAATTCTCCCAACATGTCCATTTTTCCCATTCAAATATTTCAATTCTATCTCTGTTATCTTATGCAGCCTCAATCTGTAGAATTACAAGTCTATGATTAGATTACATCATATGGAGATCATTGATTATAGCCCGAGGGAACAAATTTTTCCATGAATTATTACATATAGCTTTGTCTAGCCTTTCGAGGATAGTTTCAAGGGCAATATTCTTTCATTGGACTAAGTGAACTAGAGACCGTTGTTTCTAATTTCACAAAAGACTTATCCGAAAATGAAACTATGTGGTTTAGTGGATATATTACTCTAAACTGAGAGTCCCATTTTTTTATCCCGTTGACTCGAAACTTGGTTAAAATCACCTACTAAAACTAAAGGTGCATTAGCAAAGTATTATGAAATACTAATGTTATTCCAAATAACTACTCTATCAGCCTGGCATGAGCCTCGTAAATGAGGCCAAAACACCAATGATTAACATAGGTGACAAACATAAAATAAAGTTACTAGAGGCATGAAATACATCTAAATGTCTACTCCCTCCCTCCCAGCAGAAACTACACACTTTCCTAATTAGTCCGTCCCACCAGAAGGTGCACACATTCCATTTTTAGACAATTTAAACATGCAGAAGTATTGAAATAACCTTTATCTTTTCAGATATACTCAACTTAATTATTTTCCTCAATCACTCAATTCTTATCCTTTTTCATCATCCCCGCTTGGATTCTTTCCTCTTCCACCTCTCTCTTTTTCCTTTTTTCAAAAATAGCTAAATCTCTTCTAATCACCCTCACTTAATTCAACAAATTGATCGGTGGGAACAAAACACATGGGAAATTGATGAGAACCACTATAAATTTGAGGGCGAATCAATGAATTTGGTGGAAGTTGACAATATTTTCTTCCTGGAGCCAGACGTGGAGTTAGACAATCAACCACTCTTGTTGCGGCGGCCGGAACCTATTCCAGAAGGTGCGATTGGGTTTTGATCTCGGAGTTGAATTTGGGTTTTGATCTCTGATTTGAAATAGAAGGTACTGATTGGGTTTTGATCTCGGATTTGAAGTGGGGTTTTGATCTTGGATTTGAAGTTACAGGTGTAGCTTGGGTTTTGATCTCCGAGGATGGTGGTGAGCAGGTGTGGCTGGTTGTAATACTCGAGTTCTTTAAAGAACAATTTAGTAATTTTGCGTAGCTGTTAATTTCTCACATTCTTTTTTCTCTGTAGCTCTTGCTGGGACAGAGGGAGTAATTAAAATTGTTGATGGGCTCTGGTGCTAAAGTTTGTTGAATGGGTTGTACATGTGAGTGGATTTTCTACTTTCCCTTCTCCAATTCTAGGAAAATATGTGAAATAAAGTTCTCATAGTTGTAATAAAACCATTATGCACCCATTTTTCTTCTCTTTAGCACCTTCCATAGGAGATGACACTAGAAAAAAGCAGGTCTCTAAAGACACGCAGAAGTGACTTGTAATATAGTCTCCTGAGACATTTACCCTGTTAAAGATACTTGGCTTAAGTGTCTTGTTATTCAATGCTTATTACCATGTGTGTCATCTAAACACCACTATATAGACATTGTTGATGTATTCAAAGGTTACTTACCTTGACACTATTAGAGTTTATGAGACATTTTATGTGTCTTAATTGCTATGGTACTAATACATTTTATATTGATACTGAATAAAATTCAAGTGTCTAATTACATTGTATACAATTACTAAATTAATTATTTTATTTTTATCTTGCATCAATTGATAATTTTTTATATAATGAAAATTTGCAATAACATAAAAAATGCACATTACATTGGGTTTATGACCAATAATCTTGATATAAAATCGTTGAGGTGATATTACAAATTCAAATATATAATTGTCAATATGAAATTACTCCTAATATGCTGTTGTGGTCATGACCTAAGGCCATATTATTATTCCGATCTTGTGTCTGTAGTTCAGACATCTGGCTCCACATAAGTCATCCGATCTTGCGTTGTCCATGCAGTCCCTAATATTTTTGAGTTCATCTTGGCTTCTATTAGACAAAGAATGCTAAGTTTATGTTGTTTAACCAAACGAGAGACCATCTTATTTGTGAAGGCTTTCAACAAGAATCACAAAATCTAAATCATAGTAAATCAAAGTCCTAGAACTAGAAAGAAACATTGATTAGTAATTTCTAAATCTAGTCTTGATACTCTTGCTAGTTGGCGGTGACGTTATTCATCCATCCGTTGATTACCTTTTCAAAATCGATAAAGAAAAAATAACACACTTTAAGAAGATAAATCAATATTTTCAAAAAAGATTTTCATCAGGTAGACGTCGTCTATACAACTACAAATTAGTAAAAACCAAAAGTTATAAGATTAAACATCTTAAAACAAACACATGCTACTATCAAAGATAAGTTACCGCGTACAACTATAACATTTTGGCCTATTACTTATATCATATACAAAGTCTTTGGTAAGACCATCCTACCATGAGCATATGGTATGACCAATGATAGTTCATGTGTTTCTCAGATTTGTTTGTGTGTTTCACAACTTTCTTTGCCAAAAGCCGTGTTCATGCGTAAATGAACTGATAAATTTAGAAAGACAAACAAAGGTGTGAAACACATGAACTATTTATGGTAGGACGGTCTCACTCAAGACATTATTATCATATAAAAGTATAGTCTCGTATCGTCTTGAAAATAATAGCTATTATAATAGTTGCTACTGTTGGAATTGTTGATTTCTTCAGGATAAAAGGCTCGGCTCGAGCTCAACAATCTGAAGTTTTTTGTTTCCTTTTCTTATTTAGTGAACACGTGTTTTAGTTTTATTTGTTGTCTAAATTGTATATAAGCCCTTGGGGGCTGAACGTGAATATTCGGGAATTACAGAAATCAGTTTTTCCCCAAATTTTGTTCTTCTCCCTCTTTTCCTCTCCCCCTTCCTGGTTCGATCTGTAGAAATTCTTCATGGTATCAGAGCCCCAGGTGGCTAGATCCTGTTTATTACAGTGTTATGATCAAAGCACAGTTGGTTTCATCCACAGGTTCGTTTCTTTGGCGATCGAAAATCAAATCTCGATCTGCTTTTTATTTTCAGGAAAGTTTGATAGAAAGTTTTGGTGAAGTCTGGTTTGATAAGTGCCTCCAGTCAACGTCCGATCGAGTAAGTTTTGTGTTGATTTTGGATATGCTTGTGTTGAATTGGCTTTGATCGGATTCGTTCAAATCTGGATATTTGATGTTGAACTGGAATATTGTTGGTGTTCTGTTAAGAAAGTAAATTAGTTTCATGATGAAGCATGTAGTAGTTTTGTCTGTGAGAAGGTTTTGTGAATGTTTGTGAATGATTTCTGTTAAGATGGTTTGTGAATGCTGTGTTTGTTGGTATGTGAAATTTTAGGATTGCAGTTTGATGAATTAGGTTGTGACTTGTGACTGTGAGATTTAAGTTATAGTGTTGTGTTAGCTGGAATGTATCGTTGGTGTGTTTGGTGTGCTTGAGTTTTTCTTTGATGTGTTTGGGTGAATCTCAGTTTAAATATTGAATGAGATAGTGTTTAGAAAAATGATGTCTTCTTAAGGGCTTGTGCTTAGAAAGATGGGGAAAGAAAGAAAATGAAAGAAAAGAAAGAAGAAAATAATTAAAAGAAGTTTGAATCATGAATGGAGTCTCCTTTAGAAAGATGGTTTGTGAATGCTGTGTTTGTTGGTATGTGAAATTTTAGGATTGCAGTTTGATGAATTAGGTTGTGACTTGTGACTGTGAGATTTAAGTTATAGTGTTGTGTTAGCTGGAATGTATCGTTGGTGTGTTTGGTGTGCTTGAGTTTTTCTTTGATGTGTTTGGGTGAATCTCAGTTTAAATATTGAATGAGATAGTGTTTAGAAAGATGATGTCTTCTTAAGGGCTTGTGCTTAGAAAGATGGGGAAAGAAAGAAAATGAAAGAAAAGAAAGAAGAAAATAATTAAAAGAAGTTTGAATCATGAATGGAGTCTCCTTTAGAAAGATGGTTTGTGAATGCTGTGTTTGTTGGTATGTGAAATTTTAGGATTGCAGTTTGATGAATTAGGTTGTGACTTGTGACTGTGAGATTTAAGTTATAGTGTTGTGTTAGCTGGAATGTATCGTTGGTGTGTTTGGTGTGCTTGAGTTTTTCTTTGATGTGTTTGGGTGAATCTCAGTTTAAATATTGAATGAGATAGTGTTTAGAAAGATGGAGTCTCCTTTAGGACTTGTGCTAGAAAGATGGTGAAAAGAAAGAAAATGAAAGAAAAGAAATAAGAAGAAGAATTAGTTTTAAATGGTGAATGGGATAATGTTTAGAAAGATGGTGTCTCCTTGAGGGCTTGTGCTTAGAAAGGTGGTAATCTAAGAAATTTAAGTTGTAGAAGAAAAGAAGAAGTTTTAAGTAAGAAAATAAGAAGAAAAAGAAGAAGAACACAGAGAAGATAAGGGATTGAGGGAGATGCAAACTCCAGTGGTTGTAAATGATGTTGATGAGGTGAATCTGGAATCTTTTGTAAGTGCTAGAAAGGATATGGAGAACTGAGAAAAGAAAGAAGACATGAGGAGGAGAAGAAGAAGATGGTGCAGATTTTAGAAGATGAAGGAGATGCTTATTTTTCAGTTTTGGTCTTCTCCACGGCATTTTGTCCAAGCATTCTGTCCAAGCTCAGCTTCTCTCCCTTCGCTTCTCTCCCTTCGCTGAGCTTGAGGAGAGGGTGTTGGAATTGTTGATTTCTTCAGGATAAAAGGCTCGGCTCGAGCTCAACAATCTGAAGTTTTTTGTTTCCTTTTCTTATTTAGTGAACACGTGTCTTAGTTTTATTTGCTGTCTAAATTGTATATAAGCCCCTTGGGGCTGAACGTGAATATTCGGGAATTACAGAAATCAGTTTTTCCCCAAATTTTGTTCTTCTCCCTCTTTTCCTCTCCCCCTTTCTGGTTCGATCTGTAGAAATTCTTCAGCTACTTGCTAGTTAGAGTTTACTAGTAGTATGTACTTTACTACTAAGAATGTGTAGAACTAAAAACACATGATAAATTAAATATAAACTTTAATCATTGGTGATACAAAAATGGAGATAGTTGGGATATTTTGTAGCAAAACCTAGGACGTGTAAAATGAATGGTACCAAGTTGAATAATATTTACAAATATTATATTTCAGATCCTCGAATGCAAATTAAATAGGAGTAAAATGCAATAGTAGATAAATTGAATGCTGCTCAACGCCAAAAGGCCCAAAAGGGCGGCACACTTTCATTTTTATTCCCTCTTTAAAGTTGGTATGCTCCCGTGTGTGGAGTAACAGTAATAACACAGTTTGGCCGAAATAAAACGGACGACGAGGCGGCAGAAAGCTTCCGTCGGAAAACCACCTTTTTTTTTCGAAAAGCCATTGGGGAGAGGAGAGTAAAACTGCCTTTTCCCTTTCCCGATACGCACATTCTAGGGTTTTCAAAAAAATGACGCGGCGAAGCATCAAAGATTTGGAACTCAGCGAAGACGACGAAGTCTGGACTAATCACGCCTTCAAATTCTCCCGCGTCATCAATAAAGGTGATGAAGCTGCTTCGTCGCGGTCTCGGACGGCGCCTCCGCCGCCGATTGAGTCCTTCGCCTACTCGAATGATTCAAAAAATAAGCAGGCGCCGAGCAGCTCCAAAAGCTGTCCAATCGATATAGAGTCTTCGGAAGAGGAGAAGGTTGAGAACCTGGAGGATGAAGATGCTGATTGCCAAACGACCAATCGAAACCGCGGCCGTCGATTCGTGATCGAGGATGATGACGAAGAGGAAGAAGAGAAGGAAGTTCAGAATGAATTTGCTGAATTTGACTCCAGTGATTATGACGATGAGGCCGAGGAGGAGGAGGAGGAAGAGGATATCATCAAGAAAGCGTTGCTGAAATGTGGAAGCATATCAGTTGAACTGAAGAGAGAGCTGTATGGTAGTAATGGCACCGCAGCTGCATTTGATACTTATTCAGTAGTCGATGTGAATTCTTCTGTTGGAATCGTCACTCAGGTCTGATTTTTATTGCCCTCTGGAATTATGTCTTGTTTTAATGCATCTTGTTTGTTGCAAAAGAGGAAAATAATTAAGCTAGTATAGGTGTCAAATCGGGCTGGTTGGTTAAATGTAAACAGTGGTTGATCTCTCTTAAGTTACATTTAGAACTTAATGTTATGCAATATTAAAATGTGTTCTTTATAATTCGCATGTTATAAAGTAATTCCGGGTTTGGTTGGCCGGGTTGTTTAAGAGTTTCGGGTCAGAAATTGAAAACAATGTTAGTGAGTAACATTCATTTATGTTTTCCTTATATAGGATGATGTGACTAAGGCGTGTGCTGGACAAGACTCTAAACTTGAGCTGGTGCTAAAACCCTACCAGTTGGTAGGCGTGAATTTTCTTCTACTCTTGTACAGGAAGAAAATTGGCGGAGGTAGGCGTGAATTTTCTTCTACTCTTGTCCACGATTACTTTCTTGAGCCAAAACAATTATGTAGTTTCTTTACATGTCTCTGATATTTGGTAGAATTCATACTACCCTCATTGAATGATGTACTTGATGAGTTTTGAGAAGTGGTTTTAGATTATTTGGCCAGTGAGAGTAATGGCACTTCATTTGTTTAAGTAATAGTAAATTTGTAAAATTTAAAGGCAGGTGAAGGTGAAGTGAAAAATAAATCCCAAATTTCTGGCTTAGTTTGAGCTGAGAATAATTGGTGGAGGGACATTAGAAAGACAGTTCTGACGTGATGCTCATGATAGGTTGGAAAGGAGCTAGTAATACATTCTTTGGAGGCTGTGGACCTTATGTTTGAGGAGATGATAGCTCTTCAGTTGTAAGATATAAAATCTGGTCTTTAGAGGTAACCCATTGACAAATACTGACAAATCATTATCCAGATTAATTTGGAGACGGTGATGTAGTCAATATACAATAACTCCTCTTGTCACATACAATTTTCTTCCTTTTTCTCCAAGGGATATGTCTTTTGACTAAAAGAGTCTGCTAGCCTGAAGTTGTAAAGCATGGACATTAGGGAAGATGTGGATCTTTATGATGCTATATTTGTAGCCTTTACTGTGCTAGGGGTAGGGCTTTCATGGGGTGTATCATTGCTAGGTCTGGCAAAATTGACATAATTCTTGATCTATATTTTTCTGTTGATGCTCTTATATATGGTTATCCTATTCATCTCCACTATTGGTTAAACATAGCTAAAAAAATGAAAGAAACCCCAAAGTCACTTGGAAAAGAACTAATGAAAAGGGTTGCTATCTTTCGTCGAAAAATGTTCCTCGTTTTTACTGAACATGATGATGGAATATATAGTGTTAGTGGATTAAAGTGTTAGTTGTAGCTGAGCGATCACCACATTCTGTCTTTGACCAAAAGTTACCACTGCAAAACTCAAGTCCACAAAAAAAGTCTCCCTCTAGATATTTCATCTAGTGATCATTTGTTTCAGAATGCGGTATGTTTACTCGAAAAGTCTTTGAGGGCTCAGCTTGATTCTTACCTAGCATTTTGTTTCTTGTAAAATGGGATTTCTCAGAGTCTGGGAACATATTTTTTAAAACCTATGTACTTATGGTAGGAATGTGTTGGAAACATCTGCAACAGTATATTTATGTTTCTGTACATCAGTGAATTGTTCTATTTTAGATACTGGAAGGTGATTTTCCTGCAATGTGTTTTATTTTTATATTTAACTCCAAAATCCCTATAAGTGGACTTATTAAATCCTTGTTCCTGAAAAATTCTTGTCTGATACTATTGTCTGAAGAAAACTTGATTAAGTAAACTCAAATATTTCTCATCTGATTCTATATTTCTTATATTATAAATAAACTTGAATGATATAATCCTTGGACCTTTTCTTTTCTTTTCTACTCTGCAAGCCACCACATATACTTCGATAGCTGTAAGTAAGATAATGTTCATTTTTGTGAATTATTCACAGATGTGATTCTATGGTCTAACTTTTCTGTAGCTCTGATGTACAATTATTCATGGGCAGATGAGTTATCTAATAGCTTCTGTTTATTCTTATGCAGCAATTTTAGCAGATGAAATGGGTCTTGGTAAAACCATTCAGGTATAGCTTAGTGCTGACTTTGTCTCTATAACTTTTTCTGTATTCTGCTCTAAGTGATTAACCACTGTACCAGAAACCCTTATGATGTAAATGACTTGCACCCTTTGTTACAGGCTGTAACATATCTAACTCTGCTGAAGCACTTGCATAATGATTCTGGTCCTCATTTGATTGTTTGTCCTGCATCTGTTTTGGAGAATTGGGAACGTGAGCTTGAGAAATGGTCCCCGTCCCTCAATGTTCTCCTGTATCATGGTCCAGCTCGGGCTGCTTATTCAAAAAAATTAAGCTCTGCTTTGAAAGCGGGAGTACCTCATCCTTATAATGTTATTCTTGTGGGATACTCACTTTTTGAACGTCGGGGGTAAGTAAGATTCTCGTACTTCTCATTTAAGTGTGGGAAAGAACTATTGCTCCTCATAATCTCACTCTTATGTCTGGTTTTAATTGTACAGTTCACAGCAGAAAGACGAACGCAAGATTTTAAGACGTATACCGTGGAGCTGTGTTCTAATGGATGAAGCGCATGCCTTGAAAGATAAAAGTAGTTATAGATGGAAAAATCTAATGTCTGTTACCGGAGCAGCGAGGCAGCGCCTGATGATCACTGGGACGCCACTTCAAAATGATTTACATGTAAAGTTTCCTTCTATAAAAAAAATTCTTCAGTCACTCGTTGGATTGTCAATTGTTGACAGAAATACGTCCCAGTCTTAAGCTGCACAAAATGTGATTTAAAAATAAATAAATCATCATATAAAACTTCCATGCAACAAGGATAAAATGTGTTTTGTTAATTATGGGTATAGTGCCGGGCATATGTTATGCATACTTTTGACCATCTCACTTTGTGCTGCAGTAGTTATAAAACACCTTTTGTAAGCATGTTGATGAATCTTAGCTGCATACAAGCCATGTGTTCATACTCAAACTTTGATATCAACAATAAAATAAAACGTTGTGTTTTTGTTTATCTGTGTTCTGAGGTCTCTATACTTGTGCTTTCACGTCAGGACCTTTCTGAGCTGGTGCTTCTGTGTGCAGGAGCTATGGTCTATGCTAGAGTTTATGCTACCTGATATCTTTGAAACTGGAGATGTCGACTTAAAAAAGCTTCTAAACGCGGAAGATAAGGACTTAATTGCTCAAATAAAGTCTATCTTGGGGCCTTTCATATTAAGAAGACTAAAATCAGATGTGATGCAGCAGCTTGTCCAAAAGATCCAAAAGGTATGCCAGGCATCTGCAATTTTCTTGAATAAGTGAATATTGTCTGCTAAAGTTTTTTCCTTCCGACACAAATCATAATTGTCTAGTACTTCAATTTCATAAAATTTTGTCTAGGTTGAGTATGTGAAAATGGCAAAACTCCAAGATGACGCATATAAAGAAGCAATTGGGAAATACCGAGCCATTTGTCAAACTCGTTTATCTAAGTTGCCAGAAATTAACCCAAAGAATGTGGCTGAAGTTTTGCCCCGCAGGCAGATTTCCAATTACTTCCATGAATTTCGTAAGGTGATAGGTTCTCTTTGTAGTTAAAATACCTTCATACAAGATCAAATTTATAGCTTGGTAATGGACTAACGGTTACTATTATCACTGTCAGATAGCAAATCATCCTCTACTTGTGAGGAGAATATACAGAGATGCTGATATCGTTCATTATGCTAAAATTTTGCATCCAAGAGGGGCCTTTGGTTCTGAGTGTAGTTTGGAACGAGTGATTGAGGAACTTAAGGGGTACAGTGATTTTTCTATTCACCGGGTAATTCTTTTCCTTCTCTCAATATGTTATACTGTTTCCCCACCCCCTTTGCTGTTAAGTTTTGCTAACGTTTCTAAATTTCTGCTTGTAAATTAAGATTGAATGATTATCTTTTATTTAAAGTCTGTTTCGCAATTTATATATTTGTCATGACATTTTATCTAAATGCCTGTAACAGCCTAGCAAAACAAATTTCTAATTGACCTTCCTAATCGCCTTAACCATAAAGGTTGAGGTACAATCTAGACGAATATTGTTCTGAAAGTGATATATTTTGTAAACACACTGTAGAAACTGTCCTCCAAATAGATCTTCAAGGAACACTTCCCTGTTGCTAAACAGCTGTTAAGTATTTGGGTCAGTACTGCTCATGTCGTCTAAATTTGGTTATATTTTCTTTTCTGGTTTACTTTGCATTACCTGGCCTCATGTTTGACTGTGTAATGTTAAATGAAACCAGAAGTATAGATGAACAAATGAGGTGAATTAATTATTCTGTATGTAATTTGAGATCTGCAGATGTACCTGCTATCTTTCATGAATCTTCCCCTATTTTTCATGTCTCATCACTCACATAACTATATTGCTTACTTCAAGGACAAAAGAATTAAGTCTTCTTCTGTCTTTATTTCTCTGCACTCTGCTGCAGTCCCTTTCAAGCTTTTAATGTTTTCTCTCTGATAAATCTATTTTAATAATTTACACGTCATATTAAGGAAATTCACCAAGAATTCTATAATTCTTATTTTGTTGCTATCATTTTCTTTTCTTGCGACATCTACTTGCCCAATTCTTTGACAGTTTGCTGCAAGTTTCCGTTCAATTTTAGAATGGAAGTTGCATTGCTTTCTTTTTTAGTCTCATAGACCTTAGGTTTAAATATATATTTAAAAATTCATTGAGTATGTGTTCACCAGTTTATTACTTAATCCTTTTGTCGCTTCTACATGCCATTAATTTTTATATAATATTTTTACAACTATTGTAATGGAAACAATTCTGCTTACCTCTGCTAGTAACTTAGTGAAAACTGAAAAGTGTTGAACTATATTAAGGACCATTCACATACTGATCCTATACATGGTAGGTCCTCTGATTAACTATTAGTGGCTTATAAAAATAGTTGCAAAAATGGTTATAAGCAGATTTAGTGATGGAGTGTTGTTTTATTGAGACATTGAGGAAATCCAATATCTATGCAGTTCAGAACTGCTATCTGCCAGTCCCATTATCTTAATCATCATTTTTAATCTTCTAGGTGGCTTCATGGCCACATAAAGTACTTTGCCTTCCACCCTCCTCCCCTCCTGCCTTCTGTTCTTAAACATGAAAGTGATCATACTTTGAGTTGTTGTAAAGTACTAAGATGAACTTTATATTGTGTGATTCTTCTGTGCGCTTCTAGTTCTATATCAACTTTTCAATCATGATAAATTATCTACTCCTACTTGCAGCTTTTGCTTTATTATGGTGACACAAAAAAGGGTCTTCTGTCAGACGAGCATGCTATGGCCTCTGGGAAATGCCATGTATGAGTCTGAAATACCTATCTAATCACTGCTTTTGCTTATTAGTGCTCCCGTAATGATTCTCGTGCTTACAACCATGCCACAGGCATTGTATGAACTTCTCCCTGCTTTAAAACGTAAAGGGCATCGAGTTCTTATTTTCAGCCAGTGGACTTCAATGCTTGATATTTTGGAATGGGCCTTGGATGTAATTGGGGTTACTTACAGCAGGCTTGATGGAAGGTAATAAGGCACTTATTGTTCTACCTCTTTAGTCATTTACAATGGAAGTTATGGTCATCTAGTAAAATAATTCTTACCGATCCTTACAATTTCCTGGCTCTACTTGACGATGTTTTTTTACATGCTCGCATGTTTATTACAGATATATAGAAGGTTTCTAAACTTAATTACTCTTATGTTGAAAATACTGTTAGATAAGCGGCCTAGTGAGCCATGTACTATACTTTGTGTTTGTATTTATTTATTTTGGTCAACAGTACTCAGGTGACAGAACGGCAAACAATAGTTGATACCTTCAACAAGGACTCCTCAATATTTGCTTGCTTGCTTTCCACCAGAGCTGGAGGGCAGGGTCTGAATTTGACGGGAGCTGACACTGTCATAATACACGATATGGATTTTAATCCACAGATTGACCGACAAGCTGAAGACCGCTGCCACCGTATTGGACAAACCAAAGCAGTGACAATATACAGGTAGTTCTCTACTTTCATGTTCCTGTTAATTGCTGCATGTTGTTTGGTATCATCCATTAATTTTTGCTCACTTCATCATTACTGAAGGTTAGTGACAAAGGATACAGTTGATGAGAATGTCTATGAGATTGCAAAGAGGAAGTTAACATTGGATGCTGCAGTATTACAATCAGGAGTTGAAGTCGACAATGAAGGTGTGGTATCTGATATGACCATGGGAGAGATTTTGTCATCTTTACTGTTAGGTTAGACTTGCCTTGGAGCTTCAGGAGTTCGCATTGTTCCTGTTTGTTGTCATCCCGTATTTTCCCTTTCCCCTTTCTGTACTTCTTTTATTTCATGGAAAGGGAAGGATATTTAGATATGATGAAGTCCTCCTCTAAACAAGGAGGAAGAATCTTAACTGAGTTAGGAGCCTGGGTACAGACTGGATCATTCCATTGCATAGCAGGAAAAGTTATGCGTAAAATTGGCAATGTATACATTGACAATGTACATTTAAGTTATTCCTTTGGTATAAGAAATGTGATGGTTTATGACTTTACAAGCTAGTAAAATATTCTTTTAATTTTGGTTCGGTGTGATTTCTTGCCCACTGGAGCACCTTTGGAAGCCAACTCTCCGAAGCATATCCTTGACATTCTGAGCTCTCACTCTGTATGGCCCGGCCATCGGATCTGTTCTCCGGCAAATCGAACAACTCCCGAGATATCATATCCCATGGAAATTGTTTTCTACGAGGAAATGGTTGGGAACCAAATATGTCCCCTCACCGTCTGTTGCCTTAAAATCTTTTTTTTTTTTTTTTGAAATTGTTGGCTTATTTTTTTTTTAGAGGGGAATGTCGTGTCTCTGGAAGAGGGAACAAAGATGAGTTCATTCTATGCATACTTGCCGACTAGTTACATTATCTCTAAAGGTTAGGCAAACTTGAAAGCACGAATTTCAAATTAATGGAAAATTTTGAAACTCTAGAAGTTGGGAATCTGTGCGTAAATGGTCTGATCAACAATCAACCAGACTCCTTGTGGTTTATGGTCTTGGAAATATCTTTATTACAAGTCAGGTACATTTTGATGGTAATCGAAAAAAACATTGCTGACCTCTCAATCGTGAAGTTCGTTTGTCTTTATGATACAAAAATTGCAACGAAAATATACAATAATATTTAGGGTTGAAAGTTGGATTTCACCCTAAATAATCAATATTAATTAGCAAGTCCCCAGAATGTTCACTTTGCCGGGATTAAAGTTGATGCTAAATATTACCATACCAATAATTTTAAAAAAACAAACCTAAACTTTACATCAACGCCAACTGTCTATCATAATACTTTACGATAACTGAGTATTGGTATAATATTTATTAAAGTTTTGATATTACTGATATATATAGTATCAAAATAAATAAATATTCAATAAAATATGAGAATAATTCTATATAGAATTAATATGGTCATTCAACGAAGAAACTATGTTTTTTTTAAACTCTTCATTTCACTCCATAATGTAGATAATAGAATAAGTTTATATTTATTTTTAATTCTTATAATGGTAAAGTTAACAAAGTGAGTAAATTTATTGTATAATAATTTTTTTATCATATTGTTTATGACCCGTGACATATTAATTACTTTATTCAATTTGTATGGTAACATTCAGTGCCAATTATATTACTACATAGCAAAGTTTTGCATTAGAAACACTTTAGTTATCAAATCTAATCTATTAAAAAATATGTACTTAATTTGTTAAATAAAAGTGCTTAATCATGTTATAAAGCAAAATATTTGTTTTACCCCAGTGACCACACCCTCCCTAAAAGCATCAATATATCAGTGTGTGCGATTACACACAATCAAAGTGCGATTATTTTACTATTCAATTGTCCTCGTGATTTGTTCAGCTTTCTCAATTTCATCCACCGTCCCTCTACTTTATCATACCGTTCTGACTCATTAACGGTCAGAAACGGTAACAATACCGCCGTTGCCATGGCGGCGCCGCCGCCTATCCGGGGAGGAACCAGCCCTAGAAAATCCTTCCTTACTGCTCTGTCTAACCGTCCACCGCCGCTGAGCTCAACACTCCCCTCCAACCCAGAAATTAGCCCCAAAACTCTTTACAAAGGAGAGATAGCTTGCATAGTCACCCACAAAGAAGCTGAATCTCTTGCTATCCATTACCAGAACGCCCTGATTGGTAAATTTGCTCGGGGAAAGCCATCCATGGAAGCTCTCCAAGAATCCTTCCGATCTGTTGAATTCAAAGGAAAGTACCAACTGGGTTCGATTGATTTCAGACATATCTTAATTCGGTTCCAGCTCAAAGAAGACTACCAGAAGTTTTGGATTAAAGGGAACTGGAGTTTCAGTGGTGCTGCTATGAAGGTTCTCAAATGGACAATGGATTTCTCACCAGAAGCTGAATCTTCTATAGTCCCTGTCTGGGTAAACATCCCAAAGGTACCTATTTTCTTTTACAACCATGCAATGATCCAATCTATGGGTAATCAGATAGGAAAGTTTATAAAGATGGATATTGCAACATCTACTTTATCTAGACCTTCAGTGATCAAAATTTGTGTTGAAGTAGATGTCAAACAGAAATTGCCTAATCATATTCTAGTGAGGATAGAGGAAGATGAGGTAGAATATGGGGTAGCTAAACTACCTATTGAATTTGAAGATCTTCCCTATTATTGTTACCACTGTAAGTGTATTGGTCATGGTGATAACCAGTGTATCTACCTACACCCTGAGCTTAAAAAACCTAGACAGGGACCTCAGCCTAATAAGCTTGATAATGAGTCTAACAAAGTTGCATCTGAAACACCACTGGAAGATAATGGTGACACTGGCCTTTCTGGAGACAAGGATGGTAATGACCTTCCTATAGGAAAAGATAGCATTGCTGGCCCCTCTGGTACTAAGACTATCCAAGTTCAAAAAGGGATCCAAAAGTTTAAGAAATTCCATAGATTTCCTAAACCCAAACTTAACTATGTCCCTAAAACCAAGAGTCAAACAAAAACACAGCCTAAACCAACCCATGACTCTAAGCCAGATGAAACTTCTGAGATGGTTACAATTTCTAAGTCTGGTGAAATTTCTAAGCATATTGATATCCATGACTCTGAAATCTCCAATGCTATGATGGAGAAACAAGAAGTGCCCATGACAGTTGTAATCCCAGTGCTATCCTCTGAGTCTTCTAAATAGGGTGCTGTCTCTGATTCTGAGGAAACTTTTGCAGAAGTTCCACCTGTTATTTTCAGTGCAGAGAATGACATCCTTATGCATGGAGGATCCTCTTCTCCTGAGATATCTGTTTATGGCTCACCTCAGAACACCAGTGAATCACAGATTTTCTCACCGGTGAAGGACTTGACAAGAAAGTTTTCAACTCCTCAATCTGATCCTGCTTTTAAGAAAGGAAAAGGGAAAGGTCCAGTCAGAGATGATTCCTTTTTAGTAAACAAACAAAGTAAGGTTTTCTCTCCTTTCAATACTCTTTCAGCTGCTAAAAAATTCTTTCAATCTCAGCAGAAAAAATACCAGAACAGGTTTCATGTTTTGACCAATGAAGATAGTGAAGAAGTGGAGTTTCAAGCTGAGCCTTCCACTGCAGATGAATCATCCTCATCTCAGGTAAGTGCATCTATGGTAAGCTCCACTCTTGTAGCTAATGTGATTAAACAATCAAAAAAAGGGCAAAAAGCATCTAAATCTAAGAATGACTCATATGTAACACAGTTAAATAGGATAATGACTAGATCAAAAAGCTCTAATGAAGTTTCTGTATGAATTACTTCAACACTAAGTTTTTAGTTTGGAATCTTAGAGGGATGGCAACATCTCTTGATAGATTGGTTAACTTGTCTCTTAGACATAGATTTGGGCTTATCTGTATTATTGAACCAATGCATGATAACAATACATGTGATATTTACAGACAACTTCTTCATTTTGATAACTGCATCTATGGCTGCTCAGGCCAAATTTGGTTATTCTGGACAAATAACATAACTGTTTCTCTAGTGCATGACCACCTTCAATTCTTACATGTTAATATTAGGCCCTGTCCAGTTCAGCTCTTGCAGCAGCACCAATAAACCACTGCAGCACCGTTGCAGCACCAATAAACCACTGCAGCACCAATAAACCACTGCAGCACCACTGCAGCACGACTCCAGCACCACTGCAGCACGACTCCAGCACCACTGCAGTACGAATAAATTAATCGCAACTTTAACTTAGTTTAATTCAATCCAGTTTTAGCTGATTGTGATAAATATAGTTTAGTTGATTCAACACAATTTTGTTATATAATATATTACATACATTTTAAGTTCAACTCAACAGTTAAATACTCATTACAATTTAACTTGTAATTCCAAAAATATCACAAAAAAATTCTTACAATCATCAATTCATACAAGTGTCTACTACTAATTTTGGTTATTATTCTAAATTATTAGAGCATCACCTACTTAAGTGCACTTTTTTTTTTAATAAGAACCACTCTTTATTTTGAAATGACCATTGTTAAGTTTTAAATATCACTCACTGATAAGGATTTGCTCATTACTTAACGAGTGGTTACCTCTTTTCGTATGTTATGATAACCAATAAGAAAAAAATAACTAATATTTATTGTCTCCGAAATTTGAATAAGAAATGGTTTCTAACTTTTTTATCATTGTTGGTTCTTACTTCTTACCTAGTTTTTGCTTAAAAAATGATTTGGCACTTAAAAAAGTGCTCTTTAAACACGTTACCATTGTGGATGCTCTTAGCATCTTCATTTAATACACTTTGATAAAGATAAAATGAAAATCGTTACAAGTTAAAATAGAATGAATGTTTAGATCAATTCATTTTAATACAATTTAGTTAAATTTAATTCACAATATAAATTCATCTATTTATACTAAATTTTAGATATTTTAACTTCATTGCAACACCAATAAACCACTGCAGCACGACTGCAGCACCATTGCAGCACGACTGCAGTACCATTGCAGCACGACTGCAGCACGACTCCAGTACACTCCAGCACCAATAAACCACTGCAGCACCACTGCAACACCAATAAACCACTGCATTATCACTGCAACACCAATAAACCACTGCAGCACCATTGCAGCACCAATAAACCACTGCAGCGCCCACTGCAGCTCAACTGGACAGGGCCTTAGATGCACTTCACTCAATAATGACATGGATGCCTTTTTTATATATGGTCTGAGAACTAAAAAAGGCAGGAAAGATCTTTGGTCTTCTCTTCAATCTTTTTCTCATAATGCCTCTCTTCTCATTGGTGATTTTAATGCTATTACATCCATAGAAGAATATAGGGGTCCTTCTTCACCTAAATTAGGTAGTATCAGGGACTTCAATGATTTTATTAATGTTTTAGCATTAGAGGAAATCAACACTGTTGGTAATCTCTTCTCTTGGTCCAATAAGAGAAGAATTCCCACCAGACAGAGACTAGATAGAGGTCTATGTACTTCAGGTTGGAGTACTAGATTCCCTTCTTCCTCAATTCAAATCCTTAATAGGGTAACCTCTGATCATAACCCTATGTTACTTACCATCAGTAGTTCTGTTCTTTCCTCACCTAGACCTTTTAGGTTTATCAATACATGGTATAAAAGAACTGATTTTAGTGCTGTCATCAATGACAATTGGAATCTTCCAATGACTGAGTCAGGTCTCTTGGGCTTTTTCCTTAAAATGATAAGGTTAAAAAGAGTCCTTAAGGTCTGGAATAGAGATCACTTTGGCAATGTTCATGAAAATGTGGAAAAAGCAGAGAGAGAGCTTGAGGTTCAAGAAATTGCTTCTGATCTCAATAACTCTCTTGAGGAACTTTTGAAACTAAAACTCTCTAAAGCTAAATTAGTTAGAGCACTTTATGAACAAAAGCACTTCTGGAAACAGAAGGCTAAGGTCAAATGGCTTAAAGAGGGAGATAATAATACCAAATTCTTTCATAACTATGTTAAGGAAAGAAAAAACAGACTCAACATTACAAAAATCAAGAGTTCTGATGGTATTTGGCTTGATAATATAGCTGATATTGAAAATGAGGCTATTCAATATTATCAGCATCTCCTCTCTGATGATAGTCCTCCAGATAGTGATTTCTTTCAAGCTCACTTCCTGAGCCAAATTCCAAAGCTCATTACAGCTGAAGATAATAAGAAATTACTCAATCCAGTCAGTTTGTCAGAGCTTAGAAAGATAGTCTTTTCTCTTAATAAAAATAGCAGTCCAGGTCCAGATGGTTTTACAGCCAATTTCTTCATTAAATCCTGGGAAACTATTTCTAATGATCTACTAATGGCAGTCTCTGAGTTTCAACAAGGCAAGGAAATCCCGAAAGGGATAGCCAGTACTTGGATTACTATTATCCCAAAAAAAAACACACCAGTTTCATTTGATGACTATAGGCCTATTAGTCTCTCCAATGTTTTGAACAAAATCTGTTCTAAACTTTTAATGGAGAGACTTAAGCCTTTCATGTCTAAAATCATTTCACAAAATCAGTCTGCATTATGAAAGGAAGAGACATTTCTGATAATGCCATCTTACTACAAGAAATGGTCAGATTTCTAAATAGGAAAAGTAAGGATCCTAATTGTATTATTAAGCTAGATCTTAGAAAGGCATTTGATAGAGTTAAATGGCATTTCTTACAAGCAGTTCTTATGAAGTTTGGATTTCATGGTCAATTTATTTTTAGTATTATGCAGAATCTTTCTCAGGCATGGTTCTCTGTCCTTATCAATGGTAAGCCTGTTGGATTTTTTCAAGCTACAAGAGGTATAAAGCAAGGGGATCCCCTTTCTCCCTTTCTATTTAATATCTTTTCTGAGGCTTTTACTAGGAGTTTATCTTTTGCTTTTCAAAAAGGTAAAATGCAGTATTTTGATCTCCCTGTTAATGCCATGCAAATCTCTCACTTAAGTTATGCTGATGATACAGTAGTTTTCTTAAATGCCAATAGATTAACTTTGACTAGATTCAAAGCTTTTCTGTTAAAATTTGAGGAAGTCACTGGTCAAAAAATTAACTATAGTAAGAGTGATATTTTTATATCCAAGCATGCCTCTCAAATTCAAAGCAACTTTATCAAAAGAACCTTAGATATGAAATTTGGATCCTTTCCTTTCAAATATCTAGGTTTTCCCATTTTTAGAGGTAAAGCTCTCAATGCACACTTCCAACCACTACTTGAAACAATTGATCAAAAACTCTCAAACTGGAAAAACAAATGGCTTTCAACTGGTGGGAAAATTACCTTGATTAATTCCTGTATTTATTCCATACCTCAACATATATGGCCAGTCATAGTTCCACCTAAGCAAGTTGTTAAAAAGTTTCAAAGAAAACTGAGCATTTTCTTTTGGGGGGAGCATGATCTGAAACCTAAAAAATCATGGAGGAAATGGGATGACCTTTGTTATCCAATCTCCCAAAATGGTTTGGGTTTTAGATCTATCCATACCATTATAGAAACCTGTTCAGTTAAACTGTGGTGGAAGTTTCAACAAGCAGAGGCTTTATGGACTCATTTTTTAGCATCTCTCCCTACTTCATTTCAAACCTCTCCTACCTGGAGAAGGATATGTAAAGTTAATGAATGGGCTGAATTACATTCTAGAGTTATTATTGGAAAAGGAGATTGCAACTTCTGGTCCTCTTACTGGCTTGATATTGGTCCACTTATCGACCATTGTAATTATGCTGATACTAATATTCCTATGGATAGCTCTGTTGCATCATTTTTCAATAATAAATCTCACTTTATGCAACATCTATCCTCTTATCTATCTTCTGATATTATGCTTCTTTTGCAGGAATCACAACTCCATACACACAGGAGTGATAGATTGATCTGGAAACTGGACACTAAAGGTCAATTCACTTTCAAATCAACCTACAACAAACTCAGACAGCCTAGGGGTATTATCTCTTCCATTCAACATTTATGGAACTTTAGATTAGAAAAGAAAGTATCTGTGTTTATGTGGAGAATGATCAATTCCTATCTTCCTTTTGATAACATCCTTAAATCAATGCATATCTGTCTGCCCTCTAAGTGTCTTAAATGCTGCCATGAGGACTCCCTTGATCACTTTTATAATTCCTGTGATTTTACATTAAACATTTGGAAAACAATGCATATTTTTTTGGGAATTGCTGATAGAAGTTTTTCAAATATTTGGGAAAGACTCTCTTTCTATTTCACTTATAATGGTATGAGTGCTCTTCATAATCTTATTATTAGAATCACTCCATCCATTACTTGTTGGATTCTTTGGAAGAGTAGAAATAAATGGCTATATGACAATATCCCATCTTCTTCAGTTAACATTCTTAGACAGATCAGGGAGCTTATTTTCATGACTTTCTGTGCTAAACCTTTCCTTATTTCCACTGCACTTGATTCAGAGATTGCTAACCATAGCTTTCTACCATTAGGGAAAAGGCCACCCAAACCAAAAAATTTCAAAATTGCTTGGTCTAAGCCCCTAATTGGTCTAAAAATCAATGTGGATGCTTCATGGTGCAGTTCTTCGCTCTATGCTGGCATTAGTGTAATTACTAGAGATAACAGAGGAGGATTTATCTCTGGAAAATGTTCTTATATTAATGCCAGTACTCCTCTAGAAGCTGAACTCAAAGCTATTCAACTGGCTATTTCCTGTGCAAATGGTTTTACTGATCCTATAATTATAGAATCAGATTGTCTCAATGCTATCTCTTCTATTTTAAATCCCATCACTGCCCATTGGAAACTTTTTCAATTAGCAGACTCTATTAAACAAAATTTATCCTCTTACTATCTGTGTCATGTTTATAGAGAAGCTAATAAACCTGCAGATGCTATGGCTAAACTATGCTTAAAATCTCAACATGATTTATCTTTTAGCTTTGGCTCACTTCCTAATGAAGTTCAAGGACTCATTAGATTGGACCAAATGTGTACTCCATCCCTTAGAATTTCCAGAATAGATTCTACTGACTGAAACTATTGTTTACAGATGATGAAGCTCATTGATGGTTTCATCATTGAGTTTTCAAACCTTACAGGAATCTTCACTACTGATGGAGGATCATCTTCTTGGTCAACCTGATCCATTTCTGATCAAACTGATGTTGGAGGATCAACGGCTTGCTCTTGGTCAACTGTTGTTGGAGGATCCAACTGAGGTCGGAGCTGCAACACCTCAACTGGTGCTTTTTACACTATGATGAATGACTTTGGAAAACTTGGAAGGATTCATAGGCTGCCTTGTGTCTGAGTTGCCTCGCGCTTCTGATTCACTAATAAGCAAATGGATTTTACTCCTTGTTTTAACAAAGTCTTAGTCCTAGTGACTTCTTGATGTATAGAATGAGTTTTCTCTAGTGTTAATAAGTAGTCTAGCTCATTCTTTTTGGAAGCTATGCTTAGCTTCAGGTAGATCCTTTTTAGGTCTCCACTTAACCGTTCTTAGAAGCGGTTTTTGTATCATTACTTTTTATTGTCTTGTTATTTAAAAGGCATGGGGAAGCTAATATAAATCCCTCCACCATTGGTGGTTTTAACCAAAAAAAAAATATTTGTTTTACTCTGTGTAAAGAGTTGATGGAAAAACTTAAAATCAAAATACAGTAGCTCTATTATGTTCATTACCTCTTCTTATTCTACGGTACATAAAACTTGAAATTTTTTGAAGGATCTGATGAGTCCGACTGTTGCAAGTTATAGATCTACATGCCATTTTTACTATGGGGATTATCGACTAATTACTCCAGCAACTACTGGTAATCTGTTTGAATACGAACGTTAGTGCTTTTGACACCTAGTAGAGACATATCCAACATTTGTTTATGTCCACATGTATGGTTTAGAAAACTCCAAATTTTATTCTCATGCATTGATTGAGTCTTGTATTTAATTCCTCAATCTTATTAGACTTCTTTGAACACACCACTTGAATTCTTAGGATTAATGATGCTCTTGGACCTAAAACTTAGTTAAAGGTAAAAATCTTCTTGTACTCTCTCTCAAAAATATCAATCACTAGTACTCCACTCTTTCACCTAGCAATGAATCAGAGACCATTTATTTTTCATCTACTCTGCCGTCTCTCAAATGGATGTAAATACAGAGTATAACCACTCCACACTTCTTCCAATGTCTTACAATCCAAAGCCAACGACATGTTGGTTTTGAACAACATGCAACTTACCCTCTCAAAAAGTTCTTGGTTCATTCTCTTCAAGGCCATTTTATTGTGGGAGCGGTTTCTCAAATGGCTCTATGCCTAACCATCCACTCAGACCTCAACCTTGATAAACTAGTTGAACTCTTCACTCGTAAACTCCAAAATGTTAGCCGTATGAAAATTCTTGATCTTCTTACCTATTTGGACCTCGATTATCTCTTCCAATCCTTAAACTTTCCAAAAGGCTTATCCTTACATTTAAAGATGTACACTCAAATCTTACGATAACAATCATCAATGAGCTTGATGAAATACCTACCTCCATCAACTTCGACAACTCCTACAAAATCTAATTCATGTAACTCAATGGAGCGTGTACCATCAGGTTTTAAATATAGAAATCTATTGACTATAATACATCACTATCACTTAAGTTGGGGAAGTTCATTTGTCTCTATAGATTGTCAATTCTAGGTGTCTTATTAATGACTATAAGTTTTTTAAAATTGTTATTATTATTTTTTGGAAACAAAGTACATCTGCAAATGGAGGTAGCATTTCTTCCTTTTAAAATAATGGCTAAGGACTATTCCCCCCCAATTGATTTGAACTGAAGTAAAACATAATGTATCGAGAAATATGATAAAAAAGTGTAAAAATAATAGAAATTGAGAGTATTTATTATGGAAAATTATTTGTGTGTGAGAATATGGAGATGTAGGCCCTATGGCCCCTATTGTAAGGCCCTAATTTATGTCCGTCCGAAACCGGCACTAACTTCGGCCATGCATAAACACACAATGATTTCAAGCTTAACCTCGTTCGAGTCCCATACCAAGAACGGGCGGTTTACAAACACTTAGAATGAAACACAACTCTACTATCATTGTTGAAACAAGAATAAACAACCTCTATTTATCAAATCCCTTGGACATGTTTATTACAAGTTTCTAACTATGCTTTCCTTAGTCTCATAAATCCGACTAAGTACTAACTTTTCCCCTTTTCACATGTTTCAGCCATGTTACCAATCTTTTTCCTCGGCCATTTTTCCCAACTAACCATACTGATCTACTTGTGATCCCCGATCCCACTATTCTATTCTCCGTGTTGCCCCGACACGTTCCCAACTGAACCGAATATAAAAACTAGCCCGGCTCGACAGAAGGCCCTAGGCCTTTGCCCAAATATCTCGCGCCTAAGTTTAACGTTAGACCCTTACCTTGATCAAACTTGATCTCTCTTCTAATCTGATTTACTTTTCCTCTAGGCATGCTCGTTTATTTATAGAGGACACTAAGGCGGTTACCCGACGGTTTCTACCTTTCTCGGTCCACACCTCTAGATGGTTACCAACAGTTTCCTTCCTTCTCGGTCCACTACCTTGGACGGTTGCCGAAAATTTCCACCATTTTCGGCCAACCCTTCTCACTTTATCGCCCCACTACTCGACGGTTTCCAAAACCGCTTGGCTGTTCTTCGTTTGTCCCGCTTGTCTCGGTCCCGACAATCTTCGTCCCCCACGATGCAGTCCAACCGTTTACCTTCATTTCAGCCTATCTTTTTGGCTGGCTAGCATGCCTCGGACCCGGCATGGTTCTCATTCGGTTTCGGCATGGTCCCAGACCCATCCAACCCGGCCCAGACTGTAATCCCCACGGTCTCGACATCTAATCATGCCAACTTGTTTGAGAGCATCACCTCTCTATATATAAGTTGTATAGGACAAACCCCAAGTGATCCATGTGGGAGTTTTCCTCATACTTTCTCAAAACGTCCTCGATTTCATCCAAACCTCGGACCACGGTGCCACCCCACGGGTCCTTGCACCCGTTTTCTCGGATCACAGATTTATCGGCCTAACACCTATCCCGTTCAACCTGTTCATAATAACATTCAATTTAGTTTAATAATAGCCAATTTAATTTAGCTAAAATACATTTTATTTGGCTTGATTAAATTAGTTCTATGCGATTCATTTCAAACTATTTTGTTTCATTTACTATAATTTAGTTTGATCAAGCTTAATTCATTTCAATTAAGTTTGATCAATGTTAACTTCAATTTAGTTCTATTCACGCTAGCTCTATTCACTTAGAATAAATTTAACTTGATCCAGTCACGTTTGATTCAGTTAAATCAAGCTGAATATGATTTAATTTAGTTCAGTTGTGTTCTATTCAATTTAATTCAATTATATCAATTTAGTCAAGTTCAATTTAGTGAAGTCATGTTCACCTTAACTCATTTTAATTTCATTACTTCAATTTAGTTATATTTAGTACGATTGAATACATTTCGATTAAATCAAACTCAATCCAATTCTGTCAAGTTTAGTTCAGTTCGATTCAATTTAATTCATCTTTACATTTGACCTATTTAATTCATTAACTCCAACCCATTATTACATGTTCAATTCAATTCATTTTAGTTAAGTTCAATTTAGTGAAGTCATGTTCACCTTAACTCATTTTAATTTCATTACTTCAATTTAGTTATATTTAGTACGATTGAATACATTTCGATTAAATCAAACTCAATCCAGTTATGTCAAGTTTAGTTCAGTTCAGTTCGATTCAATTTAATTCATCTTTACATTTGATATATTTAATTCATTAACTCCATCCCATTAGTACATGTTCAATTCAATTCATTTTCATTAATTTAGTTGACATAATTTCATTATCCATCCCATTATTATAAATTTAATTCATTTTTTTTCATCACATTTAATTCAGTCCAAAACATTTTTATGATTTTCAAAAAATCCATTCAATTCAACAACAATTAAAACAATTCAAAATTTTATTTTTATGAAAGCACACAATTCAATTTAATTTCAGTTGAAATAGTAGTAATGGGAGTTCGTGACAATAAAAAACAGAGAGGTTGTGTACCCAAGTAGTGTAGTTCAAACTTGAAACAATGGACTGAAGACTGAAGTCAAGAGTTGAGAGTTCAATAATGGCATTTTGATGGTCCCCTCTCTGTACAGTGAACTTTCCTCCAATTTGGAATCCATCAATCAGGAAAAGCTCCATTATTGTACCTCATGCATTGCCGTTGCCGTTGCTAACTGCTGTTGCTGTTGCTGTTGCTAGCCTTCTTCTTCTTGGTATCAAAATCAAAATCAAAATCAAAATCAAAATCAAAATCAGAATCTAATAAGAATATGGATTATGAAAGAATCCAAAAGAAGTCGTCCCACCCAAATCAGGTACCTTTTCCCTTTTCCAATGCCACTCTCTTACTGCTCATATTTGGCATTTCCCAGATGGAACGGACTCCCACTTGCGTTCCCGTCATTTTCCTGCATCTCTCTGTTAATAATTGATGTTTACAGTTATCGCTATCTCCTGGGAAGCTGCGAGCTATGGTGATGGGAGCGGAGAAGAAGAGAGCTCAAGAAGATGAAGAGCACGAGAGCGCCCGTTTCTCCATGAGATCCCAAGTTCCTGAGATCCCCCATTTTGGTACGCTCCAGATCCTGTTCTTCAATTATTTGTTGTTTATGTACTTAATGTGGATTGTTTGGGGTCTTTTTGACTACATTAATTACTCACTGATTCCAGCCAACGGTTCGGTTAGTCCAAATTGATCTGTAGAATTCAATTGATTTACACACGTTTGATCTTACTAATCTTATTAATATACTAATTTTGTTATACTTGATTAAAGATGCTGAAGATAAAATCTTTCTGCTCGATTGGAAGAAATCAATGTAAACAAAGGTGTAGTATGATGATGATTAGTACTACCATAAGTAACTGGTGGGTTCTTTTATTGTATCTTTCCTTGCCCATTTGTTTTGGATCAAGGGAAGAGAAAGAAATACAACTTTTATCTTTGGTTATTGAGAACTACTAATGTTAGAATGTCGGATCAGGAGTTGATGGCTACGAAACTTTCAAGGATGTAGATGTGGTGAGTGCTCTTCCGGAATTTCCAACTGTGTCGATGCAGGAGTCATCATCGAATTCAAATTCTGATGTCAGTTATGACACTAGAATGAAGGACGTTAGTTCAAGAGTCAGACTCACAGATGATAATTCTATGCATTATGACAGTGGAAATGATGCAACGAGTGTGTCTTCTTCGTCTGCCTTTGAGTTCCACAAGGCTGAAAGGGCCCAACAAAGAGTGCCTCCCTTTTCGAAGCCTACTCCATCGAAATGGGACGATGCACAGAAGTGGATTGCGAGCCCGACAGCAAACCTGTCAAAAAATGGCCAGGCCAGTCAAGTTGCTGGATCTCGGAAGGCTGGTTATTTTGGGTACCTCAGCCGCCAGCCATCTGCAAAGGTAGTTGTTGAAGTAACCAATCAGAGAATTGAGGAGCCTGATACCAAGATGATCGACTCCAGCCACGATAAGATGCAATCGGGGATGCAAAAGGTTATGAACTGGGATGATGCTTATCAGTGTGCTTCTGAATCATATAGCAAGCCTGATCTCGTGATGGAAAGTTTGGTTGGAGAATCAGCAAGTGAGTTCATTATATTGATTGGCTTCTTCAGTCTTTTCTGTTTTCCTTTTCTATTTACAACTTCCTCCCACAGTTGTGACTTGTGGTCATTCAGTTAAACTACAGTGTCTGTGTTTTTTTGTTCACATATCATCTGTTAAGCTGTTCTATTGATAAAAATGGAACGTACAACTTCCAACACACCTAAAGGCTGTAAATGGTTTTCCTATGCATTCAAATGTATTGTTGACGGACAAAAAAGTTAGTGCAACTTAAGCTGGGCGGTTTGATATATTTCTGGTATAGAAAATTAGTGTGTTTTTTTCTCCCTTTGTTGTATATTTTAGCGGAGTTATTTGATTTTGCACTTGATAATTCTACTGTTGGGCATAACCTGTAAGTGTCCAGATTTTTGTCTCACTGAATCAGATTCCATTTGCAATACCTGTAATGTATACTGTGATTGTGAATTGGTGAAAAAGCAATAGAAAACATGTGAGATTGATATCACTTGTACTTTTCTAAGTTGGCCTTGTAGTATGTTTCGAGTTGCTCTAGGGTATTTTGGTAACACTTTATTATGACTTTTAGATTTTTGCTCTTCCCAATTGGGTGATCACCACTGTTTTTACTCAAAAAACAACTTCTAAATTCCCAATACCTCTATGTTCTAAATGTGGTATCTTATACTCCTACAAGTTGGATTGTGTTGTTATTCAGTGCTACGTGAGAGCTTCCTTACTGGAAAGTGCTTCAGAGAGGATTTGTTTGTTTATGAACTGCCAATATGCTCATTCTGCTTCAGTTGACAAATAATTTTCCTTAGCTAGGTTGTATTTGAATGTCAAAACAAAGATTGTTTTGTTGGTACTCCCATTTTGTTAACAGCTGAGTTGCTGTCATCTGAATGAGTCTTGCATTCTGCTTACACTTTTACCTTTTTATTCTAAGTCAAGTTCCTACATGAATTCTTTTTGTGAAATAGTTGCCCATAATCTCAACACTAAGCATCTGATCTCTCATGCCTTTAGAATCAAGGACAATGGGCATAAGAGATTATTATCTAGTGTGTCTGTGTGTACCTCTGTGTTCAGAGTAGTCAAATACTGAAATGTTTGTTTTGACTGGGAAAATTAGCAATTACTTGTTGTTGCAATGACTTTGTGTATTTCTATCTTGAAATATGCATGCAATACTCCAGATGTTGATATATAGGTTGATGATTGTTACTTTTATCAAAGCTCTTTGGCCATTTATTTACATCAGAGGTCAATATATTATAATTTTCAATCAACGTACTATAGTACTTAATGAAGTTTCTTTGCTGCCATACTTCATCACGATACTCATAAGGTAAATGACATTGTTTTTTGGCAGTGAACTTCAGCCGCCATGATTCATCTCTTGCTGTGCATAGTGGAACAACCATAATTCCTCCACCATCAACTGCTAGGTCTGTGTCAATGAGAGATATGGGTACTGAAATGACTCCAATAGCTAGCCAAGAACCTTCCAGGACTGGAACACCTGTCAGAGCAACTACACCTACTCGAAGTCCTACAACTTCTAGGCCTTCAACTCCAGGTAGAACTGTCCCAGTTTCGTCTTCTAGTGAGCCATTGGATCCCAATACAAAAGAATGGTCTGAAAAGGAACTCCAGATGAAAACACGTAGAGAGATTATGGCTCTTGGAACACAGTTGGGTAAGATGAATATTGCCGCCTGGGCGAGCAAGGATGATGAAAATAGAGAAGCTTCTGCATCCATTAAGACTGTAGCATCACTACAACCATCTCAGAATTTCACTGAGACACGTGCAGTAGCTTGGGAGGAAGCAGAGAAAGCCAAGTATATGGCCAGGTAATTTTTCTATCGCGGTTTTTTTTTTGATAATGTACACTTTGGTTCACTTGAATGATATATTTAATTTGATTAATGTCGTTGCTTTGTTTCAAATTTAAAATCTGTGGGGGATTCTTCCTGCGTTTTTGTAACATACTGCAGAATTGCCTCTTGAATTTCATTCTTGAAATGGTATCCATGTGAAGACGGCTACACTGCAAAAAATTAGAGATTAGCAATGCAATTGTAACGATGGATGAACAAATAATATTGATTTAGAACAAAAGCTCCAGATTTAAAGTAAAGTTGTACAAGTACATTGCTAACTTTTTCGTTCTTTATTTTGTAAATATCTAATCTGAGAAATTTTCAAAATGAAATATAAAAGCCTCTTAGGGAGCCATGAAGACTCAAGTGCTCAAATACCTTCTTTTGGCATCAACTTAGTTAACCATATTGTTCTTATCCTATTTCTTGGGTAAATATTATATACTTTATCAATGAAGGTGGAAGTTAATGTATCTTCTAAAATTTAGGTTTAAGAGAGACGAAATCAAGATTCAAGCCTGGGAAAATCACCAGAAAGCAAAGACAGAAGCTGAAATGAGAAAAACAGAGGCAAGTTACTTATTCCATCTCAAAAGTTCATGGCTGATGGCAAGTATTTCTCAGCATCTTTTTATAATCGAAATGCCAATGCGAATTGGAATTATGCATTTCATGCTTTGTTGTCTGAAAGTGATTCACCTTTATCTAATATATATTTCATCTCAGTAACTCAACTCGTTATATGTGCCTACATTTTTCGGAGTACTCCACAATGATTGTAATTCCTAGACTGGGTTGGAATTACTTTGTGCATGAAGTACTTTACTACTCCATATTGCTCTGTTGCTCTCTGTTTTTTATGGGACCAAAGAAAAATAAATCAGCCATAACTATAGAAACTTTGCTTCTGTCCCTCCCACCCTTCCCTTTTTCAAATTCTTCAGCTTTAGGCCTTCATGCACGCAGTTCAAGAGTGAGGCTTAAAAAGTAGCCTTAGGCATGTACATTTGCTATCTTTAACAGAGAAATAATATTGGTACCTTGTACAATACTGAATTAGGTAAAGTAAGTTGATAACTTGCATTCCCTGGTTGGAACATGCCAACGTCAGTTTTCAGTCTTTTGGCGTTAATTTGTGTTAGAGACTGTGTAAAACCATGTTCAATCTTAGTATTAGTAAAGGGATGAATACTAGTTAACAGAACTGAAGGATAGTACCCACTATTAGTTGAAGCTATTCCTACACATTATTCTGTATTCTCCTATTTGTTCTTAGCTATGATGGATGCTTAGAAACTAGAAAGTTTTAACTTCTGACTGAAAATCAATAGTATAATATTGTCAAATCAACTGACCTAATTTGAGAGAGTATTAGCATCTAATCAAGCAGTTGAGCGTACCCATTGGCCGTCATCTGCTGTATTTCTTAAACTGCCCAGCCATGCTACCATCAGTGCCACCTATGGAATAATTAAATTTCTTGAGTTAAAAGCTTTTAAACCTGTTTTTTTTCTTCTTTTGAATATTCTCTGTGACAAAAGTGTAATGTGCACATAAGTCCTGAATTCTATTTGATTGTGTGTCGTCTTGGGGCTGACATAACTCAATTGAATTTTTTATATTTTTTAAAATTTGCAAGACTAGAATAATACACTAATGATAAGGGCATATTCATTATGTACACTCTTTCAATAGAGGTAAATTGAGAAGTCTTTGAAGTATTGGATGGAAAAATTAAAAACTCCAAGCAGGTAAATGACTCACTTTCAAACAAGACTGAACAAAGTGAGGCTAGTGTGCAGAATGATATTGGTATGTCATCAAATTAGTTGGAATGATGTGCTGTTGTCATTTTTAGAAGTTGAATGGTAAAATGGGTCAAATAGAAAGCTGACTTTCCATGACTACTAATGAGTGGCAAAATGTAATGGATGCGCAAAAGCCTTACTATTACTAATGTGATCATAAGTGGCAGCTGAAAGAGTGTTGTCCTAAGAAGTGGACCATACTGTATTGCTTCTTCATAGTTAATATTTTCTTCTATCAAGGATCAATATATGTAAGACATCTGACTAACTCCACCCTGTATCTCCTAGCTTACGTGAGTACAAGTTGTTTCAATTCCTAAGGTTTTTTTTGTTCTATCAGCTGTTGCTCATATAACTTGAGTCAACCTTGGCCGTGTGAGCTAGTACATCGTGCTTGGTGTAATCTATTGTGCATTTGTGACTCAGTGAAATCATATAGCACCATATTGTTAAGTATTTCCCTCAATGTTTGTTGCCACTACTCCAGAGATCTCTTTCTACCAATAAAAATGACTTTATTCTTGTGTTCATTTCATGGTCCCATTCATTCTTCTGTTACTGTCTGTCAATCTGCAAACTTGAGAGAATTCACTAGTATGCAAATTACCTGAAATTGTGCGGTCATTTTATATTCATGCCGGTTCGATAATGTTTTATCCACTTATTTTGTATCTGTTCAAGGGAAAGTTTGATTCACACTCTCACATCTCATGGTGGTTTGCTTCAGGTGGAGGTAGAAAGGATGAGATCAAGGGCCCAAGAGAAGCTAATGAAAAAGCTTGCAAGTGTGCAACGCAGGGCCGAAGAGAAACTTGCGGCAGCTGAGGCGAAAAGAAATCAGCGTGCGGCGAAAACAGAGCAGGAAGCAGAATATATTCGCAAAACTGGCCGGATACCATCTTCATTTTCATGCTGTAATTGGTGCCTTTGATTCACAATTTTACAATGGCCACTAATATGATTCAATTGGCATGTTGGCACTAATTTCATACTTTTATATATTACTCCCCAGCGGATGCCGGACTACATAACTGATACGTAGTAGTACGAGGCTTGTTGCAACTTGCAACTGTTTTGACAGTTCCTCATAAACATGGCCGGTCCTGACATTTTGGCCCTCAAGCAAAAACAAATAAAATTTTATGCTTCTAGAGTAAAATAACAATATTTTTAGATTTTTATAAAAATGTCATAAATTATACACAAAGAATGATTATAAAATTAAATTTTATATTTATATTTAATTTCTATAACGTGTGAGGCCTTATTCTATAACGTGGAGTATATTTTACATAAATAAATTTATTTTATATAAAAATACTATATATGTTTTCAAAAAATGAGACCCTTTTTCTTCAAAACTGAGACCCTTTTTGTCCCAACAAAAACTGCTTATATGATTTTTCAAAGTCAAACTTAGTCGACTTTGACCATGAATATCTTCATTTGTATGTTTTAATTTTGTTTTAGAAAAATGATAATTTGAAAAGATATAATATGATGAATCTAAATATATATTAACTCTAAATGTATATATTAATATACATTAATGGTCAAACTCGGATCAGTTTGACTTTGAAAAGTCAATTAAGCAGTTTTGACTGTGACAAAAAGAGCACATGCATTATTAATGAAAATAGAGTTATAATATGAGGAGCCCTTTTAAAAGAAAATTTAGTGAAAATGTGATTATCTTCTTTGGTCCAGTCCTCCCTTAGCTTATTCATTATCACATGATAGAAGTGAGGGTGTTTATAACTTCTCCAAACTTGCATTAATAACCAAAACGAAATGATACATTCCATATGAGGTTCAACTATTGATACTAGCTTCTAAGCATTTCTTTTATCCGTGAGGTTGAATCAAGAGAAACATTTCTGGACATGATCATCACCCCTGGATCACCTACCCCTTGGTGTCCTGCAACCCTGTGATGATATGATATAGCCAGGATTCTCTGATTCAATAAGAAGAAGAGAAGAGAGATTCTAAATTGCCAGCATCTATCCAAAAGAATACCTATATAAAAGAATATTCACGTATAGAGATTACAGGAGAGGATGCACTCTAGGCACTTACTCTTCTAAAATGTGGAAGAGTTTGTTCAGTTATCAAGAACCTTGCCGTTGCTCCGATGCCTCTCCATGTACGACTCTGACGGCCTTTTTTGTCCCCATAATCGCGGTAAGCACGCAACCACGAGTCACTGCTTGGTTACCTCGAACCACGACGACCCTTTGGTATGTTGGGAACTTCATCGTCAATTAGTAAGAGCAGTTAGCAACCCGAGCTTGTGTGAGCCAAGGTCGTCCGTGGATTACATTGTAGGGGGAAGAGGTGTCGATCACAACAAAGTTGCACAACACTGATGTTCTTCGGCTCCAGTAATCATCATCTACCATGGTAACTTTGAGTGGTATACTCTCGAGTGGTATTTCAGGCTTCCCCATGAAGCCAGACAGCGCGGATGATGATGGCTTTAAATTCTGCCCAATGATCCCCAATTGGTCGAAATATGGTGCAAACATGATTTCCACACTGCTTCCATCATTAATGAATACCCTTTTCACTATAAATCCTTCAATCTCTACAGCAACAACCATAGGGTCGGATGCGGTACTGCATCGGCTTCCGAAAATGTAATAGCCTCGTTGGGTTTGAACCTATTTCCTTGATCCTCACCAGGTGGCACGTATTGCGTCTACGCTTTAAGGGCTGCAACCGACTGGTAGGTCTACCACTACTCCACTTATGACATTGATCATTCGATTTAGGGCCGGCTCTGGAGCTTGAGCCACTGTCACCACAAGCTGAACCAGGGCCGGATTTATGTTGTTCCTCTTCTTGGGCCCTTCAGTTTTAATTCTTGTTTCCTCCCCGCAATTTCTTTCTTCCTTGATGCCCATGATGTTGTCTCTCTTTTTGAGCCTCTGGTGCGATGCATCTCGCAACTGCCCCCTCTTTATAAGCTTCTCTATCTCAATCCCGAGGCCCCAGAAAATGTCGGTAGTGTGCCCATGAGACTTGTGGTAAGCGCACCACTTCTCTGCATTTTCTTTGGACGGGGTTGCGAGGATGGGTTGAGGGTCACTAAACAGTATTCGGTATACCATTAGAATCTCCGAGTGTGACTGCGTGTAGACTTCCACCCAAGGCCTTCCTACCGATGGTGTCCCTATGTCTCTTTTACTTGACTCAACGCCCTTCTTTTTCCCTTTTTCCTAAGAAGAACCCATATGTGTCCTCTTTCCTCTTCATTGTTGCGTCATTCACCGCACAATAAAACTGCACAAGGACCTGTAAAGCGTGGAACGTACTTGGAATATTCTTTATCAGCTTCTGGAATAGGGCATCATCCCGCAAGTCGCAACCCATTGATAAACCCGCTGATCAATGCATTCTCATGTTGTTGTCGGTCTACAACCTGCATGCTATCATCCATATATCTTCGATAATCTCCATCGGTTCTTCCGTTGCTTTTGGCCTAGTCGCCAGGAGCTCGGCCAAGTGCTTCCATGTCTTCTTAAGTTGTGAATATCTAAACAAGAGCGATCGGCTGAAGTCGTAGAAGTTCCTCAAACTTTCCCTCAGCAGGGAATCAAACCAAGATAAATAGTTCCCTCGAAGGTAGATCCCAATAATTTTCACCTTAGGTTCGGCGGAATGTCTCTAGACATCATTAGATTTTGGTAGGTACCAACAAACTTGTTTAGGTCGGTCTCTCCATTATAGGTTGCAATACCCTCGGGTACCCTTAAGTCCGGCGGCCATGGCTGAGTGAGAATTTTAGGTACCTAGGGCAACGATGGCCTAGCTTTGTGTCGTCCTATAAACTTATCCAGCCCAGCCTCCAGCGAGTCTGGGTCTGAGGGCTGCACACTCGGGTATGCTGGTTCTGCCCTCGGAGGATAATATCGATACTTATGTGCGTATTTTCCTCCCGAGTACCCCCATTATGTAAACATCACGTATATCCTACGTTGAGATATCTGGTCGAATAGTTCATTCCCGAAGCTCCATAAAAACCCATCGACGTTTTTTTCCCTCAAGGGTCCTGCTGAGGGAGCCATTAGATACCTCGGCTGCATAGAGATCCCCATATACGCTTGCTTGGGTGACTACATCCATCCAACCAAAGGCGCCCCCGAATAATGCGTTAAAATCTCCATCCTAGCTGAACAACATACTCCCGGCTAAGGATGACATTGGGCGAAATGGATAGTAGAGTATCCATGTCCATCCCCATCTAAAATTTTACTATCCATCCCCGCACATTTACCCACGGCGGGTACAATTTTGATATCCATGCCCGCCCAACCAGGTATCCATCCCATATGGATATCCATGCCCATGTTAGACCAACCTTCCCCACTCGACTTATAAATTCATATTTATTTAATATCAACCTAAAATCTATTTTTTATCATAAAATTTTAAATAAAAGCACTAATAATATATATATAATATTTAATATAGAATAAAATAATTTAATGTTAATCATTAAATTATAAAATTCTACTAAGTTTCAAAATAGGCCAAACATGCTTCAATTATAGCGGATAAGGTATTTTATATATGCACAAACATTAAATATAAATAATATAATATACAGCGGGTATTTGGGGCGGATATGGGGCGGGCGAGGGGGGCAGGTATGGGGAGGGTTATAAATCAATATACATACCCACCCGTTTACCCATGACGGGTAAAAAACTAACCTCCATGCCCGCCTCATTTAAAAAAATACACCTCCATACCCGCACCATTGAGGCGGTTGGCGGGCGGATATCCACGAAATCCCCGCCGGGTGCCAACCCTACTCCCGACGGAGGTTCCATTCTGAAGCCTACTCCTGGCGGAGGTCCCGTTCCGAAGCCTACTCCTTACGGAGGTCCCATTCAGAAGCCTACTCTTGGTGGAGGTTCCGTTATGAGGTCTTCCCCGCTCGTATTTCCTAAGTCTACCAAAAGAGATGGTGGCACCATACTCGAGCTTACTAGTGTCTACTTCTTCCAGGTCAATAGTTATCCTCGCAGGCGCCGGCCAAGGCATCCCGGCTATGTTACCAACCGACCTACAACCTTCACTATCCAACCTTTTCTGCATCTTCCATTACCGATAAATGTCCTTGTGAGCCATCATGAGGTCCACACAGACAAATCTTCTTCCCTGGGCCGCGATGTGCCACAAACGGTGTTCCTCTGTTCTCATACTTGTTGTAATCCCTCCATAACTTGACCTTGTGGTTCCTCCTCGCTTTCTTCTTCCATATCCTCCTCTGTGGCGGTCACCGCCACTCCTTTAGGCATTCTCTCGCCCTGACTTCTCTGCCGCAAGCTTTGGATCATCTTATAGTGCTTGCGACGTAGTTGCTGACAAACCCGCTGCTCCTTCCAACATGGGACCCGAAGTAGCACAAGACTTTCACGGGCGTCCATGTCGACGCTTTGAGTTTCCATTGCAACGGAGAAAGGATGAGATCACAACTTGTCGAGTCCCACCGGGCGTGCCGAATAATATTGTGTCAAATAATCAGCGCTCTGCCCTCGGACTGTTCACGGGATTCGATGGATATATCAAAGTGGTCAAGGTTGTTCGTCAAAGCCTTCAAAATAGAGCCATAGAGCTACCCAAGGGTAGCAGCTCCGGTGTGATGATGAGATTTATTGTATTGAAATGTACAGAAAACCCTAGTATTAAAGAGTTCTAAGTGAGTGAACATACATGATGCTATTGTTGCCTTGAGGTATTTATCGTTGTAGATTTTAGACAGCAATCGGATACTGATAACTCATCATGGAGCATCATCACCGTGTACTATCGGGGAATTGATCCATGTGTTTGTACGCTTTTGCTCCCTTATCTCTTTCCTGCTCACGTGTCTTGGAAAATACTAGGAAGGTGGATACCTAGTGAGTGAGCAGTGTCATCAAGATATGTCTATTGAACGATTTAAATTATGTATGAAATTCTAAATGATGTAATAATAGTATGGAGTAATAGTTTTCTTTTGTTGTTGACTCTGTGTTCGCTATTGAGTCCTGGTGTGAACCCAGTAGACGTCCGATTAAAAAACTCACCGTATTGGATAGGTGGTTTAGTTAGAGTGTCACATCATGTTCATTGTCTTCTACAAATTTCAGAAATAGGCTTTACATTAGAACATTTTCACAAACTGAACGTGTGATATTAAAAATCAAACGGATTTGAAAATAATACATCCCGTTCTATCTACCCTCGGCTTTGCAATGAATTCGTCAAGATCAATCTTCCTCTGTGCAATCGAAAAAATATTTTCAGCCATATTGAAGGTATCGATGACTCATCATAATAAACATAATCTGTAATTTCCAAGTAGTTTCTGGGCCACGAGAGGATCAGGAAATGGAGATTTGATAGTACAAATACGTGAGGTGGGAGAATCGCTAGTACGAAAAAAGATGACTCATCCAGGAGGAAAACGGGAAATGAACATGGGAAAGTGGGAAGGCTTATAAATACACCAAGGCAGCAATGGCATCAGGTACGCACTACTCAATCAAAACTTTTGCTATTAGGGTTTTTGCCCTCTTTCAATACAAGAATCCTCATCATCACACTGGAGGTGTTACCATCGAGTAGCTCCGGGGCTCTGTCTTGTAGGCTCGGGCGAACAGGTTTTGCCCTCGGAGGAGCCTCGGCTAAGTCCAGATACCCTTCGGATCCCTTGCTGCATCGAAGGCTGGATTACTGATTAGAACGCGACATCACATATTAGGCCACCTTAAAATTTATGATAAAAGGGTGAATAATCTGAATTGCATTTTTGCCCAAAAAAAGGGTCTGGTCATATGATATGGAATTCAACAAGGGCGTTGTCCCAAAAAGTGAAATGGACTGTTCAACAAAATAATGTCAGCACCACATTGTGTCTATCGTTTACCTTGTTTTAGGTGGTTCGAGAGTAAGGTAGAGACTGAAATCTTTCTCAATTCAATGCATTTTTGGAGATTTTACCCCACCCTCAATTGACTAGCTTACATAAATGGAAAAATACCCACCACATAATCTTTACTTTTGTCATTGTTTCAATTTCAAGTGGGATTTTGTTGCAGGTGAGGATAGCACAATTTACGTGTTCTCTACCTAAGGTGCTGGACCATACAATTTTCTTGTTCTCGGAAAGGAGGACACGAGAACAAATTGTTTTTATGGAAATCATGTTATGTAAACTTTCATGTAAGAGGTAATAAACGTGGGATACTTAACCCATAGAACAAATCTACCAACACAAAAAAATGTAAGAAAAGGAAAATGCATGACATGTGGCAGTATAAACCCAAAATCAACTATTACACATTTAAGAGAGACGATTAAACAAATAATGGAAAAACAATTTTAAATATGAGGGGGATTCAGAAGAAGCAAATTGTATACATTTTAGTGAAACACAATCATGTGCTTGTTCCAACTTCCAACTGGATTTGCTTTGTTTAAGAGGATTTGGCAGGCTCTATCGATCACATTTGACTTCTTGTTAACATTTGACAGGGCTATGAATTCGAGTACGCCACACATAGCTGAATTTTTTTGTGACTCTAACAAATACAAGAGTCAAACGATTTACAAAGTCCGGTTAAAGCAGCATAAGAAAAAAGAAATTGAGCATATTTAAAGCTGGAATTATTCAACAATGTTCATGCACCATTACTTCATTTAAACGAAGACGATGAACATCATGTGAGGAACCAGTGAATTTCTCCTTAATGTTCATCTCACAAACACCATCTAAGTCTCCGAGTGATCAGTTGGTCCAAACTGGGGAAACAAGCTCAAAACATTAGGTTCTGAATCGTCGAGCTTGTCATCGTATAGTAACTCCAGGAGAAGCGTGATTGAGTTCCTCTACCCAACTGACAACTACTATCAGGCAAACAAATATGCAACCACACTTCCTATCAAATAAGAGTGTGGTTGCATTACTTGCATATATGTAGTTGAATATTTTAAACAAATATTCGATTTCACTCGGGGACTTAGATGGTGTTTGTTTGATGAACAATAAGTGAAATCAATATCTATTCTATGTATCATATCAAGGATAATCAAAATAAATTGATCAATAAAAGAGTAATATCTCCTAAGGAATATACTGCCACCAACCTAAACTGTACCAACAAAAGCCACGAACCGCTTAACAAGTGATCGCATTCAAGCACAATCCACCTTGTCAATCAGGGCTCTTAAACATCTGCAACACCACGACCAGTGACCTATGTAGTTCAAACATAAGCACATTGATTCAAACTGTAAATATCTTGATCCAAAGTGTACACGCATTGAACACAAAACCAAACATCCAAATACCAGATCCAATCAAAATAATCGAATAGAC
Source organism: Cruciata laevipes (assembly GCA_963678965.1). Taxonomy (NCBI): domain Eukaryota; kingdom Viridiplantae; phylum Streptophyta; class Magnoliopsida; order Gentianales; family Rubiaceae; genus Cruciata; species Cruciata laevipes. The sequence goes on from OY787641.1 coordinate 16,513,347, forward strand.
CTCAATATTATTACATGTTTAGTAAGAGTTTCGATCAAAATGATCGTCATGAAAGAAAAGAAAAGAAAGGTTCATATCTAAAAGATTTGAAAAATTAGTATGAATATTCCACACTTATTCAGAAATATAAATCAATAAAATGTCTATCAATAAAATGGATATTCTACACTTGTTACACACTTATTGTGTACATTGAACACAAGTTAAAATGTTTATCAACAAAATTAAAAAATATGATAAAAAAAATCTTGAAAAACTGATTAATAGTAGTATGGTCAAACGTACCTTCAAAAGTACTTTGAACAGTTGAACGAATCCATAGTAAAATTAGTAAAAGAGTTTTAAAATAGGAGTCAAGGAGTAGTGTCAGAATAATCTGTTTTCCTTGTGTTTTTATGGTTTTCTTAAAATTTATTTTATCACTATTTATGGTTATTTCGGATGGGGTTCTTTCTTTATAAACACCAACTCTCTTTCTCACTACCTTGAGCTTCTCTCCCTGGAAAACAAAAGAGGAAAAAATAAACAAAAAGGGAAAAAACTATCGTCTCTCACCCTGTCACCCATCATCACGAATAATCCCTCTCGTCTTTCATTATCTTTACCACACGGCGCTGAAAACCCTAGATCCGATCTTATCAGATTCTTCCGCCCCCAAAATTCCTGCAGAAATTGACATTCCTCTCCGCCCCCGCGCAAGCTCCGCCGTCGACCGTCATGGCTGGTACTGTGCCCCAGGCACCGCAGGCTGCTCCCCCGTCCTTTCCAGCTGCGGTGGCGGAGACGACGGCGGCAACCGTGCCCCTGTCCGCTGAGGAGGAAGCCTTTAGGAGGAACACCGATTGTGTCTACTTTCTTGCTTCTCCTCTTACCTGCAAAAAGGTTGCTCCCTTTTTCTACCGTTAAATTACTTTTTTCCTTTCTTTTGATTAAAAGATGACTGTCTTTCTGAGTAGTTTGTGGTTAGATCTTTGGGGTTGAGTACTTGAGTATTTGGATCTTGGTAGAATTCTTGTTGCTGACAAACCTTTCTAAGTTGGTTTATTCTCGGTTAGTTTTTTTGTGTGGTTAATACGGGGCTTGGTATATTTCTAAGAATGTTATGAAGGTAGAGAGCAAGTGTATATAGGGGAGAGAAATCTTGGTTTTGCCATCTTGTTTGGGTCTTTTTGTGTCTAATGGTTATGTACTTCTATGTGATGTGAAGTGGAAATTGTAGTTGAAAGGGAAGAATGTTGGACTTTTCGATGGGAAGTTGTGATTCGTTGATATGGTGGAACGTCATGATTTGTTTATATTATTTTATTTACCTTCATATGACATGGAGCAGCTATTGTTGTTTTCTTCATCAGTGTGTGGCTAGTGAAACTGATAAAGAATCCTTGTTTGTTTTTAAATTTTGTTAAATTACTTTGCACGACGTGGATCCCTGTTGTTCTAAATATTGTTTCTTTGTTTTAAATTTTTTACTGCAATAGCTGAGAATATCTGTTGCTTGGTTGAGGGTGGTAGTATTTAAATTAATCCTATTGTAATTAGTATTGATGAGTTTGTTTCTATAAACAGGGTAGTGATTGCGAGTATCGCCACAGTGACGTTGCAAGGATGAACCCACGAGATTGCTGGTATTGGCTGCATGGCAATTGCTTGAATCCAAAATGTGCCTTCCGGCATCCTGTAAGTTCTCCTTTTCCTGGTCTGACTAAATTGTCGAGATTGACAATCTGAATTTTGTCTTATTTACTTATTTTCCTTTTCCTTGTTCAGCCTCTTGATGAACAGCTGGGGACCCCACTGCCAAATATTGGGGGAGTGACTGGACCAATTAGTCAGCCAGCAATAACACAGATTGTACCAGTCCCTGCACCTTATGCACCAGTCCCTGCTCCTTATGCTTCTGGAAAACAAGGAGTACCTTGCATATTTTTTCAGAAAGGAACTTGTTTTAAGGGAGATTGGTGCCCATTCTCTCATGGACCAAATTCAGCAAATAGCAACACTGTGCAGAGTCAAGCAGCTGTGCCTGGTACTGAACCTGCTATGGTAAAGAAGGCATTTGTTCTGGAGAAGTGCACTCAAGAGAAGAAGGCTCCTCCAAGTATCATGTTAAACCAAGAGAAGTCTGTTAATGCAAGTGATCAGACAAAACCGACCAGCAAGGCTCTGTCTACTGCAAAGCAAGAATCTACTGCTGACAAGTATTCTCAACGCTCATCAGGCAGTAGTGGTGAGTTTCATGGCTACAAGCCTGTTGATACTAGAGGGGTAAATGATAGGAGCCGAGTCACATTGCCTGGTCGTGTGCAACCAACTCTGCAAGTGAATAGTCATGCAACTACCTTGAATGCTAAGGATGCAGAGGAGGTGTCTAGGGAACATTCACCTGGATTTGATGTTCTGGTGGACAATGATCTTGGAGATTCTGACTATTATCATGGTGAAGATCAGTTTGCAACTGCAAGGGCTGACTATCTTGATGGTCACTCTGGAGATTATAATTCAAGGGTTGATGCAAACCGTGATTTGTATCATGATTCACGGGCTTATGATTCATATGAGCGACCCAGGGGACATTCTCGCAGATCTTCTGAACGGATCTCAGGTGGGCAAAGTCATCAAGAGAGGAGGCGGTATGGTAGAGCTGATAGTCCTGATCTAGTTGAACAGTCTGATTTGAGGAACCGTTTATCAAAGCCTAGGAGGGAGAATGGTTTAAGGTCAGTAGTTAATCATGACTATGCACGCGAAAGATCTGATGGCAGGAGGCACCAGGGATTTCATAGGGACCTGAGCCATGATCGGGAAAGACAGGAAACCTCTCTGAGCAGTCGGCTTCGTGGAAGGATTAAAGTTCCTGACACATCGTCTACCTTAATTGATGGCCATGTGGAAAGAGAGATAGGAAGAGGACGGGATCAAAGGAGAATATCTCCTGGCAGGCCTCAGGTTTCCTCTCGGTTGCGGGACAGAATAAAGGGATTGGAGCCTGATGGTATTTATAATGAAAGCAGGAATAATCTCTCTCAGCGCTTGGGGAGAGACAGACTGAGTGATAATAATGAAGGCAACTTTGCTGCTCCAAAACGTCTAGGAGAGTTGAGAAGTCGTAAATTTGATGATGAAAGTGATGAGCAACTGATGGGGAAAAGGAAGTTTGTGAAGTATGACAATCAACTGCCAAGTGGAGATGATCTCTCATTTGAAGGACCAAAGCCATTGGAAGAGATATTGAAGCGGAAAAAGAGAGCTGAAAACTTAGAAGATAATCAGATGTCTGACAATTCTCGAAGCAGTAACGATCCAAGCAAAGGTGTTGAGGGATATGAACTTGCTTCATCTAAGAATGGCTCCAGCCTTTCTCCCCACAAGAAGGAAGAGTGCAAACCTGACAGTGCCAATGATGGTGGTGAAGTTGAAGAAGGAATGATTGTTGAGGGTGGTGCAGATCACCAAGAACCTGAAGCCTATGATCAGGGGGATGAGGAAGTTGACTATGAACATGGAGATGCTGATAACTACAATTTAGATGATGCGGAAAATGGAGATGCCGAAGAAGAATACCTGGATGAGGACGAGGATGAGGATGATGATGAGTTTGCCAAAAAGTTGGGTGTAATGTATTAGCACAATGGCATCCATCCATCATTTAAAGCCATTCTTAAGCTCTGATAGCTTTGTAAGGTTTAGATTGGGTCATTAAACATTGAGCACATTTGATAGCTGCTCTACTGATTTTGTGTTAGAAGTAGAGTAAGTTAAAAAAGTGTTGTTTTCTCTTTATACCATTGTACCATAAGAAGCTTCATTTTAGTCAAAGTTGTATGGTGGGAATTTCTCATCCTGCTAGTGGCTAACTAAAGCCTTTGCCCTCCCATTTTTTCAAAAGAGAAAAGAAGCCATTGTAATACTAAATACTAGAAAGGTTCATGAGTGTAACATTAGACAAGCTTTAATAAAGATGTCTCTCTTATGCATGTATTCTCTGCGTTTGTATTTTACTAATTCGCTCTATTTCAGATTGGAAGAGCTATATTCTGCAATTTGAAGCTGCTCATCTTTGTTGATTTTTTTGATTATTTTTTATGAGTCCGTCTCCTGAGTGACCGTCACTATATAGTGACCAGAACTAAATTGTAATAATATAAACTTAAAAAAACGGAGGGACTATTTTGCAATTTATGCAAAATAAAGAATTACACGCGCATGCCACGCGCCGGACTCTCTTCCTTTCCCCCCAAACTTCTCTTCTCCCATTTGCCTAACTTCTCTTCTCCCATCTGCCTAACATGATAATCCCGTAACTTGAAAATAGTCTGCTTATAAATAAAATGAAAATGAATTAGGTTTTTTTTAAAGTCAAATCCACCGTTGGTGGGGGGAGATTAATAGGCTCCCCAAACCTTGTAAAAACAATCAAATATCTGAGTTTACAATAGAGCTCACAGCCGTAAATCGGGTGAACGATCTTGACTATCTAGGTTAATTATAAGGACTAGGTAAGGACCCGCCCTCGAAGCAATACATTTGCTTCCAAAAAGATTGACCTAAATTAAAGAATAGGAAGTTTTTCAGAATGCATTTGCTTCCAAAAAGATTGACCTAAATTAAAGAATAGGAAGTTTTTCAGAATGCATTTGCTTCCAAAAAGATTGACCTAAATTAAAGAATAGGAAGTTTTTCAGAATATGTATAGATTTTACGTATCTTACAAAAGCATAGAGGCCATCATACACTCTCACCCACCGTACCAAATGTGCCTTATGCTTTCTGGAGGCCCACGGGTGATGAGAGGAAGAGGCATAAAAGAAAAGAAGGAGAAACCACCAGCTGCTGCTACTGATATACCGACATCTTAACAGGATCAGGAGCACCAATGTGGAGAAAACCGCTTGCCCCTCCAGTTGATTATGTTGGTTGTTGTAGTCCTCAACACCCGCCATAACAAAAAATCAGTAGCATCCATTCATAGGACATATTCTCAAGGAAGGAGTTCCCATTTTATCCAGCTGAATGAGTCCTCTTAATTTCACAGATAAATTAGAAGGAACTAGATTACATGTAAGAGAATTTTGAAGTGCAAATCTAGAGATGGCATCAGCCACCATATTTCCTTCTCTACATACATGTTTGAGAACTGTCCTCTGAACCCTATCCTGCAGCATGTCCTTCAGTTCCATATTAATTTGAAAAAATTGCCAGGGGGCCTTGTCAGGGTTGAGAATGTCAGATATAGCATTAATACAGTCAGACTCAATATGGCAAGAACTATGCAATGTATTAGCAGTAGACAGACCTTCCTTAAGGGCCAATATTTCAGCATGCAAGGATGATATTGCAGGAAGAACAACACATTTCATATCCCAAGTATTACCATGCATATCCCTAACAATCAGACCAATGCCTGCCTTACCAGATGTTCTATTCCATGAGGCATCAACATTAATTTTGAAGCCATCTATAGGTTTAGTCCATTTAACAATTTCTATTCTTGGTCTTGAAGGCAGTGATCTATTAGGCAGGAAACCAAATGATGCAAGTTCTAGCACTACAAGAAATTTGGTCTTTGGTGACCAAAATTTTAGTGACCAAAATTATTTGGGTCACCAAAGGATTATATAGTGACCAAAAGTTCTGGTCACATAAATTTGGTCACCAACCGAAATTTTAGTGACCATTTTAAATTTTGGTCAGTAAAATGGTCACCAAAGGCCTCCAGATATTCGGTCACTAAAATTTATAACAGTTTGGTGACCAAATTTGGTGACCATAATTGGTTTGGTCATTAAAAGATGGCAGGTGACCAATATTTTTTGTCACCAAAAATATGGATGATTTAGTGACCACATATTTTGTCACCAAATCTATACCTTTGGGGGCTTAATTTTCTTATAAGAACATTGGGCCAATAATTTATGGGCAACAGTTTTTGACCATCAATTATAAGCCTTACAAAGGATTAGGACTAAATTACATATTCAGATTATTAAAAATTTTGTGTTACAATTTTATATTTTCAAAATTTCAAAATTATTATTAACGAGAAATTTTTATGCTTTTTCTAGACAAATTAGTGAAAAAAGTACATCATAATCACAATAATTTTGAGTAGCAGACATTTTGTATGATTATAGAGAATTTTATAGTTCCATTGTATTAAAAAGCACAAGTGAAGGTCGTTTCGGTTTAAACGTACTAGACAATGAGCTTATAATATAGGGGTGAAAAAGATGTAATAACATGTTTTTACAATCTAGGAAACATTGTTGGTTAACTCATTAAACATTAGACTTATATCTCCAATTACTTTCATGCTGAATTGATGAACTAAACTAAACTGATTTTGATGAATGTGTTGATATATATTATTAATATAACTAAATTTAAATTACACAAAATTAGAGCATGACAAGCATTGTACTATTACAGGTCCTGTCCAATTCAGCCGAGATGATTCTGGATGTAGATGATTGATGAGATGATTGGTGCTGAAAGTAGATGATTACTAAGGTGCTGAAAACATATGATGATTATGAGTGCTAGCTACCTGGAAGTAGATGATTTAGATGATTGATTCTGAAAGTATAATTAATGTTGAAAGTAGATGATTACGTACATATGAAAATTAATGATTGGAATAAGTTGAACTGAACATGGTATAATGTTGTACATCTCATTAAACATTAAGTTGTAATTAAAAAAGTAAGTACTCTTAGGCCTATTTGCTAGAGGTTTTCTGTAGACAAGTTCAGTTCAGATACAACAAAAGCATGATTTCATTCACTTCAATTCAGTCCAGTACAACAAAAAATAAGTTCTAGCAAACAGACATACTACCCTTATATATATATATATATATATATATATAATGGATGATCCCTTGAGTAATCAAATTCACATTTTTTACATTATTAATATAGTGGAAGTGTATTAGATTATTTAAAAAGAAAGTGGATTGTTGCCTTGTTTGATAGAGTTTAATTGTTACTGAACTGGAATGAACTAAACTGAATAGAAAATAAATTTATTGAAAAAATATTCAGCATGACTCAATTAATTTGAATTTGATCAAATTGTATTTCACTGAAATGAACTGAACTGAACTGAAATAAACTAAATTGATTTACAGTTAGCAAACAGGGTCTGCATTGTTTGCAAATTTGAACCGAATTAAATTAAATAAGAAAGAACTAAATTTAACGTATTTAAATATAAAATTAGTAAAAATAAAATAATCTCAATTTTTATAAATCATAATAATGAATATGCGAAAATAATGAAGTAGGCGAAAATAATGAAGTTGAACAGCACTAAGGCAAAAATAATGAAAAGTTAGGCGGGAAATTTTAGCGCCCAATTCACATAGTTGATAAATTAAAAATTGGAAAAAAAATAAGTTGACATTGACTATTCATCTAATAATATTAGGACATAGGAGTAACAAGGAAAGACGGCAAAAGAAAGGGGTAGAAAAAGCCAAGGGTTTCTGGAACCTATGGAGCCTTCCGCAATTTGGTCTCTGGAACGTCAATCTCTTTGAAACTTTACCATCTCTACTGCTGCGTTCATTTGAGATAATTTATCAATACCGCTTCTCCACATAGTGCTGTTCTTCCGAGGTAATTTAATGTTTGATTTTTTGTTTTCTTAATTTTTTTGATTCGAAGTATGAAACTGAAACTCGCTTTTTTGCTTTGGGAAGTTTGATTTGGGTTCGATTTATTAGTCTAAACATGATTGACAAGTTAGAGTTTGTAGAATATCTTGAAATGCTATGCTTATTTTACATGAACTTTTTTTTCTTTGTTGCACATTTAGATATAGGTGGTATTATAATGGACAAATCTTGGATTGAAATTTCCAATCGAACACAAGACAGGAGATATAAGTTGGGTGTTGAAGCATTTCTGGCTTTTGCTTACAGAAATAAGATAGACTTGGATAACATACCTTGCCCTTGTAGAAAGTGTAATAATTATCGGAGTGGGTGTAGGGAGAGTGTGTTTAAACATCTTCTGCAATGGGGTATGTCATGTGAATATATTGAATGGATTTATCATGGTGAGAATAGTTCTAGTGATCATGTTGATAATGATCCAAACCACGAAACAAATGACATGGAAAACGATGAGGGGTTCGATGATGGGGTAGATGACCTGTTAAATGACATAGGTTTGGGTAACTGGGGTGAAAATTGGCAGTCAAATGAGGCTGAAAATTCTGAATCCAAACCTGAAAAAGATTCGTTTCATGTTTTAGTAGGTGATTCTCGTAAGCCTCTTTGGGATGGGTGTAAAAACTTTTCTCATGTTGCATTTATTGTGAATCTTTTGAGTTTGAAAACTAGCGGGGGCTGGTCGGTAAAATCATTTGATGACCTTCTTAGGACATTTCAAAAATCTTTGCCAACTTCAGCCTGCATTCCTAAAAATTTTTATGAATGCAAAAGGTATATCAGATCCTTAGGGCTTCCTGGGAAGAAAATCCATGCTTGTATCAATGACTGTGTTCTTTTTCATAAGGACTATGAAGATCTTTCCCATTGTCCTAATGAAAATTGCAAAGAGCCACGTTTTACGGGAACAAATATGAATATTCCAAGAAAAGTTCTTCGATACTTTCCTCTAATACCTAGGCTGCGTAGAATGTTCATGATTGAGGATGTTGCACGTGATATGAGATGGCACAAGGATAAGCGTGTAAATGATGACAATATAATGAGACACCCAGCTGACAGTCATGCATGGAAACACTTTGATAGTGTATTTCCCTCTTTTGCCAAGGATGCTCGAAGTGTTCGTTTGGGGCTTGCAACAGATGGATTTAATCCATTTGGGAATCTCAACTCCTCTTATAGTATTTGGCCCGTTTTTGTCTTTCCGTACAACCTGCCACCTTGGAAATGCATGAAAGATCCATTTCTATTCATGACATTATTGATCCCAGGGCCTAAATCACCAGGTCAGAACATAGATGTCTACTTGGAACCATTAATTGATGAGTTGAAGGAACTTTGGGCGGGTGTAGAGGCATATGATGCATATGTTCGAGGGAAGTTTACTCTATATGCATCATTAATGTGGACTATAAATGACTTTCCGGCGTATTCTATGTTATCTGGATGGTGCAATAAGGGGTACAATGCATGTCCTGTTTGCTTAGATGACACCGATTCCTCTTACCTCTCTAATAGCAAGAAGATTTGTTATATGGGTCATCGGAGGTCTCTTGGCTCAGACCATAGTTGGCGCAAGGATAAAAAGAACTTTAATGGTCATGTAGAATCCCGACGACCTGTCACTACCAAGACTGGACAACAAATATTAGATTCCATTAATGATCATATAAAGGAACCATATGTATATGGGGCTGGAGATGTAAAAGGGGTTAGCAGAAAGCGCAAACGAGGAGACAGGAAGTGTAAATGGAAGAAAAAGAGCATATTTTTCCAGCTGCCATACTGGAAGGAATTGAAGTTGAGGCATAACCTCGATATAATGCATGTTGTGAAGAATGTTACTGAAAGTTTGGTTGGTACCATGTTTGGCATAAAATCTAAGTCCAAAGATGGTTGGAAAGCTCGTAAAGATTTGATGGAATTGGGGCTGAAAAAGGACTTGCATTTGAAGCCGGATGGGGATGGGTTCAATGTTCCGATGGCTGCTTACAATTTGAAACAAGAGGAAAAGATCAAAATTTTGAATTTGGTCAAGGAGATGAAATATCCAGATGGGCTGGCCTCTAATATATCTCGTTGTGTAAAAGAGACTGAACTACAAGTTTCGGGATTGAAGAGTCATGACTATTATGTCTTTATACAACGTGTTTTGCCCGTGGCGATCAAGGGTTGTCTAACCAAAGAAGTTCGAGTAATGGTGTATGAACTGAGTGAGTTTTTTAGAAAACTATGTGCACGAACAACACATGTAGATGTCCTGATGGAAGAAAAAAAGAAAGTCGCGCTACTGTTGTGTAAATTTGAAAGAGTTTTTCCACCTTCCTTTTTCGATATTATGGTTCATCTCTTAAACCACCTCTCTGAAGAAGCAATCATGGCTGGATCAGCTCAATATCGATGGATGTTTCCATTCGAGAGGTAACTATATTTCCTAAAACACTATAAATCTTATATGTTTCTTTTATAATAATCAAATGTTAAATTTTTTTTGTGACGATACAGGAAAATGGGAACTCTAACAGGATATGTTCATAACACTGCTAAGCCAGAAGGGTGCATAGCCGAGAGATACATGGACAGGGAATGTTTAGCATTTTGTGCTATGTATATGAGCAGCATTGAATCTAACCTCAAACGAGCTGAGCGTAACGACGAGGTTAACAATAGAGAAAGTGGCATTAATATTTTCTCATGCACTGCACGCACTTTGGGGGGTGCAAGGTCTTCTAACATTGAAGAGAAAGAACTTTCCAAAATTAACTTGTACATTTTGCAGAATTGTGATGAACTAGAAGAAGTAATCAAGTAAGCTTACTTTATTTTCACTATTTTTTGTTATGTTTTAAAACTGCATGATTAATAGATTTGATATAAGTATTATTTTGGACAGTGAACACAAACTTATTCTTGAAGAAGTCTCGCCTGTTGATGTGGTTAAACGTCACAATGAAGAATTTTCTAGCTGGTTTCGTAACCGTGTAAGTTTTTTAAAAGATATTTAAAATTAACTTTGTTATAATTGTATGATCTTTTGCTTTATTAATATATTTATGAAATATGCTTATATAGGTAACAAGTGGTACACATTCATATGTACAAGATCTTCGAATTCTTTCGATGGGTCTTCTAAAACAAGTGACTATGTACCCAGGCTGTTTGGTGAATGGGTATAGGTTCCATGTTTTGAGTCGGGAAAAAGATAGGAAAACTCAAAACTCTGGAGTAGTGGTAGAAGGTGATCATGGGAACAATAATATTGACTTTTATGGTGTGTTAAAAGATATCATCGAGGTTGAATATGTGGGTCATGATAAAAGAGTGATTTTGTTTAAGTGTGATTGGATTAGAGTTGATGGTCCTTTGGGTTTTCAAGTTGATAAAGAAAGTGGATTGATTAGTATTAACATGGCTCGAAAATGGTACCTTGACCGGCCTTATGTACTGGCACAACAAGTAAAGCAGGTTTTCTACATTCCTGATTTGAAGTTGGGCAGAAAGTGGCATGTTGTGCAGGATTACAGTCCAAGGTCCTTTTACGATGTCCCGGAAAAAGAGCAAATTTTGGAGGAAGCTGTAGTACTCCAAGACGCTGAACCTAGTCATAATCTTGTTATTGATTTGACTTTTGATGAAGCTCCGTTAGCTAGGGATTCTGAGATTTTAGAAGTTATTGATGCCGACGTCGTGAATGGGACTCGTTCTGATCCTAATGATGCAGATAATGATGCATCATTTTCCTCAAATTATGACAATTCTAGTAGCGAAGAGGAAGACATGCTTGATGACAGTGAAGATTCATAGTTTTATTTTACATTTTATCAACTATGTTAGGTTTTTTGGTAAAATGCATCACTAAAATGTCTTTTGCTGTCATAACTCATAAGTGGCCATTTTATGTTTGTTAACCATATAATATTATGCCTTTACAAAGTTTATTATTTCACTGTTAAATGTACTATTATTATGCTTTAACTTAAGAAATGGTCATGTGTAATCTAGTTTACTCTTCCCAGATGCTTTAGTATTTGCAATTTGTTTCACTACTTTTCTGTGTAAGAATTACTGCATTATGTCCATGGAGTTCGAGCATTAAAATTCAGTGTAAGTTGCATGTATGTTTTTCTCACATATGTTATTTAACTTAATGTTCATTTTGTTGTGATATTTTCTCGAATTATAAAGTTAGGTTAATCTTATAATTGTTAATTTCCTTGTAGAATATGAATGGTCCTGGAAAGAGTTTGGGTGCTAAGAAACATCTCCAGCTCAAGAAGTTTCAATTGCTGGATGAGCCAATAGATGAGCCAATCTCCACTGTACAAGATAGTGTGCACTTGGACACTATAAACTTTAGTGATGTTGATGAAGATTCATTTATGCAAGCTACCCCAACAGCTACAGAGCCACAACCACGTGCAAAACGGGTGTTGGATCTTGATATTGAGACTAATAGCCATGCTTCGAACACACCTAATCAAGGCTTGGATAAAGTTGATAAGTCCATTAGCTCTGTGTGCAATGATATTGTTAAGAAGTCTTCAACAGGTACATGATTACTACTGTGATACACTACACTATTATTTTACTTCTTGTTCACTTAATGTGTCAATGATATCAAATTCAACCATGTTGCCCTTTCATAATATTGATTTTTTTTTTGGTTGAATATCTACCATTATGGGACAAACTAGGACCTCACAAAAAAAGAGGTATCACAAGATGCTTGAGTGAAACACAGAAGAAGTACAAAGGTAAACCCGTGAACCTTGAAATTGATGAATCATCTGAATCGTTTGTTGGAGTGGACAGCCAAAGAATTATCACAAAGAGTGGTGCTATGGTTCGTCGATTTGGAAATTTTGATGGTGTTTCATGGAGTAAACAAGACATGTCATCCAAGGATGAGATAATGAGCTATTTCAAGGTTAAGTTTCTTTGACTCACTTGTTTCATTTCAACTGTTGGTATCATTTTATTATTATGCTACAAGAACTACAACCATGTTTTCTGCTCCTTCATTAGAAAAATCCAAGCTTCGCTGATAATCGTTCAATGGCGACTACAATCAACAAGACCCTTAGCAGTCTCCACAAGAATACACAACACAGACTTCACAAGTACTACAAAACCTTCTCTTCCAAAGAAGAAGCAATTAAAAATCCATACAAAGGTTTTGAGGTCAGTGATGAGAAGAAGGAACAATGGAGAATGTTATGTGAAAGATTTGATAGCCCCGAGTTTAAGGTTAGACTTTTTTTCTCTTATTATCATTTCTCTCTTGTTTACACATAAGAGCATTCTAAAAATATATATTATGTTAGGACTTAAGTCCCAAATAATAGTTTATACTTATTAGACTATTTTAACTGTCGTAATGTTAAAGTTAGAAAGATAGTATAAGTCACAGTGCTTTGTTTGGTTGGAGCTCTTTCTATTAACTAAATGGGACTTTTTTAGCAAGTCTTTTAGTTGATATATAATTATTTATGTATTCGCATGTAATTCTTTAATGATCAGGCTTTGAGTGAAAAGAACAAAACCAATCGTTCCAAAAATAAGACTGCATCAACAAATGGTTCAAAATCTCATGCTCGAAGCATTGAAGAAATGGTTAGTTACTAAAGTCCTTTGAAATGCCAGTTTAGAGTAAATGTACTTTTTTTTTTCTGGAATTATGATCTTTATAAATACTTCATACTTTCCAGAAAGCTGGTGGATTGGTGAAAAATGCCATTCAACTTTGGGAGGAGTTGCACTATTCCAAAAGATTGAAAGGACCTGTCAATGAAGATGCCAAGCAACTCTTGGTAAATTAATACTTATCTTCAGTTCATTCATTAATCACTAGATCTCTTAATGATACTTATCATTTATCTTTTTATGAAGAACGAAATGAAGCACTTAGAGAGTACAACACAAATGACCCCTGAAGAGATCGTTGTCAAGGTCACTGGTAAACTTCCTGGTCAGCCCAAGTATCAGTCCAAGAAGCTGGCTAAGCTTAACCATCAGTTTCAAGTGCAATTGGAGGCTGAAAAACAAAAGTCATTAGAAGCTGCAGCGGAGAACACGCGCCTACAAACTGAAGTTGATCTAATGAAGTCGAAAATGGATATTTTGATGGCTGAATATGAGAACAGAAAAGCTTCAACAGGTGGAAGCGATTCACTTTCATTTGACACTGATGAGTCAGAAGTAAGTACATTTTTCCTTTGAACAAAAATATATAAGTCCATCTAATTTTATTTTCATTGTCTATGTGTTTAGATTATTTCTACCTCTATATGTGCAGTTAGATTTTTTTACCTCTATATATTAGCATTGTTTGTCTGCACCTTAGCTGAATCTATATGCTCTAGGTCTGCCACTCTTTTTGGATCTTTTACTTTGCCCTCAAAAGTTATTCCAATTCTGAACTTTCATACCTGCCATATTGTGTGATATATCAATTCAATGGCTACCTTGTCTGGAGCTTATTTGAACCAACTCTAAAACCAATCCTTGAAGGATGTTAGAACTCCTTGGTTAAAATCAAACCGTAGAGATGAAGCTCTTATCTGGTTTCTTAAAATTTATTGTGATCCAGTAGCTTATGAAATAATACTTGCAATTTTATTTTTCAGTGAATCATCATGATACATTCCGACGGAAACCGTTGCATTAAAGCTGCAAATATTTTGGCTTGTAGGTGCTCTTTTGGCTTCAAAGACTTGGTACATCTAAACAACCATCCTCTTTTGAGATTACCATCCTTGGTAAATATGTAGCTCGTTTATCATATTTTGTCGTAGCTATGTTAGTTGTATGGTTGCGTACTTTGTTTTGGAATATAGTGCCACGCCTACCATATATTAGTGGTAAGGACACTTAATTGGCATTAGGAATCTAGTGATATGCAAACTATATGAGGGATGGTTGTATCTTCTCTTTTAAGTAAGAGAATTGAAATATTGAAATGGTTATCTTCCATATGTGTGTTTGAATGTTGGTTGGAAATTACTTAATAGAGTTTGGTAATCATAGATGTTCTCACAATAATGGTCACTAACGGTATGACAACAATTAGTCAACCAAAATTTAGTGACCATATGTTCACAAAAAATTTGGTCACTATTACAAGATATGAAAGGAAAATTTTATGACCAAAATTCTGGTCACCAATTCAAGACATGACATCTACGATTGAGTGACCAAAATATTGGTCACCAATTCAAGACATGACATCTACGATTGAGTGACGAAAATATTGGTCACCAAATCATGTAAACATAGCCATGATATGGTGACGAAATTATTGGTCACCAAATCATGTCCCCTACCCATGATTTCGTGACCAAAATATTAGTCAGTAAATCGTTGCACGAGTTCCATGCTTGAACTCTTTAGTGACCAAATGAAGAATTTTAGTGACGAAAATTAGTGACGAAATATTTGGTCACTAATTAGTGACGAGTTGACTTTGGTCACCAGATTTGCCTTTGGTGACCAAATTTAGTGACGAGGTTGAAAAATGGCCTTTCGTGACCGACCTAGGGTGACCAACTGGTCGCATCACTTTTTTGGTCACTAAAGGCCAAAGTCAACGGAAAATGGCCCTTTAGTGACCAAATTTGATTTGTCACTAAAAACCTAATTTCTTGTAGTGTAGATCAAAGGGATGGGAGATGCACAAAGGCTTAGCACAGAAAGTGTAGATTCCTTGATCTCCTTTAGAAGTGAAGGGAGATGAGGAGACCGATTTTCATATAGTTTTTTGTTTCTAGCTTTCCACAAAATCCAAACCATAAACACAGGAAGTAATTGAAATAAGAGTGTGTGCAATTTTGTAAAACCCGAGTATGAAAAGTAGAATGAGAATCTCTCCCACAAAGTACGGAAACTACAGGGGTTGATTCCTAGCCAAACATGGATTGGATCCCATAATTTTCTTGCAAACTCATAAATCCTTCATTGTCAAACCCAAAATGAATTGAAAACAAAAGAAAAATATATACAAACAACGGGCAACCTTCACTCTTAAATATCAACCTTTCACTATTAAACACCAACCTTTTAAAAACGACAAAAAATGCATACACAAATAACAGACAACCTTTCACTTTAAAATGTCAACCTTTCACTATTAAACACCAACTTTTCAAAAACGACAACAAATGCATATACAAATAACGGACAACCTTTCACTTTAAAATGTCAACCTTTCAAAAACAACAAAAAATGCATACACAAATAACGACAACTTAACACTTTAAAATGTCAACTTTTCACTTTAAAATGTCAACTTTTCACTATTAAACACCAACATTTCAAAAACGAAAAAAATTCATATACAAATAACGGGCAACATTCACTCTTAAATATCAACCTTTCACTATTAAACACCAACTTTTTAAAAACGACAAAAAATGCATACACAAATAACGGACAACTTTTCACTTTAAAATGTCAACCTTTCATTATTAAACACCAACCTTTCAAAAAGACAAAAAATGCATATACAAATAACGGACAACCTTTCACTTAAAAATGTCAACCTTTCAAAAAGGACAAAAAATGCATACACAAATAACGGACAACTTTTCACTTTAAAATGTCAATTTTTTACCATTAAACACCAACCTTTCAAAAACGACAAAAAATGCATATACAAATAACAGACAACCTTTTACTTTAAAATGTCAATCTTTCACTATTAAACACTAACCTTTCAAAAACGACAAAAATGCATACACAAATAACGGACAACCTTTCACTTTAAAATGTGAACCTTTCACTATTAAACACCAACCTTTCAAAAACGACAAAAAATGCATATACAACCTTTCACTCTTAAATATCAAACTTCCACCATTAAACAATAATCTTTTTAAAAAAGACAAAAGATGTACATGGAAATAGAAGCTTACCTTTCACTCATAAATGTCAATCTTTCAGTACTACTAAACAGTAATCTTTTAAAAAAGATAAAAATGCATATAAAAATATCATACAACCTTTCACCCTTATATGTCAACCTTCCATCGTTAAATAGCAACCTTTTAAAAAAGAAAAAATGCATAGCATTAATGTAGCAGACAACCTTTAACTCTTAAACGTCCACCTTTAACACTTAAATAGCAATCTTTCAAACAGACAAAAACAACAACAAATCTATTCATAACAAACAACCTTTAACTTTTAAATCTCAACCTTTAACAGTTAAATAGCAATCTTTCAGACAAAAAAAATAGCAAATCAATTCAAATCACTCAACAACATGTTTCACCATTATACAACAACTTTATAGGCTAACATGTCATCGTTTTAAAAACATCCAGCAACATGTTTAGCATTAAACAACAACCTTTTATGCTACCAGGCTAACGTTTTAAGAACGTCAATTCTAAGCAACATGTTTCAGCATGAATAATAGAGAAAAACGACTAACCTCGCCGAATTGAAGATCAAAACCACCGACCGCGGCTCCTCATTCGGCGAAATCTGAAGATGAAGATGATCGTATTCCAGTCGCTAATGTCATTGTCGTCTCCCAGTCGCCATCGCCATACCCTCTCCAACGACTAAATCTGAAGCTTTCTAATAGCGGTGGCTGCAGCGATCTGCTCTGCAATCTCCGCCTGTTCTGCATCTCCGTCGCGACTGCTCTGTCGGAATCACCAAATCGTCGGAATCAACATTCAAATTGCCTCGACAGCCGCCAATCGCTGCTGCGATCGAAACCTCCTGGACAAACGAGCTTCTGATTGAACAAAAAATTGCTGTTATCTTCTGTGCATCTTCGCCGCGACCTGCCCTGCCATCTCTGCCGGAGTCTATCGCCGCGACCTACTCTGCCGTCTCAGCCAGAGTCCAAATCTCTGCTTTCGATCGTGGAAGATTGATAAGTAACCGCTTCCTCGAGGTTTCCGCCGACGCTGAAATATTCGGGGAACTGCTGCGTTGATGTAACCAATATATACTCTACTTTTAGCACATTTTAGAGTTCATTTGGGGTAGCATTTAGTGCAAAGGGTTAATAATTAAGGCTAAATTTCTCTAACCTTGCATTTTGAAGAAAGACTTGTGCACTAACATTTTGAAGCTGAAATTTGGAAATGTTACAAGAGGTATTAGAGTGCATAAGTGGTACCATTGGCTTTGTCTTCTCGAGTACTACAAAATGGACTACTAGAACGTCAAAAACGGATCAACGGTTCATCCGTGGCGAAGAAAAGAAGATTGTTGTC
The DNA here is from genome assembly GCA_963678965.1 of Cruciata laevipes. Lineage (NCBI taxonomy): Eukaryota > Viridiplantae > Streptophyta > Magnoliopsida > Gentianales > Rubiaceae > Cruciata > Cruciata laevipes. The sequence goes on from OY787641.1 coordinate 16,531,248, forward strand.
AATCTGCCGCAGGCATCTCGCGGACCGCGAAAATGGGCGGATTTCTGGCTGAATGAAGGCCAAAAAAGCATATTTTGAAGAGTTATAAATACCCATCTTATCCCTTATTATCAATCCACCTAGATGATAGCATCTAGATACATCGACAATGGAATTAACAATGGAGAATCGACAAACTCACCCATACTCGACGTTAACGTGAGCGTTGGACAAGACATTTGAAAACTATAAAGAACTAAGATGATGATAACATACAAATCTTAATTCATATTTGCTACTTTATGATATTGGGATAAACAATAGCATTTACCCACAAATCTAGCAATTCGATGCATATAATCACACATTGGAAATGAATATCTTAACTCTACAATTACATACAACGAAGGATCAATGATCACATTAGGTTCCTACGAAGACATGCAACAATATTCAAATTCATAAGCAATTCAATTCCCATGACTATACTTTACCATGTTTCATAACAACAATCACACAACCTCTCTAATTACCAATTACTCTACCAACTAGGCTAAATTACTCTACAACTAGTAAGCAAAAAGGGGTTGTCACCCCCCAATCACTTCTAATTAACCTAATCTCTAAATTAAACTAGAACTAGGGTTTAAACTACCATTACCTAAACTATGAGGCATGCAATTGATTCATAACACAAAGCCCATGGAAAATTTAGCAAGATTAACAACATTCATATACAATTCAAGACAAGATATTCAAATGATAATCAAACCATAAATAGAAGCATATGAAAGTTCATGAAAATCTCAAGAATAGAAGTTTAATCAATTGCTCCCAAAGAAGATTAAGCTAAGCTATGATACAATACATGAAATCAAACTACTAATCTAAAGGAATTGAAAGCAAGAAAATGGAAGGAAGAAGAGGGAAATTCGGTTTCTACATGGCTCATCTCGTCCTCCAAAAGGGTGGGATAAGAGAGGTATTTATAGCCCCAAAATTCAGCTCAATGAGGCAAGTGGGCCGAAGCTTTTAGCGACGCTTTCTTTGGTCGCTGTTTTTCATAGCGACACTTCTGGGCAGCTGGTGACGCTTTCTGGGCAGCTAGTGACACTTCTGGGCAGCAGCGACACTTTCTTCATCTGGAGTGACACTTCCTTCAACCTCCAGCGACACTTTCTGGGAAAGAGCGACACTTTTCTGGGCAGCTTCTATCACCTTCAACAAGGTTGTCTTCTCGCCACTTCTATGACCAATTCTTCAAGTTCCAAGCATCAAATCATCAACTCTATAGCATAGTCATAGAAGGTCTTCAAGAATATCAATCCAAATACTCCAAAACATGTACATTATCATAAAATCTTGCAATTACGAATCTAATGTACAATGAACTATTTAATACCAAAAGTTGCTCAAAAACAAGTCTTAAAATGTGCTAAAACTAGGGTATAAATAGGGCTCATCATGCGTTGAAAAATTGGGGAAAATATTGGGCTTTTCAATATATATAGCGCATGTAGGCGCGTGGGAACAACACGGGCCACAAATTTGGGTCGACCCGACCCGCGAGAATTTGCCCCTATTTCCTATATTTACAGCATGGTCCCTGGTCACTATATAATGACGGTCACTTCCAAGACTTACTCATTTTTTATTTAGTTATGACTTGAATTTCCATAAATTCATCTTTCCAAGCCAGTGATTGAATCCATGAAATCTAGAAATTATTATTATTATGACTAACCTGCACATACACTCACTCCCTAATCAAATTGGGAGAATAAATGGCACATTGGCCTTTCCTAAGATGGAAGCATGGGATGAAACCCATGACCTCCACCCCAGCCATGCATTTTGCATGTTGTTGGCGGTCATCTCCTCTAAGGAGCTTGGTTAGAAATTTTTTATATTTGGGCACAAGATCTGGATATCAACACACAAAACAACATGAGATTAAAAAAAGAGGGAAAACAAAGTGTGCACTAAAACTATGTTCCTTGGAGCCAAGGGCGGAATTACATTGGGAGTACTGGGGTCACGTGCCCCCACTGCCCAAGAAACGCTAACCTTGTACTATTGTATTATGTACTTCTAATTTAACTGCACTTAATTGTGAGCTTTTCAGCCAAAGATGATATGATTTTCCAATTCATGTGAACCTTGAAAAAGAGAGATCATATTAATAAATACAAAATTTCTCTTAATCTAATAAAAGTAAAATTACCAGCATGCATGTAATTCCAAAGTTATGATCACTAGGTTTTAAAATACTTTTGTTTGTACTAATGCAAATATATCACTGCTACTTTCTTAATAAATATTTAAGTCATACCTAAATACAATCTTTTTTTAATGAATATGATTTTAAAATTTTACACCCATATCCCCTTTGTGTCAAAATAGGCTAATGAATCATGCTATAAAATTTCATTGATATTCTTGGAAAATATGTATTTTATTTTCAAAAATCAAAGTGAAAAGTTTATTTATAAGTAATATAGACAAATTTGTTAGTGCCAATTTTTTTAAAGTTTGTTTTTGAACATGTATGTGTGCCCTCGGTTATAAATATTTATGGATCCGCCACTACCTTGAAGCTTTTCTGTACATTAATTTAGTTCACAAATCTACAATCCACGTTTCAATCCACGTTGCCGCCGGCCACGATTTTTACTAATATTTATTTTTTGTCCTAGGAATTAAGTCAACGGATTAGGTTGATGAAAGATTGTTGTGAGTATTGTGTATGTGATTATGTGATTGTGAGTATTGTTTGATAGAATGAATGTCCAGCTTCTTTTTCAGGTACTTTCTTATATCTGGATCTTTTACTCATTGTGGTTGAGCATTTACTCAATTGTCTTGATCTTTTAGTCAATTTGCTTGAGTATTTATTGTTTTGTCTTAATCATTTACTCAATGTGCTTGAGCTTATACTGTGCGATCTTGATTTTTTAGTTATTGTGCTTAAGCATTTACTGTTTCCTCCTGATTTTTTAGTCAATTTGTTGATCTTTCAATTATTTTACTTGAGTATTCCTTGTTATGTTTTGATCTCTTATTCAATGTGCTTGAGCATTTATTGTGCTGTCTTGATCTTTTGATCACTGTGCTTGATCATTTACTAATTTGTCTTGATCTTTCAGTCAATTTGTTGGACCATATATTCTTATGTCTTGATCAAGTAATAAATTTTATGTTTGCATGCATTTTCAGTACTTTTGCCTCTAACAGATAGCATGATCATATCATGATTGTATGGTGTTGTTTGTGCTTCAAAATTAGGTTTGCGCCCTAAAAAGCCCATTAAAATTTTAGAATATGAAAGGTATTTTTCTTAATTACTTCTTGGTTGTTGTTTTCATGGTTGCAACCATGTTCCAAAGAATTCAAGGCAAGTACTACTTTCTGTGACTTAATGCATCTTTCTTTTCTAATGCAGATCTTGCATTTTGAGTATTCTGGTTTGTTTTCTTCGGATCTTCTTCGGTAAAAGATGGATCTTTTTTATTATTGAAGTTGTGAGAGAGTGAGACAAATAATGAGCAATGCTCATACCATTTATTTAGGTAAGCTAGATCATAACATGTGGGGTACATTAAAGGCCAAACAAACCGGAGCAAAGGTCAGGGTCTGACTCATTAATATTCAACTCTGCCAAAAAAGGAAGGCCCAATGACGTAATTATAGAGCTTGTTTATGGTCTGATCTCCGCCGCCGCCATGACCGGGAAGCTATTCACGGCCAACTCTGATCTCCGCGCTGCAAGATTAGCTCTTCCGCAGAGCTCCAATCTCACCCAATCGCTACTGATTCATGCCCAATTAAAGTTTCCGGCAAAAATTGACGCGAAACACGGTAGAAAAGCATGAAAAAGAAATAAAGTATAAAATTTGCAATTAAATCGAAGTATGGTAATGATTACCATATCGTAGTTGGAAAGTGTAGTGATACCCTTCAACCCTTGTTAAATTTTACCCTTGAAAGGTCTGGTTGACATTTAAATATTTATAGCTGGCTTAAGGTTGAATTGAAAAGATGAAAACAATCTTGAATCATGAGTTCGATACACAAGACATTAAATTTATCTGCGTATGGATCCCTGAAAAATAATTTGCATGTGAAAATATTGGGTAAAACTTTGAAAGATCAGCCAAAAATTTGATAATAGGGGTTTATATAAATGACAAGGATCGATGTACAAGGATAGAGAATATTCATCATAACTTGTTGAGCCCATGAACTATAATTCATGATTGTTTTTATATTTTTAATCATCTAAAACTAAATGGCAACCAAAATTGGTAGAGATACTATATACGAAGATGTCAATGCTAGTGTAAAAGTACATAGCACTTTCCTAAAATATTGTGTTGGGTCGGTAAAATTGATTTTTTGCACTAGGTATATGGACACATAATAACGTAACAAAAAAAAAAACGAAAGTTAAATAATTTAGTAGACCATTTCATATTCAAAATGTGGCCGATAAACCCCTGTAATTTGCCGTGTCTTTAAACCCTAATTTATAATCACCGTCATTGTTTTTGTTCACCCCTCATTTTCTGATTAAGCCTCGAATAAACTTCTCCGTGAAAATCAAGCCCCATCCTCTCTGCAATAATTTCCGGTGTAAAACGCATGCTTTCAGGTAGAAGAAATGAGCGGTGAGTATAAATGGAGGAGGCAATGATTGAATATGCTTTTCTTCTATGCTTAGCTTCCGGAGCCATGTTAATGTTTGTCCGCGGCGTTGTGGGCAGCATCAAATTTATTAAAAAATCTCATCTTGTAAGACCCTCTAAGCTCTACTCTCTCCCAGGTTTTCGCCCACTCAATTTTTTTTGCGTTTTCAAAAATCCATTTTCCTCAGTCCCTGCTTCGAATGCCTTGTTTGATAAAGAGCTGGTAGTTGAGATTGTGCGGGAAGATAGATGGGATGATGCTAGGATGAAGGGTGTTTTTAGTTCTGCTTTAGCTCCCATTTGGGTTCCCAGAATGTTGGTTGAACTTAGGCATGAGCCTAAGTTAGCTTTGAAATTATTTGAGTGGGCGAAAACCCGGGATAATTTTGTTCACACTACCAAAAATTACTGTATAGTTGCTCATATTTTGTTTTGCTCTCAGCTTTATGCTGAAGCTAATGCTGTTTTTAGAGAATTAGTTAGTTTGAATAATGGCTGCTGCAGTGTAGTTGATGGATTGTGGTCTACGAAGAATGTTTGTTTTCCGGGTTTTGGAGTCTTTGATGCATTTTTTAGCGTGTTGATTGAGTTAGGTTATCTGGAGGAAGCAAGAAAAAGCTTTGTACAGATGAAAGGTCTTAGAGTCCTCCCAAAGCTGCGGTCGTGTAATCATCTGTTGGATAAAATTTCTAAGGATGGTAATAGGTTGTTGGCTATGCATTTTTGCAAGGATGTCATTGAGGCTGGTATGGACTTGTCGGTATATACATATAATATTATGATTGATGTTTTATGCAAAGAGGGGGACTTGGAAGCTGCGAAAAGATTGTTTGTGCGGATGAAAAAGCTGGGAGTTAGTCCTGATATAATTACTTACAATACTCTTATAGATGGATGTGGTAAATTTGGGCAGGTGGATGATATGTTATCCTTACACGAAGAAATGGTATCTGCAGGTTGCTGCCCTGACATCATAACATACAACACATTGATTAATTGTTTCTGTAAGTTGGAGAAAATGCCGAAAGCTTTTGAGTTCCTACGTCAGATGAAGGAACGTGGTTTGAAGCCTAATATTGTAACTTATAGCACATTTATAGATGCATTTTGCAAAGAGAGAATGTTGCAACAGGCTCTCAAGTTATACCTGGATATGTGGCGAGTTGGTCTCACTCCTAATGAATTTACGTATACATCTTTGATTGATGCCAATTGTAAAGAAGGGAGATTGGACAATGGTCTGAAATTGCTCAAAGAAATGTTGGAAAGGGGTGTCAAGATGAACATTGTTTCTTACACATCATTGCTTGATGGCCTCTGCAAAGCAGGGAAATTGAAGGAAGCAGAAGAACTGCTAAGTTCTATTCGAAAAGATGAAGTAATCCCAAATGAGAAGATTTATACTGCCCTTATTCATGGATACATAAAGGCAAAAAGAATAGATGATGCTATGGAAGTACTGAATCAAATGAGGGAAGGCCAAATTGTTCCAGATTTATTCCTCTATTCAACTATCATATGGGGTGTGTGTAGTCAAGGAAAGTTGGAAGAAGCCAAGCTCTTGACCAATGAAATGATGGTACATGGTTTGAAACCAAATCATGTGATATTCACGATACTTATTGATACTCATTTCAAGAGCGGAAAATTTGTCGAGGCAGGAAAACTGTTTGATGAAATGAAGAAAATAGGAATTTCTCCTTCAATTATAACATACTGTGTCTTAATTGATGGTTATTGTCGGTCTGGACTTGTCGAGGAGGCTATTGATTGTTTTTATGGATTGCAACACGCAGGCTTGAAGCCTAACATCGTCACTTACACTGCACTTATTGATGGCCTATGCAAATCTGAGCGTTTAAAGGATGCCCACAGACTGTTTCAAAAAATGACTGACAGTGGTGTAGTTGCTGACGTAAATGCTTATACAGCTTTAATCAATGGGAATGTGAAGTGTGGCAATATTGTAGATGCGTTAGAGTTGCGGAAGAGGATGGCTGAAATTGGACTGAAGTTAGATCTTCATGCCTATACTTCACTGATATCAGGGCTCTGTAGATTTGGGGACGTGCAACAAGCAAGGTCCTTGTTTGAAGAGATGTTGGAAGAGGGGATACATCCTGATGAAGTTGTTTATGGCTGTCTTATCAGAAAATATCACGAGCTTGGTTACATGGATGAAGCCCATGGTTTGCATAATCAGATGATGAGAAAAGGTCTTATTCCAGTAGGTGGTCAAAATGCTGACCAGACTGTTCAAACGTAAGCGTGTCTTTTGTGCTTTTCATGAGGAACATGGTTATGCTAGTGTGCTTGTGCTTCCCAGTATGAGACTGAACATGAAGAAGAAGCTCCCTCATTTCCTAGCCAGTCACAGTCTCTCTTCTTTTTTAAGGTAAGTGGCCTTTCTTGATAATTTTTATATTTTTCCTTTTTGACGTCGCTATCCTGAACTTAGTCTGGTTATATATTCTTTGAATAATGGCTCTGGGGGTAGACACTAATTTCTAAGTCTACTGTATGTACCATATTTGGGTATGAAGACATACTCATTCTTGTTTCTTTTGTGACTTCATAGGTTTCATGATTAGATAAGAATCAGGTTGACATGAATACTTATGTGAAAATATAGCTGCACCTCTCTCTTTATGGCTTGCTTCAGTGTAAGAATTATTTTACATTTGAGTATTTGCCCTGATATGGTCCTCAGCTCAAACCTGAAATTTAATTTCTGAGAGCAAGAAAATTTTGGTAATTCCATACAGATTCTTACCCTGGAATTTGGAAAGCATGTATATGAAGTTAATTACTAATTGTTGAAATGAATTCAAGCAGAGTTCTCCTATGCTGATATATTTTAGGGTTGACCACTAGATCTCTAACTTATGGCAGCAGCCTTGGTGAACAATTGTACTCTTTTCCTTATTTTGGACCACCTTCACCTATACCTTTTGTATCTATTCCATGTTTCACATCACCATAGTAAATACTAGTCCACCCCAAAATAATCTCTCCCACCATGAGGCCCTAACCTAATGGTGTCATTTGTTATAACAAAACACCAATTATGGCTTTGAAATTTAGGAAATTGGCTAATTATTTTTCAAGAGTGGATATGCCATCGACAACTTATTGAAAAATTTCCCTCGATAAATACAGAACCTCTTTCTTAACAGATGGAAGTCATTGTCATGATCTCCTTTCCTCTTTGTGCCTTTCACTGAACCGTTTGAACAATATGTTTTATTCTCCAAGCTCGTTGCCTATATGCTCTTTGACATCAAGTCTGATATCGTTCTCGCTTTCGTATCTTTTATAATTTATTACTTGGGAATCTTATTGAATGCGGAATTGGGAGTCTTATTGAACGGGGAATCATAATCTTATTGATGAGGTTGACTTTTAAAAAGCATTCTCTCTTTTCATAGGTTTGTGTGAATTAGAATAAAACAATATTGCTAGAGTCTTGGTACTATTATTTTTATTTCGTCTTTATTTCAGTCATCCGGTTTCTCATTTGTAGTATCTTTCGACACAAGTTATTTTATATGCATTTGAGAATACATGATTAGTAGTAATATCATGATGATCTGCGATGAAGCTGACTCTTAAAGCCCTCTTCTGTTTACTGTGTCATCTTTGAGATGTTTTCCTCATTATTAAATTTGCAGTTTGTTTTGGGACATCTAAACATTTTCATTTCTTACATGAATACATAAAGTTTAAATAAAAGTGAACTTTAGAATGACAAACATTTATGATATAGCTTTTGAAAGGTTTTGTGAATCTCAGGGCAAGGAGAATTACTTTTGAAAGAATTATTGACCTTAGCAGTGAAGTACTTAGTTTTTTTGCTTAAATTACTGCATATATTCAAAGACATGTAATTTGGAGTATTTTTGGTATTAAGATGTGGAAGAGGATTTTTCTTTGCTTGTTTTTGCAAATAGAAAAATAGATGTTGCACCCTGATACTTAATATTGACCCTAAACCATGAAGTAGTTTCTGTGATAATTATTCTCCTGGCTAAATTTCAATAGTTATAGTTAATTATATAATAGTTGAGCAGAATAAAGTATTTCTAAATACTACTGTGTTCGGAATCTTGATTGAATAAGACCACAAAGCTACTTGTCATTTTTCGCTGACTCTTGTGGTTCTGTAGGGGAGCATGGTGCTTGGATGAACTGCTGGAAAACAATAAAATTTTCAGTCAGTGTCTTGTTCGTTGACATGTATAAGCATTAATGTGAGTTTTGCTGAATGAATTACTAGTTGAACCGTGATTTTTCATTCATGGAGCCCTTCTCAGCAAGGTTTTGTTGATAATTTACAGAAATTTCAGTATAAAGGGGAACCTGACCAGATGTAAATGTAGAACTTCATTATCTGAAAGAAGTGGCCGAGCAAGCAGTTGCAAAATATAGCGCTGCCGCTGATAGTCGAGATCTTTATGATTGATTTTACTTAAGGTAATTTAGACAACATAATTGTGCTAATTTTCAACAGCTACATGCTCTGAATGATAAGGTTGACTTAGTTGGACGTGTTGTATAGGTGACTACTTTTCTTTGCAAAACCTTTGCTCCTCTTTTTCTATTTTTTATGTTGGAGAGAGTGAGATTACTATTTGCAACTCGTTTGGAATCTATTTCCTTGACATCTCTGTGGATGAAATCATACAATCAGTGTTAAAAGGTCTAAGTTTTAGACTCTCATACATACATTTAATAATAATTTTTATCTGTAATGTACTTTAATTTAAACTGGACATTCTGGAAGTGATTGAAGATAATTCAAGCGGTTATCTGTTCTTTCTCAAACTTCTTGTATATTTGCTTGTGGTGGATTATATTTTACCGTTGTAAAATAATGTAGTGTTATACCTTCATTTGAAAATAGTTGATGGTAAGGTTGAACATGGTGGAATGTCATTTACCCAATAGAGTATTTAGACAACATATATCGGCAACCATTTAATGCGGATGTTTGTTCTAAAAAAGAAAAAAAAAACAGCTTCAGCTTCTGTTCAACTCATCGTCATAGACAGTAACCAGAGGTTTTCTTTTAGGGTTTTTGACATAGACCCCAACTTGCTTTATCAAAAGAAAAGTAGAATCCTTTTTCATTCCTTTCTTTGCTGTCCTTTGAACCTTCCTGGAATTGCAAATTGCCTGCCTTTATTAATTGTAGCATAACATGAGTAAATTACTCCCTGGCCTTGTTTTCTGTGTTGTGGCTCTGTATTAATATGTGTTTTCTCCTGCTGAACCAAATATTTTACTAATTCATTGTGCATCTGTTTATGCAGGCTTAGCAGGCTTTCCGGGCTCTTAAGGGGATTATCAGTGTGCAAGCTCTTGTTAAGGGCCACTTTGGTGGGATGACAGGCTGTTGCTACTTTGCTCAAAAGTATAGGCTGCAGGAAATTCTGGTAATGCATCATCTCTCACCAAGGATATCTCCTGATACAAGAAAATTGTTCATTAGCTGTTGCCTGTTGGCTAGATCATCATTCTTTGCAGCAATTGAGATGTTGAGTGGGGTTTTTCCCTCAAACTTATGTGCTTATTTGGTCTTTTGATCAAATTGTCGAAAGATCTGATGGGTTTTGAGACCTAATTTTTGTTATTGTTTGTGAACCATTGTTTGTCATCGTGTTATCTGAATCTTATGATATTATGTACTTTTATAATATTCATGCATACTTGTCATTGATTTTCATTTGTGCCTTTACATGTCATCGAATTACTATCTGAAGCAAAAGATATATGAGTGCGTGAATCTAATTTTCCACTGCAGACAAGCATGTAAACTTGCTTACTAGGTCAGAAGAGCTTGCCTTAAAATGCATTTGCCTGCAATCTTTTTATATCCCACCCTGTTTAATGTCTTTCATAGAGATCTCATTTTCTGGTTTTCCTTTTTTTTCAGCTCAGCTTCTTGCTTGGTGAACCGATTGCAGCTTGGAATTGGCTCGAGTGGTGACCAGTCTTACGATTTCGGAACCACTTTTGCAAGCTAAATCGACTGTTGAGACAGCTAGCAAAATCAAGGAGAACTAGGAAGGTTCTTCTCGACCATCCCCGGAAAATCAGAGATAGAAATCAAGAAACCTCAGCCAAAAAAACTGAACGTCTACTTTTTTCAGTTAATATATTGAGAAAATCTTGGGTAAATCTTGGGTGAGACCTGTCCTTGTGGAGACCAAGGGCAAGGGATTGCCATAATTGTAGCAGATTAAAAAAATGGGGTCAACTAGTAAATACTCTATTTTTGGTACCATTCGGTAATTACACAAAACTCTATGGACCATTTTGCAATGTCCAACTCCATGACATAAAAAGAGCCGCTCACCTCAATTCCTCAATCGACGATGAGGAAGCTTTTGCGTCACCAACCCACACTCAATTCCTTCATCGATCCCAACCTTCTTCCAAACTCCACAACACATATTCTTCATCGATTAATTAACAGACTACTTCCCCAGATTTGTTTATCATCGTCAAATCACGGCTTTGGTTCATCAATCGAAGACCCCAAACCTTTGCAAATCGCCAATCAACTCGAGATAAGCAATAGGCTCTGGCTCCTCATAGTCCAGCATGATTCTCACCTTCTCCTTGAGCCAATCCCGTCTCTTGACGTACCTCACATCATGTGACAAGTCATAAAAAACTCAAGTGATAGTTAAAAAAAAATCAAAGAAAAGATAAAAAAGATCACACCGAAAAAAATTAAGCTCAAGTGAAAACTAAAAAAGATCAAAGAAAATATAAACATAAAAGATCAAACTCAAGTTAATACTGAAAAGATCAAAGAGTACATAAAAAAGATCAAACAGAATAATATTAAACTCAAGTGATAAATTAACAATATCAAAGAAAATATCAAAAAGATCAAGCAGAATAAAATTAAGCCCAAGTGATAAATGAAAAAGATCAAACTCAAGTCATATATGAAAAAGATCAAAGAAAATATCAAACATAATAAGATCTAACTCAAGTAATAACTGAAAAAGATTAAAAAAAGAAGATAAAATGATCAAACAGAAAAAGATCAGGCAATAAACAATGATGATCAAGTCATTACTGTAAAAAATCAAGCTCAAGTGATAACAGAATTAGTTCAAAAAAAATATCAAAAAAATCAAAGTAGAAAAAAATCAAAGGAAATATAAAAAAATATCAAACTAAAAAATGATCAAGTAGCAAACAATAATGATCGAGTAAGTACTGCAAACAATCAAGTTCAAGTACTAATATAAAAAATCGAAAGAAAATATAAAAAGGTCAAGCACAAAAATGAACACCTAAATGAACTACTCCACTACCTCTTCCTGCAACTCATATTTATTCACACCATCACACGCCTAATGTATTTTTTTGCTTTTTGGGGACTACCCACGCTCTCGTATCGTCCTCGTCCTTCAAATCCAACAGATCGGACGAACACCCAACAAGAAAAGAAGATGGTCACTGGCAAAGAACAGGTTACTACCTTCGGGGGGAATCCAAATCAATTGAATCGTAGAAAATCATCACCGAAGATCAATCGTCATGGACTGAAGTTCCGGAAGCTGCGTCGGATCGGCGAGGATGAGATGTGCCTGGCGGATCGTGTTGTATATGGTTTCACCAAATCGCCGGAATATGCCGAAAGTGGAAGGGAAGGGAGAGGGAGGAAGAAAAAACTTTGTTTTGCATTTAAATCCCTATATTTAGCCGCGTTTTTCAATGAAGTCCATAATTTCTGAAAATGTTCTATAGTCTCTGGTCTTTGTAGAGACAGGTCTCAAATGAGAATTTGTATAATATATTTGACAATACTGTGCAGATTAGGAGCTTATATGCAAGAACTTTCTTGTTTTCGGAGAAAATCAACCATGGTTTCTTTCTGATTTATCCATGCTACCAAAGCATACAAAAGGGTTTAATTTTCTTTTGGACAACAATGGGAACAGGGCTATGGAGGTGCCGATTCACGGCGGTGGTCTGAGAACCGCCGTGTTTTGTTCTTGTTCCTGTACAGGAACTCATTTTGGCAACGTTGGCCGTCGCCTGAATGACCATTTTCGGCGGTTTTGAGTAAACCGCCGTGGTTAAAAATGAATTAACAGCGGTTTTGTATTTACGGCGCTGAATTTACGGCGGTTATCCACGACCGCCGTAAATACGGATCGAATTCGCGGCGGTTTTGTAATTACGGCGTTAATTTCACGGCGGTGCCGGAAAAACCGCCGCGTTTAGGTAATGTTCCGGTACTGGAACAAAAGAATTGCAATTAAAATTTAATCGGAATTGATGTTGGATAATATAATATTTGAAAAAAACAAATATTGGTGTTTTGAAAGATTTCCAATATCGGAACTGCAGTCTAAGTTTTTAAAAAAATTAGTTTCGACGTAGGAAGAGGAACTTAGCAGTGTAAAATTGGTCAATGACGACCAAAATTTGCAAGTAACTTAACTTCCCGTGTAGGAACATGAGTACAGTATTTATAATTGAATATGCTAAAGTAGTTCTGGTGCCGGAACATAATTGTCTATAAATATTAAAACGGGTTTGCGTCAGAGATCAAAGATAAAAATAAATCCTAAATTTGTGGGCTATATCTGGGAACGGTGGAACGGTTGGGACGCGAGGTTTTGAACCTCCAGGTACGTCGATTTCAATGTTTATATATCATGTTGATATTATATTGAATTAGATGAATGATTTTGTGTATTTGAATTGCAATTGATTGTTGTGTATTGGAATTGCAGTTGATTGTTTAGGTAGCATGAGTTCTAACATGAGTACTCAACGAGGGCGAATTGTAAGCAGTGGTATGACAACTTCTGTGGAATACAGGGGATTGATTGAGGATTTCATTAATTTTTCTTTTGGTAATGCAAGTTTTGGTACCGTTAGATGCCCTTGTAAGGACTGTAAAAATGATGTGTTTGTTGGACGTGATAAATTGGAAGAGCATTTGATATGTAGAGGATTTGAAAAATCTTATACACATTGGGTATGGCATGGTGAAGTTAGTAGGGAAATTGATGAAGTTGATCACATACCGATTGTTGAGGAGCGGTTAGATTACATGTATGGGTGGGATGAAATGGTTGATGATGTTGCTGAAGCATTCGTAGGTAAACCGGAGGTCCTACAATCAATGTTAGATGACAAAGAAACTCTTTTGTATGATGGTTCAAAACACACGGTTTTAAGTGCAACCTTGTCGTTGATGAATGTGAAGGCAAAATATGGGTATTCTGACAAAAGCATGAGTGAGTTGTTGTGTTTGTTGAGGGAATTACTTCCTATAGGGAATAAAATTCCGGAGAGTTCGTATGAAGTGAAGAAGGTGTTGTGTCCAATGGGGTTGGAGTTAGAAAAAATACACGCTTGCCTTAATGACTGTATGTTGTATAGGGGTTTCGAGGATGAAGATCTTGATAAATGTAAAGTTTGTGGTACGCCACGGTACAAAGCTAAATCCAGCAGTATTGAAGTTGGGGCGGAGGATGTTCATAGGAGCAAAAAACCAACCCCTGCAAAGGTTATGTGGTATTTTCCTATAATTCCAAGGTTGAAACGTGATGCTACCAAAATCCGTCCGTCTCCCGGGTCTTGACGCTATCCGGGCTTCTCTCCGAGCAAACCAGCACCAACCCTGCAAAACAATCCCCGGGAGGCGTCCCGGGGAGGAAGCTCCGGCGTGATGATGAGATGGGGATAATGATGAGGGGAAAACGTACGGAAGATGCTCTCAATATGAAGTAGAGAGATATCAGTCACATACCTTGTTCACTGTTGGAGGCTAGTATTTATAGCTGAGCTTTGCCTGCCTTGAAGATAAGCTGCAGGACCACCTCCCTTGTCATCATCTGTCCTCTCTTGTCCTCTTTCTTGTCCGGACATGTCTCTAACCGGGAAAGGTTCCTCTCTGTTAGTTCTGGGCCGCGGGCCCTTTTCCTGGCCCAGCAGGGCTCTGGGCCGGTATTATCACTAGCCCCCCAGACCAGTCTTCCGGGTTTCCTTGACGCGGGAGACTGATCTTACATGCTCCTCCTTTTGCTACCTCTTTTGGTGGGGCCCCTTCTTGCTATAATTGATTTCTGACAGCGCCATCTTTTCCCTTCTGCATTAATCAGTACCTTGTTTCCTGTGTTATCATTGCTTTTCCTCCTTTCGAGGCGACGTTTCCTATTCACCTCCCTATATAAGGGGCCTAACCCTCCTCACTGAATTACTTTCTCCACATCGTTTCCAGACGCTCTGCTTTTCCTTAACAAGTAAGCTCTAACCCTCCTCATCTGCTTCTTCCGCTCCTCTTTCATCATGAGTTCCCCGCACATTGCCACTTCCTCCCTTGATACCGAAGGGGTTCAAAGCCAATTTGAAATTCAGTTTCGAGCCCCCCACCCCATTCCTTCTCCGGGTTCCTCTTCGAGTACCCCCTCTGAGACCTTCAGCACATCCCCGGAGCCAATCGGACCGAGTGCGTCTACCTTAGATGGGGCGGGTTCATCCCCCACACAGCGTTCCCATCTCCCCCGGGAGGATCCAGATGGGGAAGCCTTCGATGAGGAAGTCGGCAATGATGCTCCCCGGGGTCCTACCCACGGAGTAAAGCCTTCTGGCCATCGGTTTTTTAATCTCCCCGGGCCTCCCCCTCCTTAGCTAGGGACGTTCTAGATTTAGTTAGGCGTTGTTTTATCCCTTTTCCGTTGGATGCATCACTATCAAAACTTCCCCCGGGGATGTCCGAGAGGGAAGTGCCTTGCATCCCCCGGATTCACTTCCAGTACGGGCTCAGCCTTCCTTTTCCTCCTCTTTTTTCAGAAATTTTCAACTTTTATCGAATGGCCCCGGCCCAGCTACACCCCAACGGGATTGTATTGGTACTAGGCTTCTTGCTTAATTGCGCTAGATGCAATGTTACCTCCTCTCTCCTTCTCTTCCGGTCCTTTTATGCCCTCCGACGCGCTCATGCGTCCTTTCCGGGGGTATTTTCTTTTGTAATCCGTTCCGGGACGAAGGACTTTATGAGGGGTAAGCCCAGATCCGCCAAAGGGTACCTTGCGAAGGGTTTCTTCCGCTGCGATTCCCTCGTTCCTGAAGACAAGAAACCCCTTTCCTCCCTTCCAACAGACCTCACCAACGATCATAACTTCCTCCGTCTATCTCCCCTAGACATGGATGCTTTCTTTAAGACTGGGAACGCGGGCTATTATTGGCCCCGCGGGATATACCCTAAAAAACTCTTTTCCCTTCCAACCGTCTCCGCTGTGTGGCCGGTTGGAGGTGCCTATTACAGGCTTTATTCTTTATTTTCATATACATATATGTGTGTTTTATTCTGATCTCTCTTTTTTTTGTTCTACCTGACTTCAGTTCAGCCTACTTTGCACGCGGACGCTACGCCACTCGAAGAGATGCCTTCCGGGGATAACAGTCAGCAGGGGACTCCTCACCGGGGGCTGGTCACTCCAGCCGAGCAGCAAGCGGCATCCCCAGTCGGGGTGGGGGCTGCCGAGAATCCCGGGTTCATTCCCCAAGGGACCCGTCAGCAACGCCCTTCCTCCCAACCAAAAGCCCCCGGGTCCTCTCCTACCCCGGGGAGGAAATCTTTCGTCCAGCACCCGACATACAGCGGCGGGGCTGGTTCCCGCTTTAAGCGGCCTTTAACCGATGACAAGGAAACTCCTCCGTCTTCCCGTCAGAGGTTGGAAAGCGCGACCCCGCCGCCGCCTCCTCCTCCCTCTGCGAATTCTCCTTTAAGGGATAACTCTCAAGCCATCCCCGAGCAGAGGGAAGATGTGCGCTAACTTTGTTGCTTATTACTACTTTTGTCCTCCATCCTTCCGGATAATCTTATCTTTGTTTGAATTTTGTAGACCACTACTTTCGCCGACTCTCTCCTGGCGGACTCTCAGCTGACGGACGCGCTCAAACGGACATACTCTAAGTATAACGCGGGTTTTTTTGCTAAGAAGGAAAGGGAACTTCTTGATGCCCGGGAGAAGTTGGCCGAGCGGGATGATCTGGCCGCCCGACTGGAGGCTTCTCAGAGGAAGCTAGCCGAAAGGGAGAAAAAGCTCTATGAGAAAGAAAAGAAGCTGGCGGAAGTAGAGAAGAAATACTCTTCTCTTAAGAAGGAAAAGAAGGAGGCCCAGCTCGAAGCCTTGGACGCTGTGGTTCGAAAAGTTCTCCACTCTGCCGATTTTGACAAGAGGCTAGAGGGCATCGCCGCTGCTGCCAGTGCTGATGCCTGCCATGAGATGTATCGCAGTCTGCGGGGTTGGCTTCCGGGCCCTGCTCGCCTTGAAGCACAAGCATCCTACTATCGTCCCAAGGCGAGCGATCAGCTCAACTACCGCTGGAGGTCTCTTAAGGAGGCCAACCTGGAGGTACCCCAATTGTGGGATTCGCTGAAGATGTGTTCCCGGGCCCCTTCAGCCTCAGACATTAAGAAGGTCAAACTTCCGGGGGTCAACGAGGCTGCCATTCCTGAATCCCCTGGCCCGGAGTGCTTCAATGCCTACGGGGTGGTCCCGGAGACGCCTCACTGGGCCGAAAATTACCACGAGTTCTGCGCTATACCTGACAATTTTGGGTATCAGGCCGTTGAGGAGAGGACGGGTGAATACGTTGTGGGGCTTCCCAGGGGGCAGGACGACTTGCTCTATCAATCCCGGAAGTCTACCCGGAAAGTGGGATTTCCTGAGCGCCCGGAAGACGAGCCAAAGGTGGATGTCCCTGCTTACTGCGGTCCCAACTGGTCTGACGCAGACGTGGCTGAACTGGAAAGGAGGTGGAAGGGCGCTCATGCTACCCCGAGGGAAAGAGGCCCTACCGAGGATAATGTATTCCTCTAGACTCTAGTATATTTTTTTTTGTAGTTTTAAGTCTTTTGTAATCTTCCTCCCCGGGAGGCACATGTAGAACTTGGCCTTGGCGCCCATTTTGATTAATATAAGTTCTACCTTTTAATTTGATGAAGTTACTATCTTTTGTAGTCTGAGCGCCACTTGGAAGGAGATCTCCCGCGGGGATCCATGCCTTTTGTTTTCCCTCATCCTAGTTGTTCTTCCGGGACTTACTTCTCTCTCCCCCGCGCTGGGTGCCTCCAATGTTCATTCCTTCAAAGGAAACTTGCTCATTGGAGGTTTGGAGGCGATCAATCTATCCGGGCCATGTCTGAGGCTGGATTGTGTGCGTTTGTTCACGAGTTCGGGTCCATCCAGGCATTAGTATCATTTCTTAAAGCTATTAAAAACAAATTCGGCTCGCTGAATCACTGCTTTGACCTAGCTTCTGATCATATGCGGGAGGCCCTAAATTCCCATCAGACCATCGCCGAGTTGCAGGCCCTTCAGGACGATTCTCGTCATCGTACTGCCAAGGAGTTAGGTATGGTGTGGGGCGAACTAGAGCGTGCGCAGGAAAAACTTAGGACCTTGGAGACCCGCTCCGCCCAGAACCGGCTTCTCTGCGACTTTGAGAAGGAGAACCGGTCCCTTACTCATAGGAATAGGGTCCTCCAGGATGCTCTACTAGTCACCCGGCTATCCTATCATCTGTTGGGTCTCAAGAATGGCTTAGTTGGGGTGTCTCCTCTTACCGACATTCCCGCCGGGGTTCGCAGGACGATGGAACGCATGGAGGCTAACCCGCAGAAGTTTGGTGAGGGAGCTCCTAATCATAAGGCCTATCTGGATGTCGTTGAATGGCATAACAAGATTGCCGCAGGAGAAGCTGAGCCCTATCCCTCTAGCCTTCGCCGAGTCCCTGCCCGGGTGGAGGTGGATGTGGCGTACGAAAGGTACGAGGACATGACTGTATCCATTGACCCGGACGAGGTGGCCCGTCGGATAAGACGCATCCGGGAGATTGCCGACTCTAGAGTCACCACAAAGGGGGTTAAGACCGCCGAGGGTACTCGTATTAGCCGGGAAGAGAAGGGTAAAAGTGCAGCAGTCATGTTTCCTAAGTACAGGTTCGTCACTTCTGCCGGGGTGAGAAGAATGCGCCTGGCGGAGCCGCTTCCAGAGGGATCCGTGGTCGTGCCTATCCCTGAACTGAACGAAGAGGACGCTGCGCAATTGGAAGAGGAGCTTGCGTGGAATCAAGCCCCGGATGCCCGTTTTGCCGAAGATCTCCTGTCCTCTCAATTCTTCGGAGGGGGTTTCCGCCCGGGTAACCCTGAGGGTGCTTCCGGGTCTGGTCCCAAGTGGGTCTAGTAGCAAATAGATAGGAACACTTGTATGTAAAATGCTTATGTAATTGTCCTACCATGACTATGACCACATATTCATGCGATTTGTAATTTAAAGAGGATTGAATAAAAATTGTTTCTCGAAGAGACCCTTTTCATTAACTCTTTCCTGTAATCATTACATCCTTTGATCCCCGGGCTTCATCCAAGCTCCGGGTCCACTCTAGCGGGGCACCCAAATGGGAGCTACCCATGGGTCCCGTTTTACAAATCTTCCTTTCTAAACCCAGGACGAGGCCAAACGTCGGGTTATTTCTCCGGGCATATTCATGCTTCTGGGCGGGGCATATCCATGCCTTAGTAGCTAAGGTGCGATGCGGGGTACTCTACTTCCCGTAAAACCTTCTTAAATTAGCTACATTCCATCTTCTGGGGATCTCCTTTCCTTGCTTGTCCTGCAGCACATAACTCCCTCCCGGGTATGCTTCCTTCACCTTGTATGGACCTTCCCAGTTGGGTGCGAGTTTGCCCTCCGGGGTTTGGCGGCTCTTATCGTTTCTCCTCATTATCCAGTCTCCTGGGATGAAAGCTTCTTTCCGCACCCTTCTGTCATAATACCTTTTTACTCGCTCCTTCACCTTGGCTTCCTGAAGTGCCGCTTTCTCTCGCTTTTCTTCCAGGAGGTCCAAGTCAAGGCGCCGTCCATCGTCTTCTTCTTCCGGGCGCTGGTATTGAGTCCGGGGGCTCGGGATCCCAATCTCCGCGGGTATTACTACCTCCGACCCGTACACCAAACCATATGGAGATTCCCCAGTGGCCGAGCTTTCTGTAGTCCGGTGAGCCCAAAGAACACTGGGCAGCTCCCAAATCCAATTTCCCCGCGCGCCTTCCAAGCGAGTCTTTATTCCCTTGATGATGGTACGGTTGGTAACTTCCACTTGCCCGTTCGCCTGAGGGTGGTATACAGACGTCAACCTCTGCTCAATACCATACTTGACACACCACGATTTGAAAGGATCATTCTCAAACTGCGCCCCATTGTCTGTGACTATGATCTTCGGGATACCGAATCGACAGATGATGTTCTTCCAGCAAAACTTAACACAGGTTAGTCCCCGTATGTTGGTGAGCGGTTCTGCCTCCACCCATTTGCTGAAGTAATCGATTGCCACAATCAAGTACTTGGCTCCTCCCGGGGCAGTCGGGAATGGTCCCACCAAGTCGATTCCCCACCTACTGAACGGCCAAGCCCCTATGACTCCGATTAACTCCTCCCGGGGAACATGGATTAGCGGGGCAAATGTCTGGCATGCCAAGCACTTCTGTACATGTTCTTCCGCATCTTTGAACAACGTCGGCCAGTAATACCCCAGTCTTAGGATCCTTTTGGCCAGGGTGCGAGCCCCTTGGTGGCTCCCATTAGATCCCTCGTGCACTTCCCGGATGAGGTGTCGGCCTTCCGACCTTTCTACACACTGTAGCAAAGGCTGGAGATACCCTCTTTTGTACAGCTCTCCTCCCTGGATCACATACTTAGGCGCCTTAACTCTTAGCTTCCGGGCTTGAGCCTTATCCTCCGGGGTGGTTCCTTCTTCTAGGTACGCCCGCATGGGCGTGATCCAGGATTCTTCCTCGTTCACCAGCATCACTTGATCGTTCTCCTGGTAGCTCCTTCTTCCTAGTACCTCCAAGTACAGCTTTTGGTCGGGCTCAGGTTTCAATTCTGAGGAAGCCAACTTGCTCAAAACATCTGCTTTACTGTTCTTCTCCCGGGGAACTTGAACCAAGTTGAAAGTTTTAAACCCGGCTATCAGAGGCTTCACCGCCTCCAAGTACTTTTGCAGGCTCATTTCCCGGGCTTCATATTCTCCCTTTACCTGCTGCACCACGATCTGGGAATCACTGTGTGCCGTGAGAGTTTTGATTTCCATCTCCTTTGCCAACCTTAATCCCGCGATCAAAGCTTCGTACTCAGCTTCATTGTTGGTTGTTTTGAAAGTGAATTGGACTGCGTAGGTATACTCCTTCCCTTCCGGGCTGACCAACAGTACTCCCGCTCCGCTGCCCCCCGAGTGTGCCGATCCGTCCACATATAACTTCCAGGCCGGGTCTGTTTCAGCCTTGGTCATATTCTCTGGAGTATTAGGCACCTCCTGTTCCTCGTTTATCCTTGCCTCTGATTCCAACAAGAAGTCCGCTAAGGCCTGGCCCTTGATAGCCCTTCTTGGCTCATACCGAATTTCATACTCTCCCAGCTCTATAGCCCATTTCATCATTCTCCCTGATGCCTCTGGTTTGAACATGACTTGTCTTAGCGGGTAATTGGTAAGGACCACTACGGGATGGCCCTGGAAGTAGGGTTTAAGCCTCCTCGAAGCATGCACCAGCGCCAGTACCAACTGCTCCAACTCAGTATACCGAGTTTCTGCCCCCCGAAGTGCCCGGCTAACAAAATAGATCGGGTGCTGCTTTCCCTCCTCTTCTTTGATTAGCACGGCACTTACCGCTTCCCGGGATGCTGCTATGTACAGAAAAAGTTCCTCCCCCGGGAGTGGCTTCTTTAAAGTTGGCAATTGTTGAAGGTGCTCTTTCAGATTTTGGAATGCCTTCTCACATTCTCCGGACCACTCAAATGCCTTGGCCTTCCTGAGAATATTGAAGAAAGGCAGCTGCCTGTCTGCCCCCTTTGATAGGAACCGACTGAGAGCCGCGAGAGACCCTGTCAACCGTTGTACTTCTTTCACCGTCCTGGGGGAGGTCATCTTGGCTATGGCCTCTACCTTCTCCGGGTTAACATCGATGCCCCGACTTGACACCATGAAACCCAAGAACTTCCCCGCCCCCACTCCAATGGTACTTTTGGAGGGGTTTAGCTTCAGATTGCTCCGTTCTAGCTTTTCGAACATCTCTTCCAGGTCATTCAGGAAAGCTCCGTAAGCCCTATTTTTGACCACCATGTCGTCGACATACACCTCCATGTTTCTTCCCACTTGGTCCTTGAAGAGTTTGTTCACCATTCTCTGATACGTGGCCCCCGCGTTCTTCAGTCCAAAGGGCATTTTCTTGTAGCAGAAGGTTCCGAAATCGGTGATGAAAGAGGTTTTCGCTTTGTCCGCCTCATCCATCTGCACTTGGTGATACCCTTTATGTGCATCGAAGAAGGCTAGCACCGAGTACCCCGCGATAGCCTCTGCCAGCCGGTCCAAATTTGGGAGAGGGTAGCTGTCTTTGGGGCAACATTTATTCAAATCTGTGAAGTCGATACACATGCGCCAGCTTCCATCGTGCTTCTTGACTAAGACCGGGTTAGCTATCCATTCCGGGTAGATGATTTCCTCGATCACCCCGGCTTTCTCCAACTTCTTTACTTCATTCCTTATAAATTCCGCTCTTTCCGGGGCTACAGGTCTTTTCTTCTGCCTGATTGGTTTCGTTGCCGGGTTTATATTCAGCTTATGCACCCCCAACTCTGGCAACACCCCTACCATGTCCTCCGGGCTCCATGAGAATACTCCCTGATACCTGGCCAAGAGTTCCTTCAGTGCGCCTTTTACTTCATCCGGGAGGTCTTTTCCCACCGTGACCATCCCTTTGTCCGCCACCGGCATTTCCTCCAACTCTTGCCGGGGAACTTCTCCATGTACCGCCCCTACTGCTTTCTTTGCGTCCCGGACCGCCGTCACCATGCAACTTCTCGCTACTGCCTGACTTCCCCGGACGACCGCCACACCTTGCGCCGTGGGGAACTTCATCGTCAGCAGATACGGACAACTCGCTGCCCGGGCTTGGGTTAGCCATGGTCTTCCTATGTTTACGTTATATGGCGAGGGTGCATCAATAACCGCGAAGTTGCACATCACTGAGACCCTCTTGCTCCGATCCTTCTCATCCACCATACATACTGCGAGGGGAATAACTCCTAGGGGGACTTCAGGCTTGCCAGTGAATCCTGACAAAGGAGATGAAGGGGGTTTCAAGTTCTGCCTCCCAATCCCCAATTGATCGAAGCAGGAAGCGAACATGATCTCCACACTGCTCCCGTCATCTATGAACACCCTCTTGATCAAGAAACCTTCGATCTCCGCTGTTACCACCATTGGGTCGGAATGGGGTATCTGAGGCGGGACTGCATCCGCCTCAGAGAAAGTGAGAGCCTCCTCGGGGCGAAATCTTTTTCCCTGAATCTCCCCCGGGGGAATATATCGCGTCCGAGCCCGGATAGCGGAGACTGACTGGCATGCTTCTCCGATTTCTCCACTTATCACGTTGATCATCCTGTTGGGTACGGGGGCAGGCTCCACTGCTTGGACTGGTGCGGCAGCTATGGCAGGCCTCCCCGGGGCCCTGTTGCCTTGGTTGCCTTGATTTCTCCCGTTTCCTCTCCCCGGGTTCGGCCTCCACCTCCTCCGGGGCTGTTCCTGGGGCTGGTCCCGGGGATTCTCCTTTTTTGCTTCCATCGCCACACAATCTCTCAGTTGTCCCTGTTCTATTAATTTTTCTATCTCGTTCCTCAGCATCCTACACCCCTCTGTCGAATGCCCATAAGACTTGTGATAGGCGCACCATTTGTCCGCATTTTCCCTAGACGGGGTCCCCTGGATAGGCAACGGATCCGGGAACAAATCCTTATGGATAGCATGGATCTCCGTTCGGGATTTGCTGAGCGGGGTGAAACTATCCGCTCTTGCCCGGTTTACCGTCGCGGGAGCAGGGTCCCTTCTACTTGGGTCATCCGTCTTCCTTCTTTCCATCTTATCCGGGAGGAATCCCCCGGATTCTTCTTTTCTCTTCCGCGTGGCATCGTTAACCGCACAGTACAGTTGCACCGCCATCTGCAGGTTATGGATGGTTTCCGGGATGTTTTCCATCAACTTCTGGAACAACGCCATATCCCTCAGGCCATTTATAAACCCACTAATCACCGCCTTCTCCTGCTGCTGCCTGTCGACGACCTTCATGCTGTCGTCCATGTACCTTCGATAGTACTCCATTGGCCCTTCCGCAGCCTTCTGCCGGGTGGCCAGAAGCTCGGTCAACTGTTTTCCTTCCTTTTTTAACCCGGCGTATCTGAAC
Source organism: Cruciata laevipes (assembly GCA_963678965.1). Classification (NCBI taxonomy): domain Eukaryota; kingdom Viridiplantae; phylum Streptophyta; class Magnoliopsida; order Gentianales; family Rubiaceae; genus Cruciata; species Cruciata laevipes. Next base: position 16,555,194 of record OY787641.1, read on the forward strand.
AATAAAGCCTTAGAGAAATCGTAATAATCTCTGAGGCTTTCTCGGGGCAAGGAATCAAACCACGAAAGACAGTTCCCTCTCAGGTAACAGCCCACCAACTTGCATCTCAATTCCTCCGGGAAGTCCCTTGACACCATTAAGTTCTGGTACGTTCTGACAAACTCTTCCGGATCTGTCTCTCCATTGTATGTTGGGATTCCCTCCGGGGTCCGGAGGCCCGGGGGCCATGGGTACGCAAGCACTCGAGGGTCTGAAAACATTTTGTTGACAAAATTGGAGAGACTAATTGGTCTGAAAATGACTGAGGTATGGGTTTTTTGGGAATTAAAGTAAGCCAAGTACTTGATATGGCTTTTGGGATCATCTTTCCTTGCATAAATTCATTTGCAGCACTCAAGAGATCCCCTTTTATTTCATCCCAAAAGAAAGTGAAAAAGTGCCCTGTGAATCCGTCAGAACCTGGTGCACTATCTCTACCTAGATCAAAGACTGAGAATTTGACTTCTTCTAGAGTTGGAGGCTCCAGCAGATAGGAGTTTTCTGACTCTTCTACGAGGGTGGGAATTTCAGCCATATATTGCTGTAAATATTTGCTTGAGTGATCATTGATCTCCTCACTGAGCAAATTTTCAAAGAACTGTACACCTGCTGCCTTGATTTGGGCTGGGTCTGTGAGCCATTGACCAGAGCTATCTCTGATTTTTTGCTATCCTAGACCTACAGATCTTTACTTTCACAGTGTTGTGAAAGAAATTAGTGTTTGCATCTCCATCTTTGATCCATTTAACTCTTGCTTTTTGTTTCCAACAAGTGAGCTTTTCATTTATGGATCTTGTCAGGATTGCTTTGTTCTTGTTCAATTCTATAAGATCTATTTCTAGACCTGACTGCTGGTAGTTTAGCTCACTCTGACAGACACTCTCCTCAGCATTCACGATGTTCTGATTGATATTTCCAAAGCTAACTTTATTCCACTCTTTTATAACTGTCTTGACCCTCTTAAGCTTATAAACTAAGTTGAACATCCCTTGATACTGTGTGGGTTGAGACCAGTTCTCAGCAACTAGAGTCTTGAAATATGGTCTTGATGTGTTGATATTTGTGTGTTTTTCTGAAGAATTAATTGCTGAATTATGTGAATTTAAGCACTGATGGACTGTATTTGATAATCAGATTACACACATAGTTGGAGATGAACAAGAGGAGCAAGAATTGCTGATTTGGAGCTAAATAAAGCTGAAATAAACCAAATTATGGAGCTAAAATCATGAAGAAGGAGTTGGGCTGAATTCCATTTTCTGGCCCAAGACTTTTTGTAAACCCATTCATAGTTGGAATAGTAGTAGGGTTTAGGAAGTGGGAGTATAAAAAGGGGAATGCCCCTTTTCTTTTGGGGAGAACGCAAGAACACACTATTCTTCCCTTCTTTCTGCCGGATCCTTTCTGTTTTCTTCATCAGACCCAAGAACTAGGGTTTAGATTATTGGATATTTCGGATTTTAATTCGTATTTCGATAATCTCTTCTCTACTTCTTGTTAATTTCATCATGTTTGCATCTTTGATTGTTGATTGTTTCACCATATTTATGAGTAGCTAATTTCGTAGATCGGCTTAGATTTCGATGTTAGTTCATAAGTTGTGAGGATATTGTGCTTATAATCTCTCTCTGTGAGTTCTTTGATTGTTCATGATATAATCTATGCTTGCTTGTTGAGATTGATCACCTTAATCTTGTGGGCTAGGGCTAATTGAGTAGCAAAGTTCTTGTGAAAAGCAGATAACTAATACAGACTGTAATAACAAGATGATGAACAATAAGTAGATAGTTCTTGCATGCGAATACGTGTTGGGGTATCTATGTTGGGTTCTCTTTGTGCTAAACACTGATAAAAGTGTGTAACTGGGTGAGCAAATACTTTCCGGGGAACACTTTGATCAGAGGAATAACGAGTTCAGCAAATACTTGCTCGTTATCAAATAATAAGAGGGGATTTGGGAGCTTCCTTATAACTGACTGATTTGCATGAGATAGATTCATCTTTAGCCAATGATCAATGATATGAACTAACTAGTAATCTAAGCCGATTGCATTCTCTTATAGACTTTCTTGCATCCATTCCCTTGTTGTGTTTGTGTGTTTGCTGATTTTTAGCTCTTAGTTTCTTTACTTTCGTAGTTGTTAGGAAAACCAATCTTCAAATTATAGGCGTGGTTGCTAAACCAAAACGTGTTAGTAGGATAAATTAATAGTTTTTGCTCCATCCTCGTGGGATCGACCCTGCTTTCCTCTATACTAATCACTCTTTATTCATTGAGATTGCAGGTTTATTTTGGTGTTCATAACGACGTTTCACCAAATTGGCGCCGCTGCAGGGGATGGTATGTCAATTTCTATTTTTTTTTCCTACTGATATGTGTGTTGTTATGTTAGTGTATGACCTGGTCTGAGAAACCTGAGTTAATATTTGATCCAGAGATCGAAAAGACAGCAAGGTTATTTCGAAGGTTAGCCAAGTAGCAGAAAGGTATTGAGAAAGGTTTTGAGGTGTGGTGTTCTGGAATAACCCTTTTTGAATTGCAGCATGGATAATTATTGATTGCATTTATGTCTAGCTACTGGGATTCCTATGGAAACATCCAATCCCAAAGATGGTGTGATATATGCCACCGCTATGGGTATTTGAGTTACGAGTGTGAATTCAGTCCTCCACGGTGGGAAGATCCTTATTTTAGTGGAGGTTATGATGGGAATCGAGGAGCAGTGTATGACCATAGTTTCCAGCAGTGGGAGTCCTCCAAACCATATTATGATCAGGATATGCAACATGAGGATTCAATACCCGAGAAGTTGGATAAGATGCTTGAATTGTTGCATGATATGAAAGAAAATAGGGAGATGATGGAGGAAACTCAGAAAAAGGCAAAAGGAATTCTATGCCCCAGTCAAGGAGATCATACAAGATGAAGGCATGCTCTATTCACAAGTTCAAGGAAGCAACAAATCTGACAGCCTCTGTTTGCCCAAACAGAGCCCCCTGGAAGATGAATAGTTGTTAGAGCATGAAGGAAACAACCTTTATTTGCCCACACAGAGCTCTGCTGCAGAACCATTGATGCCCATCTATACAGAGCAAGACTATGCCTTGAGTTTGATGATTTTTCCGACATTGATGAGACAGATTCACTTGATCAAGAGCATGTGGAGACAAATTTGGCTCATGATTATATGGAGGTGGATGCAAAAGGTGAGTTGGATGGTTTCGATGGGGTGGAGTCAAGCGACAATGAGATCGAAGAGGTTTTCAAGTGTTTCCATCATGAAGAGGAAGTGTCTAGCATGGAGACTCTGAATAATTTGGTCAAACAAGGCATGCTCGACTTACCACTCAATAAGCATACGTGTGCTTCCATCTTTCCCATAACGAGGACATCACTCGATCATCATAAGTTGTGGCCTCAAGACATTGTGAACCCTTCATAGAAAGGATGGGATTCAAGTTCAAATCATGCTTCGTTGGTGTTTTACAAGGTTGATGGAGATCAAATTGACTATTCTTCTCATGGATTAGTGTTTGGGAAATTCTATCACTTGTCATTCAAGATAGAGGATGCAAGTGGTCGGTTTAAGAAGAAGATGACCATGCAATCATGCAAGTGTGAGGAGATGGAGAGATCTCCACTTTTGGGTTTTGGAGATGATAGAATGATTGTTCCCGATATCATCACTTGGTACAAAGATAGGGGGAAATATTCTCCTCTTAATCTCCATTGATCGATCATATTCGGAATGTCTAGCCAAAGACTATAAACAAGGGCGCTATAGGGAGGCAACCCAAATGTTCGTTTTTATTTTTATTTCATTCTTTCTCTTTTGAATTTTCTTCTTTTGAATTTTAAGGTAAAAGTTCAGCTGGAAACGCTCGGCTAGATCATATTGGGCTGAAACTGGAGAGGAAGTTCAGCTGGAAACGCTCTGCTCGAGCATATTGGGCTGAAACTGGAGAGGATTTTCAGATGAAAACGCTCGGCTAGAGCATATTGGGCTGAAACTGGAGAGGATTTTCAGCTGGAAACGCTCGGCTAGAGCATATTGGGCTGAAATTTCAAGTTCTTCAAACGAGCAGCCCTCCCTCCCTCCCTGAGTTTCCCTATTCCCTTCTCTTGTTTTATTTTTAATTTCTTTTCGAGTATGTACATTTATCATTAGGTTCTTCTTGCTTTTAAGCTGAGCTTGCTTGAGGGCAAGCAAGGTTTAAGTGTGAGGAGATTTATGTATATATTTGTGTGTTTAGTGTGTTGTTTATAAATATTATTTGGAGTCAAAATATTCTGGAAATACAAAATAACAAAAAAAATAAAAAAATGTCTTGTTTTGTGTGTCGAGTCGGTCACAATTTTTAGCATGATGGTTAGTAAGGGAATTGGTTTTGATATGGATTAACCTTGCCGGTAAAAGAGTCACATGAGCAAACTTTTTGTTAGTTGATATCCCCTTTGAAATGCTTAATGATAAACCTCTGAAATCAATCTGAACTTGGTTAAATGATACTTGGGATAACGAACGAGACTTGCATGAAAAAGCCAAGTATAATGTGAGGTCTGAGCCTAGAGTAGAGCACTCTCTACATCAATCTTTCTTTCTGAGAGTTGTGGTAGCTAAGGTCGATGCATGATAGGTTAAAGGAAGGCAAAATTAGGATAAGCCACACATCGTATTTTGTGAACTGAAACTTGAACCTGGCAAGGGGACATTTGTTGATTAACCGATGAGATGAACACTTGAATTGCTGAATTGTTGTGACCAAAGTTTGTGTGTTAGAGTCTCAGTTGTCATGTTTTTGTTCTGTTTTGTTTGTTTCTTCTTTCTTTTCAATTCTGGTTGAATTAGAGACATTAGAGGGAATGGGAACCTGCATGAATGCTTTTATGGAATATGTTCATATCATACTTGAGGGCAAGCATGATTCAAGTGTGAGGATATTTGATGTGTTGATATTTGTGTGTTTTTCTGAAGAATTAATTGTTGAATTATGTGAATTTAAGCACTGATGGACTGTATTTGATAATCAGATTACACACATAGTTGGAGATGAACAAGAGGAGCAAGAAGTGCTGATTTGGAGCTAAATGAAGCTGAAATAAACTAAATTATGGAGCTAAAATCATGAAGATGGAGTTGGGCTGAATTCCATTTTCTGGCCCAAGACTTTTTGTAAACTCATTCCTAGACTTTCTTGCATCCATTCCCTTGTTGTGTTTGTGTGTTTGCTGATTTTTAGCTCTTAGTTTCTTTACTTTCGTAGTTGTTAGGAAAACCAATCTTCAAATTATAGGCGTGGTTGCTAAACCAAAACGGGTTAGTAGGATAAATTAATAGTTTTTACTCCATCCTCGTGAGATCGACCCTGCTTTCCTCTATACTAATCACTCTTTATTCATTGAGATTGCAGGTTTATTTTGGTGTTCATAACGACGTTCCACCAGGTCTCAAAAGCCACATCTCTTGGAATCTAAATGGTCTAGGGGCTTGTTCTTCTGAGTTTTGGATTGTGAGCAAAAGTGGGGCATGATCAGAAGCTTGAAAGTAAAATTGCTAATTAGTGAACCAACTAAAGCAAGAAAAGAGGCCACTGGGAATGAGCTTATAAATTTCAGTCATATCTCACCATTTTGTCAGTGGTCACTTAGAATTTTACTGGAATTGAAACTCCAGCTCCGCCACCCATAGTAATTCCATTCAAAAGTGCAACCTTAAATAATAAAATGCCATGCTACAATAAGGTGTTGGTAGCAAGAACAGAGCTCCTAAGTTGACATAAAAATGAAGTAATAACTACCCAGCTAGAGGATCAATATGTGATGCACATATAACCAATTTCCAGATAATATCAGTACATACTACTGCGAAAGAACAATAATAATAAAAAAGCATGCGAATCAGAATAATCTACAACTTTTAAAGTATTATCATTTTGCAGTTAATATTTTGCATGGATGATTTATATAAACAACTTATATTTTATTATTTTTCAAGTAGCTTCAATTCATGAAATATTGAATTAGATTATAGTTATGTACATTTTATCTCCTACTGGCCTAACACGCAATTAATGGCCACTATACAAGCATTAGTGTCAGCCAATTATAAGTAAAATTAAGGAAGAAGGCCTTCCTTCAAGGGCTCCCAAGTATCATTAGTATCAGTGGAAGTAATGGGAGTAACCAGGTGAAGGCTAATAATCCTTAACTAACATTATTATTCCTCAACTAACTAAAACAAACCTTGATCGACTCCACAATTGTCACAGTCATTGTTGATGGCTCATCCCATGGCCTTCAATATCTTCCTCAGAAACCTTCTCCTAAATAATACCATGAGTATACAAATTCAAACACAAAATATACAGAATGCAGAATGAGTAACATAATAACTACTCCAGCAACAAAACAACAAGTAATAAGGGAGTACAAAATTATGCCTAAAATCAGTACAGTTGCAGGGAGGCTTCAAATGCATATTAAAACTACCACCTCATGCACCGATGAGGAACTCCAGTAATATTCTTGATTGCCAATACAGATCCATCCCTCAACACAGCCTTGCAAGTAGTCGTCCTAGTCGAATTGATCACTCTCAGTGGAAAAATTGTTTGTAGCCACCAACAAATCCGCCGACTTAACCTTCACAAGGGGCTTCTGAAAAAGCATAACCTGCCTTAGCTTATGAGCTCTGAACCTCTCAGCCCAAGTCTCAGAATCAGTCCTCCCCATCCCATACCCAGCTCTCCTCTTCCTCCCGTGGCCTATTCTACCACCACCACGCTCCAAAACCTAGCAGCATCGACGCAACAGCCCCGAAAACACCAGCATTTATTACAATATATAGCCAGGTTCTTCTTACTCAAACCACCACATTTCCTTAACCCCACAGAGCCCGTCATTCCCATTAAGATTAAGATTCATGTCGGCAGCGTACGGATTTTTTTTTGATGTAATATTTTCTTCTATTAAATTAACTTATTTGGCCATCACTCTAAACCAAACATTCAATAAATATAAATAACTAAGCAAAAGGAGAAAATAACTATTCTGCAGCCATATGAAATACAAGTGGCTATGATCATAACTAGTTCATCAAGATATTGCTAGAATTTTAGAATAACTATCATGAATGCGCTTCCATTCCATCCGTTCTTACATATCTTGCTAAATCTGCATCCACCTTTGGAGCTTTGGTGTCTTCAACGATCCATTTCTATCTCTAGCTCGTACATGATTAAGGGAAAATCCACCGTAGCATATCTGCGAATTGACATGTCAAAACACAAGTCTGCTCCGGTTCAGTTCCCATAGGAATCAAATAAGCCATATGTAGCCTGGTCTAAGCATGCTTATAATCTTCTTCAATCCAGCCCGTCAAGTCTTTAGATAGTGTCATGGGCCAAGGTTGAGTAACTGGTTTTACCCAGCAGCCCTACACCTCTGAAATACCTAAGGTAATCAGTGCGGTACCTACGACATATGTACAAGTTTCATACTAGGGCCATAATTCCTCATCCAGTCCGTCAAATATTTTTGATGGTGTCATGGGCCAAGGCTGGGTAACTGGCTTTTACACCAGTAGCCCAACACCTCTGAAATACTTAAAGGTAATCAGTGCGGTACCTACGCATATGTACAAGTTTCATACTTGGGGTAAAACCCCTCACCCATTCCATCAAATCAGATAGTGTCATGGGCCAAGGTTGAGTAACTGGTTTTTACACCAGCAGCCCAACACCTCTGAAATACCTAAAGGTAATCAGTGCGGTACCTACGACATATGTACAAGTTTCATACTTTGGGTAAAGCCCCTCAACCATTCCATCAAATCAGATAGTGTCATGGGCCAAGGCCGTGTAACTGGTTTTTATACCAGCAGCCCGACACCTCTGAAATACCAAAAGGTAATCAGTGCGGTACCTACAACATATGTACAAGTTTCATACTAGTGATATATCCCAACAACAAATCCATCAAGTCTTTAGATAGTGTCACGGGCCATGGCTGGGTAACTGGTTTTTACACCAGCAGCCCAACACCTCTGAAATACCTAAGGTAATCAGTGCGGTACCTACGACATATGTGCCAAGTTTCATACTAGGATCCATTCACACCATCCTCATCATCAATCAGAGGGGTTATAGCCTGTTTCATCACCTTTAGAGCATCCACCTGCCTAAATTTCCCCTCAACGATTCTGTTATTCCTCTCCCTCCATGCATTATAGAAGATGTTGATAAGTCGGTGGAATCTTATTCTCTTTCTCCATCCTACCATTCTTCTCATCCTTCTCAAGCACTCTCTGAAGTTTCCGCCAGTCTCCACCCTGTAATATTTTTGGAGCTCCACTGTAAACTGGCATGTACAAAATATGTGCTGCATCGTTTCATACTAGGGCCATAATTCCTCATCCAGTCCGTCAAATATTTTTGATGGTGTCATGGGCCAAGGCTGGGTAACTGGCTTTTACACCAGTAGCCCAACACCTCTGAAATACTTAAAGGTAATCAGTGCGGTACCTACGCATATGTACAAGTTTCATACTTGGGGTAAAACCCCTCACCCATTCCATCAAATCAGATAGTGTCATGGGCCAAGGTTGAGTAACTGGTTTTTACACCAGCAGCCCAACACCTCTGAAATACCTAAAGGTAATCAGTGCGGTACCTACGACATATGTACAAGTTTCATACTTTGGGTAAAGCCCCTCAACCATTCCATCAAATCAGATAGTGTCATGGGCCAAGGCCGTGTAACTGGTTTTTATACCAGCAGCCCGACACCTCTGAAATACCAAAAGGTAATCAGTGCGGTACCTACAACATATGTACAAGTTTCATACTAGTGATATATCCCAACAACAAATCCATCAAGTCTTTAGATAGTGTCACGGGCCATGGCTGGGTAACTGGTTTTTACACCAGCAGCCCAACACCTCTGAAATACCTAAGGTAATCAGTGCGGTACCTACGACATATGTGCCAAGTTTCATACTAGGATCCATTCACACCATCCTCATCATCAATCAGAGGGGTTATAGCCTGTTTCATCACCTTTAGAGCATCCACCTGCCTAAATTTCCCCTCAATGATTCTGTTATTCCTCTCCCTCCATGCATTATAGAAGATGTTGATAAGTCGGTGGAATCTTATTCTCTTTCTCCATCCTACCATTCTTCTCATCCTTCTCAAGCACTCTCTGAAGTTTCCGCCAGTCTCCACCCTGTAATGTTTTTGGAGCTCCACTGTAAACTGGCATGTACAAAATATGTGCTGCATCGTTTCTCCATTCTGCCCACAAAGAGTACAAACATCTGCCACATGAGGTATTATCCCTTTCGACTGAAGTCTCGCTATGGTCGATAATCTCCCTTTTAACAACATCCATAGAAAGAATGAATGTTTAGGCTGTAGTCCTGACTTTCATAATATATTCGTTGACCAATGGTTTTCTTGGCCTGCCCCTTTGAGGTATCCATATGCCTTGCTCGTGCTGAAATTTCCCTTCATGTCAACACATTCCATTAGGTATGGACGAATTTCATCTTTCAGTGACACCAACTTGCCCCAACTCCAACTGTATGTGTGCCCTTCTAGGCTGTAGTCAAGAAACTCTTCATCCCTCAAGTAGTATGCCTGCACCCATTTCAGCCACAATATATCCTTCTTTTGACATACATCCCAAACCAGCTTACACAGAGATTGGGAAACTTCCTTGAACTATATTCATAGTATCAGCCAACATCTTTGATTCAGTTTCTGTCATTGTCGAGAAGAAAGCCTCAGATTTTCCTTCATTTATCCTCAGGCCCAATACCTTCCTAAACTCCTCCAAAACAGTTTTAACCCCTTCCATTAAGTGCTTGCTCGCCCTACAGAAAATTAACAGATCATCTGCAAACATCAAGCTGTGTATTTCCCCCTTCAAACTCCTCTGATGGAACTCTATGGCTTTCGTTTTTATCGCCAGGCTAAGCTGTCTCGACGGATATTCCATCCCAATTACAAACAACTAGCTGACACTCACCGCGCGATGCGCGGTGTATTTGAACAAATATGTCAACGAAAAATTTACAATCAATTTGTTGATACATTTGCTATCAAAAGAATGTAACAGCTCTTTCCCTTTTTAGTACATTTTTAGTATATTGCTATAACAGCTCTTCCCCTTAAAGTTTTAGTTATGATCTACTTATATACAATCTATGACTATACTCTTGAGGTTATCATTCCTCAATTTTATTTTCATATTGCTGGCTTGGTTTAATCTAAAAAAAAAAAGCCAATCAATTTTTAGTTACTTTTAAAATTTTACATTTATGAGTTTAATTTTCTCATGTGATATTAATATTTCTATATATTGTAAGACCTTTATTTGCTAAAATCATGTATGGTACACAACTTTAGTTCAACTCAGTTAAGAAACACCCCAGTCCGGTTAGTCTCGTGGTAAAAGAAACACCCCAGTCCGTTCAGACACTATCAACTTAAACCCTCGCTTACTCGTCATCTCAGGTTGTAGAGATTTCAAGAAAACAAATGAGAGGTTGAGTGCGTACGAAAACTATCTAACACGTATGGAACTGTAGCTCCAACGGTCTAAAGATCTGAAGCAAAATCGCCAAAAAGTGAGTTTTTTTTTTTTTAATTTAAACCAGCAGAGCTGGAGGGAAATTTATTTGGCTCCCTTAACCATATTTCTCAAAGTCTTAAAACTGAATACAATTTGTCCAAGAAAAATCCCAACTAAGTGGGATGAAAAAACTTGAGGTTCAAGAAAAACCCCAATCAGTGGGTCGAGGATTGGGATTTCCTACAACAATCCAAATCGCACCGCAATGGTTGGTGAGAAACAACTGAAACCCTTTGAAGGCTTAATTGGAGTGTAAGCATTGAGAAAGCAACTGGCTGACTTCCACGATGAGGACATTCCCTTTCACGAGCTTCTAGATTCATTTGAAAACATTTTACTACAATGCGTTGAACCTGCTAGATCATTATCCATCTTTAAATTTTTGAAAAAATTTGGAAAAGCTTCCCTTATGGAAAAAGTATGCCAAGAACAGTATTCAAAGTAATTTGGTCATGGAAGAACAATTCAAATGATATAGCTGAAAGGGAGATTAGTAGAGGGGCGTTTGGTGTACTTACAGGACTAGGCAGTGTAGCTAGTTTACCTGACTCACCTCACTTTAGGGAGTTCAAGATGGATAAACCATGGAGCCAAGATTGGGAGAATGCAATGAAGTAGTCTCTGCCTTTTTATTGATGAAATTAAACCTGAACCTGAAGGTGAAGCTGAAGTTGAAGTTGATCTAGAGGCTGGCCGGAAGCAACCTCCTCCGTCCTAGGGATGCTTGGTAGCAAACAAGAATTGAGGAGAATAAAGAGATTACACTAATGCAGTGGCGGAATCAGAATTTAATTTTGTGGCAAAAAATTGCACGAACCTTGACACCATGTTGATCGTCATCGTTCATGAGGCAATAGGTGATCAATTGCGGTTGGAAGCTTGTGTGAGTTGAGTGTGAATTTGCATCTCAAAGGTATGTGATCCATCTCACAATGTATATTTACATTATTCATAGATTTCAAAGTGATCTTGGAAATCAATCTATTTATTCCGCTAATATATTTATCCGATAAATTATATCATGATTGATTAGTTCCTTACAAGAAAAGCAAGTTTGGGAACTCACTTGGCGTCTACAGCTCGAAAAGCACATGAAGGTAAGTACATATGTACAAATTTCAGTTCCAGTTTTTCTTGTTTTGTTTTGGATATTTCTTCGTTAGGTTAACCTTGAGACTTTAGGATTTCACAATCCATTTGAAGAGTTCAAGTCTAAAAGTTATACATCAGAATTACATGTGAATTCAGTATTATAGTATATGGTTCTAACGATGTACTCCCTCCGTCCCCATAAACATGTCTTACTCATTGAGTCAATTTTTTTCACACTATGTTTGACCATTAATACCTTATAATATATAAATAATATGTTTTCACATGAGATATCGTTAGAATCCTCGTATAATGTAATTTTTAAAAATTAAAATTACTTTTTTTTTAGATGCTCCAAAATCCATTACTTCCAAATAAATACCAAGAAAATCTATCCCAAATAAACTTAGCATAAGCTTTAGGTCAACATACTAATCCCACTCATCAACTGCTATTACAAAAGCATAATTCCAAAAACACAAACTAAGAAAATCATAGAGTTAACTTAATTCTTCATCTTATCATAGACCAGCCTTGCTTGCTTACTTTGGAGCTCAAGTCTTTTCACCAGAACAGCCGCCTCTTCCTGTATGATGGCCTTTCACTCATTCTTCAACTCACCCTTAGTTTCCTCATCCAATAGCTCCTTCCCTTCATTGAAAAGCCAATCTTCAGTCAAAGTATCATGAGTGCGACTCACCCTCTCCTCCTCCCTCTTCTCCTCACTTGCTTCCTCTGACTTCACTTTCCCTTTCCCCTTACTCCCGGTAGATTTAGGCATCTCCTCATCTCCCCAAATCTTATCCGACAGCTCATAAACCTTTGAATCAAAACCCTCTTCATTGTTGCTGTCATTCTTCTTCCCTTTCTTATTGGTCTTTTTCATACCAAAGTATCTGCCCTTCAACTTCTTGATCTTGCCCTGAACTTGTGCTTTGCTCACCGGAAAGCTGATTTTCGACTTGACATTCTCATAAACATCATCCGTCCCTTTGGCAAGTTCCTCTAGTAAGAGGATAGTATCCTCTAGAGTATAGATCCTTTCAAACAACTTTTTCCCACTGTCAGCTACCACTCCTTTTGTTCCCAATTTCTCAACTTTTGAGGGCTTCCCGTTGGCATCCGCCGGAGCTGCCTTGCGTTTTGTTCCAATGGAAGAGACAGTGGAGACCGTGGAGGTGGAGGGCTTCTTCGGCTGCTTGGAGGTTGGACCAGAGTTGGCCGGGTCGGAGTCTTCTGGAGCACTGGCCTTGGCTAATGGCTTTGAGATTGACGCTGCCGGAGCCTTCTTCGCTGGCGGCTGCTCAGGTTCGGAGTCGGATACCTCCTCCGAGGATTCTTCCGTGTCGGATTCAATGGGCGGATCTGCCAGAGCCTTCTTCGCCGCCGTCTCAGGTTCGGAGTCAGATTCCTCCTCTGAGGATTCCTCCGGGTCGGATTCAATGAGCGGATCTGCAACGGGGATCTGACTGGATTTCGCCATTGAGTAGGTGGAAGAAATTGGGGTTTGGAGTCGGAGTGGCGAAACTGGGGATGAAAAATTAAAATTACTTACTCTAATATTAAGTATAAATAAAGTTTTTAATGGTTAAACATAATGTGATAAAAAAATGACTAGTAAGACATATAATTGGGAAGAAGAAACCAAGTCTCAGGAGATGAAGAAACTAAAGTCGGCTTTGGAAGAATCGCAGCTTCAGTGTTATGAAACAGAAGCAACGCTGGAAAAGGAAAAGAAAGATGCTAAAGAATAGGGAAACCAAAAAGGAAAAAGGAAGTCACTAAAGCAGCTATGCATATAGCGGAGAAAGATCTTGACAGCTGAAAATGAACAACTAAAGGTAAATGACTGACTTAATCAACATTTTAGACAATCTAAATCACTTTAGAACACACATATTGCGAGAAAAAAAAAAGCATAATAAGAAATAGCAACTGATTAAAAGTTAAAACCAATTGATTTTATTGTATAAGCTCATGGGATGATCATGACTGTAATATGTACAAGTAAAACACATTAAGAGGTGAAATGCACATAAACACTTGTAAATGAGAGCGGATCTTCTACGCAAATATTCCACGCCAACTTAACGCCAAAACGGCGTTGGTTATGTTGTATTGTGCAGTGAACTTTAATCAACATTTCTCCTAATTTCTGCCTTTTAAACCCCGAAGGGGATTTTTTCTCTTGTAAGATCGGCAAATCAGGCATTGTCCCTTTTATAACTCAATGTCGTGTGAATTAAGTCATCTCCACGGTTGTAGAATTCCATTTCAATTAAACCACGTTTAAAACAGAAACTCTTTGGAATAAGGAATTCAAAAAATCTCCAATTTCTAAAATAATGTAGAATTTTCTTTTCCAATTAAATCTCTGCAATATCTCACGAATATATCTGAATTGAAGATGGATTTCGACTGTATTATCTCGAAACAAATATATCCATTCCTTATTAAACGCGCACAATATTCCCTTTCCTCTTTAAAAACCTGCGCTGAACTTCTGGAATTTTTCTATCTTTTTCTGCCCAAAACAGTCATATTGCAACATGGTCTTCCACAAAGCCACCAACAAAATCTTGACTTTACAAAAGTAGTGCATTCCATTGTGGTTATGTAGGTAAGAGCAAGTCCAATAGATTTGTTATAATAGAGATTTTGTCAATTTTTAGAGATTTTGTGTATTTTTCCACTCCAACAGATTTGCTATCCCATTTGCTATTATAGCAAAATTGATGAGAGAGAATATTTGCTTTGCTAAATATGCAGAATGAAAAATAAATTTTGAGGAACGGAATTCATGCGCATTGCAAAAGAAAAAAAAGCTATTTTTGGCAAATTTCTTAATGCAAAAAAAAGAAAAAAGTAAAAAAGTTATTATTAAAATCTCTAAAATAGAGATACGGTTGGATTTGAGTAAAAAATATTTGGAGAATATAGGGTTTCCATTCTCTATTTTAGAAAAACTTTTGGAGAATCCGTTGGACTTGCTCTAAGAGTTATGTTCCAATATGCATACACATATATATTCAATCGCCTAATTCCAGTAATATATTTGGGATTGGTTTTCATATGTTTTAATATTAAGAAATTTTTTATTCATAATTTATTTTCCCCCTTCCACGTGAAACAATGCAATCAATCGAGGTAAAAAGTACAATACAAAATGAGATTCTCGAGTTTGAATGTAGAAAATTCATTAAAAAAAAGTTTGAATAATATGCAGTTCAATGCACGATTATGACTTTTGAATTCGCACGTGTACCGCACGCGTAGTTAATAATAAGTTCAATTTATTATTATCAAAAAGTAGTAGAATGGCCCAAGAATTCTCCCTTGGTCACCAAGGGTATTTTCGGTTTTTCAGCACCTTGGTCCCTGAAACGACGTCGTTCAGAAGCTTGTGTCTCCACCGAACTCTTTCTTTCTTCCCTGCCCGTGCCCCTACCCTGAACAGAAGCTTTCCTGCCCAAGCTTACAAGTCGTGAGAAATCCGAATTTCGTCGTCTTCAGGGCCAAATCGGAGATTTTCTTGGTGATTGGTCTTGATTGTAGGCCGTTGGTTCGATGGTCAGTGGAGTGGCCAGATCGGAACCGTTGTTTTGCTGATCGGATGTCGGTTCTTTCATTGCTGGATGTCGTTCATTTTTTCTGGATTAATTACGAGGGCCGTCGATTATTGGTCTAGCTTGGCCGCCGTTGATTTTCGTGCTTGCTTGGACACCGTCGATGCCTTTTCTGATCCGGATACCGTCGAATCATAGGTCGGTTGGGGTGGGCAAATTTAATCCGTTGGATTTCTGGGCAAATTTCTATATATACTGGTTTATATGGACATTCTTCATCCTGAAACCATCACGAAGGTATGATTTTTTTTACTTAAATGTTGTCTTCAATCACTTGAATTTGTAGGCTTTTGCTAGCCTACTTTGTTTTTATGGTCAACGGAATTAGTAGTATATAAACTAATAACCTGTGTATTCCTAGGATAATGCAAGGTAAATTTGCTAGAGCTGTTGATTTATAAGGTTTTTGTTGTATTTGTAGGAGGTTTGGGACTCACTGGCTTCCACCAAGCATTTGGTAGGATTGGAGATTTAGTACTTTTCTTCTAATACTCAATGTTATCTAAAAATTATGTTTCCCTTTCACCGAGAATTAGATTATTTGTGTGTAATCTTAATTAGGAGTTTTTTTTTTGTTAATACTGTATAATATTTTGATTCTGTTCCACATGCAAGTGATGAATTGGAAAGTATTGCTTTACTCCATATTGGAGAATGATGATTTACTCTTAGGGGAAATCAGAATCGCTGATGCATATTTTGTTTGGTTTTTGGTGTATAAATATGCTAAAACTATGAAAAGTAGTTATTTTGCTTACTAATGTGAATTATGTGTCCATGTATTTCTTAGATCCTTTCACAAACAAAATACTGAGGTTGCTTAAAATTTTGAATGCAAATGATTAGTGTTAATGTTAATTCTAGTTTGACAACTATTTACCCTTCAACCATGGAATAATATAGTTATAGTTCAAGCACGACATAAGCACACCGAATAAAGACTAAATAACTCAATATATATTAAACAGTAATTCAAGCTTCAGGCCTGAAAGTGCACATAAATCACACACTAACTCAAGCCTTAGCACAAAATGTGCAAAATTAAAAAGTAACTCAAGCCTACACAAACTGCACATATATCATACAATTAACAATTACTCACTGCAACAACATATTTATAGTAAATTAAGAGTATTGAAAATTAACAATACGAAATTGCATTCCAGGCTTCCAGCTAAAGCTATCCATTTCATAGACAAAATTTGTTTAGAGGCAAAATTAACTAAATACCAGCAAGATAAGAAGCCCAAAAGTCAATAATAAAGAAAGTTGGGAAAACCGGGAAGATGAATGATGGCATCTATTACAAAGCCTGCCAAGTTCTTATTAGCAGCAAAAGAGTCTTAATATAACAGCAAAAACAAGTTAAATCAAGTAATTTCATCTTCATACAACCTTCATCATCGCCGGATGCAACCGTAGATTAAGTTAGGTTGATTATTCGATACACAACAACCCTGTAGGTGGGACCCTAAAGTCAAATAACCTGAATCAAGATCAGTAGCAAGAATCGAAAAATCCGGAGAAGCAGTCACAATAACTACTAAGCAATCTTAGACACTATTACGATCTTGTATTAGATAGAATATAAAATTCTAGAATACAATTTCAAAAACTATCTCCCAACCAATCCGAGTCTTTTTTTTTTTCAACCAAAGGAGGCGAGGAAAGTCAAAATATGAAAAATCAAAACGAAAAGCGTCCATTGTCTAATGGATAGGACAGAGGTCTTCTAAACCTTTAGTATAGGTTCAAATCCTATTGGACGGATAAAATGAAATACCGCGGCCGCCGTTCATAAAACGAACAAGTCTACAAGATTCTGTGTGAGCACTAAAAAAACAATTTAAAACTATAATGACCTATACAAACAAAACAATACTTGAGCACCAACTAATCAAAATTTAAAACTATAATGACCTAAAATTAAAATGAAATCAGCATCCAACATAAATCATAATGAAATCATCAAATCATGCATCACCCCAAATAAAGATACATGTTTCATTTAAATATTCAAGTAAAACAATCACGACACTTATTTCACCTTTGATATCTGCACCCGGAGACTTATGTGGATTACAGAACATGGCAGAATGATCCTTAAGTTCACCCTTGCCCATCGAGGACCTCTAGATATGCAAAAACATAGCAGACAAACAAAAAAAGTAGCAATCAAAAATATCTCTCTGAAGATGTATAATAAATCCACAATCAAGGCACTTACTACACAATTCCCTATATTCAGCCAATTCATCTTCCATATTTTCCGCGTCAAAGAAAACTAAGTACTCTATAGACATTACACATTGACACAAAAAATTACAGGAAATATTTCATCATGCTTGTCAAATAAACTGAAACAAAACAGTAAAGAGATTATTTTGCTGCACAAACTTGTGTACCAAACCCCACGCAAAATACACAAGATACAAACCAAAATACACAAGTAAATGAAGTTCTTTGTATCTTAAAGTACATATATAATTAGAACCCAAAATAGAAGCTAGACCAAACTCTTTTTTTTTTTAGCAAACCACCGTTGGTGGGGGCGTATATTGGCTTCCCCAAACCTAAGGAATAAAAGAAACATTGTAGTTTACATGGAAAGAACAAATCCAGAAAATAAAAACTTTCCTAAACTAAAAAGGTATGGGAGATAAACTGTAACGCCCCAATTAAACCACCTATCCAATACGGTGAGTTTAATTGGATGTCTGCCTGGTTCGCACCAGTACTCAAGATTAAATACAGAGTCAGGAACAAAAGCAAAACTATTATGCTATTATTACATCATTTAGAATTTCAGTATAATTTAAATTGTTCAATATGTATATATCTCAACCTATACTTATTATGGCTCCACCAGGTTGACGCAATAGCCTTGAACAATCAATTCCAGAGTACTCCTAAATCCACCCAGGACTGTCATGCCACACATAAAACACACAGAATGAGCTTTCGCCCAGTGATATACTTAACTATAAAAGTACACAGTTTCCATATTTTAAATACAGTTATGACAACTAGCAGGACGCGCGGTGTATTTGAACACATAATTTATTCATATATGAAGTGCCCAATATATGACTGTACAATAGAACAAAGTATTGCACTCATCCTATGGCGATGCAAGCGTTTTATTAATTTTAAAAGGAATGATGTTGTCTTAAACAAAATTAATAAATATAATAATTTTCGGTAGAAGTACTATTAAATGAGTGTAAATATGTACTTGATCTTACATAAAGATCCAATAAAGCAAAATCCGATTGCTTTCATTTACTTATAATATATTACATTTCTTGATTTAATTTATGTCAGTGATCTTGTTATTACTTGGATATTAATTTGTCTAAGTTGTAAGGCTCTTATATTTCCTAAACGTTATTGTACATCAATTGATATATTAAAGAATCAATTGATATTTTAAGAATTCAAAATTTTAAACTTTATATTCATACAGATTCAAAAGTCGGTGAGAATTGTGTATTTACAGCTAGCAAAACAAAACAAAAATTCGTTATCCTATTTACCATCCTAAGTAAACGAACTACATTGACTCCCTGCATCAAGTTTCTGTTTTGAGCACTCTAACTTGTATCTAAGAAGTTTGGTAGCTTTCTCTTCCACTGCATCAAGATCGATGTCATTAAGAAATTGATCATCGTCATATATATGTTCTCAGGAAGTTTAGCATCCTCCTGAATTGAGTCTTTTCTTGAAGCCACTGACTGAACAAGAAAATCCTGTTCTAAATTCTGAAAAGGTAACGAACCAGGTTGAAGTTTACATCTTTCATGATTTTCAGTGTCGCTTCCATATCCTTCATGAAAAGGTAACGAACCAGGTTGAAGTGGTCATCTTTCATGAAAAGGTAACGAACCAGGCTGCATAGGATCTGAATGCTCTGCAATGCAGTTCAAAGAAGAGGATGATGCACTCCTCGAAGTAGCTTTTTGTATTCTTTTCACCCAAATGACTTTCTATTCCACATGTACTTGTGCTTCCATTTCCTAGAACCCCAGAAATTGGAGGAAAATCACCTCCACTGTTTCACATTATCTCCACTGAGCAACTACCACCTGCACAAGGAGTTTAGGTAGTTTCAACATAAGTGGCAACTACTCAAGAAAACAAGATAAATCTTGCGAACATAACTTGTTAAAGTCTATCAAGCACAAAACTTTTGTCAGAAATAACGTGAATCACTGAAAATAAGGCCTCAGGATTTTTACTGGTTGGCTGCAAAATAGAAGGTTAGAGCAGCATATTAGAGATCCTATTCTTGTTTTAGAACTAAAAAATGTGTGAAACTGAAATATACTTAAGCGGCCTAGACTTAAGTCCAAATGGGGGGAATTGATGGCAACCGAAATGAAAGATGCCATCACGAATAATGAAGCATGTTTTAGGAGTAGCTCCTCCAAAATAACATCATAGACTTTCAGGTTAGGGCGTTAACGGCAATAAAGATTTTTTTTTTTTTGCAAGTGCACCAATTATGGCTATATTTCATTACACTCTAAATCAATCTTACTTAGTTAGGCTTTCTACAAAAGATAACATAAGATAACCCCATAAACATGGTAGAGTCCTTTTCTATAAGTGAAAAGCAAATCAAATTTAAATTTTCTACATCTAAGCTGGGTTGACATTTCAACGTAGAATTTACATGTACGTCCCTTAAGCTAAGCTGAGCTTTCCAGAGAATCAAAGATATACTTGTAACAGAAGCACTTAGTTTTCCATTCTACCAGGGACAGACAAAACACAGATATTAAAAACTAAAGTGTTCAGGAGCATCTTCAATAGCTTCTTTTAAAAGGGCCAGTAAACGGAAAATATATAATCATACAAAATGGACATATGAGACCAAAGAGTAAGGCAAGTCAGTAAAAGCAAGCTAACCAACTAATTTCAGGGTAGAGTGTAGAAACCTGTAAACTGACATTATGTCAACGACTCCATTTCTGCTTGAGTACTAATTGCAGTAGGGTTTACTCAATGATCTCTGAAACCATCCTCATATGAATTATCAGGATTTTCTTCCTCGTCAGTAAATTTCCCAGTATCTGAAGATACCCTAAGGACTAAATCAAATGTAAAAATCAGTATAAAACTCAAATAATTTTCATATGAAAAGTATCATTAAACAATGCAAAAGTCAAATAGCTATGGCACAAAACATAGAAAGAATTACAATTCAAAGACTTGGCTAGAGTAACACTACCTATATGTTATTCTCCTTTATGCAGTGGTTGGCTAGTAAAAGATACAACTTTGCAGGTATTTAAAACAAAACAATGAAAATTGAATGATAAATTTGAATGAATATACAGCTTTGCAGGTATTCAAGTAGCTGAAGGTGTGTGTAAAATTCAGAAAGATTAGAAAATGCGAGAAATAGGTATGATAAGGTATATGCCGGATACAAAGAGGAGAGAAGACCTTAGGCTTCAAATCATATTCTTGAATTAGTTCTTCATCTTGAGTCTGAATGGAGCTGATAAATAAAACTTACAGAAGACAAATAGCCTTCAAGACCATAAGAATGACACCAAGAGAGTTCTTAAACTACTTTCGGTATGAAAAATATTAGAGACAGCCAAAACATTTACATCAGTAGTAATATGTGTGTGTGTCTACATATACATATGTAGAGAGAGAGGAGAGAGACAGAGAGAGAGAAAGAGAGAGATTTCAAAATAAACATACAGATTTGATTAATCAATGATTGCACTAACATACATGCCCATGCATTCCCTTCCCATAAGCCCTCGGTGCCAAATCAAACATCAGAGTACCCATACTTCACCACTTGTATTCAACAAGAAAAGCCAACCAGAAAATGCTTAACATTTACCATTCAGCTAAAACAGTTCCATTTAGACAAAGTCATAAATTGTCATAACCAGAATTCAGATATGTAAAAGGAAAAAAAAAGGAATTTTGGTCAAAGGATTAGTTATACTACTGTGTAGTGGTTAATTAGTTTCGGCTAACAAAAAACATACAACTATTTAAATTGTCAATATTTAAATCTTCCCATATGTTAATCTACAATATGCTAATGGCAAGAATAAACCATAATCAACTACGGAAATTATCTGCGATATTCTTTGATGCTCAGGATTTTTGCAAACCATACAGAATGCAAATGATTAGCGTTAATGCTATTTCTAGTTTGACAGCTACTTGCCCTTTTTATCAGAGATCCATACCCATGGTTATGCAAGACTCTTTTATCCATTTACAGATACGGTAGTAAATGATTGTACGGACACCCTCGGGGCCTCGACCAATAGTTCAAGCACCAGATAAGCACAACGAATAAAGACTACATAACTCAACATATATTAAACAGTTATTCAAGCTTCAGGCCTGAAAGTGCACACTTTAACTCAACCCTTAGCACAAAAAGTGCACATAAATTTAAAAAGTATATCAAGCCTACAAAAAATGCACAAATATCAAACAATTAACAATACTGCAACAACATATTTATAGTAAATTAAGAGTATTTAAAATTAACAATACAAAATAGCATTCCAGCTAAAGATATCACCTATGTAATCAGAGCAAAAATTTGAAGTTATCACCTGTGTTAACTATACTATTGCATTGCCATCCCATTTGGTCCGAGAACCTACAACATTCTTCTCTTTCACCAAATGTCAAGGAACTTCTTTTGATGGATCTTCTTGTACAATGCACACGGAAAGATAAATGAAACCATAATACTTCGATCCCACCACTCTGAAACAGTAATGTAACATAACATTAAACTAAGTTGAACAAAAAATATTAATCTTTATAGCATATTTAAAAGAAAAAATAAACACATTCAAACTAAAAGAGAACATGACTGTGATGAGTTTTAAGCCATAGGCGTCAAGGTCAAATCTGCTATGGCTGCAATTAGTCTCAAATCCTTGATATCCTTGCTGTAAATACACCGGTATCTAAATTGACTAAACGGAGTCATACAAAACAACAGAATGAGTTCAAATTATGCATGCAAGTTATAATGCCACTTTAACAGAGTAAGAGAGGCAGTTGAATGTACACTAATTATGTCATAATAAGTGCCCATTCACCAAATTATAGAGATAACCTGCTTCTCATAACCAACTAATTAGTAGTGAGTGAATAGAAAGGAAAAATTCTCAAGAACCATCTCATGCCGGGAAACTAATTAGACAATATTTCAAAGAAGAAAGTTCACATGATGAGATGCTGGAAGTCTTATTCTAATGAAATCATAAGCAAAACTTCATCACCATGACAATTCTTGTTCACATTTCTTAACAAAACACGAGAAAAAACACAATTCAATTAAGGGACTAATACAAAATGTCTCTAAACAGTAAGATATACAATGATATAAATCAAAGTACGAGATTGAAATCAAACAAACATACTTAAACTGTACATATTTCATACTAAAACCCACACAGCCTTACAAACCAAAAGTTGGTTAGTAAATAAAGTTCTTTGTATGTTAAAGTACAAATATAATTAGAACCCAAAATAGAAGCGTAAACCAAACAAACAAACAAGTATCAACATTCTTTTGCAATTCTGTGACACTAAAAGCCTATAAGGAAGTACTAAACTAAACAATAACATACTAAAGTGCTTCCCAAAAAAGAAATCCTTCCTTTTTTCCACAGCAAAAATAGCACTATAATTTATTACACCTCACGTTTTTCTGCCACCCTGTGGTACTCTAGGACGGCCATATTCATCCCAGGCATGCTTTGGATACTGACTCAAAGAAATTATCACATGTCTTTGCATTCTAATGGTAATTATTTGTGCCTTTATGGATGACTACTTAAACAAGATCTAAAGGGGCCAGAATCCCATCAGCATAAACGAACATCCCAATCAATAATCCCCCACATAAGAAACATAAACTAAACAAATTAAATCACCTACCAGCTCCGATATATTATCGGATTTAGTAATTCAATCCAGCAGACGATATCTTCTTCAGACGATGTGAGATGATGTGAGAACTCCCTGCGCCGCAACCCACGACCTTCATCACCAGGCCCCAACAAGTGGACCCTACAATGAGCGTCACCCCTAGCACCTCAGGAGACCCGTTTCAAATCGCTCACACGGCGCGAGAGAGCGATGCGCGGCGGATGGGAGGCGCCGGCGGTGGTTGGATCTTGCGCTGCTTTTAAGAAAAGCTCCACCGTCGATTTGCCGCAGTCCTGCTCAATTGGCCGTCAATTCGCCGACTCCGCTTCCGAGCCCGGTAATCCAGTCGGCAATATGCAGCGCCAGAGAATATCTGGAGGAAGAAACAACACCGCGAATTTGGGTTTTAAAGGTGGAGGAAGAAACGCGAATTGGAGTCCAAATAAAACGACGACTGATTAAGGGAACAGAAGTTCAGAAGGATTGTAATTCGAAGGAAGAGTAGAAGAGAAGAAGAAAGGGGTAGAGTAATCAGAAACTAAGGCCAAAACGACGTCGTTTTCGGCACGTGGGGTTAAAAAAGGAAAATTTGAGAGGGGAGAAACCGAGAAACAACCCAATAAATATTAGATATTACTCTAGGATAACATATCAAACCTAATATGGATAAACTTCTAAAACAATATGACAAGATACGATAACAAAACATCACCACTTTCAATGAATATGAAACAAAGAAGCAAATAATCAAATAAAACTCACGAGATCAACACTCTCACATTTACCACATCAGCATATCAAGAATATCGTATTGAAAAATGAATACCCTCAAAATTATAGAATTGCCAATATCCAAATCAAATAATATGATCATAAACAAGTCATCATCAATCTCAATCTCAATAGAACACAGAAATGCAAGATTTGAAATGCAGGATTTTAAATAACTTGTCAAGCCAACACACATCCCATGAACATTAATATCCAAAGAACATTACCCAAATATGACATTCCATAAGCACATTATCACATATCAATCAAAACCCAAATGCATAATTTCAATCCACCTGCCACACCCATACACATCATCCCATAATTTCATCAATCCAGGATATCCAGATCATCATATATGACATAAAAACACTTATAACATTCTAAACACATAATTGCAGGATTTTAATCCACCTGTCATGCCATTACAGGATTTAATCACCTGCCACGCCATTACAGGATTTTAATCACCTGCCACGCCATTACAATATTTAATCACCTGACACGCCATTGCAGGAATTGA
Source organism: Cruciata laevipes (assembly GCA_963678965.1). Classification (NCBI taxonomy): domain Eukaryota; kingdom Viridiplantae; phylum Streptophyta; class Magnoliopsida; order Gentianales; family Rubiaceae; genus Cruciata; species Cruciata laevipes. The sequence continues at coordinate 16,579,816 of OY787641.1, forward strand.
TCCCTCTGCCACCAATAACAATATCACATGATTTATACCACCTGTCACGCCAATAACAATATCACAGGATTTATACCACCTGTTACGCCATTGCATGATTACTTCACCTGCCACGCCACTACAGGAATTTAATTCACCTGCCACGCCATTACAGGAATTTAATTCACATGTCACGCCATTGCATGAATTGATCCCTCTAGTCACAAATAACAATATCACAGGATTTATAACACCTGTCACGCCAATAACATTATCGCAGGATTTTAATCCACCTGCCACACCAATAAACTCCATCACAAGTAAACATATATCACCACAACACAACAATATATATGATTTCCACATCCAATTATTCACCTAGAGATACATCTCACGTCAACAAGTAATCTTACAGTATAATACTGAACCAATCAATGAAAGCTCATATAATACGAACTATCCCGAAAATACAAGTAGCATCATCAAAATTAAATATATCATATAACCCACGTATACAATAAACACATCAAGATAGCTCAGAAAATCTATGAACACAACAGTATAACCATGTCATCACCCACCATCCAAAATACAACAAAGACATTTAAATCAGAACCTACATCTACAAAAGTATCAGATAACTATTCAGATTCCAACAAGACCAAGTATAAACATATCCAGTCATCCAAGTCATCAAACTCAGTATCATCTCAAGTTACAAGTAGGAGCATAGTTTCAGACTACACACATCACTGGATCAAGTGTACCCATGGCATCAATTAAAAGGTTCCAACAAACCCAAGTACAATCACATATATATGGTCATTAATACAATTCAACTGGAGTAATCAGGCTTCAAGTTACCAATTACAATTAACAAATCACACGAATAATTATGATAATCAAATAGAGAAAATACAGTACAAGTTGCAGGTAACCCAACAGTCTCATATAACACATATTGCAAAAATAATAACTTGTATATTCTAAAATAATCCAAAATGTATCATAGTCTAGTACTTTATATGTTTTTGAAAATATAGCTATATAGTACACATAAAACACATAGGCATGACAGTTAAAACTATATAGGTTTTTGAAAAGTGAGAACACTCACATGTCTTTGAGTCAAAGAATTCAAGAAACAATTGGGTGATATAGTCCAAATCTTGAGACGCAGGCGCTCAGTATTTTCCCAGCAGGTTTGTCAACCAAATACTCAACCCCTTCAGCAGAAGGCCACTTTGTTGACGTTTTTCCATCACTCGTTCACATGGAATCTGTCGAGATAGTTGCCGTCAGCTACGCCTTTGAAGTACGACTCGACCATGGCGACAGTGAACTCCGCCGGTGAGTTATGATTCGGTCCGGCCGAAGACGGCAACCTCCACTAGTGAAGTACGATTTTGGTCAGCCATCGTCTCGGTTTGCTCGCCGCCTTAATCACCGTCCCGATCTTCTGTGTTCACTTGATCGAAGACATCTAAGACAGCAGCTGGTCGATCGACTACGGCTATTCTCGCCGCCTGAACCGTCTGCGCCGACGAAACCGAGCAGTGACGGAAACCGAACGGATCATACAGACCGGCCGCGACGGAAGAGGAGGTGGTGGTGTGGAGGTCTCGGCCGGGAGGTGGTAGAAACGGAGAGGATCGAACCTCCTTCCGGCAACAAAATAAGGAGAGAAGGATGGAGCAAGAGATTTCAGAAGTTTTTGGGGGGGGAAGTTAAGAAAGGGAAACGAAGGAGATGATGACATACTCCCTCTGTTTCTTCAACTTTGGCACCTTGAATAGTGCCAACAAAAAGTAGAACGAGAAAAAAAATGAAATTTTAGACATTATTATTATATAAATATAATAAATTAAAATTTTATTTAGCATCTAGTTGATTAGTATAATATTGTAATATATTTTGTTATTTATTTAAGTTAACATGGACAATTTTTTAATTTGACAAAAATTAAAATGAATAGTTGAAAGTTAGCCTGGGTGCCAAAGTGGTAGAAACGGAGGGAGTAGAAGGGAAAGGTTGATAAATATCACTTGAGCTTAGTCATTCCCAGGAATAGTTACTAGAGTGACACGTTTCATTTTCTTTTTTCTTTTTCTTTTCTTCTATTATTTTATTATTACTAGCGTGCCCATCGCGCGAAGTACTTGATAAATATTTAATATAATATATAGTGTTACATATTTAATATTTATTTTATTGTTAATATGTTTGATGTAAAAGTGTGATAAAATAAAGCAGTTGAATAAGCAAAGTCTTTGGCTCTGTTGTCATGAGCATTTCCGTAGATAAGTTCAACTCAGTTCAGTTTAATATATTATATTTTTTCATTTCAGTTCAGTTCAATGATTTTTTATTAAATGTTACTTTTTCTTATTGTTTACAAAAAAATATAATGAATTTCAAAATTGTTTCAGTTTTAATTTAGTTCTACTATGTACTTCATTACCAAAGTTACTAAGGTTAGTAAGGCCATGTTTACATGAGCATATTTCTTATTGAACTGAACTGAATTGAACTGAACCGAAATGAAGTGTAAATTAATGTATTGAAAAAAAATGAGTATGACTGAATTAATCTGAATTTCATCAAATTACATATTCACTGAACTGAGGTGAGCTTAATTGAACTAATCCGGTCTACAGAAATCATGCAAACAAGGCCTAAATGTAGTTTAAATGAATTAAATATATTTAACTAAACAAATTTGCAGAATATCTCAAAAGAACATAGCCTTAAAATGTATTAAAATATTTTAAAAATTAGTAAATAAGTTGCACTTGAGTATATGAATGTTTGTCCTACTTTCTATACCGAATGGAAAGGTCATGGTTGTCTAAAATCTCCAATACTTAGACGGCAAAGTGCTAAAAATTAAAATACTCAACAAAAGAATTAGGTCACTTAAAAAGTTTAATTGCTAAAGGTTTGGCGTTTAGAATTCTGAGGGTCTCCTGAGGTGCTAGGGGTGACGCTCATTGTAGGGTCCACTTGCTGGGGCCTGGTGATAAAGGTCGTGGGTTGCGGCGCAGGGAGTTCTCACATCATCTCACATCATCTGAAGAAGATATCGTCTGCTGGATTGAATTACTAAATCCGATAATATATCGGAGCTGGTAGGTGATTTAATTTGTTCAGTTTGTGTTTCTTATGTGGGGGATTATTGATTGGGATGTTTGTTTATGCTGATGGGATTCTGGCCCCTTTAGATCTTGTTTAAGTAGTCATCCATAAAGGCACAAATAATTACCATTAGAATGCAAAGACATGTGATAATTTCTTTGAGTCAGTATCCAAAGCATGCCTGGGATGAATATGGCCGTCCTAGAGTACCACAGGGTGGTAGAAAAACGTGAGGTGTAATAAATTATAGTGCTATTTTTGCTGTGGAAAAAAGGAAGGATTTCTTTTTTGGGAAGCACTTTAGTATGTTATTGTTTAGTTTAGTACTTCCTTATAGGCTTTTAGTGTCACGGAATTGCAAAAGAATGTTGATACTTGTTAGTTTGTTTGGTTTACGCTTCTATTTTGGGTTCTAATTATATTTGTACTTTAACATACAAAAAACTTTATTTACTAACCAACTTTTGGATTGTAAGGCTGTGTGAGTTTTAGTATGAAATATGTACAGTTTAAGTATGTTTGTTTGATTTCAATCTCGTACTTTGATTTATATCATTGTATATGTTACTGTTTAGAGACATTTTGTATTAGTCCCTTAATTGAATTGTGTTTTTTCTCGTGTTTTGTTAAGAAATGTGAACAAGAATTGTCATGGTGATGAAGTTTTGCTTATGATTTCATTAGAATAAGACTTCCAGCATCTCATCATGTGAACTTTCTTCTTTGAAATATTGTCTAATTAGTTTCCCGGCATGAGATGGTTCTTGAGAATTTTTCCTTTCTATTCACTCACTGCTAATTAGTTGGTTATGAGAAGCAGGTTATCTCTATAATTTGGTGAATGGGCACTTATTATGACATAATTAGTGTACATTCAACTGCCTCTTTTACTCTGTTAAAGTGGCATTATAACTTGCATGCATAATTTGAACTCATTCTGATTGTTTTGTATGACTCCGTTTAGTCAATTTAGATACCGGTGTATTTACAGCAAGGATATCAAGGATTTGAGACTAATTGCAGCCATAGCAGATTTGACCTTGACGCCTATGGCTTAAAACTCATCACAGTCATGTTCTCTTTTAGTTTGAATGTGTTTATTTTTTCTTTTAAATGTTCAACTTAGTTTAATGTTATGTTACATTACTGTTTCAGAGTGGTGGGATCGAAGTATTATGGTTTCACTTATCTTTCCGTGTGCATTGTACAAGAAGATCCATCAAAAGAAGTTCCTTGACATTTGGTGAAAGAGAAGAATGTTGTAGGTTCTCGGACCAAATGGGATGGCAATGCAATAGTATAGTTAACACAGGTGATAACTTCAAATTTTTTCTCTAATTACATAGGTGATATCTTTAGCTGGAATGCTATTTTGTATTGTTAATTTTAAATACTCTTAATTTACTATAAATATGTTGTTGCAGTATTGCTAATTGTTTGATATTTGTGCATTTTTTGTAGGCTTGATATACTTTTTAAATTTATGTGCACTTTTTGTGCTAAGGGTTGAGTTAAAGTGTGCACTTTCAGGCCTGAAGCTTGAATAACTGTTTAATATATGTTGAGTTATGTAGTCTTTATTCGTCGTGCTTATCTGGTGCTTGAACTATTGGTCGAGGCCCCGAGGGTGTCCGTACAATCATTTACTACCGTATCTGTAAACGGATAAAAGAGTCTTGCATAACCATGGGTATGGATCTCTGATAAAAAGGGCAAGTAGCTGTCAAACTAGAAATAGCATTAACGCTAATCATTTGCATTCTGTATGGCCAGATACTCCCATGGTTTGCAAAAATCCTGAGCATCAAAGAATATCGCAGATAATTTCCGTAGTTGATTATGGTTTATTCTTGCCATTAGCATATTGTAGATTAACATATGGGAACATTTAAATATTGACAATTTAAATAGTTGTATGTTTTTTGTTAGCCGAAACTAATTAACCACTACACAGTAGTATAACTAATCCTTTGACCAAAATTCCTTTTTTTTTCCTTTTACATATCTGAATTCTGGTTATGACAATTTATGACTTTGTCTAAATGGAACTGTTTTAGCTGAATGGTAAATGTTAAGCATTTTCTGGTTGGCTTTTCTTGTTGAATACAAGTGGTGAAGTATGGGTACTCTGATGTTTGATTTGGCACCGAGGGCTTATGGGAAGGGAATGCATGGGTATGTATGTTAGTGCAATCATTGATTAATCAAACCTGCATGTTTATTTTGAAATCTCTCTCTTTCTCTCTCTCTGTCTCTCTCCTCTCTCTCTCTACATATGTATATGTAGACACACACAGATATTACTACTGATGTAAATGTTTTGGCTGTCTCTAATATTTTTCATACTAAAAGTAGTTTAAGAACTCTCTTGGTGTCATTCTTATGGTCTTGAAGGCTATTTGTCTTCTGTAAGTTTTATTTATCAGCTCCATTCAAACTCAAGATGAAGAACTAATTCAAGAATATGATTTGAAGCCTAAGGTCTTCTCTCCTCTTTGTATCCGGCATATACCTTATCATACCTATTTCTCGCATTTTCTAATCTTTCTGAATTTTACACACACCTTCAGCTACTTGAATACCTGCAAAGCTGTATATCCATTCAAATTTATCATTCAATTTTCATTGTTTTGTTTTAAATACCTGCAAAGTTGTATCTTTTACTAGCCAACCACTGCATAAAGGAAGATAACATATAGGTAGTATTACTCTAGCCAAGTCTTTGAATTGTAATTCTTTCTATGTTTTGTGCCATAGCTATTTGACTTTTGCATTGTTTAATGATACTTTTCATATGAAAATTATTTGAGTTTTATACTGATTTTTACATTTGATTTAGTCCTTAGGGTATCTTCAGATACTGGGAAATTTACTGACGAGGAAGAAAATCCTGATAATTCATATGAGGATGGTTTCAGAGATCATAGACTAAACCTTACTGCAATTAGTACTCAAGCAGAAATGGAGTCGTTGACATAATGTCAGTTTACAGGTTTCTACACTCTACCCTGAGGTTAGCTTGCTTTTACTGACTTGCCTTACTCTTTGGTCTCATCTGTCCATTTTGTATGATTATATATTTTCCGTTTACTGGCCCTTTTAAAAGAAGCTATTGAAGATGCTCCTGAACACTTTAGTTTTTAATATATGTGTTTTGTCTATCCCTGGTAGAATGGAAAACTAAGTGCTTCTGTTACAAGTATATCTTTGATTCTCTGGAAAGCTCAGCTTAGCTTAAGGGACGTACATGTAAATTCTACGTTGAAATGTCAACCCAGCTTAGATGCAGAAAATTTAAATTTGATTTGCTTTTCACTTATAGAATAGGACTCTACCATGTTTATGGGGTTATCTTATGTTATCTTTTGTAGAAAGCCTAACTAAGTAAGATTGATTTAGAGTGTAATGAAATATAGCCATAATTGGTGCACCTGCAGAAAAAAAAAAATCTTTATTGCCGTTAACGCCCTAACCTGAAAGTCTATGATGTTATTTTGGAGGAGCTACTCCTAAAACGTGCTTCATTATTCGTGATGGCATCTTTCATTTCGGTTGCCATCAATTTCCCCCATTTGGACTTAAGTCTAGGCCGCTTAAGTATATTTCAGTTTCACGCATTTTTTAGTTCTAAAACAAGAATAGGATCTCTAATATGCTGCTCTAACCTTCTATTTTGCAGCCAACCAGTAAAAATCCTGAGGCTTTATTTTCAGTGATTCACGTTATTTCTGACAAAAGTTTTGTGCTTGATAGACTTAAACAAGTTATGTTCGCAAGATTTATCTTGTTTTCTTGAGTAGTTGCCACTTCTGTTGAAACTACCTAAACTCCTTGTGCAGGCGGTAGTTGCTCAGTGGAGATAATGTGAAACAGTGGAGGTGATTTTCCTCCAATTTCTGTGGTTATAGGAAATGGAAGCACAAGTACATGTGGAATAATAAGTCATTTGGGTGAAAAGAATACTAAAAGCTACTTCGAGGAGTGCATCATCCTCTTCTTTGAACTGCATTGCAGAGCATTCAGATCCTATGCAGCCTGGTTCGTTACCTTTTCATGACAGATGGCCACTTCAACCTGGTTCGTTACCTTTTCATGAAGGATATGAAAGCGACACTGAAAATCATGAAAGATGTAAACTTCAACCTGGTTCGTTACCTTTTCAGAATTTAGAACAGGATTTTCTTGTTCAGTCAGTGGCTTCAAGAAAAGACTCAATTCAGGAGGATGCTAAACTTCCTGAGAACATATATATGACGATGATCAATTTCTTAATGACATCGATCTTGATGCAGTGGAAGAGAAAGCTACCAAACTTCTTAGATACAAGTTAGAGTGCTCAAAACAGAAACTTGATGCAGGCAGTCAATGTAGTTCGTTTACTTAGGATGGTAAATAGGATAACGGATTTTTGTTTTGTTTTGCTAGCTGTAATACACAATTCTCACCGACTTTTGAATCTGTATGAATATAAAGTTTAAATTTTGAATTCTTAAAATATCAATTGATTCTTTAATATATCAATTGATGTACAATAACGTTTAGGAAATATAAGAGCCTTACAACTTAGACAAATTAATATCCAAGTAATAACAAGATCACTTACATAAATTAAATCAAGAAATGTAATATATTATAAGTAAATGAAAGCAATCGGATTTTGCTTTATTGGTGATGCTACCAAATCCGTCCGGGTCCCCGCTCCAATGCTACCCGCGCCTCCTTGCCGGAATACCCGCAACAACCCTGCAAAACAATCCCCGGGAGGTGTCCCGGGGAAGAAGCTCCGGTGTGATGATGAGATGGGGGTAGTGATGCGGGGAAAACGTACGGGAAATGCTCTCAATATGAAGTAGAGAGATATATGTCACATACCTTGTTTACTGTTTGAGACTAGTATTTATAGCCGAGTTTTGCCTGCTTTGGGGATAAGGCGCAGGACCACTCCTCTTGTCACCATCTGTCCTCTTCCTTGTCCGGACGTGCCTCTCAGCGGGAAAGATACCGCTCTGATGGTTCTGGGCTGTGGGCCTTCTTCCTGGCCCAGAAGGATTCTGGGCCAGTATTATCACTAGCCCCCCAGACTGGTCATCCGGGTCTCTGCGACACGGGAGACTGGTCTCACACGCTCTTCCTTTTGCTGCTTCTTTTGGTGGGGCCCATTCATGTCAGAATTGATTTCCGCGCCGCCGTCTTTTCCCCTTCCGCATTAATCAGTAGCAAGAATCGAAAAATCCGGAGAATCAGTCACAATAACTACTAAGCAATCTTAGACACTATTACGATCTTGTATTAGATAAAATGAAATACCGCGGCCGCCGTTCATAAAACGAACAAGTCTACAAGATTCTGTGTGAGCACTAAAAAAACAATTTAAAACTATAATGACCTATACAAACAAAACAATACTTGAGCACCAACTAATCAAAATTTAAAACTATAATGACCTAAAATTAAAATGAAATCAGCATCCAACATAAATCATAATGAAATCATCAAATCATGCATCACCCCAAATAAAGATACATGTTTCATTTAAATATTCAAGTAAAACAATCACGACACTTATTTCACCTTTGATATCTGCACCCGGAGACTTATGTGGATTACAGAACATGGCAGAATGATCCTTAAGTTCACCCTTGCCCATCGAGGACCTCTAGATATGCAAAAACATAGCAGACAAACAAAAAAAAGTAGCAATCAAAAATATCTCTCTGAAGATGTATAATAAATCCACAATCAAGGCACTTACTACACAATTCCCTATATTCAGCCAATTCATCTTCCATATTTTCCGCGTCAAAGAAAACTAAGTACTCTATAGACTAATCACATTGACACAAAAAATTACAGGAAATATTTCATCATGCTTGTCAAATAAACTGAAACAAAACAGTAAAGAGATTATTTTGCTGCACAAACTTGTGTACCAAACCCCACGCAAAATACAAAAGATACAAACCAAAATACACAAGTAAATGAAGTTCTTTGTATCTTAAAGTACATATATAATTAGAACCCAAAATAGAAGCTAGACCAAACTCTTTTTTTTTTTAGCAAACCACCGTTGGTGGGGGTGTATATTGGCTTCCCCAAACCTAAGGAATAAAAGAAACATTGTAGTTTACATGGAAAGAACAAATCCAGAAAATAAAAACTTTCCTAAACTAAAAAGGTATGGGAGATAAACTGTAACGCCCCAATTAAACCACCTATCCAATACGGTGAGTTTAATTGGATGTCTGCCTGGTTCGCACCAGTACTCAAGATTAAATACAAAGTCAGGAACAAAAACAAAACTATTATGCTATTATTACATCATTTAGAATTTCAGTATAATTTAAATTGTTCAATATGTATATATCTCAACCTATACTTATTATGGCTCCACCAGGTTGACGCAATAGCCTTGAACAATCAATTCCAGAGTACTCCTAAATCCACCCAGGACTGTCATGCCACACATAAAACACACAGAATGAGCTTTCGCCCAGTGATATACTTAACTATAAAAGTACACAGTTTCCATATTTTAAATACAGTTATGACAACTAGCAGGACGCGCGGTGTATTTGAACACATAATTTATTCATATATGAAGTGCCCAATATATGACTGTACAATAGAACAAAGTATTGCACTCATCCTATGGCGATGCAAGCGTTTTATTAATTTTAAAAGGAATGATGTTGTCTTAAACAAAATTAATAAATATAATAATTTTCGGTAGAAGTACTATTAAATGAGTGTAAATATGTACTTGATCTTACATAAAGATCCAATAAAGCAAAATCCGATTGCTTTCATTTACTTATAATATATTACATTTCTTGATTTAATTTATGTCAGTGATCTTGTTATTACTTGGATATTAATTTGTCTAAGTTGTAAGGCTCTTATATTTCCTAAACGTTATTGTACATCAATTGATATATTAAAGAATCAATTGATATTTTAAGAATTCAAAATTTTAAACTTTATATTCATACAGATTCAAAAGTCGGTGAGAATTGTGTATTTACAGCTAGCAAAACAAAACAAAAATTCGTTATCCTATTTACCATCCTAAGTAAACGAACTACATTGACTCCCTGCATCAAGTTTCTGTTTTGAGCACTCTAACTTGTATCTAAGAAGTTTGGTAGCTTTCTCTTCCACTGCATCAAGATCGATGTCATTAAGAAATTGATCATCGTCATATATATGTTCTCAGGAAGTTTAGCATCCTCCTGAATTGAGTCTTTTCTTGAAGCCACTGACTGAACAAGAAAATCCTGTTCTAAATTCTGAAAAGGTAACGAACCAGGTTGAAGTTTACATCTTTCATGATTTTCAGTGTCGCTTCCATATCCTTCATGAAAAGGTAACGAACCAGGTTGAAGTGGTCATCTTTCATGAAAAGGTAACGAACCAGGCTGCATAGGATCTGAATGCTCTGCAATGCAGTTCAAAGAAGAGGATGATGCACTCCTCGAAGTAGCTTTTTGTATTCTTTTCACCCAAATGACTTTCTATTCCACATGTACTTGTGCTTCCATTTCCTAGAACCCCAGAAATTGGAGGAAAATCACCTCCACTGTTTCACATTATCTCCACTGAGCAACTACCGCCTGCACAAGGAGTTTAGGTAGTTTCAACATAAGTGGCAACTACTCAAGAAAACAAGATAAATCTTGCGAACATAACTTGTTAAAGTCTATCAAGCACAAAACTTTTGTCAGAAATAACGTGAATCACTGAAAATAAGGCCTCAGGATTTTTACTGGTTGGCTGCAAAATAGAAGGTTAGAGCAGCATATTAGAGATCCTATTCTTGTTTTAGAACTAAAAAATGTGTGAAACTGAAATATACTTAAGCGGCCTAGACTTAAGTCCAAATGGGGGGAATTGATGGCAACCGAAATGAAAGATGCCATCACGAATAATGAAGCACGTTTTAGGAGTAGCTCCTCCAAAATAACATCATAGACTTTCAGGTTAGGGCGTTAACGGCAATAAAGATTTATTTTTTTTGCAAGTGCACCAATTATGGCTATATTTCATTACACTCTAAATCAATCTTACTTAGTTAGGCTTTCTACAAAAGATAACATAAGATAACCCCATAAACATGGTAGAGTCCTTTTCTATAAGTGAAAAGCAAATCAAATTTAAATTTTCTGCATCTAAGCTGGGTTGACATTTCAACGTAGAATTTACATGTACGTCCCTTAAGCTAAGCTGAGCTTTCCAGAGAATCAAAGATATACTTGTAACAGAAGCACTTAGTTTTCCATTCTACCAGGGACAGACAAAACACAGATATTAAAAACTAAAGTGTTCAGGAGCATCTTCAATAGCTTCTTTTAAAAGGGCCAGTAAACGGAAAATATATAATCATACAAAATGGACATATGAGACCAAAGAGTAAGGCAAGTCAGTAAAAGCAAGCTAACCAACTAATTTCAGGGTAGAGTGTAGAAACCTGTAAACTGACATTATGTCAACGACTCCATTTCTGCTTGAGTACTAATTGCAGTAGGGTTTAGTCAATGATCTCTGAAACCATCCTCATATGAATTATCAGGATTTTCTTCCTCGTCAGTAAATTTCCCAGTATCTGAAGATACCCTAAGGACTAAATCAAATGTAAAAATCAGTATAAAACTCAAATAATTTTCATATGAAAAGTATCATTAAACAATGCAAAAGTCAAATAGCTATGGCACAAAACATAGAAAGAATTACAATTCAAAGACTTGGCTAGAGTAACACTACCTATATGTTATTCTCCTTTATGTAGTGGTTGGCTAGTAAAAGATACAACTTTGCAGGTATTTAAAACAAAACAATGAAAATTGAATGATAAATTTGAATGAATATACAGCTTTGCAGGTATTCAAGTAGCTGAAGGTGTGTGTAAAATTCAGAAAGATTAGAAAATGCGAGAAATAGGTATGATAAGGTATATGCCGGATACAAAGAGGAGAGAAGACCTTAGGCTTCAAATCATATTCTTGAATTAGTTCTTAATCTTGAGTCTGAATGGAGCTGATAAATAAAACTTACAGAAGACAAATAGCCTTCAAGACCATAAGAATGACACCAAGAGAGTTCTTAAACTACTTTTGGTATGAAAAATATTAGAGACAGCCAAAACATTTACATCAGTAGTAATATGTGTGTGTGTCTACATATACATATGTAGAGAGAGAGAGGAGAGAGACAGAGAGAGAAAGAGAGAGATTTCAAAATAAACATGCAGGTTTGATTAATCAATGATTGCACTAACATACATGCCCATGCATTCCCTTCCCATAAGCCCTCGGTGCCAAATCAAACATCAGAGTACCCATACTTCACCACTTGTATTCAACAAGAAAAGCCAACCAGAAAATGCTTAACATTTACCATTCAGCTAAAACAGTTCCATTTAGACAAAGTCATAAATTGTCATAACCAGAATTCAGATATGTAAAAGGAAAAAAAAAGGAATTTTGGTCAAAGGATTAGTTATACTACTGTGTAGTGGTTAATTAGTTTCGGCTAACAAAAAACATACAACTATTTAAATTGTCAATATTTAAATCTTCCCATATGTTAATCTACAATATGCTAATGGCAAGAATAAACCATAATCAACTACGGAAATTATCTGCGATATTCTTTGATGCTCAGGATTTTTGCAAACCATACAGAATGCAAATGATTAGCGTTAATGCTATTTCTAGTTTGACAGCTACTTGCCCTTTTTATCAGAGATCCATACTTATGCAAGACTCTTTTATCCGTTTACAGATACGGTAGTAAATGATTGTACGGACACCCTCGGGGCCTCGACCAATAGTTCAAGCACCAGATAAGCACAACGAATAAAGACTACATAACTCAACATATATTAAACAGTTATTCAAGCTTCAGGCTTGAAAGTGCACACTTTAACTCAACCCTTAGCACAAAAAGTGCACATAAATTTAAAAAGTATATCAAGCCTACAAAAAATGCACAAATATCAAACAATTAACAATACTGCAACAACATATTTATAGTAAATTAAGAGTATTTAAAATTAACAATACAAAATAGCATTCCAGCTAAAGATATCGGGGGTGTTTGGTGAAGAGCTTTTTGAGCTCAAAACAGCTGATTTGACCAATATTAGCTGATTTGACCACCAAAAAGCTAATTAGAAGTGTTTGGTAAAGAGCTGATTGAAATAGCTTTTTGGTCCAAAAAGCTCTTTTTCAAAACGCTAATAAAAGGAGCGTTTATGAAACAGCTGATTGTACTTACTATTTTACTTACTTCTTTACCCTTTTCTTTTTACCATTTTTTCTTTCTGCATTAAAGCTATTTTCTTTGTACTTGGACGCATTTGATTAACGTACATTTAATTTTCCCTTAGATTTACGCATTTAATTTGATTTACGTACATTTACGCATTTGATTTACGTATTTTTTTGTTCAGGTTTTTTTTAAGATGTATTTTGTATTACCAATTTTTTAATATTTTATGAATTAATTTTAATGTACAACTCTTATCAATTTTAGGCAGTAAGTATTTTGATTAAAATTTAATTATTAATACTTAAAGGGAATTACAATGATTATTTTCTTCAAATTTTATGTGAAATAAACGACAACAAATATATAAGTATATCTATAAAATATTATAATAGTTTGAAAGAATACAAATATATAAGTATATTGGTAAAATATTATAATCTCCTTTTAAATATAATTCACATACAAATATTTACTAGTAATTTAAAAAATTATATCAAAAATAAAGTATTATTACTATTTATAAAATGATTAATTAATAAAATATAAACATGCCCTTAATTGTCATTTTACCTTGTTTGTTAAAAAAACAACTGATTACTATCAGCTAACTTTACCAAACACTTATATACAATCAGCTAGTCAAATCAGCTAGTCAAATCAGCTAGTCAAATCAGCTAGTCAAATCAGCTGATCCAATCAGCTAACAGCTAACAGCTATCAGCTAATCACCAAACACCCCCATCACCTATGTAATCAGAGCAAAAATTTGAAGTTATCACCTGTGTTAACTATACTATTGCATTGCCATCCCATTTGGTCCGAGAACCTACAACATTCTTCTCTTTCACCAAATGTCAAGGAACTTCTTTTGATGGATCTTCTTGTACAATGCACACGGAAAGATAAATGAAACCATAATACTTCGATCCCACCACTCTGAAACAGTAATGTAACATAACATTAAACTAAGTTGAACAAAAAATATTAATCTTTATAGCATATTTAAAAGAAAAAATAAACACATTCAAACTAAAAGAGAACACGACTGTGATGAGTTTTAAGCCATAGGCGTCAAGGTCAAATCTGCTATGGCTGCAATTAGTCTCAAATCCTTGATATCCTTGCTGTAAATACACCGGTATCTAAATTGACTAAACGGAGTCATACAAAACAATCAGAATGAGTTCAAATTATGCATGCAAGTTATAATGCCACTTTAACAGAGTAAAAGAGGCAGTTGAATGTACACTAATTATGTCATAATAAGTGCCCATTCACCAAATTATAGAGATAACCTGCTTCTCATAACCAACTAATTAATGTCTTACAAACATGACCATAGAACTCCAAAAACCAAACAGATAAAAAAAATTTACCTTACAACAAACAAACATTCATAAGCAGCATCTTAATTCCATTATCAGTAACACCAATTCATACATGCTGCAGCGATTACATAAACTGTTTAGCAGGGGATGCAGTCTTGAATATCTGCACAACAGACCTCTTCCTCAGTAGCTACACATAAACTGTATATGCAATTTTTTTCTGCTGTGATCAAATCTATATGACTTAATTGTTGTTCTTAGTTATGCCATTATTTAAACGGAAACGAAAAATCATCTTATTATAGTTCAAAGACAGCGCCAAGTCAAGTAAAAGTAAAGCATGTGTGATGCAAGAGTAAGATGTGTGATGAAATTGTTAAGGCAAAATATCTCTACATAAACCAATTTAAGTAAGGTGTGATACAAGAGTTGGAGATAGTTCATCCCTAGAAATTTCATTACATTAGTCTCTAAATACGCTACGAGTGATGCAAGAGTAGATCATCAAACGGTATGCGCCCTAACTAATGATTATCAATAAAATAATGAGACACATCGAAATAACATAGGAATGAGAATTGCTGTGAGCAAGAGTTTTTCATACTCTAATCATCTCTGTTTTTCAGCAAAGATATGCCAAAATCCGAAGAACCGTCATATCCGATAGATATATTTTTCATATGGCACCATAATCCATATGTATATTTGCTTTCACCAGAAGAATCTTTGAATTCATTAAACCTGCCTGTGATTACTCAAACCGACGGGGATGAAGCTGCCACAGCAAAGAACAAAGTTGTAGAGCAAGTTTGTATCCTGAAGAGAGGTGAAGAGCTAGAAGCACAAGCAAAGCCAAGTTGGTCGAAACTGTTCACAAGCAAGCAGGCTGAGGTAAAGTACTATAAACCAGAAATTGTAGATGGTATGATTTTGCCTACTTTTCCTTTGAAAGAGGTTGAAAACAGCTTGAAGAAATGGAAGAATGTAGTTGTTTGCAAGGTTATTGGGGGTCACCCTCCAATTAAATATTTTGAAGGTTTCCTTCGAAGAATTTGGTTTGGTATGGTTGAAAAGGTATGGCAGGAAAAACCAGGGATTTTTTTAGTGAAACTTGTAAATGAAGCATATAGGGATGCGGTGATTGAAAGGGGAATGATTTTCTTTGATAAAAAACCAGTGTTTGTAAAGGCGTGGAAGTAAACAATGGATTTTGATGAGCCGGACACAATTCCCATTAGGGTGGAATTCCCTGGATTGGATCCAGTCTATTGGGAGCCGAGCTTATTGTGTAGATTGGCAAGTGCTATTGGAATCCCTTTGCGGATTGATGAGGCCACATGGAATATGGACAGGACAAAATTTGCTAGGATATTGGTTGAGGTAAACATGGGGAAGGAAATGCAGAAACGAATTCCATACAGAGATGAAAATAATGTCATTCAGCACCAGAATGTGGAGTATGAGTGGAAACCGGCAAAATGCAGTAAGTGCAAGCTGATTGGCCATGAAACGGAGGAATGTGTATGGAAACCCAAACCACTTTCACCTGCAGTAAAAGGAGGAATACAGCAGAGCGCAAATAAAGGCAAAAAGGAGAACCAAACTCAAAATGCACCAAGGGGAAGTGGACTTGGACATAACAGAATGACTCCTCAAAGGTATGGCAGAAATACAAAAGATTGGGTGGCTGTTGGGGTAATTAGGGCAGAAAGGAATGGTGAAAAAAAAGGCCAGAATTGACCTGTTTTAGACCCGTCTCGTGAGGGGCATAAAACGGGCACTAAAGGGACCAATATAAAACAGAAAAAGGGAGACCGAGAGGCTGTCTTTGGGGCTGAAAAAGAGTAGGTAAAGAAAGCAGGGTATGAAAAAGAAAGGGGTGAAAACAGTGGTGGAACGAGCAATAACACAGTTTTGGATGCACAATCAAGAGAGAGTGAAGCTAGGGATATTCCGGGTAGAAATAAGGCAACAGGGAGAAGGGAAACAACCAGCTGAACCGAATGATAGTGTGGTTTTGCAGATTTCACAATCTACAAATGTTGGCGGCAATGAGAGAGAAGCAGCTAATGGCCAATCAGGTGATGATTGAAACAGGCTATGAGAGAGAAGCATCTCTGAATTACTATTTCACTTTGACTAGATATATATAAATCACCACAGATAGAATTCACCGCACCAAATATATACATCACCGCAAATATACTAATCAGAAAAAATAAATTTCAAGTAACATTTAATGGCATAGTTTCAAGAAATCACTTATATATTATTTTAAAGATACATCTAACGATCTCACATCTCACGTTGATCAACAGGTAATCTCACAGGTTTTACACAGGTCATTTAAGACCAACGAAAACACAATAGGAAGCATAATAAACACTTGATCATGTAAAACGAGTTATACCGACTATACAATTAGCCTTATAACCGGCAAGCAGATGCAGCAAGGTACTCATTCATAGAATTTACAATTTCACACAATAACACAAGAATGTCATCTATTAGCTGTGAATAAAAATACACAATATGATATCATATAACAAGATATACAATGAACACACCAAGTCACATATCAGCTCAGAGTAATCATATATCCTTGATATAAGCACACGTCAGTACAACCATGTCATTATCCACTAACTATATCAACACAAATAGGAAAGACATCAAATCAGAACACGCATCTGCAGAAGTATCAAGTAACTATCCAAATTCCAACAAGTATATACATATCTATTCTTACAAGTCAAACCAAGAAGTAACACCTCAGATAGCAGGACAATCTCATATTAGGTTTTAAAAAGTGAGAACACTCACCTTTACGAGATCAAAACATTCAATAAGATCGAGTTCCGAGTAATCCTAGTGAATAATCCCAAGTCGAAACGTCAGAAGTCACGAACACAGTCCACGCACCCTCTACTCGTGAATCTACCCGATGACCTACTCCCGCGCCGTCCAACATCAAATACCAGATGATGCAGGTTGGATCAAGAATATGCATAAGCATTCTTGCGAGATTTGGAATATTCCAAGAATACCTGGACGAAACCTAAATGATTTGGGTTTGGTTTGATTAATAATTTCCATGTTTCTTTATTCCAATTATATTTAGGAGTTATTTTACCTTATTTACCTTTAGAATTTGGCTATAAATATTAGCTTTCCTTTATTGTAATAGAGAGTTTTTGAGTTTTTGAGTTAATGAAATTTTGAGTTTATGTGATGTTTGTTTTAATAAAATTCATGCGTTGAATTTTATTTATTCTTCCATTTCCGGGCATTCCAAGAATCAACGGAGTTTGACTACTAATCAAGATTGAATCCAGTTTCCGGCTATTCCAAGAATCAACGGAGTTTGTAGGTTAATCTAGATATATCGAAGAAAACCCTTGTTCGTGAAAGCTTCCGCTACGTCAGTTGGCATCGGAGCCGAATTGATCCACGTTGTATTAGTTTGATTGAAGGAGTTGTGTTTGTTGCTGGAAGAATGCCACCAAGACGCAAACCGGGAAATCAGCTATTGGAAGAGATGTTTGAAGATGAAGGCATATCGCAATTAGATGAGCGTATTCCCCGTAGAGCATTGCTTGTAAGACGTTTTTTGGATGTTGATGAGTCTGATTGGTTGCGAAACAATATTTTCCAATCAACATGTACCATTGGCGGGAAGGTTTGCAAGTTTATGATACATGGTAGGAGCTCTAGCAATACGATTTCTGAAGAAGCTGTTCGGAAATTAGGTATGAAGGTGGAGAAACATCCAACACCATACAACCTTAATTGGCTAAACATGGGAGAAGTTGTGCAAGTTACTCAACGTGTTCTTGTTTCTTTTTCTATTGGACAAAGATATAAGGAGCCAATTTGGTGTGATGTTGTTGATATGGACGTGTGTCATCTATTATTGGGAAGACTGATATACCCTATTTATACTCTAGTTTTTAGTGCATTTTAGACTTGTTTTGAAGATAATTTTGTAACAAAGTATAGGATTTTAGAGTGAATTATATCATTGGTTCTTTATGTTTAGAACTTGTAAAATCCTATGTTTATGTGTATTTTGGGAGCTTGTTGATTGATAGTCTTGAAGACCTTCTATGATTATGTTATAGAGTTGATGATTTGATGCTTGGAACTTGAATAATTGGTCATAGAAGTGGCGAGAAGGCCACTTTACAAAAGGTGGTAGAAGCTGCCCAGAAAAGTGTCACTTGTGCCCAGAAAAGTGTCGCTTTTGTTTGAAGGAAGTGTCACTCCAGATGAAGAAAGTGTCACTGCTGCCCAGAAGTGTCACTAGCTGCCCAGAAGTGTCACTAGCTGCCCAGAAGTGTCACTATGATGAACAGCGACCAAATAAAGCGTCGCTAAACTCTTGCCCACTTGCACTCTTGAGCTGAATTTTTGGGGCTATAAATACTCCATTTTTTCCCTCATTTTGGACGAGCTCTCCAAATCCAAATCACATTTTTCCCATCTTTTTCTTCCTCTTCTTCCATTTTCTTCCATTTTCTTCCATTTTGATTTGATGAACATGTGTGTATTAATTAGGATTATTGTTGTAGGCTAAAAACCCATCTTGGGGGCATGTGATTAAACTTCTATTATGGATTGAGAACTTGTTTGTGTAGCTTATGAATATATGATTTGCAAGTGAATGATTGTGTGGTATTTGTGTGTTTTGATGCATGGCAATGGTTAGGAACTATTTCCTAGTTATACAAATGTGTTGAATGTTGCTAGAAACATGGTTGAAATGCTAACATTTCCTCTATTGTTGAGTAGTAGATTTATGAGCTAATTTCATTATGCTATCATATTGTGTTTGCTCTTGATCTCATTCACTAGTGTTATATACATGTTAATTTCGTTATCGAATAGCATGGGTAGTGTTTATCGAGTCTCTAATTGATAATGCCATCAACAAATTGGTCTAAATGCTATCATTTAGGTCATTTGTGGATGAGAGTTGTGGTGATGCTTTCGTCATCCATAACTATAATAGTGAGATTGAGAAATATGTCTCTACGATTAGAGGTAGTTTCTTATGATAAACGATCATCATTCTCAAAGCAACACGTCATAGTTTGAGGAAAAATCCATGGTAGAAAGTTGAAATCACATGCACCCAAGGCTTGCATTTTAGATAGTTAATCTTTACTTAGATAATTGCATGATAATTTAGATTTTCATTTGCTTTGCATCGTAGTGTTTCCTACAAAACCAACTTCAAAACCCCCCTTGTTTACCTTGCTTTCTTTATAATATATATGTATATGTTTATAATCTTTGCTAAAACACTAAACAAGACTCCTTCTCCTTGTGGTTCGATCCCTACTTCCCACTATCTACTCTATAGTAGTTAGAAGTCGTAGGTGAATATAAATGTGTTTTGATTGAGTGGGATTCCCATTTACGACGTGGGGAAATCGCTTGTCAAAAATGGCGCCGCTGCCGGGGAGAAGGCATTTCTTGCTTTGTGTTTTATCTTAGATTTTATTGTTTACCTCCTTTGTTTTCTTTCTTTTCTTTGAAAGTGTATTGCTCGAGTTCTTTGCTTAAACGACACCTTGTAGTGTGTATTACCCTAGAACCCTTGCACTACCATTTCAAACTTTTTTTTTTTTTTAGTTATGTTTAGTTTAAAAAAGAAAGATTTTATTGACTTCCTCACCTTTAACCATGAAAGGATGAGGAAGAATGTAGCAAGCTCGTGTGATTCTTATCTTTCAAATGATTTTTACGAGCCTTGTTATTTTGAGTCGAGAAGTGAGCACTATGAACTTGAAAGGCCCCTTGGTTCTTCATACCAAGGGTACTATGATAATGAGTGCTATGAGGAGGAGACAAATATTGGTTTTCAAGGTCAAAATTGTTTTAATCCATATGATGATTCTTATAATCCACAATGGAGTGGTTATTCGAATTCGAATTATGGATATCAACCGGAAAACCAATACTTTGAGCAACAAAATCTACCTCCACCCACTTGTGAATTGCCTCAAGGACAAGATGTGATAAATGATGAAGAAAATAGACTTTTCAACAATCTTGAGAGGCAATTGATCAAAATGTGGAAAGTGGTGAGGAGATTAGAATCTCAATGCTCCAAGGAAGTACCATCCGAAGTAGAACATATTCCTAGTGCTATGGTGAGTAATGTCACCACGATGCATGATGATGAGTTCGAAAGTGATGAGGAAATTTTTGTTGAGGATTATGAAGTAGAAAGGGATGTGAGTGTTTTTGAATCTTTACCATCACCATTGATATCCTCACATCCACCTATTCAACAAATTCCACCACTTCCGGAAATCTTGGAGGAGACTACGAAGCCATATTGTTTATTTTGGCTACCAATCATTCCATCTCCTTTGAGACTACTACCATTCATCCCTCCTCCAACACCTTCTCTACTACCCTTCATTTTTCTTTCAAAAGTGAAGGATTTCAAGCTTTTGTTCTATGAATAACATTTGGGTCGTGTCGACGACGTTAAATAAATCGATTTTGATCGTTTTATTTTTACTTAGCTTTAATTGTGTTTATAAATTAAAAAAAAAAAAAAATAGTTATTTGTATCTTTCATTGTTTTAATTAGTAGATTACGTTTTCACTCTTGTTTTTGTTTCGTTTTAATTCTTGTTTTTCTTTGGTTGTGTTATTTGAATTTAAAAAAAAAAAAAAAAAAAAAAAAAAAATTTTCGCGGCCCGCGAAAAATTGCCCATTTTCGGGCAAAAATCGCTGCCACAAAATGACCCTTTTTCGCGGTCCGCGAATTAATCCCGCGGGCCGCGAATCGGGCTCGCTGGCCGCGAATCGGGCCTTGCGGCCCGCGAAAAAAAAAAAAAAAAAAAAAAAAAAAAACAAAAACGGATTTGGGGATTAAATCCGCCCAGCCCCCCAAATTCGCCGCCCACCAAATCTGCCGCCCCCCATCCCCCACCTTCTTCCCGATCCACCTCCCCTCACCTCCATCCCGCCGCCCTCCATCCCGCCCTCCATCCCGCCACCTCCATCCCACCTCCACCGCTGAATCTTCCCGCCCAGACCCCACCCCGACACCGCCCAGACCCCGCCCCTCACCACCCCGACCACCCAAACCCCCGCCCAGACCCCGCCCCACCTCCCCTCCATCCCCGACCGCCCAAACCCCGAACAGATAACATATTCTATAACGTATGGTTGGAAAGGAATAGGAGAATCTTCCAAAAAACGGAGCAGAAACCGGAGGGTTTAAAGGCGAGAATTGAAGCTGGATATGACTGAAGTTAAGGATGGAGGGGAGGATATCCTAGTTGTAACTATGAATTGACGGAACTCTATTGCTTACAAAAGTATGAAACTAGGTACATATGTTGTTGGTTTAGAGAATGAAGCAATAGTGCATGCATTACTGTTATATCTCTCGAAAACCTAGTATGAAACTTGTACATATGTCGTAGGTACCGCACTGATTACCTTTGGTATTTCAGAGGTGTTGGGCTGCTGGAGTAAAAACCAGTTACCCGGCCTTGGCCCATGACACTATCTAAGGATTTGACGGCTGGATGAGGGGTTATGACCCTAGTATGAAACTTGTGCATATGTCGTAGGTACCGCACTGATTACCTTAGGTATTTCAGAGATGTTGGGCTGCTGGTGTAAGAACCAGTTACCCAGCCTTGACCCATGACACTATTGAAAGATTTGACGGGCTGGATTGAATGAGAACAGACTGAGGCTCAGACTGCATATGGCTTCTTTGTTTTCTCTGTTAACACAGGAACTGTGGGAATTGCTTAGGGGCAGACTTGTGTTTTGACATGTCAATTCGCAGATATGCTACGGAGGATCATCCATCTATCCAATAAGAACCGAGAAAAATAAAAATAAATAAGGAACGTTGAAGACCTCAAAGCTTCTAAAGTGGGAGCGGATTTAGCAAGATATGCATGGACAACTGGAATGAAACTCTAGCATTGATGTTTGAGAATCATAGTAATATCTTGATAAACTTGTTATGGTAGTGCCACTTGTACCCTGAGTGGCTTTAGAATAGTTGTTTCGGTTTTTTTTCCACTTGTTAGATGTTGGCTTAGAGCGATGGCCAAAATCGTTGTATGAACCTTTTGAGTGATCAATAGAAAATTATTTACATCAAAAAAAAAAAAAAAAAAAACCCCGAACAGAATCACCGACACCACCCCGCCATCCTCCCCAGAACCACCACCCACCACCGACGCCATCTCCACCGGCGTCTACACCGACTCGCCGTCGACCTCCATCTTCATCATCTCCGACTTCGCCGGCATCATCTCCAGCCGGCTGCCACCTCACCGCTGAACACCACCGCTAGACCACCACCTCTTCTCAATCAATTTGGGCAGTCCCCAAATTCAGATTGAAGCACTACTCTTTGATTTTCACAGCAATGGGGTACTTTCGTGACAATTCTTTCATTGGTATTGTGCTTTGTTCTGTGCTTTGTTTGTGTTCTGAATTGGTATTGCCCTATCATTATTTCTTGAATATGCTTACCATGGGCTTGCCGCCACTAGTTTATAGTCATTGTGCTTTCGTTAATCTTTTGGTGGTTGCTTGCTTAGTATTCTCTTCAATGAGAGGGTAGTTTTTATCTAGTGCATTAGTGTTGCTGAATTTTTCGCTTCTCCCGTTCTAAAGTGTTGTTATTATTCTAAAACATTGAGGACAATGTTTAGTTTAAGTGTGGGGGAATTAGGTTTAGCTTCTTATTGTAAAAAGTGCACTTCTCTTGAAGAATTTGTTGAAAGAAAAATGAGTGAAAAGCCCGGATAGGTCAAAACATTAAAAAGGCCTAGGTAAAAGTGAGAGGCTTGAAAAATAAAATAAAAAATGAGTGGCTAGGTAAAATCCTAGGCAAAAGGAGAGTGTGTGGAAAAATGAGGGGCTAGGTAAAAATCCTAGGAAAAAGGAGAGTGTGTGGAAAGAAAGAGGGGCTAGGTAAAAACCTAGGCAAAAGGAGAGAATTTTGTGATCTTTTGTTGGTTGTGTGTGCCATGGAAATTTCTTTGATGAAACTTATGTTTGGCATACTTTGCTTTTGA